>QTSX02005705.1:0-601084 GCA_014839935.2 Entomophthora muscae
CTCTCTAGCCACGCCTAGTAGAGATTATTCATCCAGGGCTGCAAGGTAAACGCTATTGCCTTCCCTGTCATCTAACCAAGACTTAGTACAAATCCAATCCTAAGGTTAGGATTCCCCGTTGTGTGTCTGTGCCACGCCTCAGAACACGACAATTGAATAGATCTTTAAGAAGGGTAGTAAAACTCTTACGTTTTGGGAAATATTATTGGGGGTGGCCTTCTGGTCTTTGCTTTCTTCAGGGGTGGAATTCTGATTGGCTACCAAAGTAGACATCAGGCTCATCAAGCCAATGATGAAAGCCTCTTTTCCTTCATTAGGCAACTTGTTATGTCTTTCACTGGGTGTCATAGTTGGAAAATCTATGCTGGCATCTTTATCTCCAAAAGCATTTATGGCTTAGATCAGAGGGGCTTAGACCCAAAAAAATGCAGGTAGCTGGCTTTTTAGTTCTCATTGATAGCAGCCTGCAAGCAATCTCAACCAGAGTATGAACCATGTTCAAAACCTTAGGTTTAAGAGGATAAGAAATGTCATTCCTGATAAAGTGTTTGGGATAGCCACCATGGGCTATAATAAAGTGGTTTAAAATAAAATTCTAAAACCGGATCTATGTGTTATTGATAGCACCTTTTTTATTATGTTATTGATACAGTAGTTTTAAAAGCTACAGTGAAAACCAAAAATACCTCAGATTTAAACAAAATGATTTCAGATTTGAACAAAATCCAAGTTGCACAAGATTCAGGATTCAATTATTTAAATATTTTTGGTTAATAAATGAACTGTCAAGCCAAAAACAAAATTTCACTAGCCCATTATACAAAATTATATCCAACATCAAGCGGCCTAGTTCAAACCATAAACAAAATGGGCTGGCACATCAAGTGAGATAGATGGATGCTATTCTGGAGTATATTATAATCCAATCAGGATTCATAAGAGGCACCAACAGAAGGACTAAAAGGAAACAAAATTTGATCAATCTGGGAGTGAGATTCCATAAGCACAAAACAAATGAAGTCACACAAGATGTGTAGTATGAGCAGCCTAAAATAGAAAACTATCAATTTAACAGCCAATCAACAGCTATCTAATTTAGAGACAGAGGCATTTTATTCATTTTCATGGATCCTTATTTGTGTATAATGGTTTTGAGAACCTTCCAAATACAGAATGGTGATTAAAATAAAAATAAATCATATAATTTCAAACTTCTACTTTTAGTGATTTTATCCTAAGTTTTTTTACAATGGTTTTTACTAGCAATATCTTTGACGGCGCCAGAAGCCAAGCCAGCTTCAATGGAGGTGAGGCTCAGGGCGTAGAGGCATCTGTTTACATCTAAGACTTTGAGGCAGGTAACAAGGAAGCCAACCTGTACCTGACCCCTGACCCCTATGGCTTTGACTTGTTCAGTAGTCATGTAGTGTCTAGCTCTGCCCCTGCTCCCATACCCACCCCCACACAAGCTGCCTGTCAACCAACCAATCAGGATAGCAACCTCAATTTGTAACAACTTCCTGCCACCAGCCAACCTGCCCCCCTACAGTCAATCAGGCTTCATCTCCCCCAGCCCAGCGCCCCAAACAACAAATCATCACTGCCCAAATTCTCCAGGAAATTGTGGCACTGACCCTACAGGGTTTGTCCTGGGATCAGATAGCCAGCCAATTGAAAGTTACCCAGGCTACAATAATGCAAGAATTTAATAACTTAATGAATAAGGGGAATCTGATTGGGACAGTCAAGAAGACAAAGAAGGCCCCCAAGTCCCAAATCACCAAGGCATACCCTATTATGCTTGACCTCCTCCAGAAGGACCCCAAGCTCCCCTTGACCCAGGTCCAGAAGCAACTTGCACACCATGGCATTTGTGTTTCTGAGCGCATGGTGCAGCTCTGGATGCATGGAAAGGTGGCTTCAGTATGGATTCTTACCAATGTTGCCAGTGACCAATGGGATGGCGCCAAGGATCCCCTGTATGACCCTGCCATTGAATCAACCCTGGTCTGATGCCTGACTAGTCTAACAGATGATATCATGTTTGTCTTGTACTACAAGTTATTGATTGTGTTTGACAATTTTGGTGAGCAAGGAAGAGCCGTCACCCAAAAAAGAAGGAAGAAGGTCAAGAAGGGGACTTTCATTGGTGCATTTCTGGCTGTTTCAACCAAGGGTTTTGTCTACTATTAGACAAACCCGGATTTAACTGATGGCTACAAGTACAGTCACATCCTCAGTGGATTACTTGACTCCTGGGATGGCTCAAATTCTAAGTACCGGGTTTTCTTGAGCCACCAGATGGAGGGTAGCTCCACTGCCCTCAAGGTCATCCAGCAACGCAGGCCTCTGTGTACCCAGCCGGTCACACAGACATCCATCTGGCTGATGTTGTGTTCTTTAATATTGGAGATACACTCTGGGAGCGCCGCTCTCAGGCTTTTAATGATCTTCATCTTGGGGTCCTCAACCACAAGTCTCTCTTTGGCTGCCAGATGGTGGCAGACTTGTTTGCCCAAATGGTTTTACATATGAACATGGGCAACCAATCACACAAGTATAAGCGCCTCCCACCCCATGCCACAGCCACCTACCAGCTAATCAAGGCAATAACAGACAAGGAATATGAGAAGCGGTATATGGCGGCCATCACACAAAATCCTCCACCTCCACCCCCCACCTTCCAGCCCCATCCACCCAATCCCAGACCCCCCAGGCCAGCACCACCTCTATGTCTTCCTTCCTGCGCTATTCTGCCTACTAGGGATTACTCTTCCCTGCCCCAATAAACCCCCTGTTGCCAAACATTTTCTATTTATACTATCTTTATTTTGAATTTCAATTGTTCATGTTCTCTTTGTTTATAGTTGGTTTTATTATTTATGTTCAGCTTATTTCTATAAAATCATATATTTACTATGTCATATATCTAGATCCAGATCACAGTTATTTTTAGCACTTAAACACAGCCCCTTGCAAAAATATTAAAAACAATTTGGTGATCAGCTAAATTTGAATCAGAAGATTTAGGTTAATTGTGTTTAGATAAAGTTGTTACTGATCCAAATTCAAAACCTTAATGATAAACTTTAAGCCAATCAGGAGCCAAGTAAAAAAGTGATTGTTGTGACATAAAGGTTCACCCAATAATTCTTTGATGCATGTGCGCTAATTAATATGATTGGCTTAAAGTTTATCATTAATTTTTTGAATTCAGATCAGTAAAAACTTTATCTAAATACAATTAACCTATAATTTTCTAATTCAAATTTATCTGATCACCAAATTGTTGTTAATATTTTCACAAGGGGCTGTGCAAAGTGCTAAAAATAATATGGCAATTAAGGGACAATGCTAACACAAAGAAAATGACACATATTGAGTTGGGCGTAAAACATATACACAATGGGTAAAAAATAGGATATTTTAGTAATGTGAAAACAAACAGGGATAAACAAAGAGGCAATATTATCAGAATAGCACAAATTTTATTGGGGTGAAAGCTATAAAACATAAGAAAATGTTAGTAAAAAAATCAATGAGAGAATTGGAGAAGCTTTTGAAGGACCTTGACTCTGAAATTGCAGAGATCAAAGAAATTGACTGCAAGGGCAAAGCAAGATTTAATTCTGCTGTCCTTGAAGGAGAAAAAATAGACAAGGTGTCTGCAAAGGCCCACATGACCAAAATACCAGATATCCCTAAGAAGACAATTGAACGCTTACTAAACATTCAGAAGACAGTAGTTGAGGGTCTCCAGTTTAAGGTGTACAATCTTTCTGTACTGTCTGTCTGAGTTGACAACCCTGAGATGTATGCCCAGCTCAAACCTGCCAAGCAAGCCTAAACCAAGGACACATAATTGTCAGCGCAATTGCTTGCGCTAAGAATGGCTAAGCCTGCTAAAGCCGCCAGCAAGGAGGAAATATGCAAAGGTAACATAAAAAATAAAATAAATAAAAATTTGTAAATATTTACCTTTTTTAGAAACCATAGATGGTTAAATCTGCTGTGTTCTGGTCCTGTTTGTTCCCCCCACCTTCTACTCAAATTTTGCCACTCATGTGGCAAAGCAGCTTTTCCTGTCCCCCCTGTCTTGTGGGAGCTCAAAGATAGGATTCACAGTGCATTCCCAATGTCCAGGGAGGCATTGGCTGGGCTGACGCATGAAGAGGGGGCATCCAAGTGGGCAGTTACTGCCTACAAGGATGCTCAACTGGTCCGCCTGGACCCAGTATCCCTCAATGGAGTTTACTGTGTAAACTCTATTAAACTTGTTTAGGAGGTCCTGACAATGCTCCCATTCAAGAATAAACCAGATATGGGCCAGGCCCATGCGGCTGCTTGCTTCTGCTACCCCCTGGAGAACACCCTGTCTTACCTGTTGGAGAACTTTGAGCGCAAGTTGTTGAAATTGGCTGTTGCAGACGCAACAGTCATAAAGAAGACAAAAATTCTCCTTGCCAACTTTGGATTGGCCTGGAGCGCCAATGAGACAGGGCTCCTTGCAGCCATGGAGCTGTACTTTGCAAAGACCAAACATGAGAAAAAGATCAGCACAGTATACAAAAAACTTTGTGAGTTTACAGAAGCCTTTGCTGGGCAAAACATAATCTTGTTGTTTACCTTGGGTATCTCTTCTACTTTGGAATGGGTGCCAGCGTGGAGGACCTAGATGGGGTCCTTCTTGGGATCAACAAGGCCCAGCTCTTGTTGGACAGGAAGAAGGTCCCCCTGGGTACAGCTCAGTGGACCATGTAATCCAGGATGCCCTGGTCCTGGCAGGCATTTACAGGACTGCAGCCCCTGCAGAAAAGCTGCTCCTGAACTCCCACCTCACCATACTCCCTTTTACTAGCTGCCAAGAATATTTCAATCAGGGTGTACGCACCGTCTACGGTGTAGCAGTGGAGGTTGTGTGCCACCTCCATTGGCGGGTGGGTACATACCAAAGAACTCACTACATGTGCTTTTAATAAATCCTATCTTCTAATAAATTTCATTGCAATTTATATTGTTTTTATTATAATAAATTTATATAATTTTTATTTTATCAAACAAGTTCTGCAAAATATATCTCAGAAAATTTTCATAAAAGCATAAAAATATATGTTAATAAAATATAATTCTAATTTGTACATTCTACATTTAATTTTTTTATCCCATTTTTATATTTATTTGATAAGAGTGATATAAATATATTCATGTAATAAAGTATCAAGTGTCTAGGATAGCCTCAGATGCCATAATAAAAATTAATATAAAAAAATTACAAACCTTCATTGATGGTCCAGCTGGATGTGATTGTGGGCTTGGAAGCTTCTAAATATAAAATGATAATTAATAAATTTTAAATAGTAAATTATAGAATATAAAAAAGTTGGACACACTAAGCCTTTAATTGATTGGCTGTTTGGCTAGGCATGCAGGGATGAAAAAATCAGTGTGGCCATAATTTGGCCACAGTCTCAGCTGGGAGGGTGTGGATCCTGTCCTGCAGCAAATCAAATAGGTCCTTGGTCCCAGTTGGGGTCCCTTGCTTTACAGCTTTCTTGAGCCACCCAAAAACTTCTTCAATGGGATTTAGGAAGGATGAATAAGCAGGGAGGAAGAGAAGGCACAAATTTGCCATAGCCAATTGCTGGGGGCCCACTGCAATGCTGGTGTCAACCATTGAGAATTCTTTGAGAATATTGGCCACCTTATGAAGACTAACGTTATCCAGCACAATAACATTAGTAAAGCCTGGACTTGTGCGCCTCAGGTGCTCCTGGACCAATCAGAGGAATGATAGGAAGGTACAGCTGTTGTGGGAGCCTAGTATCATTTGAAAGAGCTCAACCCCCTTTGGACCAAGGAGAGCCACCATTGAATATGCTATGGCACTGTCAGGAGTGCTCTTACAGACCCTTCTGACAACAATTTATTTCTTGGCACAATAGCAGAAATACCCCCTTCTCTGGGCTTAATTGGGTCTCCTAAAATTGATTAGTTATTTAGTAGCAACTATTCTAATTTACCTGAATTTGATTGCTTCAATATAGTCTTGGACAAAGGAAGTCCAACAACGGGTTTTGAACCTGGGTCTTCCTCTGTCTGTGGTGATTTTCAATTTAATGAAAACGTTAGTTTAGTTAAAACCAAATAGTTACCTTCAAATATCAATTTCAGCTGATCAGCTGTTACAGCAACCTTTTCAATAGATGCTCTTAAGCATACCAATGACGTTGACAACAATTTCAACTTCAACTTGGTCAAAACTTGCCTGTTGCCCGCTGTTTCTGTTGCTAGTCCCTGCTCTCTTTCCCCAGTTTTGACTGGGGAATAGCTGTTTATCTCCTGCTTTTGCCTGTTCCTGTTGGTTGTTATTTTAAATCAAATATTGTTTTAAAACCTTCTGAGGTCAGTATAATGGCTCCAATAAGGCAAATAATTCTAGTGTTAATACCAAACTCCCCAGGATCTCCAAATTCTTCCAAATATCTCCAACTTCTTCTCCATGAGTTTGATCTCCTTTATGTTTCCTCCAGTTTATCATTTTGCTACAATGCTATATAAGGCTGGTAAGTTATGATCTATTAATTGTTCAATCAATAAAGTCTACATTCACCCAAGTGATTGTTTTGTTAATCTTTAATTTTTAAAACCTCTGAATTTCCAAGACCATGAAATTACCCAAGACTCCTCTTAGGGAGTGGCGTGGGTATAAATGGTTACTCTGGCTAGTCCTGACTACAATGGTGTTTGCCAGCGTTTCTATAGGTTCACGCGCTGATTTGGGTACAACGTCAGAGTCTCAGTTTCTTGACAGCTCCTGGCGCCGTGTGATTCCAGGCGTCTGGTACACCGCAACTCCCCTCTCCAAAAATCCACCTGTCTAGGAAGAAACCAAGGTTTATGGTTCCTCCACCCAGGTGAACAAGCCTCAAGTGTTCCATTCATTGGCTTTTGCCTTTTTATTGAGTTATCTAGGTGTGTACTTCTTCTGGGGGTGTTTTAATCCCCTGCTAGGCAGGTACTGGCTCCTTGGAGAGTTATTCCATCTGGTAATGGTCTCCTTACCTGTGGGATCCCTGGTGATGGGATTGAATCCCTCTGCAATCATTCACCACCTAGGGAGTTAACTCCCTAGTGGGTGGGTGCCTGACAGGCACGGTCTGCAGCACGCCAAGCTACCCCGTCATTTGAGCCTTTTGGGACATATCTATATGCATTCTGCATAGACAAGGCAAATGCTGATTTTTCAATGTAATAGAATTTGAATGTCCCCTTGGCTTTGAGGGCAGTGTACACATCTGCGTATTTTTTCCGGATGTCAATGTTGGAAGGACTGTTTCTATTGTAGGGGGATACCCTGAGTTTTTCCAGGAAAAGTACATTCCCTTCACCAGATGATAGTAAAAGGAAATTGAAGCCTCAACCCCAAAAGTAGACTTGATCATTGCCTGTATATTTTCCAGTTCAAGATGGCAATCTCAGGTTATCCACTGGCAATTGCCCATTTGTGCTCCTTGGAAAGCATGGTGAAAACACACAAGGATTTCTCTGAAGCAAGGACTCAACCAGTATTGATGAAGGTGTTGAATGTCTTTGAGGCGTACTTGGTATCCACCCTAACAAGAGCCGTGGCTGCCTTGTAATCACCAGATTCCTGCATTAGCTTGAGCAGGATGATGTGTTTGATATCAGGAATGTGTTTCTGAGCGGGCTTTGCGGGAGTTGGTGAATCTAGATCCTGATTGGAAACTGGCTTGCAAGGCATGGGCACCTTGGTATAGAAGGCTGCAACCTTTTTTAACACCATCTGTCCCTCATCAGTTCTGTAGAACTCAGGCTCCCTGTCCTCTCTCCTGGTTGCCATCACTGACGTAAGGCTCATAGCTAGTGTCAAGTACAGGCTTAATCTTCTCCAGCATGGTTGACAGGACCAACTCTTGCCGGTACACAATGTCAAACAAATACAAAGTAAGTTCTACCTCCTTGTTTCTAACCGTTTTTGTTGTGGTAACCTTGGTGGGCTTTTGGGTCAGCTTGGGGACCCAAGGGTTGATGCTCCGCACCCTAGCAGCTTGTGCTCCTTGAACTGGCTGTGTCAGTGCAGCGTCACTATTGAACTCTCCTCTTCTGTCTCCTTCCTGAGTAGGCAATTGGGTTGCACTAACTCTGTTCTTTGACCTGTGAGGGCAACCGCAACTGCAGCGCACAACAGGTGCAATGGTACTCTGTTGTTGTGTACCTTCCATTTTAAAATTTAATAAAATACTAAATAAAACTTAATTAAGTCACTCCTTAGTTTTAATTTTTGCTTTTATCTGAAAATGGATATTCAATTAATATTTTTTCCCACCTAATATTCCAATTATAGATTTTTTACTTCTTAATTAGTTGTTTTTGGTTTTACAACACCCATTTTAGAACACCCAAAAAAATTTCCACCCATTTTCCCAGATTTTACTGCCAGATTAAGCACCCAACACAATCATTTTAAAATTTATGTCTTGTATTATGTGCCCTATTTTAGATACCTTGGTATCATTCTTGAGTACAGTTAATTGCTCACAATATTTGAGTGATTTTGTTTAATTAGTGAGTTGCTATTGTGTTTTGGTTTTGGGTTGAGATTTGACTCACCACGCTTGGGTGTATTTCATCACCAATTCACATAGTAAGCATATGTACACCAAAAGTCAACTTGCACCATTTTGTTTGTGAATCAATGTATTTCAGATTGTATTTTGAATAGTTTTGCTTTGCGTGTGAGCACTTCTTTGCTGTGTTGACACATTTTGCCCATTAACGCCAAAAATCCCTGTTAACAGAGTGTATATTTTAACCTGCTAGTTGGATTTTGTTTAAATCTGAGTTCATTTTGTTTGAATCTGAGGTATTTTTGGTTGTTGTCATAGCTTTTAAAACTACCTATACTTTTAAATTTACAAATAAATATCAATAAATTTAAACATAAAAAATAAAGATTAAAAGGAAAATATATAAACTGACATAATATGAGTAATAGAAAAAAGCATTTTTGTCAGGGCTGCAAAACCAAAGCCTGAAATGGGGTTTGAACCCCCGCAATTGGCCGCCAAGCAAAAGCAAGGACGGCCAAGAAAGCCTGCTGGGGGATTCAAACCCCCAACCACCCACCAGGGCAGGCAAGGGCCGTTTTGAACTGCCCTGGCCTATTTGGGCAGTTTGAAGCAACCTGAATCCGGGTCCTGTCCTGGGGCCAGCTTTAATGCTGGCCCAGGGGAGCTTGCAGCTCCCAGCGGCATTGGAGCACCCAGCCCCAATGCTTTAATTGGGCTGAGTGCATCCAATACCACCCTAAATCAGATCTGCTGCAAAATTCAACCAGAAGATCTGAAAATTCCAGAATCCTGCTGCTGCAGATGCAGCACCCCACACTGTTGTTCCCCCCACCCCCAATCAATCCAATTGCACAGATGTGCTAGTCAGCCATCTTGCAGCCACTGAGGCTGCTGTTGATGCAACCAATAAATTGGTTGATAACAGCACCTCAGTTAATCTGCAAGACTCAGAAATCCTTGCAGTCAATAACCAAGTGAAATTCCAGACTAAAGATGTCAACCAATTATCCACCAGCCACCAACAGAATTCCCCTGCCCAGACCAAGTCACCCAAATTCCAATCCACACTTCCCAAGCCACTTCCCACTACTTCTCAGATGCCAGTGCCCAAGAGTTGGGACTCCAAAAGCCCTTAAGGATTAAGCAGTAGTATATTCCAAGGTAGACCAGATGAATGGTATAAAACCCACCTTCTCCCACTTAATTTAAGTGCAGACAACATCAAATAAAGTGAATGAATCTTTCAGTTTTGTTTGCTTTATTAGGATTTCAATTTATACACCACTTGAGCAGAAGTCAAACCAGAAGACTAGAGTATCACCCTAGACCTACACTCATGGACAACCAGTCAGGTTCAGATCCTGGAATGGCTGGCATTCACTATGACTCCCCTTCTCCACCTATCCCTCAGCCCTACAACCACAGTAGAGCTGGGATGGTCATCTTGACCATCCTCAGTCTGGCCAAAGTTATCATTCCCAACCTTGGTGCCTACTGCCCCTTAGCCGCTGGATTGCTTTACCTAACCCGTTCAGCTCCATTCCTCTACTGGGCCCTTGTTATCCGTTATCTGGATGGATTAAGCTCCCCTTCAATGCCTTGGCATATGACAGCCTCCAGCCATGACAATTTTAATTGATTGGCTGATTGTCAAGGCAAAGAGTAATATATTATTCAGAATATGCATAAAACTTAGCTACAGTCTTAGATGGAAGAGTATGGACCCTGACCTGTAGCAAATAAAACAAGGCCTCAGGATCAGTTGGGGTCCCCTGCTTGACAACTTGCTTGAGCCCTCCCCAAGGACCTCCTTGATTGGGTTTAGAAATAGTGAATATGCAGAAAAAAATAAAAGATGCATAGGCGCTGTGGCCAATTGCTGTGGATCAATTGTCACACCTGACTCAATTATTAGAAATTCCTCAAGAATATCTGCACCTTGGCAGCCCAACATTACCCAGTACAATAAAGCTTTTGAACTCAGGCTAGTGCATCTAAGATGCTCTTGCACCAGTAGAAAAAATGATAGGAAAGTCCTGCTATTACATTAGTTTTAAACCCTATGACAACAAGCAAAAATAGTTCAGATCTAAACAAAATGAACTCAGAATTAAACAAAAATAGCTAATCTGTAAAAAAAATTGAAATTAACCCAATCTATTATAAATAAATATAAATTCATTGAGTTTTAATTTTGTTTAAAGATTAGTTATTCTTGTTTAAATCTGAGTTTATTTTGTTTAGATCTGAACTATTTTTGCTTGTTGCCATAGGTTTTAAAACTACTGTATAGGATTCCTTGATCATTTGATACATTTCAATTCCTTTTGGACCAAGAAGAGCCACCAAAGAATAGGCTGTGGTGCAGACAGAAAAATGCCAGGATACATCATCCTTGGCATCTCTGGGTACATGGTCGTATGAATTATGCATAAATTATACAAACGCTGGTTTTTCAATATAATATAATTTGACTGTTCTTTTGTTTTTGAGAGCAGTGTACTCCTCTGCATATTTTTGTCAGGTCTTAATATTGACAGGGCTGTTACAGTTATAGGAAGATACTCCATATTTTTTATGAAAACTGCAGTCTTCTGACCACACAGTAAAAAAACTGAAACCTCAATCCCAAAAGTAGATTTGATAATGGGCTGTATATTTTGCAGTTCAAGATGACAGTCTTGGTTAATCCACTGACAAATAGCTCATTTGTGCTCCTTGATAAGCAGGGTTGACAGGTGTGTGAGTTTCTCTGCTTGTAGAAGCTTCCCAGTGTTGAGAAACCAGTTGTATAGTTTATTGGAAAATTTTGGATCCACTCTAACAATACCTGTGGCCTTCTTGAGGCCACCTGTATCCTGTATCAAATTGATAATAATAAGGTGCTTTATGTCAGAAACAACCTTTTGAGCTTATTTTTTGGGTACAGTTAAATCTGGATCTTGTACAGTGTCTGGAATGCAAGGCATAGACACCTTGTTGTAAAAGGCTTCAAACTTTTTCAACACCTGTTGCTGTGACAAAAATAGTCAGATAGTAAGAAGCAGTCTCCATGTGGTGGGGAATCACCAACCAAATCCACATGGAGTTGATGATTAACCACTAATGAAACTTCAAATACTGTTTGGTAAAATTTCTAAAAGATACGCTGGTATTAAGAAAAATGATTAATCCTAACCAAAAAAGTCTTAGATAGATTGCCTGGAAGAGGATCAGGGTGTCTTCAGTGTAGAACTTGGGACATTGAGAGGGAGTAAGTGTCTCAGGTTCAGATATGGTAGGGAAAACTCCAATATTATGTGGCATTGGATTTACATTAGGAGGTGACAACAACAAAGTGCCAACAGCGGGACCCCATCTTCTGGTGATAATTTGACTTAGAATCAAATTATAGGAAATGTAGCGCAGTAGGCTAACCACAGGATGCATGATAAAATAAAGTTAGACCAGGAGGATATTTGATTTTATTTGAGTAAAAAATTTAGAAAGGACTCAACTCTTAAAAGTTGAACAGTAAAAATTTTCCCATATATATCAAAATTTGACTAAGCAATACCACTTGGATCCTTGACTCTTATTCCTTCTGCATTGTCTAGAGAGTATCTTTTCTAGTTTGCAAAGAAGCCTTGTGTGACCAGTTTCTGATGTCAGTTCTGATAAATAAGGTTGTATTGAGTGACTCTCAGATTATGTTGATTTATCAGTGTCAGCTTGAGAGAGGAAATCAAATCTGGCTGGAAAACTGGGGTGGTAGTAATCCATTTCTGATCAACTGTTTGATTTAAATCTGTCAAATCAGGTAATCTTACTAACGGCTTTCCTGTCTTTTGCATTTTACGGCTTGGGCAAATAATTCCCGGCATTATAGAACCTACTGTGACAACTGCTGCCTCTACAGTTCTATAAAACTCAGGTTTTTCATTATTGTATTGGTCACCATCACTTACATAGAGCTCATAGCTAGTTTCAATCACTGGTCAAACCTTTTTCATCATGGCTATTGAGACTGACTCATGATGGTAAACAGGCTAAAATACCATAGAAGTGAGCTCAACTTCTTTATTGCTCACTTTTTTAGACATTAAAACTTTGGTGGCCTTTCTGGATAGCTTAGGCATCCTTAGATCTATGCTTTGTGCCCTTTTAATCTGTGTAGCATGAACTGGTTATTGTGTCTGTGTCACCTCAACAGTATAAATTGCTCTCTTGTATCCTTCCTGAGTTGGCACTTGAGTTGCACTATTACACTTTTTTGACCTGTGGGAATGCCCTCAACCACAGCACACACTGGTTGTGTTGCCACTCTGTTGTTATGTTTGTTTCATTTTACTGCATTATAAAATACTTTATCAAGCTAAATTAAGCTACAACCCTGGTTTAGAATATTGTTTTTGTCTAAATATGTTTATTCAATTAGAATATACATCATATAGCTATCTGTTTATAAAATATTATTTATTAATTAGTTGTTTTGGTTTTACAAAATTCACTTTATAATCACTAAATTAATTTTCATTCATTTTTCTCAAATTTTAGGCCATATTTAAACACTCTGAACAATGTTTTTATAATTTATGTTTCAGATCATGTGCCTTATTATAGATATCTAGGTATCATCTGTGTTTACATTTCATTCCACACAATGTATGTTTCTCTTTGTTTACTAGTTAAGTTATGATAGTGTTTTGTTTTTGGATTGAGTTTTGACTCACTGTGCCTGAGTGTATTTCATCATCAATTTACATAGTAAACAGATGTACACCAAAGATTGACTCATCATCATTTTTTATGAATGCATGTATTTTTTACTGTATTTTGAATATTTTATTTTGTAGTCTTAGTTATTTGTTGTTGTGTTGAGCCTGTCAGAACCATCATTTTTTATGGTACTGACAAAAATTCTTCATCATTGAAATTCACTTCTAAGATTATGAGCTCAGAGGAACAGAAGGAATAAATAATTGGCTTAAATGATAATTTTGAAATTAATTTGTTTAATTCAACCACCAGTTGAGAGTTTGAACCCAGAGCTCACTTTCTAGAGTGTTTGCGCTCTAATTTAAGCTTGAAAATCTGGATAGATAATTTAAATGAGTTAAAAGACTTAATTTTACCTTAATCCAGCCAATCACTTGTTACACTTTCAGCTAACAACTACATTAATGGCTTTATGTTTGTGACAAGCTCTGCAGTTGTTAAAATTGACCTTGAAACAACCCAAACTAACCTCTAAGTTAATCCTGATTCTCTGTATGTTGCCTATGATCATGGACCATCTTCTACAGTTAAAACAGGCTATCAGTTTAAAAAAGTTAAGAGTTTAATAAGTGGTTAGGTTTTATGGTCAAAATAAAATAACTCTCTTAAGCCTATAAATTAAATTTCTATTTTTTGTAAGATTTTTTAAAGTAAATACCATGAAATTGCCTACGCTTCCCATTATTAGGAGACTTAGGTTCAAATGGTTATTACTTTTTTTATGTTGTACAGAGCTTGTAAACATGGATTCCAGACCTGGCAACAGAACAGATACCCAATATTGTCAGAATAGACAATGAGCCCCTGTCATACATGAAAAGTGGTACACTGCCTCCTTGTTTTCAAGAAATCATCATGTTAAAGAACATTCCCAGCTGGTTTTAAAGAAACCTGATACTACAAGTGTATTCCATCTGTTTGCCTACATCTTTTTGTTGTTGTATCTGGGGCCTATGTGTTCTTAGGAAAATTCAATCTCTTTCTTGGGTCTTATCATATCTTTGGCAAACTATTTTTCTTGAGAATGGTATCATTACACATTGGGTCTATGTTGACTGGTTTGAATCTTTCTGCTTTAATTCATTGTGCAGGAAAACTACTTCCTACAAAATGGGTTCCTGACAGAGCTGCTCCGTCTATTAACACCCAAAATTACTGTTAAAACAGGGTATGTTTTACACTTATACTTGGAGTTTGATTAAATCTGAATTTGTTTTGTTTAAAACTGAGTTATTTTTTCATAGCGCTATCATGTGTATACTTCTGGGAAGTATAATAAATGAGATAAAGGGGGAAATTAAGAAGAGAATGATACTTAATTGGGTAGAATATGGAATATTATATAGTATCATGGGAAGCCACATACTGCCCATGTATGTCATAGAGGTCATGGGGCTTATCTGAGTAATGTTCCCCTTAGATCAAAAGACTTATTTAAGTTGTGTTCTGTTTAGGATATGGATTATTTGATTCCTGTAATAGATGGTTGACTGATAGTAGTGCCACTAACTTACTGGTTGGTTGGTGAGCCATTCAGTGATCTACTCAGGGTGTTAATTTCCTGAGAGGGAGTAATCAAAGATGTTATGACAGCACATAGCTTTAAAACTACTGTATATACTTCTGAAAAGAATAATAAACAAAATAAAGAGGAAATTTAAGAAGAGAATGATTTTTATTTGATATGAATATACAGGATTATATAGTACAGTAGTTTTAAAAGCTATGGCAACAAGCAAAATGAACTCAGATTTAAACAAAATCCAACTAGCAGGTTAAAATATACACTCTGTTAACAGGGATTTTTGGTGTTAATAGGCAAAATGGGTCAACACAGCAAAGAAGGACTCATACGCAAAACAAAACCATTCAAAATACAATCTGAAATACATGGATTCACAAACAAAATGGTGTGAGTTGGCTTTTGGTGTACATATGTTTACTATGTGAATCAGTGACAAAATACACCCACACATGGTGCGTCAAAACTCAATCCAAAAACAAAACACAATAGGAACTCAAAAAACAAACAAAATCACTCATGCAGTTTGTGCAATGGATTGTAATCAAGAATGATACCAAGGTATCTAAAATAAGACACAAGATCTGAAACATAAAATTTAAAAGTATTGTGTTGGGTGTTTGAATTTGGCAGTAAAATCTAGGAAAATGGGTGGATTTTTTTTGAGTATTCTAAAATGGGCATTGTAAAACCAAAAACAACTAACTAAGAAATAAAAAATCTATAATTGGGATATTGGGTGGGAAAATAATAATAATTGAATATCTATAAACAGATAAAAGCAAAAATTAAAATTAGAGAGTAACTTAATTAAGTTTTATTTAATATTTTATTAAATTTTTAAAATGAAAGGAACACAACAACAGAGTGACAATTCACCTGTTGTAAGCCGTGGTTGTGGTTGCTCCTGCGGGTCAAAAGATTGAGTTAGTGCAACACAAGTGCCTACTCAAGGAGGAGACAGGAGAGGAGAGTTCCATAGTGACGCTGCACTGACACAGCCGGTTCAAGGAGCAAAAGCTGCTAGGGTGCAGAGCATCAACCCTTGGGTCCCCAAGCTGACCCGGAAGCCCACCAAGGTTACCACAACAAAAACAGTTAGAAACAAGGAGGTAGAGCTTACTTCGTGTGTGTTTGACGCTGTGTACCGGCAAGAGTCGGTCCCGTCAGCCATGCTGGAGAAGGTGAAGCCTGTACTTGATACTAGCTATGAGCCATACATAAGCAATGGCAATTAGGAAGACAACAAGGAGCCTGAGTTTTTTCAAACTGATGAGGGACAACTGGTGCGCAAGAAAGTTGCAGCCTTCTACAACAAGGTGCCTATGCCCTGTGCCTTGCCCAATGCTGATGAGTCAATCCCCACCGCTAAAAAGCCCGCTCAGAAGCGCATCCCTGACATCAAACGCATCATCCTGCTTAATCTAATGCGTGAATCAGGCAATTACAAGGCGGCTGCAGCCATTGTTGGGTGTGGATCCCAAGTACGCCTCAAAGACCTTCAACAAGTTCCTCAACATGGGTCAAGTCCTTGCCGCGGAGAAATCCTTGCGTGTGTCAACCATGCTCACAAAGGAGCACAAATGGGCAATCCGCCAGTGGATCACCCAGGACTTCCATCTTGAACTGGCAAACATACAGGCCATGGTCAAGTCTGCTTTTGGAGTTGAGGCTTCAATTTCCTTTTACTACCATCTGGTCAAGGGAATGCAATTTTCCTGGAAAAAACTTGGGGTATCCCCATACAATTGGAACAGCCCAGCCAATATTGAGACCCGGAGAAAATACGCAGAGGTGTATACTGCCCTAAAAGCCAAGGGGACAGTCAAATTTTACTACATTGACAAATCAGCTTTTGCCTCGTCAATGTGCAATGAGTATGGGTATGTCCCCAGAGGCTCCAATGACGGGATGGCTCGGTGTGCTGCAGTCTGCGCCACAGCCTATTCAATGGTGGCTCTCCTCATTTCAAAGGGGGTTAAGCTCTACCAAATGATATTGGGATCTCACAATAGCTGGACCTTCTTATCATTCCTCTGATTGGTCCAGGAGCATCTGAGGCGCACAAGCCCAGGCTTCACCAACGTAATTGTGCTGGACAATGTTGGTCTCCACAAGGTGGCGGATATTCTTGAAGACTTTCCATCAATTGACACAAGCATTGCAGTGGGCCCCCAGCAATTGGTCACAGCAAATATGTGCCTTCTCTTCCTCCCTGCCTATTTTCCCTTCCTAAATCCCATTGAGGAAGTCTTTGGGTGGCTCAAGCAAGTTGTCAAGCAAGGAACCCTAACTGGGACAGAGGACCTTTTTGATTTGCTGCAGGCAGGGATCCATACCCTCCCAGCTGAGACCGTGGCCAAATTCTATGGCCACGCTGATTTGTTTATCCCTGCGTGCCTTGCAAATCAGCCAATCAATTAAAGGCTTGGCTTATCCCACTTTTTTATATATCCTCTAATTTACTAATCAAGATTCATTAACTAAAATTTTATATTTAGATGTTTCTGATCCTGTAATCACATTCAGCAGCACCATCAATGAAGGTTAGTAATTTATTTATTTATAATCATTTTTATTATTGCATCCAAGGGTATCCCAAACACTTGATAATGGATTATGTGAACACATCAATATCATTTTTGGCAAATAAATATAAAAAGAAAACTAAAAAATAAGTGTAAATCATACAAATTAGAAGTAGATTTTATTGACATACTTTATATGCTTTTATTAAAACCTTACCAAGAATTTATTTTGTAGTAATGTTTGCTAAAATATTATTTTATAAAATTATTAATTATAATAAAAATAATCTAAAGGGTAAATATATTTATTGGAATAGAGAATATATTAGGAGCGCCTATAATGGGTTTGGCAGTATGTACCCACCCCACAATGGAGGTGGTGCGCAACCTCCACCGCCACATTGTGGACAGTGGATACACCCTGGTTAAAATACTCCCGCCTGCTGGTGAAAGGCAGAATGGTTAGGTGGGAGTGAAGCAGCAGCTTCTCAGGCGGGGCCGCAAACCCGTAAATTCCAGCCAGGACCAGGGCGTCCTGGATAACGTGGTCCACTGAGTCATATCCGGGGAGGACCTTCTTCCCGTTGAGTGCAAGCTGGGCCTTGTCAATTCCAAGAAGGACCCTGTCTAGATCCTCTACGCTGGCGCCCATTCCAAAGTAGAATAGGAACCCCAGGTAAACAACGAGGTGAAGCCTTTGTCCAGCAAAGGCTTCTGTAAACTTGCACAATTTATTGTATACTGCGCTTATTTTTTCTCATGTTTAGTTTTTCTGAAGGTAAGATCCATAGCCTCTGGGACCCCCGTCTTGTCGGCACTCCAGGCCAGCCCAAAGTCCGCCAGGAGGATTTTGGTCTTCTTCACGGCTGTTGCATCTGCAACAGCCAGTTTTTCTACTGTGCGCCCAAAGTTCTCCAGCAAGTAGGACAGGGTGTGCTCCACCAAGAAGCAGAAGCAAGCAGCCGCATGAGCCTAGCCCATCTCCGGTATATTCTTGAATGGGAGCATTGTCAGGACGTCCCAAACAAGCTCAATGGAGTTTACACAGTAAACTCCACTGAGGTTAACCAGGTCCAGGCGGACCAGTTGAGCATCCTTGTAGCCAGTAACTGCCCACTTGGATGCCCCCTCTTCATGTGTCAGCCTAGCCAATGCCTCCCTGGACATTGGGAATGCACCGTGAATCCTATCTTTGAGCTCCTGCAAGACAGGGGGGACAGAAAAAGCTGCTTTGTCACGTGAGTGACAAAATTTGAGTAGAAGGTGGGGGGGAACAAAAAGAACCAGGACCTGGCGGAGTTTGCCATCAACATCTTCTAAAAAAAGGTAAGTATTTATGAATTTTATTAAATTTATTTTCTTAGGTTACCTTCTTGGGTTTCTTCTTTGCCGGCGGCTTTGGCAGGCTTTGCCATCCTTGGCGCAAGCATCTGTGTGGGCATCTCAGTGTCCTCCTTGTGGGCCCTCTTGGCGGGTTTGAGATGTGCATACATCTCAGGGCCGTCCGTCCGTCCAGACAGCGCAGAGAGGGCAAAGGACTTGAATTGCAAGCCTTCAACCACTGTCTTCTGAATGTTGAGTAGGTGCTCTATTGTCTTCTTGGGTGTGTCTGGTATTTTGGTCATGAGTGACTTGGCGGACACCTTTTTGATTTTGTCCCCTTCAAGGACGGCAGACTTCACTTTTTCCTTGACCTTGCGGTCAATTTCTTTGATTTTGGCAATTGCCAAGTCAAGGTCTTTTAGAAGTTTTTCCAATTCACTCATTGATTTTTTACTAACCTTTTCATATGTTTTTATAGCTCTTGCCCCAATAAATTCTGTATTATTTTGATACAATTGCCTCTTTGTTTATTCCTTTTTGTTTTCCCATTTACTACATTATCCCATCTTTTTACACATTTTGTATATGTTTTACATACATCTCAATATGTGTTGTTTGCTTTGTGTGCATTGTTTCCTTGGTTAGCATATTATTTTTGGCGCTTGACACAGCCCCTTGTGAAAATATTAACAACAACTTGGTGATCAACTGAATTTGAATTAGAAAATTATAGTGTTAATTTTATTTAGATAAAGTTGTTACTGATCCAAATTCAAAACCTTAATGATAAACTTTAAGCCAATCAGGAGCCGAGTGATAAAGTGATTGTTGTGACATAAAGGGACATTCAATAGTTCTTTGATGCATGTGCGCTGATTCATATGATTGGCTGGACATTTAGCCATTGTACGCCATTGCTGCTGTGGCAAGTTTTTGATGGACTAGTGCCCAATCAGCCGCTGAGTTAACACTAGTCCATCAACAACTTGCCACAGCAGCAATGGCGTACAATGGCTAAACGTCCAGCCAATCATATAAATCAGCGCACATGCACCAAAGAATTATTGAATGACCCTTTATGTCACAACAATCACTTTATCACTTGGCTCCTGATTGGCTTAAGATTTATCATTAAGGTTTTGAATTTGGATCAGTAACAACTTTATCTAAAAACAGTTAACAATATAATTTTCTAATTCAAATTCAGTTGATCACCAAGTTGTTGTTAATATTTTCACAAGGGGCTGTGTCAAGCGCCAAAAATAACTGTGTTCAGGATCTAGATACACACCATAGTAAATATATGATTTTATAGAAATAAGCTGAACATAAAGAATAAAACCAACTATAAACAAAGAGAACATGAACAATTGAAATTCAAAATAAAGATAATATAAATATAAAATGTTTGGTGACAGGGAGTTTATTGAGGCGGGGGAGAGTGATGCCTAGGAGGCAGAATAACACAGGAAGGAAGATGTAGAGGCAGTGCTGGCCTGGGGAGTCTGAGATTGGGTGGGTTGGGCTTGCAGGTTAGGGGTGGGGGTGGTGGGGGTGGAGGCAGGAGGATTTTGCGTGATGGCTGCCATATACCGCTTGTTGTACTCCTTATTGGTCATTGGCTGGATGGGCTGGTAAGTGGCAGTGGCCTGAGGTGGAAGGCGCTTATCCTTACGTGATTGGCTGCCCATGTTCACATGGAAAACCATTTGCGCAAACAAGTCAGCCACCATTTGGCAACCAAAGAGAGAATTGTGGTCAAGGACCCCAAGATAGAGGTTGTTGAAAGCCTGAGGGCAGCGCTCCCGTAGTGTATCTCTGATGTTAAAGAAGACAACATCACCCAGATGGACGTTGGCATGGCCGGCTGGGTACATGGATGCTTTGTGCCCGCGTCCCTGGATGGCCTCAAGGGCAGTGGAGCTACCCTCCATCTGGTGGCTCAAGAAAACCTGATGCTTTGAATTTGAGCCATCCCAGGAGTTGAGCAATCCACTGAGGATGTGGCTGTATGAGTACCCATCAACAAAATCAGGGTTTGTCCAATAATAGACAAAACCCTTGGCCAACACAGCCAGAAATGCACCAATGAACGTCCCCTTTTTGACCTTCTTCCTTTTTGTTCTTGGTGGCGGCTTTTCCCATCTCACCAAAGTCATCAAAAGCTAACAATAGCTTGTAGTAGGAGATGAAAATGACATCATCTGACAGACTAGTCAGGCATCAGACCAGGGTGGATTCAATGGCAGGATCATATGGGAAATCATCAGTGTCATCCCATTGGTCGCCAGCAAAATTGGTAAGAACCCGTACAGAAGCCACCTTCCCATACATCCAGAGCTGCACCATGCGCTCAGAGACCCATATGTTATGGTGCGCAAGCTGCTTCTGGACTTGGGTCAAGGGAAGCTTGGGGCCCCGCTGGAGGAGGTTGAGCATGATTGGGTATGCCTCAGTTATCTGGGACTCTTGGGCCTTATTGGGCTTCTTGGCTGCCCCAATCTGATTCCCCCTGTTCATCATGCTGTTGAATTCCCGCATGACAGTAGCTTGGGTAAATTGCAATTGGTCAGCAATCTGATCCCAGGACAGACCCTGCAGGTTGAGTGCCACAATTTCCTGAAGAATTTGGGCAGTGATTATTCTGTGTTTGGGGCGCTGGGCAGGGGGGAGCTGAAGCCTGATTGGCTGAGGGAGGGGCAGGTTGGGCAATGGCGGGAAGTTGTTCTGAATTGAGGTTGCCATCCTGATTAGTTGGTTGACAGGCAGCTTGTGTGGGGGTGGGTATGGGAGCGGGGGCAGCACTAGACGCAAAGTGACTCTCAAACAAGTCAAAGCCATATGGGTTGGAGGACAGTAACAGGTCAGCTTTCTTGTTACCTGCCTCAAAGGCTTGGGTGTAAACAGGTGCCTCCATGTCCTGAGTCTCGCCTCCTTTGAAGCTGGCTTGGCTGCTGCTGGCTTGGCTTCTTGCGCCGTTGAAAATATTGCTGTTGAAAACCATATTGAAAAAAAAACCTAGGATAAAATCACTAAAAGTAGAAATTTTAAAATTTAATGATTTATTTTTATTGTAATCTCAAGTCCATATTTGGAAGGTTCTCAAAACCATTCCATACAAATCTGGAGCCATAAAAATGAATAAAATGCCTCTGTTCCTAAATTGGATAGCTGTTGATTAGCTGTTATACTGTTATTTTTCTATTTTAGGCTGCTCATACTACACATCTTGTGTGAGTTCATTTTGTTTTGTGTTTGTTTAATCTCGCTTCTAGATTACTCAGATTTTGTTTTGTTTTGGTCCTTCTGTTGGTGTCTCATATGAATCCTGATTGGATTATAATATACTCCGGAATAGCATCCATTCATTTCACTTGTTGTGTCAGTTCATTTTGTTTGTGGGTTGAACTACACCACTTGATGTTTGATATAATTTTGTATAATGGGCAAGTGAAATTTTGTTTTTGGTTTGACATTTCATTTATTAACCAACAATATTTAAATTATTTGAATCCTGAATCTTTCGCGACTTGGATTTTGTTTAAATCTGAGTTCATTTTGCTTGTTGCCATAGCTTTTAAAACTACTGTATTATGTAGAGCCACATGTTGTCCATGTACATCATGGTCATCATGAGGCTTGTCTTGGTAGTGTTTCAAAAAATTTGAAATGTCTGATCCTCATATAAGATAAATGTCTGATAAGAGCTTCATCAAATGTTTTTTAATCAGGAAATTTCTTGGGAAATGGTTTTTCTGAGAGAGAATAATTTTAAATGTTGTGACACTATTATAAATACTTTTTTATTTATTATACTTAGTGGTAGTTAACTTATTGACATTTTTTCCCACACATTATAAGTTTTTAGCTGAATTACTGAAAGTATTACTTTAAACTATTTCTACTTTTTATATTTGTTAAGCTTGAACCTCAAATACTTTACACACAAATGTCTATAATCTTGCACCTATATGGGCAAGGCCTTAAAAATATTTGGTAGGACATGCCATTTTAAAAACGGCATCTTGAAATACGCCATCTTGAATTTCTTTTATCTTGATTTACTAGTAAAAACGCCATTTTGATTTACGGCATTTCGACTAAGAAAAAAACAGTTTTAAAATTTTAGATTTTTTAAACTCCAAAAATTACCCCAAAAATTCCCAAACTATAAAAATTCAGAAAACATACTAAGCTTATAAAAGCCTCAGAATTTCAAATCTGCAATAAAAAAATGGTGTCAATTAGTAGCAACATAGTTGTGTAAAGCCCAAAAGTTAAAATCTACCCAAAAACAACTATTTTCATCTATTTTAACTATAAACTATACTTTAAAATAAGCATAGAATTGTACCAAATACTAAATAAAACTAAAATAATGATAAAAGTAAAGGGAAAAAGAGAGAAGATAGAGTGGTGTTTATTAGGAAAGGGCTCAAATATTAGTAGAAAGAGCAACTGAGATAGCTTGGAGATGCTCAAGCTTGCTATCCTTGGGATAGTAGGCAAGGACCACCTTGCTAATCTCTGTATACTTTTTCACTGCTTTGGTATTCTTGGGGGATCACCCTTGGTCTTCATGCCTGTTTTAAAGAGGCGGGCAGAGATGGCCTGCTGGGTTTTGATATGCACCATGATTTTTTTGAACTTGGGCTTCTGAACCCAGACCCTTGTGGCAAATTGACTATGCCACCCTTCAAGAGAAGAGGTGGTCTTGATTATGTCATCCTTTACCTGCTTAAAGCAGTTTCATGTGATTGAGTCACCGCCTTTTCTAATGCAGCACGCTTCCTGAAAAATACTAACCCATTGAGTTTCAAAATACTCAATAAAGGGCGCAAAGGCTGCCTGGTTGGCAATAATGTAAGGATGGCAGATGAGGGCGTTGTAGAAGGCATTTGTCTCCTCCTTTTGCACAAGGGCAAGGGCAGCAAAGCAGTTGAACACATCCTTTGCTTTCTTTGTGCCTTCAGTGTAGACCAGCTCATGAAGTGCAGAGCACTTTTGGAGGCAGCGGCAGAGTGCCTGCCAAAAGTGAAAGTAGCATCCCTGAGTGGAGCTCTTGAAGACTCTAATAAAAGCATTGGCCTGAGCCTGCTCAAAATCTACTACCAGATATTCATGGTAGGGAAGGCTTTTGGGCTTTTTCTTTATTGGGGTGGCTTCCTCTGACTGGGCCTTTTTCTTGCGCCCTCTAGTCTTCTTTGGCTCCTCTTCAATAGTTGGGAGGATCTCATCCAACTTGGCCTTTAATATTGTTAGAGCCCGGACATAAGTTTCCTGCTTCTTATTTGGGAGAAAAAAGAAGACCAGGGGAAAAACTAGATTGCTAACCTGCCCATGGATATTCCAAAGCTGGCTGGAGAGCTTTGGGCAGGTTTAGAATTTTTCATCTGCAAGCCAGGTCTTGCATTTTAAAAAGTTGTGAAGATCCTGGCTTGTTGCAAAGCAGATGATCCACTCTGTGGCATGTTGCCCATCATTGTGAAGGAGACATCTCTCTTCATGCCGTAAAAGCTTTTGCTCTTCAGTTAGAATCAACTGTTCAATTAATGTAGCACTGACGCCTTCAGTGCTCAGAGCATATCTCTGGTCAGTGAGATATCTCTGTAGTTTTGAGGTGCCACCAAAAGTTGTCAGTTGGGTATCATTTAGATTAATGAGTGCATTGTTTACGACCTCAGTTGCAGTTTGATCTTTAGTGGTTGGTATGACCTGGCAAAGAAACCAGCGGATTAGTTGATATAGAGGATCAAAAGGCTTGTCACAGTCATGTTCAATAGTCAGGGCTTTAAACTGAGTGAACCCATAGGTGGTAAGTCTAGCTGGACAGCTAACGTTATCACATTTGAAGTGATGTTGACGGATGGGCTACTTTTTGTTGTTGCAGCTGAAGCTGTAGCCCTTGTGAACAAAGCCAGCACCCTCTTTCTTTGTCATAATTAGATAGCTGACAGGGTATGTGGTGAGCACAACAAAGGTGCCATTTTGGTTGCATACATTGTGAATTGAGTTAAGATCCCAGAGCTCAATTGGCTCATCTGCAGGAGCACCAGGCTCAGGCTCCTGCTCTTCTTCATCCTCAGGCTCTGAAGTGGGGTCAGAATGGCGATTGAAGTTGAACAACTTCTCTTGAGGGTCTGACAGGGAGTAAACAAAAGGAGAATGGGGAGGGGTTGGGCTTGTTTTCTCAGGCTCTGGTGAGGGCGTAGGTGTCTTGGGAGGAGCTTTACCCTTAGCAGGCTGCTTTTTAGGGGTATTTTTGGCCTTCTTGGCCTTGAGAGGAGTGGTCTTGTCTTTGGAGACCTTGGAGGCCTTGGACGCAGCTTTGTTGATGGACTTGGGAGGCATCTAAAAGTGAATTAGTATCAAAATATGAGCAATTTGGGGGTTGTTTTTAAAGAGAAAAATGAGAATGTTTTTATTATAAAAGTATTAATTTTTTTACATAGAATTGTAGAGAAGATCAAAAAATATATACTATCAAAATTTCAATGTTTTTTTATTTTGAAAAAAATAATATTTTTATTAGTAACGCAAGTAGGCAAAACTTTGAGTTTTGACTGAAAACTTGCTCTTGGGATGGCGTTTTTGAAGTGATGTAATTGAGGTGCCGTAGCTCAAAAACATAGTGTTTTTGACCATTTTTTATATTAAATTAACAAATTTACGGTAGAGCTACCTTAACTGGGCCAAAGAGTAAAACTTGAATTTCTCAAAAACTAGCTTATACAACTGGGGTTAAAAGTACCCAGTTGTTTAGAGAAGATCAAAAAATACATATTTGCAAAGCTTCATATGTTTTCTTACATTTTTTATTAATATTGTTTTTGACGTGAAACTATACTTTTGAAAAGTGGAAAGCAAAATTGTGGTGAGGGAATTGATATACGTAGCCTGGCGTCATAGGTAATTTCCCCTTATTTTCCCCTATCCATTGTGCGCATTGAATTAATTGGATGATATGAAACTCGGTGAAATTTGAAGTGACGCAAATTAAAATGGCGTAATCACCCCCTTCCATATTAAAATCACTATTAAAATATTTTATTGATGAAACCCTTATCAATGTATCCATGTATAATAAAGTTATAAATTACATATAACAAAACTGGTTTTTTTTACCCAGCAATGACAATCACTAGAAGGACTATCATAGTGGTGTCTATTTAGGTTGTTTTTATTATAAGTGTCTTAGATTAATACTATAGGAACATCTTCTGACACTATATCACAGGCTTTATTTTAGTTCAGGTATAAGCTTATTTTAGTTTAAGGTAAATGGCATAATTCAAAATGACGTAAAGTTGAGATGGCGTAAACATGCCCCACACTAAGTGATTTCATATGTAAATAAAGTTAGCAAAATAAGATTTAATTAATCTGACTCAAAGTGACGGAATTGAGATGGCGTAAATTTGAGATGCTGTATTATAAAAGTATATGTAAATTTTAACTATTTTATTGTTTATTTTATTTTTTTGTGATTCAAAATCACTAACGCAAAAAAACACCATCTCAAATTAAATTTGAGATGGCGTTTTTCAAGATGCTGTTTTTGAAATGTCGTGTCCTACTAAATATTCATGCACTAGTTTATTTTTGTTCAGTTTTGTATCAGAGACTTAAGTGTGGTCATTTTTTCCTAGTGATTGATGTGTTTGATGTGTCATAGTAAAAAATTAACAGCTCTTTGTACCCTAATGTTGTTGAAGATGATGTATCCTGTAAAAACAGACTCTCTTTCCTTGTAAGTTCTTCAGTCAGTAGAGTTTATCATCTTATGGGGTTTTTTCTTTAAGATATTTTGAGCTGTATAAAAGCAGAATAATCTATCTGTGCTATTGTGCTGAGTGTATACTGTCAAAAAGCATTAAAAAATGAGAAAAGAGAAGAAAATTTAGAGTATTATAATAATTTTATTTCATTAAAAGGAGCTTTTTATAGCTAAAATAATGATATTGGTTTATTCATGTAGATAGTGTGATATTTGAAATAATTTTTTTAAAGCAAGAATCTGTCCTACTAGAATTCTTGGATCAAGCCTTAAGGCTATTTCATACTAGGTCTTTGAAAAACTCTTGAATAATGATTTTTTTGATAGAAGGTAATCAAAGATGTTATAACACAGTAATAATTTTTATTACATATCTTTGTGCATATCAATTTTAATAAGCTTCTTTGATAGAACAAAAAAATTAAATAAAATTTATATCTATAATATTTGTTTGATAATATATATTTATATGGAGTTGGTAGTTAAAATTTGTCAATAATTTTTAGTATCTTATCAGTGTAGATGTTCAAAAGTTACTTTTATACAGCTATAACTTGAAGTTAATTGTAGGAATTTTTAAATTTGAGAGGTCAATGCTATCTTAAAATAACTGTATAAAGTTATGATACATTACTTATAACTTTAATAAAATGCTTTGTTTTAAAGCTTTTGAATTTTTAATGCCTAGTCAATCCTGAAAGTAAATTATTTTGACAGTTTACTCATATATTTGTAAAAACACCTATTATTATTAATATGATATCAAAACAGTTAAAGATTAATTCTATACATATCTATTATTTCATGTTATAATTAAAATTAGTTAACTAAAAAGTTAAAGCAAAAAACTTTTGTTTAATAACCTAGGTTTATAAGCGTTTAAAAACATTATGAATTTTATTGATACTTTTAATCAAGAGACTATATTGCTTTATATTCTATGTAGTTATTGCAACATAAAAATTAAAAAACCAGAAAAATGTCAGCGTAACTGCATTGATCCCTTTACTCATTGTGTAAATAAAAAAATCTCATCAAAAATATAAATGATTTCCATTTATCTCATAAAATATTGTACACCCAAGAATTATATATTTGAAATTTAACAGAACATGTTAAAGAACCAAAATCTTTCAGACTGTAACTAACTGATTAAACTGACAAGTGGAAATACTATGACACAATTTAAAATGTACTATTTTTTTAAAACGTAACCTTTTGTTTATTTACGAGCTTCTGCTTCCTTGGCAAGAATAGCAAGCTTCTTCTTTTGAGCAGCCTGAGACTTGGCTCCCATGATACCACCTCCCCAAGTTTTACGAATATCTTCGAATTTATCAAGATAGTTGTGATTGACAGCCTGGACAAGAGAGGCAAGGGAAGCCTTATCCTCATCTCTGACCTCAGCAATTGCCAAAGCAGTAGCAGTCTTCTTGTGAACAACTGTGCCAAGACGAGCCTTATTTTTTACTATGCAGTAGGGAACTCCCATCTTGCGGCAAAGGGCAGGAAGCCATACAACCAACTAAAAATATAAATCAGAAAGAGTTTCTAAAACCTCTAGGGGAAATATAACGACTCTAAGAGTGTCATCGTTACGTGAAGGTCATTGAGGTCAAGAAGTAAAGAGGGGAGGGGGAAGGAAATTACCTCAATAGGGTCAACATCATGAGCAATTACAACAAGTTGAGCTTTCTTGGCTTCAACGAGAGCAGTGATGTGATTTATGCCGTACTTGACAAGAATGGGCTTTTTGGTCTCGGGCTTGGAACCAGACTCAGCTGCAGCTTTAGCGGCAGCAACAAGACGCTCTTTCTTTTCAAAACGAGTTTCAGGACGATATTTGTCCAATAGAGTGAAAAGATTGACAGCAGTGTTTTTGTCAAGAGTCTGGGAGAACTGGTTGATGGAAGGGGGTACCTTGACACGCATGCGAAGAACTTTACGCTGCTTCTGAATGCGGATGTAACGAGGCCATTTGACGAAACGAGTTAGGTCACGCTTGGGCTGAATATCATTGCCGATCCCGTAGTTTTTGACACGCTTCTCAAAGAGAGGATTTTGGGTGTCGGCCTTCTTTGTCTTGTCAGCAAAGGGAGCGGGGGCTACTTTCTTCTTTCCTTTGAGAGGTGCCTAACATTTTAGCTTTGTTTCGAAATATTAATTTACCATTTTACGTCAAGTTAAAAGATAAAACTAAGAGAAAGGATATTCTGATTGAAAAATGGTTATATTGTGATTTCAAACGAAATTTCTCGATTTTCACAAGCTTGCCATTTCGTAGGAGCAAACCCGACCTCATAAAGATCCTTGATTTTTCATTTATCATATCAAAAATAGGGTTTAATTTGGGATTTTTTTAAAAGTTTGATATAAAGGCTCTTTATAGATTGTGAAATCGATTTTCATTATTTCTTAATACTACTCCTTAAAATATATAGAACATTGTTTTTTTTATTTCAGGTTTAAAGCTTAATTATCAACCTTAATTCGAATTGACAAAATAAGGTTCATATTGTTAAATTGATAATAATATCTTGGATGACAATAAGTTTACTAATATTAATTTTTACATTAGAAAGATGCTTAACAGAATTAGATAAGTGCAAATATTTAAAGCTCTTTTAATATTTCAGATTGTTTCCTATTCAATCAATGTAAAAATAAATGAATACAGTAATTAAAAAGTACTCTAACTAGAATAGAATGATTTCACTTTTAAAAACATACATTTTAATTGAATTTTAAATTTTTATAATTACTATTATTTAATCATATTTTCATCATAATAAAAAGCATATGATTAATTTTGTATAGTCTTTATAAATAAAAACTCATAAATATAACACTAACCTCAGTAAACTTTAACTTATCATCACTTAAACTAGTTAATATAATATGACTTAGTTTATAAGATGTGAATTCTGATTTATCTGCAATATTCAAATATAATATCCAAAAAGTAATAATACTACTCTGAATACACAAGGAAGCATTTTAAACACCTGAAAGCTATGAAAAAGGGGGTCTAAACTCACAAAGTCCAGCTTTTATTCTGGGAAACAATTTACCAGAATGTCACCTAGTGCAGGACTAAGATGGTTGCTCTGAGAGGCCTAAAGGGGAAGACAGCACATAAAATAAGAGAAAAGTAAGTGTTTAGACTCATAACTAAAGCTCTCATTAAAAGTCACAGAGATTTGTCTTTTGTAAGTCAAGAATTCATGTTACTAAGTGAAAACTTTGGTGGTGATGTGCTGGTGTGGTTTTTGTGTAAAACCAAACTTGTTTTTACCTGTGAGCTGAAAGGTATTTAAACATCTGACCGCTAAATAGATAAATAGTCTTTGAGAGATTTTTTAAGCCATACACATCACATAAAAGTGAGCATACTATATGAGAAATGTGCAAGATGTTTAAGAGGTCACATGACAAATCCAGGGTAAATAACTGAGCTCTGCACTACCAGGATGTGTCTTTTCAGGAGATCTGGGAAAGTGGCTGTCATGCCCTGCCCCAAAGAGCAGGCTCTTTGATTTATGTGCTTTTATATTTTTCATTTGGTTTTAGACTTCCAGTATTTTAATATTTGGATTTTTTGAATTAAAGGTTAATATTTAGGTATTTTAATTTCATTACCTTGTTCTGTTTTTGCTATTTGCACTTGAATCGTTGTTGTTGTTTTCTTGCTCTCCCGTTAATCTATTTTCTATATATATTTCTACTTTAAAGTTAGAAAGTTTTCATTTTATCCTTACCGTTTGAACTCCCGCTTACGTCTTTGCTGCTCTTTTCCCAACTTCAATGTGCTGATCAGCGTATAGTGCTGGCTTCTGTTTCCCCTTTTCTGGTTCTGGTTCCCAACTTTCTCCAGCTTGCTCCTGTTCTTGGCTGCTTCTCCTTGACTATCACACCCAACCAAAAAGGCTTTTTACTATAAATAAAGGAGCTTTTAAAGAGTAGGCTTTAAGCCTAAATTCTAAGTGATTTCTTCCCCTTCAAATTTTATCCAATTTTAACTTGAGATCTTAATTTTTAAGAATTTATACATTTTTATTAGGTTCATTTCAAAGTTTAGCTTTTCCTTTTTTTTAAACAGATGAAACTCGTAAGACAACAAGCCTTAGGCTTGTTGTATCCGTTGTTTTCCCTTAAAGAAGCGTTTAATAGTTATATGTAACAATTTGCGGATGAAGAATATCCTAATATTGACATTTCCTTAGTTACAAATTGTTCACTATTAAATACTTTGTTTTATCTTATTTGCTTAGGGTTTTTACACTCAATCACTCCTTTTGTGACACAATATAGGTTTTTAGCAGGGTTCTGTAAGATTATCTTACAGACAGTTTCTATGTTTTTATATCTTTTAAATTTGAATCCTAATGCCTTGCACGCCCTAGTTTATAACCTTGCGCTATTATGGGCAAGACCTTACAGTGGCTCACAATAACAGAAAAACAGTTATCAATGTTAACACTAGAAACTTTATAAAGCTGTGAGAGAGAGAGGCTAAACTAACTAAGTTTGGCTCTCATCCCGGTAAAACAAACCACCAGGATGCTGCCCAGTGGAGAACTGGGACAGCCGCTCAAAGAGAGAACCACAAGGAAGACACAGGAGACATTTGAGGAAAATAAGTGTTCAAGCCCATCAACATCAGTCCAGCAAGCAGCCAAGAGATGCAGATGAGGATGGGAGGAAACACCTCAGGGGCCTTAAGAGGTACCTAATTGCTCTTGGCCAAACTGGGGAGGGGAGACATGAAAGACTTATCTCACTCAGAGGCAGGCAAGGTGTGATCAACAATACCCATATCCAGGTCATCACACGTCAAGCTCTTAACCACAGCATCTTTAGAAAAGAGAAGACTACTGAGAAGATTCCAGAGACTAGAAGAATCTTCACCCACAAGCCGGGCAGAAGAGGAGATTTTCCCCCACAAGTCTGGGGAGGTAGACCACAAGAGCAGCAGAAATAGAGCCAAGGAAAATACCACAAATTTTAAAATAGGGAGTATCATGGTTGTGATCTCCACAAAATTTGGAGAAGATTAATAGGATTTCTCAAACTGCAAACAATAAAAATGGGGTAAACAGGGGCACACACAAGCAAAAAACCAAGCAGGGAACAGCAGGGTGGTCTTGGAAAAGCTTGGCAATGGTCTCTGATGGCTTGGATGTAATCAGAACGGAAAGTGGGTTCAAAAACAAAAGAAATATAGGAAAATTCAAGGTAAAAGTAGATTTTATATCGATTTTAACTTTAAATTTAGAGTTCAAACATAAACTTTGAAAGAAAAAACAAAGACAACAGCAACTATACACTTGAGTCTGCTCAGATGATGCCAGAAAAGAACCCGAGTTTGAAACGGGTTGCAATAAGGTAAGCATGAAGATAATGACTAACACTTTAAATCTAGATGATAGGAACTCCAAAACAGGGGCTCCAGACATCACTACTTTAGAATAAAGTGCAATTTAAACCAAACTTTTAATGATATTGGAAAATAGACAAGCAGGAGACTGAAAGTCCCCTTGCTGTGTTAAAAGGTGTGGGTTGCAAGGAGATAGAATCACATGACATTTGGCTCTGGATCCAATTGGCTGGAAGAGAAATTTTGCTAGATAGGACCAGGAAGACTAGAGAGTTTCACTCTAATTTCTGCAGTCCCATCTGATTGACTAGAAGAAGTCTCAGGCATTTGGAGTTCACTTGAGTTGTTGAGTGTTGATGTGACAACCTTTGATTGGCTAGCTCTGATAGTTTTTAAAAGTGGGCAACACCAGGCTAATAAGTAGTCTAAATTAACCAACATTTCTTCCCAGGAGGGAGCAACCAAGGGCAATGAATACACAGGATAGGCTAGCACAAACCTCTTATCAACTGTGTGTGCTAAATTCTCTAAAGAATGAAGGAGTTTGGCTGACATTTTTGGGCCTTTCAAGGTGCGGCGGGGAAGATTGTGTGATCCAATGGCAGAGGTGGCAGTGAATTTAAATTATTCTTTCCTTTTTCCTGAGGCTGGATTCCCCCCTGGGGTAGCCTAGCCACCAAAAAGTTCTTGTGAGCTTCGGGAATCTTGAGCGTCAGGAGTGACTTGGGGGGCCAAGTGCTGTGGGATTATTCCTGTGAAATTCTTGTACCAGATCCTAACAATTTCCACAGTCTGAAGAGCTTACCCAACTGTTGTCATAAGAGGGATATCCTTTCCAAGATACACAATATTGGAGGGACTTGCGGATCCTACATGAGGCTACTATGACATCTACCTCATACTTGGGAGAGCCATCTACCAAGGGGGGTTCAGGAGTGCTGGGGAGGTCCCCCTTGAAAGAGGACAGGCGACAGGCATTGAAGGTACTGTGAATCTGATAGGAGGGGGGAAGGTCCAACACAAACACATCATTGCCCTTATCCTCCAAGACCTTGAAGGGACCCAGTTTTTTTGGGGCAAACTTCCTCAAGAGGACCTTCATTCAGATATTGTAACATCCAACATCACAAGCAAACCCCCTGAATACTGGGAAGCAGGCCAGCTATTATTGTTTGCTGCTTTCTTGTATGCCTCAATGGACTTGGTTAGGGTGCTTTGGACTTTAAGATGAATGGCCTTGAGGTGAGCCGCCATGTCTGTGGCAGCTGATACGCTTGCCTGAAGCAAGGAACCTATCACAAACGCTGAGGAAAACCCCAGAGTAGCCTGGAATAGAGACACCCCTGTGGAGGCATGCACAGTGTTGTTGTAAGCAAACTGGGCTAATGAGAGATCATCAGACCAGGAGTTCATGAAGGCGCCACGTAACAACACAGATGCTGCTTCATGGTTTGGTTGACTCTTTCCGTTTGCCCATCTGACTGGGGATGAAAGGAGGTGGACCTGTATGGCTTAATGTTTAGAATCCCCAGTAGAGACTCCCAGAACATGAACATGAACTGGGGGCCTTGGTTGCTGATGATATCCTGAGGTAAACCAAAGTTGGTGAAGATGTGTTTCACAAACAGGTTTGCCATCCCACTGAGTCCAGGGTGGTTAGGCATGGAATGAAGACTGAATATTTAGTGAAACAGTCAACTACCACCATAATGGAGTCAAAACCTCCCAACAAGGGGAGAGCCACCACAAAGTCAACTGAGATGAATGACCACAGGGCCTGGGACTGCTGCAAAGGATGAAGTAGGCTGTTGTTCCCTGAACAATCTGGTTTGGAGCAAGCGCAGGTGACACACTTCTTAATCTATGGGCCCATTGCTTTGGTTATCCCAACCCAGCTGTAAGTGCACTTGATAAGCTCAAGCAGCTTCTTAGTGCTGGGATGTCCAAACAGGGGAGAATCATGATGTTCTGTCATGACACACTTGCAATTCCTTTGGAACCCACACTTTATTGTTTTGGTAAATTATCCTATCCTTAAGAGTATAGGGGCCATTGAATGCAGAGTCAGAAGACAGCTTAGCAAAGATAGCCTGGCCATCTGGTGCAGAGTGCTGGGCCACTAGAACGTTGTGCAGAAGCGTGCAGGAAAGAGCCAGTGGCAGGGACGCCTCAGATGAGGGGGCGGGGTCAATAACCAGGAGTTGTGGAGAACCAACAGGAGCTGTGATTGAGGTTTGGAAGAGGAGAGAGCCGGAGTCTGGGAGGACCAAGAGCTCCATGATAATAGTGAACTTAGGGTCCTTGTTGCCCCTCACCGGGTACATTGCAGGGTTATGACTCAGTAGGTCCAGGAGAATGTTGAGCTCCCCTTTCACAAACTTGTACTTGAACTTGTAACCCAAGAACGTCTGCATGACACGTGCCTGATGGGAAAGTAACTTCTGGGGCTTGCAGAAGTAGCAGAAGACCTTATGGTCTGTACAAACCACAAACTTGTGTTGGGCGCCCTGCAAGTGATGTCTCCAATGAGTGATGGCATTCATCACAGCTTGCAGCTCCTTGTCAAACACCGCCCAGGAGCACTTGTTGGGGGCAAATTTCCTGAAAAAGTAAGCAACTGTGAGCTCCTGACTGTTGTGTTCTTGAAAAAAGACCACCCGGCAGCCAAATTAGAGGCATCACAAGCTACAATAAACTGTTTGCTTGTGTTGGCATGTTGTAGTACTGGGGTGGAGACAAAAACCCGCTTGATGGCCTCAAAGGCCTCCTGGCATGCTGGGGTCCACATAAAGGAGGCGTTCTTGCCAGTCAGGGGGTGCAGGGGGCAGCAAGTTCAGAGATGACAGGGGAAAACTTCTTGAGGAAGATCATCATATCCAGAAAGCAGCGTAGCTCCTTCTGATTCTGTGAGGTATCCCACTCCCGAAGGGCCTTGGCCTTATTAAGGGAGACTGTGTGGCCGTCTTTCAGGACCAAGTTGCCCAGAAAGGTAACCTTGGACTTGAAAAACTTGCACTTGCTGGGCTTGATGAATAACCACGCCTTGTGGATGGCCGCCATCACAGCCACCAGGCTCTTAGCGTGCTGCTCAGGAGTGGGGGAGTGGATTAGGATGTCATCAATGTATGCCACAGTGCAGGAAAAGTGGGGGTCTCCCAAGGCATCCTCAATGACTCGCTGGAAGATTGCAGGAGTGTTCTTCAAGCCAAAAGGCATGACCTTGAATTGAAAGTAGCCACACCAAGTTTTGATGGCTGTAAGCCATTTTTCCCCCTCTGCCACACGGACCTGGTTAAAAGCATTAACAAGATCTAGTTTTGAAAAGACACAAGACTTGACAATGGACTGAGCAATTGAGGCTTCCAAGGAGAGGGTGTAACAGTCCGGGACAGTGACGTTGTTGAAAAGGGTATAATCAACGCACGGCCAAAGAGATCCATCCAATTTCTTAGCAAAAACCACTGGAGAGCTAACTGAGGAAGCCTTCTTGATTATCCACCCTTTTTCCAGCATGTTGTCCAGCCACGCACCTAACACCTTATCCTTCAATTTGCTAAGAGGGTACATTGGGGCATCAATCTTTACAAGGTCAATCATTGTCTTAAAGGTCAAATTGTGCCAAGAGTGTGGAGGGAGAGCACAGGAAAGGGTAGTGTCAAAGGCATACTTGAAGGGAGCAAGGATGGCTGAAAGGGCAAAGGGCTTGAGAGGAGAGACTGGGATTGCTGCAAGAGATAAGCATGACTCTGGCAGTTCCCACCCCAAGAAGAGAAGGGGGAAGGAACCCGGGAACCCGTCCAGCAAGAAGTGAAGCTTGTTGGTGAGACATTTAATCTGCACCAAGTGACGCTGCCGCCACCACCTCACGCCCACAATTACGGGATACAGGAGGTCCTCAACAGCTGAGAATTTACTCACAAACACATGTGAGCCTGTAAAGTAATTAAGTGGGTTAGTGAGGGGGTAACTGAGCACTGGTACCTTGCTGGCTGCAATAATACTCTGGGGGGGAAGCAAGGACAGACCCAAGGATTGGGCCAGTTCCAGGTCCATAAAGTTATCTGCAGCACCTGTATCTATCAAAACCGTAGCCTTAGCTTGGCAGGATTTGGTATAAAATGTTGCAGTAAAAAGGAAATAAGAAAGATCTTCTTTATTTTGCAGGGTCAGAATGAATGCGGCAGGGTCACAGAAGAAAACCTCAGAAATGGCGGCCAAAGCCGCAAAGACAAGGAGGGATCCTGTGGAGATGGGCCAGTTGGGGGCCTGGCGGGGGTGGCACATTATGTTAATGGAAGGCGTCTTGGGAGGCTTGGCCGCGGGGGGCTTATCCTGGGTGGTCTTGGAGACCAGAAGATGGGCCAGCACACCAGACTTGGGCTGGTAGGCAGGCTTGGCTCCAAGCTTGCAGGCCAACACAAATGCCTTCTCGAGGGAGGTGGGAGCTGGATTCCGCATACTCTTGTCGGCTGAAGCAGCATACAAGGAGTTGTGGAACATGGCCACTGCCATCTTGGTAGAGAGATCCAGGGATGCAGATTTCACTGCAAAGCACTCAACATGGGAGGCAAGGTCAGGGGCAAGGCCTTTGGAACAAAGAGTCTCAAATATAACCAAGGCCTTGGAACCCAGAGCGGCCACCGCTGGGGAGACCAGTGTAAGAAGGGAGGAAGTATCCCCAAGCTCCTGGATTTGGCAAAGGAGAGTGCGCACCCAGAGACAGACATCACTGTCAAGAGCATCCAAGAGGGCCACTGATCTCTGAGCGTCAGAGATGGGAGTGTCTGCAGATGCTGAGTCTGCAGAGAGGCAAAGCTGTGGCTTTCCAAGAGCATCTAGAACCTTCTCAGGGACAGCCACAGAGGGGGGTGCAGGGTGACACCAGGGTAATATTTACCGCTGATGCAGCCAAGGAAGCTGTGGAGGGAGAGGCAGACTTCTTGGTGAGACACAACTTGAAGGAGGACAGAAGTGACCACGCGGCCCACACCAAGAGAAATCCAGCAAGGAGGGATCCCAAGCTGGCTCAGATAAGGGCAAGAAGTAAGCTCCACACCCAGTAGCAAAAGGCTTCAAAGGCAGAAAAAATAGGCTTGTCTATTAACTGTGAGAGAGGGGGCTAAACTAACTAAGTTTGGCTCCCATCCCAGTGAAACAAACCACCAGGATGCTGCCCAGTGGAGGACTGGGACAGCCGCTCAAAGAGGGGACCACAAGGAGGACACAGGAGACATTTGCAGAAAATAAGTGTTCAAGCCCATCAACATCAGTCCGGCGAGCAGCCAAGGGGTGCAAGTGGGAGTGGGAAGGAACACCTCAGGGGCCTTAAGAGGTACCAAATTGCTCTTGGCCAAACTGGGGAGGGGAGGCATGAAAGAATTATCTCCCTCAGAGACAGGCAAGATGTGATTAACGATACCCATATCCAGGTCATCACACATCAAGCTCTTAACCACAGCATCTTTAGAAAAGAGAAGACTACTGAGAAGATTCCAGAGACTAGAAGAATCTTCACCCACAAGCCGGGCAGAAGAGGAGATTTTCCCCCACAAGTCTGGGGAGGTAGACCACAAGAGCAGCAGAAATAGAGCCAAGGAAAATACCACAAATTTTAAAATAGGGAGTATCATGGTTGTGATCTCCACAAAATTTGGAGAAGATTAATAGGATTTCTCAAACTGCAAACAATAAAAATGGGGTAAACAGGGGCACACACAAGCAAAAAACCAAGCAGGGAACAGCAGGGTGGTCTTGGAAAAGCTTGGCAATGGTCTCTGATGGCTTGGATGTAATCAGAACGGAAAGTGGGTTCAAAAACAAAAGAAATATAGGAAAATTCAAGGTAAAAGTAGATTTTATATCGATTTTAACTTTAAATTTAGAGTTCAAACATAAACTTTGAAAGAAAAAACAAAGACAACAGCAACTATACACTTGAGTCTGCTCAGATGATGCCAGAAAAGAACCCGAGTTTGAAACGGGTTGCAATAAAGTAAGCATGAAGATAATGACTAACACTTTAAATCTAGATGATAGGAACTCCAAAACAGGGGCTCCAGACATCACTACTTTAGAATAAAGTGCAATTTAAACCAAACTTTTAATGATATTGGAAAATAGACAAGCAGGAGACTGAAAGTCCCCTTGCTGTGTTAAAAGGTGTGGGTTGCAAGGAGATAGAATCACATGACATTTGGCTCTGGATCCAATTGGCTGGAAGAGAAATTTTGCTAGATAGGACCAGGGAGACTAGAGAGTTTCACCCTAATTTCTGCGGTCCCATCTGATTGACTAGAAGAAGTCTCAGGCATTTGGAGTTCACTTGAGTTGTTGAGTGTTGATGTGACAACCTTTGATTGGCTAGCTCTGATAGTTTTTAAAAGTGAGCGACACCAGGCTAATAAATAGTCTAAATTAACCAATGTTTCTTCCCAGGAGGGAGCAACCAAGGGCAATGGATCCGCGGGATAGGCTAGCACAAACCTCTCATCATCTGGGTGTGCTAAATCCTCTAAAAAAATGAAGGGGTTTGGCTGACATTTTTAGGCCTTTCTTGGTGCGGCGGGAGAAGATTGTGTGATCCAATGCCAGAGATGGCAGTGAATTTACAAAAGAAAGTAAGTATCTGAGAGAACAAATTCAACAAAATCTGACAGACTGAGAGGCAGAAAGACAGATGAGCCAAGGATGCAGTAGGCCAAGGGCAATTGAGTACTCAAGTTAAACCAGGGACTAGAAAAGGAACTATAACCAGATTGATATTGTCTGACAACAAAAAACAACAAGCAAGTAGGTAGGTAGGTCAAGAAAACAATGTGACATAGAAAGTTGAACCTTTTAGTTGAATAATATATTCAAATATAGTACACACTGTCACAGTAGTTTGAATAATGACAGAAATAAACTGTCTCAGTCAAAAGACTAGAAAATCCCAGAAGCCATTGATAAAATTATCAGAATTAAAGGATTTGAATCAAACCATCAATTAAAAATGGGTTACAGCAGCCTCAGTTAATTGAAAGTATCAGATTATCTGTACCAAACTGACACTAATAAATAAACATAATATGAGGGTCACCTAACAGACAACTGTGGTAAGTTCAACTCCCTGGTACTCGGCACTTTGTCGAGTACCAGTGAGTTGAGTGCCACATATGTGAATCTATTAGTATTTTTGGCTTAACTGATTTTAAGCTAATTTTTACTAGTAATTTAGGGGTTTGAAACCAAAAACCAAGGTTAAATTTACTCAAACTCAACTCTGTTTAATAATTTGGTTAGCTAAAATACCAATTTAAGGGGCAATTTATAAGTAAATTTACTAATAGAAATGAAAAAACTTGTGGGTCATTATTTTAGAGATTAGGCCATTTTCTAATGCACATGCTGCTCAAGTCGCAGCATAACACAGTTTGATTTTGAAAAAGTAACTAATTACACAATTTATATTTAAAACATTAATAACTCAATGAAAAATTAATATTTTTTCACACTGTAAACTATCAAAATGAAGCTAAGAATCTTATCTTTCTATTGGTGTAAAAATTTTAATATGTATACTATGCTCAATATTAAAGTGAAAGTAATTTAAAAGAGTATAATCCAGATTTTATTATATGATTATATCTAATGATATAAAGTAGATCACTTCAAAGCTAATAAATACTCTTTTTTGAATACACAACAGATGTTTTTTATTTGACGAAATTAAAGATAAGATTGAGAGCTTTATTTTCGCATTTTATTTTATTTAAAAAGCTCAATTCTCTAGGATTTTATGATAGTTTGAAGTTAGGATGTTTTTATCACTGTTTAGATTGATTTTAAGGTTCAAGTGAGCTTCGAACCTCAAATTGAGCATTCTTTAAATGGAATTCTTTAATATTTTATCATTTAAAAATATGCGGAAGAGTTACAATTAACTGAATACATCATTTTAATTGATTTGCATTGATTACAAAGAGGATATGATGTAATAATAATGCTTAGCTGCTTCACATATATCACTTGTGCATGAAAACTGGGTATTTAATTAATTTCTGCAAACATAAATTCAAGTTCAAACTATAATAAAAGCTATCACACCATTTCTTTCAGAATGGTGTCATTTAGCTTGGTATATAAGAGCTAAAGTACCACAAAGCTTCTAATCCAAATAACCCAATTCAAAGACCACATTCTGATCATAACTACTCCATCATTAAGGCACACATCAAAGATCTGACCTAATTACAGATTCAAAATACTACCATGTCCTCAGTTAAATTTACTTCTTCCATGCTACCCTTTTTTTCCTTGGGAGCTTCAACAAAAAGAGAGAGAATTGCAATGTTAAAAAAGGCATTCCTCTTTATTGCTGGTGATGATCTTGATAATTTCATCAAGCACTTCCTTACTCAAACTGAATTTGGGAAAGCTCAGTTCCTGCCAACTATTCAAAATCAAAAAGGCAATGAGTTCATTGAAAACTTAAAGGATCTCATGAAATCTTCTCCCCAAAAACATCTCCCAGCCTTGTGATCTCTGGTTACTTCCAGTTACTCTTTAAAAGAGCTTAATGATATGGGGTTTAATATAACTAAAAGTGAGTTTGAATACTCAAGAAAAATAAATAAAAATAAAAATGTAAGCTTAAACAAAAAAAGCCAAAAAAATAATAACTATTCATTAAAAAAAGAAATAACTAAAAAAATAATTAAAAAATTGCTGGAAAATTCTTTTGAAACAAGCCAGTTTACAAAAAAAGTGCCTGAAAAAATTTATAAAGATATAGAAAAAGAGATGAGTAATTACTCAAATGAAATTAAATACTCTCTACTTAAAACAAAAAAAGAAATATATGAAAATATGAAAATAAAAAATGAAATTTCAGTTTCAATTTCCACTTACTATAAATTAATCCCTAAAAATATAATAAAAAGTAAAAAACAAACTGATATGTGCAATATTTGTAATTTAAAAAATTCACTAGAAGAAAAGAAGGAAGAATGTGAAAGTAAAAACTTATCATTACCAGAATCTATAGACAATGACTTAAAGACTATTAATCAGCACCAAGACTTTTATGTTCATCAAAATTGTGAATATAAAAAAGATATTAATGAACTAGATGATGAGTCTTGTGTTGTAGTTATAGATTATAAAGAAAACTTAAAGGTTGGAGGTGGTCCAATTGAGACCAATAATTGTTTTTATTCAAAAAAACCAATCTCATTATTAGGGTTTGCATTAGTTTTTAAAGAAAACAATAAAATTAAATATGAATATCATGATTTTTTGTCTCAAATATTATCACATGATTCTTTATTTTCAGGTGAATGTCTAATAAGTCTTCTTAAATTAGATAGATTTAAAAAAATAAAAAATATAAAAGTATGAACAGATAATGGAAATCATTTTAGATCATATGAATTTTTATATTACTTATTTAAAGAGGCACCTAAATATATTAAGGGTTCCATAAAATATAACCGTTTTGTTGAATGCCATGGAAAAAGCATTGTTGATGGTCACTTTGGTGTAATATCAAAAATTTTAAAGGAAAAAGAAAATGTACTTTATATTAACAACATTAATGATCTAAAAAATATTTGTGAGAAAGAAGAAAGAAGAAAAAAATTATACAATTCAGCTTTAACTGGTTCAATTGTTTCCCAAAAAGCATTTTTTTATATTTATGAAAGGAAATTTAGGCCTATAAAAAGAGAGCTTGAAGTTAAAAATCTGCGCATTAATCTTTCATATTTGATGAAAGATGGGAAGTTATATACTTCACCTTTAACATTTGAAAGCTTCTCAGAATATTCTGAGATATTTTATCATTTGAAATCACGTGATGATACCAGAGAAACAAAAATATCAGAAGATGCTAGTAGTGTATTGGGGCAAGTTCATGAAGTAGGGCAGCTTACTAGAGGGTGTATTTTAAATAGAGTTATCAGTCTTTCAAAAACAACAACCTTTTTTTCTGAAACAAACTAAGAATATTTATGATGAGCCAAAGATAGGGTAATAGCATTTATAGCTTTGGGGCTGCTATTACTCTCCCATGCAACTCATCATAAATATTTTTGGTTTGTAGTAGCACTTAAGATATTTTCAGTAGTACTATAAGTTGCAATTTTCAATTATAAAATCAATGAATTATTTTTTAAAAAATCACCCAAGCCCAAGATCAATTAAATATTTGGGATTGATTGTATTTTACTCTTTCTGAATAATTTGAATATGAATAATGTGATTAAGTTATAAAATAACCAATCTGGCGCCTAGGCATAACAAGAAAAATAATGTCCCTTGTGTTCAACACTCTAAAACAAAAAGTGATCAGTTTGACACTTTTTAAGCCAAATCCATATTTTATTAATAAAATAATTATGCACTTATATAAAATTTGTTATTTACTATTATATTTTTATTATTAGTGTCCATAGCTGTTGATTAAGCTCTCAAGTACCACTATACTGGATTTAGTAGTATAGTCATTAATCAAATACCCCACTTGTTTTACATTATATTATTTCTGGGTTTGTGGATTAAGTGGTGCCACATAATTTAAGCCCAATTTATTAAGAGATTTCATATGTAATTTATAAAAAACAGAAACTATAACCCCCCTCTGTTTGACTCTATCCACTTGCCACACAATTAGTTTTGGATTTAACTAATCAAAGGCTCAGAATTAAGGTTGAATTAATAAGTGACACACTATGAGCGCCACTCAACACCCATCCACTCAACACTTTAACTTTGGGATTAGTAAAGAGAGCTTCTTAATGTTTTAACCAACACTATTAATATATATAAAAGTGAGTCTGTCTGTAATGTCGCCTCGAGTGGGCTCAAGCTGTAAGGGATTTGACTGAATTGATTTTTACTTAAATTTGATTTTAAAAGTTGATTGTTAAGCCACAAGCTCAATTTGGCTCATCCTTACATTCAATCCCTTACATGCATCTTTGAGAGTACACAGATTGGATTCAGTGGAGTGTGGTCTAAATCATGTTGAACTGAAATATAAGCCACTCGAACTTTAATAAAGTTGTATTTAATTACTTGAATTTTAAATTAGTGGCTAACACCATTCAACCATATCAAAGTGGCTTATCTGTATAGATTACCCGACTCTAGAATGGGTGGATTAAAATTAGAAAAGAAGCAGCAATTGTTTGAGATCCTTTTATATGATTGGATGGTTATGCTCTATGCTGAGGATTGAATTGACAACGAAAAGAGAGGTTGGTCAATTTAAAGCAATACAGTTTGAGTTATAATATAAATATTAGTTTAAAGAAGGAGATGGTTGGCTTGGACATTTCGAAATTCTTATTCTTCAAGTGAGATAGTAGAGCATTCCAATTCGATGCCACCTGATCCAAGTAGCTCCATATTGTTTCAGAGTAAACCTTGCTTGCCACAGCTTCATCCCAAAAGAACATCAGTGGATTAAACTAACTATGATAAAATTATGTTTCCATATGATGATTTTCATGAAATTTAGAGGACGTAGATCAATTTTTTAGATGATTCCGATCAAAATGGTACCAAACATGATAGCTCTAGCTGCTCTAGATGCTGAGATATATAGTTAAGCGCTGGAATCGGGTTCGCGTCATAATCATAGGCTCGGACTCGATTTGATATTATCTAAATTTACTTTTAATACACACTACAAAAACTAAAATCAATGTATCTCAGTGAATACTAAGCCGATTTTGATGTCCAATAGCTTATTTAAAAGCTGCAGATCAGCTCTACATTTTGAAGGGTTAAAAAATCAAATACTAAATTTTAAAATAATTAGTTTAACCGTACTAATCTTAATAGTGATACTACACTTATTTAGATTTAGTTTTTATTTATACTTGAAATATACAATTTTAAATTTAAATTTAAATAAATATAATTGAAACTATATTTTAATAAAGTAATTAAATAATTTTTAATTAAACCCATGATAAGTACTCCAAGCCTAAAAGCACAATAAAATATATTTAATTGATTTATTAAATTCAACTTTAATTCTGTCCTTGGATGGGGCAACCACCTAGTAGTAAATAATTCACTCCCAGCTCCTTGCAGCATACTATTATCACTAATAAACACATTCCCATTCATTTACTTTTTTAACTTATGTTGTATTTTTTATCTTTGAGCATACAAAACTGCCTTGCTTTTGGGTTAACTTTTGAACCCAGTTTAAATTTAAGCAAGTTTTATATGTAAAAAACATAGTGAATTTGATTTTTCTGCTCAATTCCAGCATACTCGACAGTGAGAATTCAGCTTTTCCCAGCTGATTGACAGTGCCAAACTTGACATTTTACTATGTTTTGAATTTTCAACTCCCAATAAAAAATTCCACATAATATTTTTTTTGCAATATATAATCTACTACTCTTCCTGCTACTCTCCATATAACTTTTATATACTTTTATATTTTTAATTATACTTTTACATTGATTTAGCACTAAAGTATTATGCTAAACCTAACATCTTTGATGCTTCATCATAAATTCACTTATTTTCTATGTTTTAACCTTTATATATATACTTTGAGTTTCTATTTTGCTTTTATTTAATTTGTTATGTTTTTTCTTAATAAATAAAACTTTATTTGTATACTTTTTATTTAACTTTTGCTTTGCTTTACCTTTTTGTATTTGACATATCTTCTCAATTATTTTATTTAAAAAACCAAACTTTTCTTTATCCAAGATCATCTAAATCCAACAAGCTTACCAAACGCCAAGCCTCAAAGGGCTCAAAAGAAACTGCCTCCACTCCCAAGCGTGCCAAGAAGCCTGAAAAAGCAAAGTCTCCATCTTTCCCACCCCATCTTCTCTCACTCTATCTCCTCCTACTTCATCTTCTCCCACTTCTTCCCTCCTCTACTTTTATCTTTAACTTCCCCCAAGTCCTCAAATAAAAGTGATGACTCTCTTACTGATCACTTATTTTACAAGCCCAAGGGCAACTCCAAGCCCACCAAGGAGCACCAAACTAAGAAGGCAAAGGATACCAAGAAGCCCATCTCTTCTTTTGGTAAGAAAAAGGAGGTGTCAGGAATGTTTTTCCTGACATTCCTGTCAACAATTTATTATTTGACACAGGGGAAGAAAATGCTCCTGCCTTGGGTTGTTTTGAGTTTTCTAAAATTAATGGGTCAGTAGGTAGTATCTGCTCATTGTTACCTGTTGATTTGGGCTCAGAATTAATTCCAGAGCCAGCTTTTATGTTGACAGGATTTGAACCCAGGTCTTCTTCTGTCTGCTTAGACGCTCTGTCATTTAAAGAAACAATTAGTAAAATTATTAAGAGCAAATCATTACCTTGTGAAAGTGATTCTAGCCAATCAGGGCTTATGACAATCCTTTTGTTGACTCTTATTAATCATATTGATGATGCAGATAACAGTGTTGAATCTGTTTTCACTATGGGTTCTCTGTTGGCCTCTGTTTCTGCTGTTTCTTCATGCTCTCCTTTCCCAGATTTAACTGGGAAATAGCTGGGTACTTCCTGTTCTTGCCTGGCCTAATGGGCAATTATTTAATTCAAAAAATTGTTTTAATGATGCTGAGGTAAAATAATGGTTCCAGCAATTCCAAATGATTTTAGTTTTAATTTCAACTGTCCAGGATCTCCAAATTTCTCCAACCTCATCACCATAATATCTGATCTCATTTATGTTTTTCCCCAGATTATTGCCTTGCTACCATGCTATATAAAGCTGGTAAGTTATGATCTATTACTTGTTCAATCAATAAAGTCTACATTCACCCAAGTGAATCATTTGCATATTTTTTAGCCTGACTTAAACCTTTTTAATCCTAAACCATGAGATTACCCAAGGCTTTCTTTATGAAGTCTCTTGGGTATAAATGGGTGTATTGGATGGTCTTGTTGCCAGCTGTACTGGCCAGCATTTTGATAGATTCTTGCGCCAATTCTGGTACATCTCCCAAGGCAAAATTCTTAGACTGCTCCTGGCGCCAGGTGATACCTGGTGTATGGTATATTGCTACACCCTTGTCACATAACCCACCACACAAAGAAGAAACCAAGGACTATCAATCTGCCTACCAGAACCCCAAGTCTTCCGTCCTTGTAACAGATTCTATCCCTTACACAAGTTATTATTCTATTTCAGGGGTTTTTAAAAAACAAATGTATCACAGAAAAAACAATTTAAATACGGAAAATAGAGTTAATCAGCAATCCAATTTATTTAATACAATCAACCCAAATCCGCGTTTAAAATTGATAAATGAACACGGTTTTAAGAACAAAAGCAAAAAAAAGTAAGAGCAAAAGCAAACACTTGAACTTAAGTTTCAATATAAATCCTAGTCTAAATTCAAAAATAAGAACCAAGGATGAAGAGAGCAACAACAGCAACAAAAATACATTAAAAACAAGCTCTGAAACCCCAAAACCAGCCAATCAAACCAAAAATAAATGCAGATCAGCCAACCACCAGTGCACAGGAAACCCTTTTAGCCAATCAATCAAGGCAACTCAACCAAGACAAAGGAATACTGCTCATCCAGGCTCAGAATACCATTCACACCAGAGACCAGGAGAATACTGCAGCTCAATAATCCAACCTACCTCTTCTTGCATTGCAGGCTGCAGCCTGCTGCAGACCTGCAAGGCAATACTGGCCAAACTACCCTTGCAGGATCAACTGGTAACTACTATGCTTCCTCCTCCAATTACTTTAGTATTTAAACTGAATATTTTTCCTTGAGCAAATTTCTCCAACAATTTCTCTTATTTCTATCAAACCAATAAATCTATATTTTCAACCTCTAAAAACTTGATTAGTAGATTACAAAGGTTCCCCTTTAACAGCATGAAGTTCATCCTCCTTGTTTGGACTTTTTGTGTGTTAATCAGTTATGGGAAAGCCAATGTGAACTTTGAAACTCCCAAACCAACTTCTACTGACAAATCAGAAGACTCAATTTGATATTGTTTTGGACCACGTCGCCGCCATGCCCCTTACGTAGAAATAGCACAATTCCCACCTATTATCCACCCCAAGCCCCCTGGTTGGTCTTGGGGTACACCAGCGTTTATTATCTTCTAAACCATTTCACTCCCTTCTTGGGGAGATTCCGCTTATTTGGTCACCTTCTACACATGTTAATGATAGGGATTCTAGTAGGGTCCACTCTAGTCAAATTCAACTTGGGAGCTCTCCTTCATTCAATTGGAGAGAGACTTCCCAATGAGTGTATCTCTGACATTTTGTTGGAGCCCCTACTGAACCACCTTATGGGTGGTCCAGGTTGACATTTTACCTATGAATTTATATTCTATGTTGCCCTCATCAAATGTCTTGCCCTCATAATTGTTACCTTCACCATAAGATTCACTATATACAAGATTCTGTCCCTTTTTCAAAAACCAACTACCTCAGAACCAATTGTCTCTAGAACCAGTAACCAGGTCCAAACAGTGGTTCTGAACACTCTATCTGCCGTTGCCCCAGGAGATAATGAAGGAAACAAGATCCTGATGCTCCTGGCCTTCTCCAAGTCTCTGTTTGAAACCTCAATGGAAAAATTCACCACTGATACACAGAAAGTACACCATGTGGCAGAAAAGCTTACTGGTAAGTCTCGCCTTTGGTATGCCAAGGCAACCCTCCAAGGAGAGGAGCTCTTCAACAACCATGACTAGTTCTGCAACGCCCTCCTAGCTACAGTATCCCCCGCTCCAAACCCTGACCAGTTAAGAGACCAAATCTCCGCCCTCTACCAAGGAAGAATGTCAGCCTAAGATTATGCCAAAGAATTCACTTGCCTCAAGAATGCCATTGGGATGAGCAATGATGAAGCCTGCTACCTGTTCTGCAAAAAACTCTCCTTTGAACTAAAGAACTTCCTAGCCCATCATGAGTTGCCAACCAACTTTGACTCCATGGTCAAAGAAGTAATCAAGTGGTCTGCCAAGGTGAAGCAGCTCCCATCTTGGGCAAAGACTCAGAATCTTGTTCCCCCCTCTGCATTTTTATTAAGGAAAACATAAATCCCCCCTCAAAGGTCCAGGGTGAGATTCCCAAAGGACTGATCCTCAAGGAGGGTGGAGGATACCAACTCTTAACAGAGGAGAAACAACGCTGAACGCAACTTGGACTCTGTATGTATTGTGGGAAAACTGAACACTCAGCCAAGCCCTGGACAAGGTACAATCTCCTACTGCTCTTCTAGCTAGTTCTTCAAATAAAGAACCCTCTCAATCTTATGCCCTATTACCAGTTGAGCTAGGTTTTGCAAAAACCTCTCAGGAAGTAAAAGACCTATTGGACACAGGTGCTATGGGAAACTTCATTAGCAGCTTCTTGGCCCAACAATTGGGACTCAAGGAGGGACCTTCTGCTTGGGTGACCTTGGCCAATAAGTCACAGACCAAAGTAACTAGAATTGAAGGGAACCTAGGAGTCAAGGTAGGGAATAACCAGTTTGACATCATGGTGTCCCCCTTGTCAAATTTGGCCTTCTCACTGATTCTGGGTTTCCCTTGGGCCAAGACCGCCAAGGCCGTACTAAATCTGGACTCAATGATACACTCCACTCAGAAAGAAGGGGTTACTTCTTCTATTCCCTTTGACCAAACTGGAAAGGAAGGGATCTTGATCCCAGAAGACACTATCAACATTCTTGCCACCCTGAAAGAAATATCCCAACCTCAGATTCCCCCAGAGCTTTGAGACCTGGCAGAAGCCTTTAGTGAATCATCCTGCTCCCAGTTACCCAGTTGCAGAGAGTTGGACTTACACAGCAATTTAGTACCAGGATCAGTACCCACCTGGGGTAAGCTTTACCCAGTCAACTGCGCCCAGAGTCTAGCCATGAAAATGTACCTAGACAAAAATGTAGCAAAGGGATTCATGTGTCACTCAAACTCCCCCTGCTCTTCTCCTATGTTTTTTGTTGGTAAATCAGATGGATCCCTAAGACCTGTGGTGGACTATTCAAATCTCAACAGCATCACTATCAAAAATTGAAATCCTATTACCTCTGCCAAGACCCTCACTAATTGACTAACATGGGCAAAGGTCTTCTCTAAACTTGACCTTAATAACACCTACCATCAAATTTGCATAGCTGAAGGCTACAAGTGGAAGACCGCTGTGAGAACCCCGTTTGGACTATATAAATACCTGGTAATGCCTTTTGGCCTAAGTAATGCCCTGGCAACCTTCTAAGGGCTCATGAATGAAGTTCTGTTCCCTTTTCTGGACACCTGTGCAGTAGTATACCTTGATGATATCCTCATCTACTCTAAAGACCATGACTCTCATCTTACCCATCTTTGAGAAGTTCTTCAGGCCTTAATTAAAGCTTGCCTGTTCTGTAAACTGGAAAAATGCAAATTCTACAAGAAAGAGATTGAGTTCCTGGGCTACAATATCTTGGAAGGAGGCTTTGCCGTTGCCCCATCCAAGGTCAAGCTGTGGCAGATTGGCCAGTCTCTACCTCCTGCACCAAGCTTTTTGGGTTCCTGGGACTAGCCAATTTCTGTTTCAAGTTCATCAAGGACTTCTCAGCTATTGCCTTACCTCTCACACAGCTCACCTCAGACAAAGTACCCTTCTCATGGAACCCTGAAGCTCAGTCAGCCTTTGAATCCTTGAAACACACTCTCTCTTCTGCCCTTGTCCTTCTGCACCCAGACCCAGAGCGTCAATTTTTTCTGGATAGGGATGCCTCAGACTTTGCGCTGGGAGCAGTGTTTCTTCAGCTTGGGGAGGATGGAGAACTTCACCCTGTTGTGTTCTACTCCTACAAGCTCCTGGATAGGGAGCACAATTACCATGTCTACAAAAAGGAATTATATGCCATAGTATGCGCCTTGGACCACTGGAGAAGATACCTACAGGGTAGCAAATATACAGTCCACATTTGCACAGACCATAAAAAACTCCTATAATTCACAGAAAAACGCAAGGTTTGCCCCCGCTTGGCACGTTAGGCTATTGACCTAATGACATACAACTTCCAAATTGAATACACTCCAGGTAAGAAGAATGTTGTGCCTGACACTATTAGCCGCAAAGAAGACCTTGACAACCCTGACACCTCCTATCACACACACAACATACAAAAAGTACTGGAACCCTCTTTATTCCTGAACCTCATTGCTACTGCCTCCTTGTATACCAACTTGGATAAAGAGATCCAAGAGGAACAACTATTTAATCCTCCAACTAGCACTGCAGATCTAGAAATAAGAAACAACATCTGGTACCATGACAACTCCTTGTTTGTTCCCCAAGGACCTCTTAGAAACTGTATTATTCAAGCCTTTCATGACACTTCTCTATCAGGCCATGGGGGTATTACTAAGAACCTCAAAAGGATTTCCCAACAATACTGGTGTCCCTCAATGAAGAAGTCAGTGGGAAGCTACATAAGCAAGTGCCTTGAGTGCTTTCAAAACAAAACCTCCCACCAAAAGCCTCAAGGATTCCTACAACCCTTATCAATCCCTCCCCAACCATGGTCTTCCATCTCAATAGACTTCATTGTTGAACTACCCAAGAGTCAGGGAAATACTGAAATCCTAATAGTGGTAGACCGCCTGACCAAGTATGGGATCTTCATTCCCTTTTCCTCTGCCTCCGCTGAAGAGACAGCCCAGATGCTCCTCAAGAACGTGTTTGCCTACCATGGAATTCCAAATGGCATTGTCTCTGACCAAGGAACCCAGTTCACCTCCAATTTCTGGTCTAGCCTGATGAAAAGTTTGGAAGTTAAGACAAATATCTTCATTTTATTTCACCCCCAGACTGACGGACAGACTGAAAGAGTTAATCAGGGATTGGAAGCTTATTTACAAAACTACGCCAACACCCAACAGAATAACTGGTCCAATCTCCTTCCAGTAGCTTAACTAGCTTATAACACCAGTCACCACATTTCTATTGGGATGTCTCCCTTTAAAGCAAACCATGGATATGACCCCAAGGAGATTTCTTCTCAGATAGAGAAAACCATTGTACCACAGGTCAACAAACACCTAAATGACCTCTCCCTGATTCAAGCCAAACTCAAGAAAACCCTCAATGAATCCATTCAGCCATACAAGAAGTTTGCTGACAGACATTGCAGAGAACCTGATGAATACTTTCCCGGATCCCTGATGTTCCTAATGCTCACAACCTACACATCAAATGACCATGTCAAAAGTTAGGCCCCCTGGAAGTAATACAAAAGATTTCCCCTCTTACCTATCAAGTCTGTCTGCCAGAAGGATCCACAGCTCACAACGTCTTCCATGTCAGCCTTCTCAGTCGCTATCACAGATCACCAGAAGATCTATATCAGGCCAAATGAAACCCCCCACCTCTGGTAATGAACCATCTTCCCAAATGGGAGGAGGAAAAGATCATTTATGACAAGAGTATTTGGAACAAACCCTGCTACCTAATCAAATGGGTAGGTTATGGAATGGAATCAACCAGCTGAGAACCCATTGACAATTTGACCAACTGCCAGGATCTATTAGACTCCTATCCCAAGCCAAGGGGAAGGACGAGGCCTCAGGGGAGGCTAGTGCAAGAGATTCTATCCCTTTCACAAACAATTCAGCAAATCTTGGACCTTTAAGTAGAAAATTTTTTGGAAATTGCATTTTTAAATGCTGAAATTGACAAATTTAATTATAACAGATCAATTGAATTAATCAATTTGAACCCACATTTAAAAACAATTAACAAATACACTTTCAAAAGCAAAAGCAAAAGCAAAATCAAAAGCAAGAGCAAAAGCTCTAATCAATTCAGAAACATATATTATACTTTAAAATATAAAAATCAAGGTCCTGATGATGAATCCAACAATAACCACCATACAGGCTTTAAATTGAGCTCCAAAACCTCAGAAGCAACCAATCAGCCACAAATTAAATGCCTAAACACCAACTTTGTAAAGTCACTCCCCCCTTTAGCCCTGGATAAGACAATCTTCCCGTGCCGCACAAAAAAATCTGCTCAGAAGCTGGCCAAGCCCCTTAATTCCCTTGAGGATTTAGCCCACACAATTGATGAGAGATTTGTTGTGGCATACCCTTCCCAAGTGGTAAATACTGGCGCTTTGAACTCTGTCCCCACTTGGGAGGAATCCCTGATTAATTTAGATTACTTTTTGGCTTGGGCCCGTCTGCATTTAAAATTAATCAAATCTAAACAATCAGGTTGCGCTACTGTTAAATTATCAAATTCCAATCCAACAGGATTAGAGGCTGCCCTGAAACACCCCATTGATGTCTGCCAATCAGAGTTGAGGTCAGAAATTGTTGGAAACCCTCCCAGCCCATTGGATTATCCCTGCAAAATTTCTCTTGAAACCAATCAAATCTGACCTTTGGGTCAGGTGACTTTAAATTTCAATTTGGTTCCCTTAAAGCAAGACAGAGGACTTTTGGTCCCCTGCTTGCTCATTCTTACAATTAAAGTTTGAACCTTTTAACTTGAAAATTTTTGGTTGTCTTTTGGGTCCCTTGCTTGGCCCCTTTTGATCATCTAAAGTGTTAGCATTGGTTTTATCTATCCTTATCTATTCTCCTTTCTTTTGGGCTTTCTTGCAGCTTTCTGAAGTCTCTATAGACGCTGTTAACAACAAAGTTAAAGCTCACCTCTTTTGCTTTGAAGGAATTAACTTGATTTTAAAAATTAGTAGCAAATCCTATATATTTACCTATTTTAATTTCAAATTCATTCTTGCTTTGCTTTCACTTTTGCTGGGGCTTCATATACGCTCTATTAAAGCTCATCTGCACGCTCTCCAACCCTTTGGCTCGTGGTTGCTGCTCCCTGCCCTTTTCTTAAGTTTGTAAGACTTTTTGCTTGTTCCTTAACCCTTTTTCTTTGTCTTGTGCTTAAGACAAAAGAGAAAAAAAGAAAACCTACAGAAAACCACCCCTTTTGTTGAGCTTTGCTTTCTAACCCCAAAATAAATGCTAGTGCCTCTGTTCAAGTTTGTGGTTTTTACTTTGGCGCCAGCCTTGGTAACAATTTGGTCTCCCTCTCTAGATCTTTGAAGTCATATTTATAATTCCTTCCTCCACGTTGGTACCAACCCCAATCAGTTCTTGCACATTTTTGAGGATATCCCCGCACGCACTCAGGACATTCACGCTACCAGTGAGAATGTTGTGAGGAGTTTAACCTGCAATGACCTTGAGTTCCCTGCTGTTGAGACAGCCTCCGCTACCCCCTCTGGTCTGGTCTGGCCTGCCCTATGCCCCTCTCCTCTGAGGACCCAATTGTCCTGGTCTCAGAAGAAGGCTTGGGTATCTCAGAGTCCACTCCCAAGCGTGCTTCCTGGTTACTTAGCGGAATGATTCTGATGGGTTTGGACTCCTATTTTCCCCAGCTATCTGCTGCGTCCTCTCTATGGACACCCCTTTGAGAGGCCATACAAGTCCTGCACTGGATGGTGTCCTGGTGAATCCTCCCTCCAGGATGGGAGCCAAACTTAGTTAGTTTAGCCCCCCTCTCTCACAAACTCCCAATATTCAGGGGAACCACCTAACCAATCACGGCCAGCACTAAATACCAAGCCAGAGAAAACTTCCTCATCCAGATCCAAAAAACTATCCTCACCATAGTGCAGAAGTAATCTGCAATGCAATAGCCCAAATTACTTCTTCTTCTTTCATTGCAGGCTGCAGACCTGCAAGGCAATACTTTCCAATCTATTATTGCAGGATCACCTGGTAACCACTATGTTCCCTCCTTCACTTGATCTCAGTATTTAAACTGAGAATTTCCCCCTATCCAAATTGCTCCAACAATTTCTTATTCCTATCAACCCAATAAATCTATATTTTCAAACATCTAAACTTGATTAGTAGATTCAAAAGGTTCTCCCTTCAACAGCATAAAGTTCATCTTCCTTGTATGGGCTTTTTGTGTGTTGATCAGTCATGGGCATGCCAATGTGAACTTTGAAACTCCCAAACCAACCCCCACAGATAAATCAGAAGATTCAATTTGGTATTGTTTTGGTCCACACTGTTGCCATGCTCCATATGTAGAAACAGCATGATTCCCTCCCATAATCCACCCCAAGGCCCCCTGGTTGGTCTTGGGGTATACCAGAGTCTATCACCTGTTAAACCACTTCACTCCCTTTTGGGGAGATTCCGCTTATTTGGTCACCTATTGCACATGTTAATGATAGGGATTCCAGTAGGGTCCACTCTGGTCAAATTCAACTTGGGAGCTCTCCTTCATTTGATTGGAGAGAGACTTTCCAATGAGTAGATCCCTGGCACCAGCTGGGGGTATCAGGATAGAAAGCAACAGACCAGTTTGGGGCAGCTTTGGCAACCAAGTTAGCAATTGGGACCCAAAGCCCCAAGTGAAGGTATGTTATGTATAAAACAAGATAGCTTTTACTCGGGATATTAAACTATCAGGAAATAGGTTTCCTGGAGGAGGTGAGGAAGCCTTAAGAGTTTCCAGGTCAGATCCTGGCAAACTCTGATTGGCTATAAGGAGTCATTTTCACTTCATTTTCCAGTTCAAATTGGTTGAGTTTATAGCATAATTGATGAGTGGATTCTAGTAGCTGGTGAGCTGGGCACGATCCACAATGTGGAGGGATTGTCTTAATGCTATAAGCTCATAATTTTCCAGGAAAAGGGGGTGTTGTATCAATTGCACTATCAGCTCCAATAGCTGATAAAGGACACACTTATCAGTGAGCTTTAAATTGTGCCTGTCTCCTGATAAATAACCATCTCTTCATCCTGTACCTTGTTTTTGATTCTAGTTTCTTTAGCTGTTGTTGCCTTGAGTTCTACCTGGCTGATGGTAATGTTACTGATGGCTTGACTGTGCCTGTTCTCCTGTGGACTTGATATCTGATATGTGTAAATCACTATTACAGGGAAGGTCAGTTGGCTCTTTTTCAACTGTGGCACCAGTCAACCCCACTCATGATCAACAATTTGGTTCAAGTAATCTATACTTTTCTGAGGCTTTACTGATTTCTGGTGTTGGCCTTTCTTATGCTTTGGGTGATCAATCCCAGGGATAAATTTCACTACTGTGACATATATGGTTATTGATAAGGGATGTGGCACAACTTGTCGTGGGGTAACTCTGTGAGAGATCCCTTTGCATTGTGGATACAGTGGCAACTCAGCTAGCTGGCTCGGTTGCAACAAAGGTCAAGATGGGTATGGCTTAAAAGCTTCTTTTGGCGATATACACTGAGATGTAGATTTAACTTATATTTTTAAGATTAGCAGTTGAAAGTAAAGTTTAGGGGTAGATCTCGTTTCAAATCAAATGCAAGTATTGGTTTTAAGGGAGTAAATATGTGGGTTTAAGATTCTCAGGCAGGGCCTAGGAAAGGATACTCTAAAACACTGCTGAAAACTTCAAGATGTAAAAAAGGTGTAGTGTATGGGCGGTTATTAAGTGTCTGGTGGCAGTATGAAGCTTTGTTGAACCGGATTCCCGGCTAAATTGATTGGTCATGTCGGTACTATTGTTCTTCTTGCCAGGTTGATAGGTCAGGTTAAACATCAGTCATGGGGTTGGTTCAGGGAGCGGTTATTTATATACCAAGTTGTCTATCTCAGAGGCATAGCTATGATATATCCTGGTGCCATTGTTTCCACTAGGAACAAGTTGGATGCCTCAGCTCAGCTTCGGCTAGCTTCCGACTCTGAGCCATTATAGCCAAGGCATAATTCTTAATATTTGATCATTTTAAAAGATCTTTTTAATAGGTGACCCAGAGTCAGAAACTGGCTGTAGCTGCCGTAGGAACAAATGATTCAGATAATGCATGCAAGAGTATTATTGAGTTAAATTTAATGTTTTGAGGATTAACTTGTTCACATGTTACATTGTTCTGGAATTGGTGATAACATAGCTTTGGTCTATTGAGAAGGAATATAATTTGTAAAGCAAGTGAGATTCAGTTTGATTGGCTGGTTCGGATCTAATATATTGGGAGTGGAGAGTAACTTGATGGCATGGAATCACAAACAGATTCGGTGCTCTTGGCGATATCAGTGATTGCGAGTGTTGGTAATGTGGTGCTGGTGATATTGCTGTGGGTGGCGCTACTGAGGCGGCCAGTGCATGTGGAAAAGGTAGGGAATGTGACGCTGAAGCTGGTTGTGGTAGCAGTGATGCCGTATTCCGTGGTGGGGCTGATATTCATCTTTAACTTGATGGTAACAGGCGAGGAGGTGTTGAGGGGAGCAGTGTGTCAAGTGAGCGGTGTTTTCTTGATGCTTTCTCTACTCCTCTCGCCGGCAGCCGCAGTGATACGCTACATGTACTTCATGTGGTTTGTTGTGCTGCAGCGGCGTATTCACCCCTGGAGGTGGTTGGCTGGCAGTGCAGTGGTGGTGAGCGTGTTGTTGGCGGTGGCAGTGGTGCCAGGGATTCTGGGCGAGTACAGCCCGCGTGACAGTGTTATGCAATGCACAATCCAGTACCACACGCATGAATTCTGGCCAATGTTCTTTGGAGTGATATTGGCGGTTGTGATATTGGCTGGACTGCTTGCCCATATCCTCTTCAATGGGTTGATTCTCTCCAAGCTACAGCTTGTGTGTGTTCCCAAATTCGAACTCCCCCAGAACTCACGCGCTGCGCTGCTCCGTAAATTCTTTCCCGTTGCCCTGGCCTACTTAATGACCCACTCTGCCCCCCTCATCCTGGCACTGGTGGAACTCATTTCCAAAGCCCCCGCATCTCTACGCATGCTACACTTCTACTCCATCTCCTACGCCATTACAACTTTCGTATACCCTCTCGCCACAATCGTCGCCAACAAATCCCTCACCCACGACATCAAAGACATCTTCCATATCAATTAGATCACCGATATAAATTTATAATCTACCTTCCCATCCGTAAATAAAATCTAATTGATCCTTACCATGGCTCTTGCCAGAGGTGCTCAACCATCTCCACAAAGGTTTAGCCAGCTTATAAACATAAGTCTGGATACAACTACAATGTTGCAACATATACCAATCTACAACCGAAGCTTTTCTACTAAAGTAATACCATACTTTCTAAACAAAGTATAATAAAAGTTACTTCAAGCACCAGCCCTCAAATCCGGAACCGGCAGATTGAATCCCACCCAACATCTGATCCATTCAAACACCAACCCTTTTACTTTTAAGAATATAATAAACCCATGGATCTAAATAAGTATATACCTTCCCTTACCAAAAGAGCTACCCATAAGTCTACTACATTGTCCACTTTAAATACATTTCTTGTGATGAGGAGCGTCTTTTGGGGAAGCTTCAAATATGGAAATGAGAGAGAAGAGAAGTATATTTTATTGAATAATACTTTAGGCTTATATAGCTTTAGCTGTGGCAGAGATTTAGTTGGATTGAACCTAGGGGTTGGTCATGTGCGGGATGGGTTTGGGTCACTGGATACTTGGACAGTCAGGTGATATTGCTTTGTTGCCATTTCTGGTATGTCAAACTGTATTTTGGGAGGGCACCAAATTGGGCAATGACTGGACGTTAAGTGAGTTGGCAGTAGCCAGAATACTTGTACATCCAGATCCTCAACACCCCCTTAAGGGGTTACTCTAGTACATCAGGAGGGGGCTTTGTCTTGACAGCTGATGCCTGATGTTCCTGGAGTTGTTTGCTAGTTGGTACCAGTTGGGTCAAGTGTTCTCCTTTGCTAAGGCGGAGGCTAGTTCTGTGGTATTTCTTGATGACAGGGTCTGTGGCACCTTGAAATTTCACTAGATAGGTGTTCCTGTCTGGTCTGTACTTGATGATTCTTCCTGGTCCCTTGTGTACTGAGTCTAGCTTCTTTCTGTTTCCAGACAGGACCCAGACTGGGGAGTTGATGGGGAGTGGTTCCTCTGTAGAGGTTATCTTTTGTGTTTTGAGCCTTTTTATTTCTGCTATTTTAGCTTTGAGGCAGATGCGTTGTAGATTTGGTACTTGTTCTACTGTGGGGGGTTTCCCTGGGGGATCTTTATGTATGGCTGGTTGTTGCGGGTAACTATCTCTGGTTTGTATCCGTATGTTAGTTCAAACGGTGAGTAGCCTGTCCCTTGATTGGTGTGGACCCAGGATACTAGTAATGCATGCTTCATATATAGTGGCCATGTGTCTTTGGCTTTGCCATCCATTATTTTCTCTAGGGTCCTGATAAGGCTGCCGTTTAGGCGTTCAACTCTGCCGTTGGCCTATGGCCTGTAGGACGAGGTTGTGGAATGCTTAATGTTTTTGGATTTTAGATTGTTGTTTACTATGTGACCTGATAGCTCGGTTGCTCCATCAGTTATGATGTAGTCTGGGGTGCCATAGTTGGCTATGATTGCTTTGTTAAGGAATAGATTTATGGTTTATGCTTTGTGGTCCTTTGTTGCCCAGCAGATGGGCCATTGTGTGGCAAAGTTGATGGCTACAATTAAGAAATGTTGGTTTGTCTTTGTTTCTGGGAAGGGGTCCACTACGTCTAGTCCCCAAACCTTGAATGGTTTAGGGTCAGGTACTGGGTCAACCGTTGGCTAGGGAGCCTTTGCGCTGGCGTATTTCTTGCACACTATACAATTTTTCAGAACATCAACTATATCCTGTTTGAGGTTGGGCCACCATACTATCTCTTTTAATGTGAGGTATAGATTGTTAGCCTTTGTATGTCCTAGTAGGCAGTGATGTCTTAATATGGTGTCAACTCTTTGTGCAAGTGGGATGTAGGGAACATGTTTGTCATTAATGATTCAGTATACAGTGCAATTTGATACATGGAAATATTTTTTGTTCCTTACTAATGTATCGTGGGTTAGCTGGTGTGTTGAGGGGTATTTTCCTTTGGTTTTATACTCAGTATCATATAGGTTTGGCCAGTCAGGGTCCAGGTGGTCAGGATGATCCTCTCTAGGCTGACATAGTCTAGAGAGAGCATCAGCTGTGACCAGCTCTGCCCCCTTTTTGTACTGAATGTCCAGGTTAAGCTGTCCCAGCAAGCACATCCATTTGGCTTGTTGCTGTGCAAGTGTGTTCTGAGTTTTGAAATAGATTAAGGATTTATGATCAGTTAGTACTTGGTTGTTTAAATGTCCTTCTAGATAACATCTCCATTTCTTGCATGAATGATATATTAATAGCAATTCCTTATTGTGTATTGGGTACCTCTGCTCAGTGTTGGTTAGTTTTCTACTTTTGTAACATGCTAGCAGGAAGTCTTGCTGCCCTGGATGGCAGATGCGTAGGACTGCACCAATGGCAGTATCACTGGCATCTGAATCAAGCTTGTAGCACCTGTTGTTATTAGGGTATTGCAAGATGGTGCTTCAATCAAAGCTTGTTTTAATAATTGGAAATTCCTGTTGCCTTCTGGTGTCCAGATGAATTTCTTTTTGGCATTACCCTTGGTTAAGTCATTGATTGGTGTGGTGAGCTTTCCGCAGTCTTTGATATATTTTCTTAGGTAAGCTATCATTCCAAGAAAGCATCTAACTTGTTTAACAGAGGTGGGGTGTTGCATGTTATTTATGGCTTTAATTTTGTCTGGATCTGCTTTGATGCCATCATCAGAGACAATGTGGCCCAAGAACAGGAGTTCCTTTTCCATAAATTGGCACTTACTTGGTTTTGTAAAATTTTGTGCTTTGCAAGTTGATTGAGTGTCTTGCAGACATGCGTGAAGTATTCCTCTTTGATTTTTGAGAATATGATGATATCTTCAAGGTAGCATAATGTATTTGAGAGATTATTTATTGCTTGGTTCATCATAGTGACAAATTTTGCGGGAGCATTGGTCATCCCAAAGTTCATCACTCTACATTCAAAGGATCCAAATTGTGTATGGAACACAGTTTTTGGTATGACCTTTTTATTTACTTTGACTTGGTTATAACCTGAGGTGAGGTCAATTTTAGAGAAAAATTTGGCTCCAGAGAGTCTTGCAAGCAGGTCCTCTATGAGTGGAAGGGGATATTTATTTTTCACTGTGTTTGCATTTAGTGCTCTGTAGTCAGTTACTAGACAAAGAGTGCCTTCCTTTTTCTTTACAAAGAAAACTGCTTCCCCCACAGGGATTCAGACAGGTGGATGAATCCTTTGGCTAGATTGTCCTCAATATGGGTTTTGAGGGTTTGTGTCTCCATGGGGAGAGTCTGTAGAGAGGTGCAGGTTTAGGCATGGCTTTACACAGGTTGATGTCATTTTTTGACCTCCCATTTGGGTGGTAACTCTGTGAGCTCTTCCTTGAATACATGAGCGTATTCATTTAGGAGTGCTACATAGTTCTGGGCATTGGATTTTGGTTGTTTTCATATTATTGAATTTGGTGTACCTCATTATATGAAGGATACTGTCTTTAGTTAGACGTTCTGAGTTGTCTTGGTTTATGACCTGGACAAATACTGTGTCTCTTAGGATGAGATCATTGGGTTCTTTGAGGATATTAAAATTAACTCCATTGTGTTTGATTGTCATGGTTTTTGTTTTCCAACATACGCTGGGGTTCACTTGGGTGAACCAGTCCATGCCTTCTACAATTTTGTAGTTTATATTATTCATGAAAAGTCCTTTGATGGACGTTTTTATGCCTTGGAGGTCAATTTTGAAGGAAGCTGTTTTGCCTTTGAGTAGAACCTTTGATTTATCTGCCATTCTGGCGTATTTGATGTTGGATTTGACAACTGGTATTTTGTACTTGGTTACAAATGGTTTGCTTGCCATAGATGTGTTGAGCACCAGAGTCAAAATAAAATTTTATGTGTATGTGATTTATAAGTGCATGGATAGACAAGAAGTTGTGAGCAATCTTTAATTTTTATGTTCATAAAAATGGAGGATTGTGGGACACATGGGATATGAGCAGCAAAGTTTGTGCCTTGGTAAAGTTTCTTGTCAAGTTGGGGGAAGACAGGGGCACTTAAGCACTGTTCCCCCTCCTCTTTACCCTGTTCCTCTGTTTTGAGCCCTTTAAGGTCAGAGAATGTGGGGTCAAATTCATAGTGGGTTGCTGCTTCAGCATTGTTTACTTTGGCAATGTCCTCTTTATTGGGACAGGAGCAGTTTGTGCTTTGGCTGTGATTGCCATTGTTACAATTGAAGTTGCCGTTGCTATGATTGGTGTTTTGACGTTTTTTGCCATTAGAGTTTTCTCTGCCATTGCTGTTTGAGTAGCAATTACTGTTGTGTGCAGCATATTCCATGTTTGCACATTTTTTCGTACACTTGGCTTCTGTAATGAATGCAGGCATGGAGGTGTTGGCCTCTGGACAAATGAGGGCAGAAACAGAGGGTTTCATTCTGTTGATGAATGATGCTCTGGTATGTACAGTTGTCAGCTTGTACTGGGTTTTGGATTTTTGCAACATATTATCCTCAAATTCGTTGGCGTAAGCTGTGATAGTGGTCTTCCGAGGAAGATTGCTGAGCTGTATTGCAATGTCTTGGAGGGATTTGGTGACACAGAAATCGTGTGTGATGTCTGCTTTGAACTCTTCCCAGTTTTCAAGCTGGTTGTCAGTTTGTGAGCCAACCCAGGTGGCAAACCAGTTAGCTGTGGCCTTGTACAGGCGCTTGCTGGCTTCTTGGACCCATTTTTATGTGGGGAATGCTGACTGGCGCAGAGTTTAGCGGCTGAATGGTCTAGCCAGTTGATGAAGTTTTCTTTGTTTTTATTAAAGAACTTGCCAATACCAATGTATTTGGTGTTGGTAACTTCACCTGTGATAGGTGGTTGTGAATTTGTTTGTGGTTGAAGAGACCAACTGTATTGAATTATCTTGGTGCATGCTTTGGGCATGACCAGTCCTTCAAATAAGATAAATCCACCAGGTATATCTTCATTAATGTTGTGGGAGCAGAAGTACTTTTCCAGGTCTCCTAGGATATGGCCTGGTTGAGTACGTGAGCAAGGGTGGGTGGGTTTTGGTCAGCCATTTTCTCTTTCATGGGTGTGGTCAAAAAACTATAGCTGCTACCAGTGATGATGAGCGCCTTTTGGGAAGCTTCAAATATGGAGAATGAGAAAGAAGAGAAGTATATTTTATTTAATAATACTTTAGGCTTATATAGCTTTAGCTGTGGCAGAGATTTAGTTGGATCAAACCTAGGGGTTGGTCATGTGCGGGATGGGTTTGAGTCACTGGATACTTGGATAGTCAGATGATATTGCTTTGTTGCCATTTCCGGTATATCAAACTTTATTTTGGGAGGGCACCAAATCGGGCAATGATCTGGATGTTAAGTGAGTTGGCGGTAGCCAGAATACTTTTACATCCAGATCCTTGACACTTGCATGCAACAATCCCCATTTTTAATGGATACATCCATCTTTGGAATAGAGTATATCAACCTTACTCAAGGTTGGATCTATAAATGCTTCAGCTCAACCCAGCTAGCTTGAAGCACCCAATATATTTGATCATTTTAAAGTACCACTTTGAACCAAGGCCAGAGCTTGGCTAAAGAAGCCCCAATTAGAGTAGGGACAGGCACCAAAACTATCACAATCTGTGTCATGACTAGGGTAGGGACGGAACAGCAATTGTGCAAACACAGTGTAACAAAACCATTTTTTTGGATGTTTTTTATTGGGTGACAAAACAATTTGGGTGGATTTTTTTGCAACTTTTAGAGTAGGTCATAATTTGTGCCTCACTTCATTGTGTAGATCACAAAATATAAAAGGAAGTCAATTTTCAAATATAAAACATATGCTTTCATTTTGTGAAGAGGCACAGGATGAAAAATTAGAGCAAGTTCAGTTATGATTTTTTAGTTTTTAAAATCAAATTTATTAAAGCTTTACCTGCCATTACCTCACAATGATAGATTTTATTGTACCACAGTCTGCTTTAGATAATTGCATTAAAACACTATCAAAATATTTATAAGTATCTAATTCAATTGAAAGGAATAGCTTGCATACTTATGGTTGGTCACAACACAAAACCACATGAGATTGTCCTTGGTCACATCACAATTTGTGCAGATTTGTTTGTGGATTCAGAGACAGGTCCCAATTGCAACTTTTCAGGATACCAGGAGTACTGTGGAGCTCCAGCAGGTGAGGGAGGAGTTAAAGCAGGTACTGGCATGGCCCACCAGATGATGGGACTTAACTTTACCAGGTAGGAAAGGGCCTTCCCATCCACAGCCCAGGGCCCAGCCTCTAGCAAGACAGAGTCAATCAATCCTGTGTGCGCCAGATAAAGAACTCCCAGGAATTGACTACTCTGGCCAGTGGCATCAGAAGTGGGTGGGGTTGAGATGGTTGGTTTGGGTGTCAGGGGTGGTTCCATGGGGACCAGTTAGGTAGCAGGATTGTTGTATTTCCTGTTTAAAATCAAAGGGTAAATGATGATTGCTTTGCCTTTACAGACAATTTGTTAGGGTTCCTTGGTAGCATTTGGGCAGGTGTACCACTGAAAGTCTTCCAAGGTCCAGGGATTATGATTATGGTTGTGGGGATACTCAGTGAAGTGCACAGGGCCAAATGGAGCATTGAGTGGACAATAGTAGTCAAAGGCTTTGGTTTTATCAACTGGAGTCTGACTATCTATCCCAGTGGGTGGATGCCAATGACCTTTGGGTGTATGCAGTTGAAAGAGTATCAAGAATATGTATTGAAACAGATTGGTGAACCAAAGGTTCATAACAACTTTATTTGGTAAGGATGATGATACAGAACTTTTTCAGGTGCTTCTGATTTATATACTTACTCACATTCAAGTGCCTCTGGGCATTCTTCTAGTGCTATCTGTGTGGCAAGGCTTGGCATCTCAGGTTCTGCTGTTTAGTTGGCTGCTTCATGGTCATTTTTGGGGGTTTCAGGAACAGTTGTTTGGCTTTTTGGTGGTCCATCTTGGCTTGGCTGACCATTGGTTCTGGCAGGTTTGGCTTCTGGGGTTATGGGGTTTTTCCTAATTTGATCACCAATTTTGGACTGGATTGACAGGCTTTCCTGAGGCCAAAGAACTTGATTAAAAAAGGGGTCCCCAATTAGGGACCCCAAATTACTTAATGGAGGATGGGCTTGAACTGGGTTTACTGGGCAGCTAAAATTAGCCTGCTCAGGCCCAGCCAAACCCACCAAGGCTTGGGCATAGCTTTTGGGGCCCAGAACGGTCCCCACAGCTACCACCAGGGCAGGAATGGTTCCCACACCTAGATTTTTGCTTTTCAAAGCAAATTCAGGTGCAGGTGAATCTCCCCCACCTGCTAGCCCCACCTGGCAGCTAGAAGTGGGTTTGATTTCTGCCCAGGGCTTTGAAATTGTTACTTTTGTAACAGCAACTGCCACATTTTGTGCCCTGCTCCTAAAGTCACAGCACAACATGCATGAATTATGATGTGGCCAGGCACAATCTCATATGGGTTTGTGTTGTGTGCAATAATAAGTATGTAAGCTATTCCTTTCAATTGGAATATATATTTTGTCATTTATTCAATCAGCATTTCACTATAATCATCTAAAAAACTGTGGTTCACCCAAAACTTCATTGTGAGATAATGAAAGTTAAGGCTGTAATAAATTTCAGATAAAAAATAAGATCTGGCAACTGGACTTTCTCTAATTTTACATCATGTGCCTTGTACAAAATTATATCATATTTCTCATCCTTGAAACCCATTTTATTTTTATATCCTGTGCCGTGCACAAAGTGAAATCACCTGTTTCATACCTAAGAATTGCTTCCTTTCATATTCTGTGGCCTGCACAATGGAGTGAGGCACAGATTGTTCCCTACTCCAAAAGTTGTGGCACAAATCCATCCAGATTGTTTTGTGACCCAATCTCAAACATCCAAAAACAGGCCGTCTCTGTGTTCACACAATTGCTGTTCCTGTCTCTATCCCAATGTACTAAATCAGTTGGATGTACTAACCCAGTTCCAAGGATCTAACTTTGTATTCCAAGGGTAAATGATATGAGGATCAGCATTTTTTTAGCATATCATCCCTACTTTGCTAGACCTCATGGCTGTATAGTAAACTACACTCTCACCCACGGTAACAGCAAATATAGTCAAAATAAAGGAAACCCTTCTTTTGTGGCCCCACAGATCTCATCAAGGTTCAGAAGGTGATAGAAGGGAAACTATAGGGTACCATACCTCAATCAGTATACCATCTCTACAGCAGGGTTCACCCCTGTGGGGATGAAAGAGATCCACTCAGCCAGGCATGGAATCAACCCTGCTAAAAGATCAAAAGCTAATTGATCCATATCTGTTAATGATATTTAGCTTTAGGCACATCCCAATGTTGCAAATGAACCAATTATAGTTCAGTATTTGATTGGAAAAGACAACAGTCCAATAGAAAGGACAAGAATGAATAGAATAAGATGTAGTTTATTGTAGAATAATGTGATTAATATACCATATAGGGAAAACCGCAAGGCCATAGGGGGTGGCACAGTGGCAGGTTTCATGTAAGGTTTGAATCCAAGGAATAACTTTTGCAGGGATCATCAAAGTCAAATTGAAAGCACTGATAATTAGGAGATAGTGCCCACAATTTTACATCCCCATCAGATCAATCCATTGCATTAGATACTGTGACCGTACGAGCAGTCACTGTTAAGTATTTAGCCGAACAAATACTCCAAGATATAAAGTTGCTTTGTTTTTGCTGTTTGTTTTATGTAGATAGGTTTGGCTGGAATTCCTCAGATAAAGATTCCTGAAAACTTAGTATCTATATTCAATAAAAGAACAGAAGGCAAGATTGGCCAAATCAATCTTGGAGAATAGGCGTCTCAAAAACAATTTAATTAACCAGGAAGATTAATTAATAAATACATGGGAATATAATTAATGAGGATTTAATTATATTGGTTAATTGTCTTGACTTTGTCAAGAAGTTTGGTTAAGGTTAATCAAAAGTAAAACCCCAAATTCTGGGTTAAAAGTCGCTGTTTTGGCAAATTCATTAGGTTAGAAGCGCCACCTGGGAAAATTGCTGGGCGCAGCAGTGGCGCCTGGTTCAAGTTTCAAAGCGTTTTAATGGGTATTAAGGCAAAAAACCCATTAAATGAGAAGATAACTAAATAAAGGCAATGGTGTCTTGGGATTCAGGTTTGATCAGCTGGTTCCCAGTTGGAACATTGATAGCTGAGTTTTGGAATGTGTATATTCCACAGGGTTTTGGCACCAGGAGCTGAGGAAGCTCCATGCCAAATCAATACATTGAGATGGATGACATCAGATGACTCCTTACTCATTGTAGGTTAATTCTCATAGGCTGAGAATTACAGGAGATCTTTTAGGTAAAGATCTAGGTCTGAATGACTTAAATGTCATAGACCACATGATATGAATCATAGGTTGATTCAAGAACTGGAGGGGTTTTCAGCCAAATATGCCCCGAATGGTATATAAGCAAAAACAGCTAAACTTTAAGTAAATATACAAATTGTCAATTTCAACACATCCCCCTCAACTACTTTTCAATTATCATGTCTTCTTTACTATCGTTTGAAAGAGAAAATTTTGAAGTGCTTTGTGTGGAAACCACTGCTGCTAGGAGGGAAGTCCCTACCAGTTCACTCAGGGAGGCTTGGGCAAGTCTGAAGGTCTCTAAGAAAGCACCTGAGGAATCTTTGGTAGAAGTGAAAGCGGCTTTTAAAGAACTATATTCCAACTATTTTTCCAAAGAGGGAACCCCTGCACAAGGAAGTCAAGTTTATGCATGGGACTCCTGGAACTTGCTGTTAGGGTTCAATGAAATTTTACAACAGGTGAAGGACAGAGCCAATTGTGAAATTGAGGTGTTAAGAAGTAGGGAGGAGAAGAGTGTTGAAATCATGACTTGTTGGCAAGATGACAATAAAGTGTTGTCTCACAAAATTGCCTCCCTGGAGGCAAAGCGCCTTGAAGCTTTGTCACAGGAAGGTAACAGTAATAAGGGTCAAGGGCAAGATAACGGCAAGTTTGACTGGTTAGACCTGGATCTGTCACAGATACGTCCTGGGGCAACTCATCAAGCGCCCCCTGTGTATTGTAAGATACATTAGCAGGCAAGGAGGGAAACTTGGTTGCAACACCAACCTTATTGTGCACTATGTTGATTCTGTTTTTAGTGGAGTACAGGCCATCTTACACTGGGTCAATCCCATTATTCCTCCCTGGGGTTGAACCCACTGTATTGGAGATCCTGCTAACCTGTATCCAACTGCTATCAACAAGTAACCTACTTAGGAGGAGCAAGATAAAGACATGGGAACATATTTTTGCAAATAATAGTGTTGGCTTTTAAGCTAAAGTTATCCAGGCTCAATCCAACCATGTTCAAGGATCAAGTATGTCAGGAAGTCTTGATCTATCAGGGTTGGCTGATCCATATCCTCATCACTAGGGCTAACATTAGACAGGCCACCACCCAAAGTGAGACATCAATTCTGGATAATGGCAAAGCTATAGCAAGCTAGTTATAGGATCTCTATTTGAAAGATACCTGAGACATTCTGAGTCAAAGGTCATTGGTCAACCAAGAAGCTTCAATAATTAAGTACAAGCTATTCAGGATAATAAGAGAGACACACCTCCACCAGATGTAATAATACAAAGTATCACAACATCCTGTGTCAGGATTTTGACCAAGCAAAGATGCCAATTATGACAGAGCTCACAGATTAGTGTTTTCAGCAACCAAACCCATAAATTGGCAGTATAAAAACCAATGATGCCAAATAATAGAGCTTGTGGATATAAATTACAGCTGCAAAACAACATAAATTGATAGTATAAAACATATTCATATTGGATCAGCAGTAGTCTGCTGACCTGAACCATAAATTAGCCAATGGTAAGTGCTACTGCAGCGCTTAATAATGCACAATTTGCTGTTGCACCACTTTAGAAAATACAGGTGCCACCTAGTAATTATATTGGGCGCCAAAGCGCCAAACTACTTTACTGTTAAGCGCTGCCTAATAATTGAGTTAGGTGCCAAAGCGCCTAATTACTTTATTGTCAAGCACCGCTGCACCAACTGAAAATAATTGCAGGCACCACTTCACTTTTACATCAAGCGCTGAGGTGCTGGGTTTGATTCCCAATAATATCAAATTCCCATATTAATAATTCATTGAGCTTGGAGCATGCCAGGAAGGTAGGAAGTGATCCTGAAGTAACTAAATTATTCCATACCAGCAAGGATCACCTGTGCTGGATGAAGATGAAAATATTCTATTTTTTGATGTACAATAAGCATCAAACCTAGATTAATAATTACCCAAAAAGGGCGAGTTAGAATGTCCTAGAAGACATTGCTAGCAGCCCAGGGATTAACCTTGCAGAAGGTATAAGAAGAATTAATCAATTATAATAAAGAAGAAATCTTTAATCTTTGACACATCTTTGATCTATCTTTAATCTGGTTGACCTTTGTCCTAATCTTTAAGTGCTTCTGCGTGATCAGAAGCCATTTCTGGACAATAGTCATATTTCCATTTGATCCTGGCTCTTCTGATACAATACTACTCATATCCTCACATATTACTGTATTCAAGAAAATGCCCTGTGCCCAAAAATCTCAAATAATTGTGGCGCTGTAATGCAAAAAGTGCAACATCCTGTTTCACTAAGAAATGGGACAGAGGACTGCCTGTGCACAGTGTATATTACACCAAGCACAAGACAGGACCCACCCAATGGATGTCAACTTAGTTGGTCTCAACTGAGTCAAAAGATATCCAGGCTGAAGAGGAGAAATTAGCATCCTGGGATATTACCTCATTCTAAAACCACTATCTGGGTTTAGAATCCAACTCCATGGGTTGAAACTAGTAGATTTGGAATGATAGGCTAGCTAGTAAGAGTTATCTATAGCTTGACACAAGTCTGGCTGCAGCCCATCTACACTATAAAAACCCTATCTAAGATCACTTGGAAGGCAGACAAATAATAATAACCAACATTACTACTCATCAAATAGTAGTATTAACAAGTATTCAATAAGAGTGTATTATTGATACTATCAGATCCTTTCAAATCACCTCTGACTCAAAGCTGCTGGTGTTGTGTCCCTTGACCACAGGACCTCTCCTATCATTTGGCTCCAGCAACAACAGAACCCCACCAGTTGCTGTATTAATCACCACACCAATTGGAAGCACATCTTTCTTCATACAGATTCACTTTTATCAACACAGACTATGCCCAGACACTATAATTAAAACCCTCTCTCTTCTTCAAGAACACAAAATCTTGACAGTGGTGCTCACAACAAAATTTAGCTTACATTGGTGTCAAGTCAAGGCGCTGCCTTGCCTCCCTTGACCCCCAGCTTTGTTGATAAGTATGGGGGAATACATGAAGACCAGTAACACAGAACAGGACCAGTCCTTCTGCTTGGGGCTGACTCTATATGAAGCACCCACGCTTCTGCTGGATATGATCAAGCTAGACATCACTGGGACTGCTGTTGCCATGGGCCAACAACACTACAACATAGAAGAGGTATACACCGTCTTGCCAGCTTTGCAACATGAAAGACAAAACCTCAATGATCCCCAGGGCGGTGCCAATTTCAACTTGTTCAAGATTGATAGGACTATAACCAACCTGAGTAACAACTTCCTCAGGTATCATGACATCACTTGCACTCAGCTGGGACAGCTCCTCCAACTGGACCATAAATAGGATCCAAGAGGTGCTAGCATATTTTGTGCACCCAGAAATCAAGCATCTCCAACAACTGGTTACCAGGCAGGAGCTGGAGCTGAACAAGCTCAATTGCTTTTGCTCCAAGCTACAGTTAGCCAACTTTAATTTGGTTAGTCAACTGAACGTCAACTTTAAAACTATACAGACTGCTGTAGCAGATTTATGTGACTTGACCACCTTTGCCCATGGTAGTGTAGACAAGAATGTCAACAAGTTCAACAACCAAGTTGACCAACTGGTGGGCGGTACCCTGGACAATTAAGGTATAAGTGCACAATGGGTTGCAGATGTAACCAGCCATTGTTTAACTCTGAATTGCCACACACAGACTTTGGCAACTAATCAAGATCATGAAGATCTTGTTGCCCAACAGGAGGACTTGCACCAGTCAATAAGGGACAACTACACCAAGCAGGACCCCTGTCACTCTGAGTTAGTCAACTATTTCAACAAAATTGTGGAGATGATCAACAAGATGAAGACCATTAGCCATAGTCAGCATGTGTAAAGTCACTTCCCCATTTAGCCCTGGATAGGACAATCTTCCTGCGCTGCACAAAAAAATCTGCTCAGACGCCAGCCAAGCCCCTTAATTCCTTTGAGGATTTAGCCCACACAATTGATGAGAGATTTGTGTTGGCATACCCTTCCCAAGTGGTAAATACTGGCGCTTTGGACTCTGTCCCCACTTGGGAGGAATCTCTGATTAATTTGGACTATCTTTTGGCTTGGGCCTGTCCACATTTAAAATTAATCAAATCTAAGCAATCAGGTCGCGCTACTGTTGAATCATCAAATTCCAATCCAACTGGATTAGAAGCTGCCCTGAAACACCCCATTGATACCTGACAATCAGAGTTGAGGCCAGAAATTGTTGGAAACCCTCCCAACCCATTGGATTCTCCCTGCAAAAATTTCTCTTGTAACCAATCAAATCTGACCCTTGGGTCAGGTGACTCTAAATTTCAAATGGCTTTTCCTCAAAGCAAGACAGGGGACTTTTGGTCCCCTGATTGCTCATTCTTCAAAATTAAAGTTCACATTTTCAAACTATTGTTTTGGTTATTTCAGAACTTCATTTTTTGGGTCTTTTAATTTTCTAAAGTTGTTAGTAAAAGTAGTAATCCCCCTTACCCTTGTCATTGTCCCCAGGTTTACAGTGCCTGTTTTAAAGCATCTAGAGTTAAAGTTAGTATTTACCTATACACTTACCTCTCCTGCTTTTGAAACCCAAGTTTGAACTCTAAACTAGTTAGTATAAATCATTTTATATTCTACTTTAATTTTGGTTTTGTTCCCTGTTTGATCTGTTGTCTTTGCCCACTCATTAGCGCTCAAAGCAACTCTCTTTGCTCTCTTTTAAAATGTATAGCTTTCAGTTGCTGTTCTCTCCACTTTGGGTTTGTTCTGCAGGTCCCCTGCTGTCAGGTTCTCCTTTCTTTTTGTTCTGCTTGGAAAAAAACTGCTCTACATTTATTTTGCTTGTATTTCTCCTCCCAGCACAAAAATGTTGGTTTTCTTCCTAAAATTTTTGACCTTTACCCTGGCCCCTGTCATGGTCATTATTTGGACCACTTCTCCAGACCTTTGGAGCTGTGTTTCCCATTCATTTTACCAAGTGGGGACCAACCCCAATCAATTCATGCAAATGTTTGAGGACATCCCTGGGCACACTCAGAATATTCTGGCTGCCAGTGAAAACGTGGTAAAGAGTCTCACCTATGACAACCTTGAGTATTAATGCTCTTGATCCTGGCTCCCTCAGTGTCCCATAGTTTGAGCTCTCCAATGCCTCCCCTCCCTGTGGCTCCTGGCGTCCAGGCTCAAGAGGATGGTTTGGAGGTCAAAGAGCATCCTCCCAAGCGCGCTTCCTAGTTGCTTGGTGGGATGATCCTGATGGGCCTTGATCCTTACTTCCCCCAACTATCTGCTGCGTCCTCTCTTTAGACGCCACTTTGAGCAGCCATACCAGTCCTGCACTGGATGGTATCCTGGTGGATCCTTCCCCCAGGATGGGAGCCAAACTTAGTTAGTTTAGCCCCCCTCTCTTACAGCATGCTCTTCCTGACAAACAGGAGGACCATCAGTGCTGCCTAGATCACGTTGAATATGTCAACAACCAGAAGAAGCTATGGGACAGCAGTAAAAGATGCTCAGAATTTAGCATCTAGACTGTATTAGGACATAGAAGGGCTCTGCTGTGACTTTGTTGCTGCCAAGTTCCAGACCAAAGAACTTTTAAGCCGCCAGGATCTGTTAGCAAGTACAGGCTTAACAGCAGAGAACAACTACAGTTCTCTACTAGAGCGGGTACATAGAAATAAAACCTCACATAAGGAGTTTGAAGCTAATGTGCTATCCAGACTGGCTAGATTGGAAAATTTAGCCTCCTCCAAAAATTGCACATCCTCAGACAGAGAGTGTTGCCTGAACCTGCATCAATGTAAGGTCTTGTCCAATAAGGCGCTAAGATTATATACTATACTGTGTAAAGCATTTGGATTTAAGTTCAAAAGATAAAAGAAAGTAGGTAAAGTTTGTAGAAGTACCTTTAAAAGACCTTCTAAAAACTTATTATTAGACACAAAAGGTGTCATAGAGTTAACTAGTCCTAAACAAACTATATACAACAAAGTATTGAATAAAAATTTGTTTGTAACCAAAGGTATATCTACATCAGGATATTCCCTGTGGGAATATCTTACCATAAAACTAGTCATATTATCCCTAATATTTAAAAATGGTGACAACAAGCTAATTGCTTGTTGTCTAGCTCTCTTCATCCTAATTATACTAGATGTTTAACTCTAATAATATCTGGAAGCAAATTGAGACCTCAACAAAGTTGTAATTTACTATAAACTTAACCTTCTTTAAAAAGATGAGAAACTAAGTAAATTTCAAAGTTAGAATTTGAAGATTTAAAAAGAAAAATAAAGATTTAAGTAAAAACCTGTGACAGTGATTGGGGTAAAACCACTTAGAATTTCAGCTTAAAATCCTACTCTTATAGTGTCTTTATTTATAAGGCAAGAAAAACCAAGTCTTGGGGGATCTTCAGAGAAAAACAGGGAGTTTTCTGAACAGACTTGATTGATAGCCAGAGGGGGGAACACATGGTGATGGGGAAGCTGCTGGCAACAGAAGCTGAAGATCTGCATGAAGCAGTGGAGGAAAGATGGCAGTTGTGTAATCAAAGGAGTAAAAAAGTGAAGAGAAAACCTATCTTAAAATAGGAATTATATAAAAGTGAATTGAACTGTGTGTAACCACGCAAAAAATGAACAAAAACCAAAACCAAAGGCAAAGAGCAAAACCAAAGCAAGAAGCAAAAAAAGTAATTGTTCTTTAATTAATGAATTACTAATAAATTATCAATCTAAACTTAAGTTTGACTCAAACTTTAAGTTATTGGAAGCCTTCCCTTTGGGGCAGGGCACAACAATCAAGTTCAGAACACCAGAAAACTCTTTGTCACCTGATTTCTTTGACCTCTCTCCTGACTATATGAGCAATGACTCAGGCAACACCTGTAGAATTTTGCGTGGGGTAGCAGCATTGCCATCTCTCACCCCCTTGTATATACCGTGTGCTAGTAATACTTGTACCACCAGAAAGGAGGACATGAAATCAACTATCCCCAATCATAAGTTTAAGCCTCTTAATCTGCTAAAGTTTGATAGAAATGGAAACATTTGAACTTTTTTCTACCTCTTTAAAATGTCTATGAGAGGCGTCAGTGACCATATGAAGGCAACCATCTTCATAAACAATCTAGATTCCACCTGTGTAGACGTCATAATGCCTTGCCTTCCATTTGACAACTGGACCTATGAAGACACACACCAGGCTGACATTGAGAAATTTGGTAGTAAACCCAGATTACAGACTTGGAAGGCTGAGCTCAGTAAAATCTCATTCAAGAAACATGAGTCTTTTAAGGACTTTGCCAACTGCTTTTACAATGAAGCTCAGGTTCTCTTAATTGATGGTTTCTTGTCTGAGTTGGACTGTAGAATCACTATGGAGCATGCCTTACAGTCATACAGGGAGTTAGCCAATGTCATTTTCCCAGTTTTGGACCAATCCAGCTCAATCCAAAAGATCACCAGCTATCTGAGCCGCCTAGGAGCCAGTTTGGAGCTCCTAATAAAGGCCATAATAATCATGTGTCTACTCCAACTAAGGATAAGACTTGCAAGCCCAAGTAAAACAAATCTGCCTCTGAAACTACCAATAAATCAGAAAGTGACTACAAGTCCAAGGATCCTCCAGGCCCCTGCCACAAATGTGTCAAGAAAGGCCACTGGGCCAGCACCTACAAAGGGAAGGGTCAAAAATCCTCAGTAAATGTGGTGCCCAACCAAAAACAGGAAGACCAGGGAAAAGATAAGGTGGACCAGTAGAGGAATCTACTGAGTCTGCCGCCCCCTATTCCAAAAGAGCCAGACCACCAACTGTTAGAAGCAGCTGAGCCAAATACAGCTATCACTGAGGAAATCACTCCAGAGGCATTGTTAGTAGATCCGCCTTTGGCCAGTAAGCTGTCCCACTTTGCCCTTGAGTAGAATTTCAAAGAGGATCCTTTAAACATACTTGTATTAGACAATCTTTATACCATTTCAGCCAGAGGCAGAGGACACCCTAGGAAGATTTTCTCAAACACTGTGGACACAGTTTCAAAACCGTACACAGCTCAAGTACAGGCAACTTGCCTCTCCTTGGATCCTAGTGTAGCCAGTGGCCTATCTTCTTTGAAGAGAGTGCAATTCTCCCTTCCAATTGATATCATTGAGGTCAACTTCCCTGAGATTGGCCAAATTCTCAAGCAAAATTTTGATACTCAGGCACCATTGGGTGTACACATATTAAAGTTACACTCTGAAATCTGCTCTGAATGTACTTATGCAGATATCTCTATCAATAAAGTTAAAGTGCACACCATAATATATAATGGCGCCTCTATTAATATTGTGTCCACTTGCCTTGTCAGAAAGCTAGGTATTGCCTGACATTGCGCACACCAGGGTATATGGTACTGCCGGTAAACATACAACCACCTCTGAAGGAGCTTACAGCACCCTGCCAATGCGCTTTGGCTCCATCACAGTGACCTCTCCTGCCATGGTCCTGCCCAGTGAAACTTACGAGGTGCTCATTGATACTGCATTTCTATTTAAGTACAGGGTTAGACTGTACATGAAAGACAACACTTTGACCATCCTTTGCCAGATCATCCCACTGTACTACACACAGGATGTGGTGCCACCTGCTAAGGTAAAACCTAGCATTAATCTGGCATATAAGGATGGTGTGGTGGCAGTCCCCTACACCTGTATAGGAAAAAGGGGAAATGGTTGCCCACCCAAATTAAAGAGCACAAATGGAATTCTGCCCCATTCTCAATCAACCCTCACACTTGAATCTGGCTAACAGCAGGTCATGAATACAGGATTCACTTTGGACATCCCTGCATGACTATATGGCAAAGTTCATCATCCATGGGGATGTTGAAGATTTGAACCTTGCATTGCCCCAGGGATAATCATTCCTGGCCATGGCAAAATCCACGTCCTGCTGGCAAACCTCCAAGGACACAATATCCACATCAAGAAGAACCAGATTGTTGGGGTTGTCCATCTTCTTCCAGTTGAAGAGCTGGACAGCTTTGAGTGTATTGGAGACTTTTCAGAAATGGGACTACCTGATCAAGTTGAAACCACTGCATATGTGACACCACTGGCTGTGTCATACCCTGTCCTGAAGGGCAGGCTCTCTAAACTTACTTCTTTATTTTTTGCTTTAAATTAATTTTTTATTTGAAATTTTAAGTTAAAGGTTAATAATTAAGTACTTTAAAGTATTTACCTTGTTTACATCAATTTGTACTCAAATTGCTGTTGTTGTCATCTTCATTATTACTAAGCTATTTTTAATAGCTTATATATATTCTACTTTAAAGTTAGATGATTTTAAATTCTACTTATCTTTCAAAACTCCTGGTTACACTGTTGCTTTTCCCCAGTGTCACGTTGTCAATATGAGGTTCCTGCTGGGCTTCTTTTCCTCTTCTCCTCCAGGTTTTTGCTCTAAAACTTCTCCAGTTGCTCCTGTCCTTGGCAGTTTTATCCTTGCCTATCATTTTTTAACTTAAAAAAATGCCCTATAAATAAAGAGCTTGTGAAGAGTAGGCTTCAAGCCAAAATTCTAAATGATTTCTTCCCTTCAATCTTTATCAATTTTTAAACTTCAGATCTTAAATTTTAGAAATTTCAAGTTTTAGTAATTTGTTCTAAGTTTTCTTCTTTTCTTTTTCTTATTAAAATAAATGGAAGTTGTAAAACAACAAGCCTTAGGCTTGTTGTATCCATTATTTTCCCTTAAAGAATATTTTAATAGTTACATGTACCAGTTTGCTGATGGAGAGTATCCCAATATTGACATTCCTGCCGTAACTGTGCTGTTCTAGCAGAGTTAGAAGGGGAAAATATTAAAAACTAGATAATAATCTTTATTAAGAGATAGTGATTATATAGTTATTGTGAATCAGTGGATAACAGGAACATGATTGTGTTGATAACACAGTGGAATAGTGAAGGGGGTGGCTTGAACCTGGTAATGAGTCAAGCGCCAAAACAAGGTATCCACCATAAGGGATTGTCATCTGTTCATGTTGATGGATTTGGTAATTTGAGTTGACTTCCTAACCTGGCTTTGGGTGACTGGATAATCAGATTGCAGGTCATGAACCTGCTTACTTGGAACCTTGCTGGTGGGTCAAGCCTGCTGTTTGACACCCCCCAACTGAGGATCAGCCTCCTCTGGGGGCAGGTTGTCAGGAGCCCAGGCGCCATACTGGACTAGCTGTTGTTTGGTGGCGGGAAGGACAGTCTCGTGTTGTTTCTGTCTTGCCTTGCAGGGTCTCAGGCAATTATGGTGGAGGTCTTTGTCTTTTTTACGTTTTCTGAGTCTTTGTACAAGGAAGAGTTGTTTTGTTTAGCTTTAAGACAATGGTGGGGCCCACTTTTTCTGGCTTTAGTTTACTTTTGTTGGTATTCATGACCTGGACTTCATTGCAAATCTCATGCCTGTTTTGGATGGGGATGAAGGTCTTTTGTAGACGCTTTTCTTCTCTTTCTGATTGATTGCTATTGGCCTGTATGACCTGGGGATCTGAGCAGGGTGGAACCTTGCTTGGCATTTCCAGCTTAGGTCCTGATAGTGCTTGGATGATATTGGGTTGTGTTCCATAAACTAACTCAAAGGGGCTTTTCCCAGTGGATCTGTTCACACAAGTTGGGCATACAAACAATGAAGTTGGTAGCTGCTTGTACCAGTCCTCATGCCTCCCAGCGGTGAGCTTGGCCAAGGCTTGCACAAGGCTGCCATTCAGATGCTCTATGCATCCATTACCCTGAGGATGGTAAGGTGTTGTCACCATGTGCTGGACCCCATTCTTGGTGAGTTATAAATTGATATTTTTAGAGGTCAATTCTTTGCCTCTGTTGGTTATCAGGAGTTCTGGCTTTCCAAACTTGCTGATGATTTCCTTCCCTATGAATTGCCGCACATCATTGCCTGTATATGTCTTTACTGCTTGTGCCACTGGCCATTGTGTGGCAAATCCTATTGTGGTAATGATGTACTTCTTTTAATTATGTTTCCCTGGCATGGGGCCCACAATGTCTAGGGCCCACACTGTTGCAACCGAGATTCAAACCTTGCCTGCTAATGTATCTTACAATACACAGGGGGCGCTTGATGAGTCGCCCCTTGACGTATCTAACGTTATGAATGAATCTGAAGGCAATGTTGAATGGCGGGCACTTTATCCTAATTAGGAGCGTTGCTAATTTGACCTGCTGATCCCCACACAAGTTATTCCTTGGCTCCAAACCCTACATGGAACTCCCCACTATGCCACCCCCTTGTGGCCTTGTGGCTTCCCCATTTAGTATATTAATCACAATATCCTACAATAAACAATACCTTATTCTTATTATTCTGTCCTTTCCTATTGGACTGTTGTCTTCCCCAATTCCAAGTACTGGACTCTCATTGGTTCAGTTTCAACAACACCTTGAAGGGTAGTTGCGTGCAAATAGATGGTACTGACTTAGGAAGAGTATTGCTTTTTGCAAATTTCTCACATACTTTGCATTGGTCAAAGACTTCCTGGACGTCCCCGTATAGAGTTGGCCACCATGCTTTGTGTTTAAGGAATTTGTAGAGGTTGCAGCTTTTTGTGTGTTCTAGGTCTCTATTGTAATGTAGGATGGTGTCAACTTGCTGATGTGTGGGAACATAAGAGCTGGTGGTTTCATTGGACATTTTTTTGATGTAAGGTTCCATACACGTCTGCAAATAAGTGTTTGTTCTTAATGACTGTTTCTTTTGTTATATCTGTGGTGCCAGGGTGGAAGCCCTTGTCCTTTGTCCAGAGCATCAGGAGAAGCCAGTCTGGGTTGAGCCTATTCTTGCCCTTGTGGCTCTGACGTACAGGCGCAGGAGTGCATCTGCCATAGCAAGTTCTGGACCGGGCTGTCAGGGCCTGGCCTGACAATTTTAATATAAGTTTTAGCTATTTTATGTTTTATGGAAATAGGCTGAATTCACAACTTCAAAATGACGTATTGATCTTGTTCCTAGCTGCTCTAGACCTTGACTTATGGACAATAATCAATCTGATTGCCAAAACACGGCAAATCCGAACCAATAAGGATCATAGAACTGGTCAACAAACGCTGCAAATAAATCCAAGCATAAATCTGCAATGCTTGAATCAGTCAGAACGGCCAAATGGTCGTTGGAAAGCCACTGAAGAGGAGAATCCAATCACACTAATTTTAGATCATGAATTAAAGATCCATGTAAAGGTGGAATATCTTTCAATTAGGGTTGCCCTGAAGGTTTTGCCAATCCCAGCCAAAAGAGGTTTGAAGATTAGTCAGCTGAGCACCCAGATTAAGCCAAGCATAACTTGTCAACAACTGAACCAATTAAAATGTCCAAACACTCAATGGAAAGCTAATGACAAGGGGAATTCAATAGTATGGGTTCTAGACCATGAATTGAAGGTCCATGCAAAGCCAAACCTTCTCAATTGAAATATGAGTGAAAATGGTCATGAGGTTCTCTATCTTCCAAGCAATTCTACTACCAAGAAGTAACTACAAGAGTCAAGAAAGATCTAGAATAATACTGGAAAGGGTATAAAATAACCCTATCTCCTCTGCTTCACATTGTGATCATTCTTAGTCTTGCCCAATAATAAAGCTCAAGTTCATATCCAAGACTGATTTATTATCAATATTGCCATAGAGAAATGGACCCCCGTCAGGACCCCCTGGGCCTTGACACAGGCTTATATTGTATGAGCATATTGAACCTCTCCAGGAGTTTCATCCAGAAGGCTTGAAAGCCAGATAAGTTTACTTGGGTTTTGAAGTATATAAGCAACTTGTGTTTGGTCAATGCTGTGAACTCCTCCTGTTGTTCTAGATAGCAACACCATTTGACTAGACAGTACACAATAGCTAACAGTTACTTGTTGTGGATAGGGTATTGCCACTCACCATCTATAAATTTTTGTGATTATAAGCTACTGGCAGGAAGTCATCATCATTATTTTTGATTTGTAGTACTCCCCTAATGGATGTGTCCAAGGCGTCTGTTTTCATTTGGTATTCCCCATTGTGTTTAGGGTACTGTAGGATGGGTGCTGCTGTGAGCTTCTCCTTAAGAAGTCTGAAGCAAAGGTTGTATTGGGGGGTCCATACAAACTTATATTTGGTGCCAGTTATGGCAGACAGGGGTGCAGTCAGGACGCTGCAGTCAGGGGTCAAGTTCCTTAGGTCAAAGTTTCTAAGGTCAAAAGTGCAAAAATTGAAAATGGGACCCCCAAAAAGTGCAAAAATCAAAAATATCAAAGATCAAAATGTAAAAATTAATTTTCTGGAGGTTAACTTTGAAGCGGAATAAAATACAGTTTATAATATAAAACTATATATTTTAAAAATCTATTCTAGACTAAATAAACACCAAGAAATTTATTTCTGCAATAAAAAATATATGCTAGATAATAAAAAACTCTTGAAGTAGCTGTTTTTAAAAGAAAGTTTATTTTAGTTTCAAAAGCAAAATTAGGCTAGAATTTATATATAACTTTATTCAATCAAATATAAAATATGAAACTAAACAAAAAACTGCTTTATAAACTATAAGTTTAATAAGAAAGGTTAATTTAATTTTCAGCTTATGTAAAGCTATAATAATACTTTAGTATAAGCGAAATAAAGGATTTCTCCTGCAAGATACAAGCATATGATTTTAAGCATTTTGGTTTATTAGTGATCTTATTTCAATGATAAAAGTTATATAAGTTTATCACTAAAATAAATAATAAAAATACATTACTTTCTTATTAAAGCTATAATATACACTTTTATACTTAATAAAAGATATAGTCTTATATCTTATTTATAAGTCTCAATAGTCAAAGATATCAAGAGTCTGCCACTTACATATCATAAAATGAAGACTTGAATATTTCATGTTAAAAAACTTGTCTTCCACAAAAATATGATATAGATAGTTCAAAGTTATATATCAAAAAGAAACATTTTATACTTCTTATTTTACTCTAATAGATATAGTAAAAAGATATAGTAGAAGATAATTGAGGGTAATAATGAAGAGAGGATAATAGAAGATAATCAAGGGTAATAATGGAAAGAGGATAATAGAAGATAATCAAGGGTAACAATGAAGAGAGGATAATAGAATATAATTGAGGGTAAGAATGGAAAGAGGATAGTAGAAGATAATTGAGAATAATAATGGAGAAGAGAAGAAGATAATTGAGGATAAGAAGGAAAAAAAGGAGAAGAAGAAGAGAAGAGAAGAAAAAAAGAAAGATTTTTCTACTTGGTATCAGATTTTATATAATCCACCCTCTTGACGGTGCAGAAATTTTTAAAAGTTTTTTGGCCCCTTGGCTGCGCTGGGGGCCAAAAAACTTTTAAAAATTTCAAGGAGGAATGAGAGGTGGAAAGGAGAAACCTTCAAAAAAACCAAGAGCTTATTGCACTTTGATTTAGGCACTTTGTTTTGTTCCCTGAAACAACATAGGGAAACATAGTATAATATTATATTAATTTAATATTTTTTGAATTTGCCTCCAAAACACACCAATTTATTAATATTGCAATAAATTAAAAACCTACCAAATAAACTTCATTTCTTTTTTATATATTTAAATATCAGGTCTTAAAGAATCTACATGAGGAATTTCAAAAGTTTTTAATAATTATTTAAAATTTTATAAGCTTATAAAAGTGTGACTAAATCTAAAAAGTCAATTTTTGATTTTCTCACCTTCTATTTGAGGAATTTAATAAACATAATAAGTAAAATATTAATGTTTTGCAAAACTTTAATATTAAGTGGTCCTAGTTTTTTGGTACCTTTTTGGATTTCAATTTGACTACTTTTTGATTTCTGCACCCATTACTGTGAATTCAGAACCTGAACGTAAAAATGCGGGATTGTCAAATCCTTGGTCCAAATTTTGAATCACTTTTTCAGGCAACTCAGCTGAGTGAACATTAAAATATTTAATAAAATCAAACATTTAATTTGACTTTTTTTGATTTATTTAAATTGGCAAATTTTGAATCTCTTGAGCAAATAACTCAACTAACAAAAGACAAAACTCAGCAAACAAATGCAAGATAAATGAATCAGAAATGCGGGATTCTTATGTACGGTTTGAGATTTCCTGTATGTCAAACAAATCATAGACATCATGTAAAAATTAACAAATCTGAAATTGCGGGATTGTCAAATCTAAGAACCAAGTTTCATATCATAATTGCAAGAAATTTGAAATAATATAACTTATGGGTGTCTCAAAAAGGATGCCAAAGGATCTAGAGTGGATTTGTGCTGATTCTTTTAGGAATCACAAGCTTTCCCAAAATTCACCCTATTCCATTTTAGGACAGCTAAAATTTAGATCATAATATTCACAAAATTAACATATTTAACAATAAAATTGACTAAAATATACATTCCTCCTCTTGAGTTTAAAATTATAATTAAAATTTTATTGAGACTTCTTTTAATAATAACCAAATAAACAAGCTGTTCCCTGGCCTTGAGAAAATCATGCAGGGCTATGCTGGGTCTTCAAATAGGGAAGCCTCCCTCTCTGGCCACTCCCAACCCGCAGGCCCCTCCGCAAGCACTACCCAGGAGTGTGTTCTTTCTCCTGCGTCCTCAAGCATGGCCCTGTTTTCCTATCACACACAGGCAGCTGCTAACCCAAATCATACAGCAACACTAGCATCTGTAATTGACCAAGTGAGCCATGAGGCCACCAATGGAAGCCAGAATCCAGAAACAGCCAATCAGATGACACTGTCTGGTTCTCAAGGCAGACACACCCTGCCTCCAGCCAATCAGCTTGCAAGGCGCAGAAGAAAATTAATCACTCCAGAGATTTGTCTTGAAATGGTCAAAAAGCAAGGGATGCTTATGTTCCTCAGGGAAATTGCAGCCGCAATGGGTTTTGCAAAGTCCACTGTGGCTGCAACCCTGCAAGCCCACGCCAACTGTGGCCCCCTACCAAGAAGACCTCAACTGGTGCCCGTACTTTGACCAAAGGTGACACAGTCCATCCTCTTATGATGGCCATTATGGAACGTGATCCGTGGATGCCCCTGGTCCAGGTACGTCTCCAGCTGGGACTCCACAGCATCTTCACTAACAAAAGAACAGTGATTTGTGGATGCACAGAGTTATGGTTGCTGCCAGAATCCTATCCAATCAGGTTCTTGGTGGCCCCAGTTTGGTGGATACTGACCCATACAGTTCAACCATCATTAATTTTATTAAAGGGAGGGTAATGAGGGCCCGTAATGACGTCATCTTCTTATAAAACGCTAAGATTTCTGCAAGTATCCAAGACTATGAAGATGTTATGGTAGGTTCCATAATGCCGGATATTGTCTGTCCAAGTAAGAAGGCTCGGAAGGCCGGGAAACCTGTATCAAAATTGACCAAGTTAACAGATTTAAATCAAACAGTTGATCAAAAATGGGTTATGGCTGCTCCAGTCTGCCAGCTGAAACCAGCTCCCCCTTCCAAACTGACGTCGGTAAATCAACGTAATATGAGGGTCACCCAATATAAGCTCATTAATCAGCATGATTGTTAGAAACTGGTCACGCAAGGGTTCTTTGCAACCTGGACTAGATACTTACTTGAAGATGCAGAAGGAATAGGAGATCAAGACTCAGGTGGTATTCCTTAGTCAATTTTTCTGATATATATTGAATAATTTTCCCTGTTTCAACTCTAAGAGTTGAGTCCTCCTAAATTTACTCAATAAAAATCAATTATCCCAAGTTCTAATTTTAAATTTTAAAAATGCATCCTGTGATTAGGTTGTTACAGTATATTCCATACAATCTGATTCTGAACAGAATCATTTCAGGAAGATGGGGCACAGCATCTGGAACTTTGTCGGCGGCGCTGCCAAATGTCAATTTTATGCCAGCCAATTTTGTAGCTCCTCCCCCCACTCTTGAAACTGAAAATTGTGTTCCTTCCCAATGCCCAGAATTCTACGCTGAAGATGCATTGATGCTTTCCCAGGTCATTTATCTTGGCTTACTCTGGTTTGGACTAATTGTTCTACTCAATCCTGGAGTTACAATTGGAAATTTTACAAAAAAATATCTGAAGCCGCGTTGGTGGTTAATAATCAATTCTATGTGGATTTGGGTGGTAATTCCCCATCATTTAGAAATGGCTTCATATTATCCAGTGATTTCTGTCACAGAAGAGAAGCGTATCCAGTCTGATGTGTACAAGCGCGGTCCAATCTTGTATTGTTTTGTTGGGGTTTTATTGGCAGTTTCCCCATTGGGTGTCAATTATTACTTGGCAATATTGAACACCAAAGATAGGTATGTCTACCAGATAGAGCTCAAGGCCATGCTGGAGGAGTGGGCCACACAAAACACCGTGCACACAGTTGTACAGAGCGCTGAGATGGAGCAGCAGGAATGGGCAACCCAAGAAATCAGAGCTGTGGGGCATACCTATTAGTCCTACCCCATCAACCACGCTGACATGCATCTTGCAGATGTATGTCTCTACAATTTTGGTTCTGCCCTCAGGTGCTTAAAGCCTTCCACCTACAACAAACTATGCACCCAGATTGATAAGGAGTATGAGCTTTTCCCTTCTGTGTCTGTTCAGGACTTATTTGATCTCATCATCTTCTATTCAAGTGATAGTGATAAGTCCAGAAAGGACTCTTGCCTTCCCCCTTGCCCATACATTCGTTTTGTCAAGCCCACATATGTTACAGAAGAAGAATTAGAGCAATTGAAGCAAACTGCTCTTGCTTCCCCTTCCCAGTCAACAAACCCTGCCTCTCCAACCCCCCATCAAGCCACCCGCCTTCCAACCCTGACTCCCAAGCCACTACCAATCCCCCCACTATCTCTGATGCCGCCCCTTTCACATGCGCAGATGAAGTCAATGTTCATTCCGCCCATTCCCTCCCCTTCTCATCCTTTGATCAGTAAAATAAATCTTTTCTTTGTGACAACTTATTAAAATTGATATCTCTCTTTCAATTCATAATTAATGATATTTTATTTTTACATTATCAACATTTCCCATAATTAATACAATGTTGAACATTTTACAAATAGCTTAAAATTATGAGCATACATATTTTTTATCATCATTAATAAATTAAAGACAATAAACTTAAATAGTGGATTAAAATATTGCAATTAGACACCAACTCTTGATATTTTGATATTATGTGCATAACTCAATGTATTTAGTTTAATAAAATTCATTGTAAACTTGGCCTTTTCATTTTAATTTGCTGAAATGAACTGTGTTTATATTAGAGAGCCATTAACGCTTAGTATAATATTGATACATAGTCCATTTTACAGCCTGTATATTTATCTATTGGTAATAATTCTGTAACCTTTTTAGTTGAATTTTGCGAGGTAATAATAATGTAATGTGTTAATAAATTACTGTTTATTGTCATTAATTGGCTGATTTTCTTTGCTGTGGCAATTGTGCATTTTCTGATATTTACGCACTAGTATCCAATTGGTTGGTTTCACATCCAAATGGATACTAGTGCATAAATATCAGAAAATGCACAATTGCCACAGCAAAGAAAATCAGCCAATTAATGACAATGAACAGTAATTTATTAACACATTACAATATTATTACCTAGCAAAATCTAACTAAAAATTTTATAGAGTTATTACCAATAGGTAAATATACAGGCTGTAAAATGCACTATGTATCAATATTATACTAAGCGTTAATGGCTCTCTAATATAAACACAGTTCATTTCAGCAAATTAAAATGAAAAAGGCCAAGTTTACAATGAATTTTATTAATCAAAATGCATTGAGTTATGCACATAATTTCTAAATATAAAGAGTTGACATCTAATTTCTATATTCTAATGAATATTTACGTTTATTGTCTTTAATTTATTAATGATGATGTAAAATATGTATGCGTTAAAGTTAGTACTATAAAAACCAGTTTTTTGATGGAATTCAAACATAATGTCAAATATTTACACACTTATCAACAAATTAGAGTCAGACCTCCAAAAGGTTGTTGAGCTTGAATACAACATTTGGGAAATTGTGGTAAATCAACTGGGAAATGAGGGAAGAGCCTTGGTCCAGCAAAAGGAAATTGCAAAAAAAGCCTGGGAACAATAGTTAATGAAGAACACAAGGAAATAATTTTAAATCTTCAAAAGGAAATACTCAAGCAGTAAGATTTCAAAAGAAAAAGTTACAACTTGTGGGAATTTGCAAAAACCAATAGAAAGAATACTCAAAAAACAAACTAATTGAAGGAAATGAAATTTTAAAGGAAATCAACACAAATGAAGAGGAAACCAACCAAATGGAAACAGACAAAAACAAAGCTCAGTCAAGTAGAAGGAGCACTTCAAGAAGTACAGAAATTTTATCAAATGAAAACCAGGAAGAAACACAAGTTGCAAGAAATATAAGAAAAATTAAGCCTAGAAAAATTAATGAAGTGCAGCCAACACTCATAAAATTTGCTGAGGTGGCGCCTGTGACTGAGGGGGCTGCAGGGGAAACAATCAGTAAGTCTTTTTATGTTTTATTTATATTTATTTTACTCATCACCAGGAATAGGGACAAGGTTGCAGAAGTGGCAACTTTTACGCCAAGTTGGTTCTATGGGGGTTTACAGTCACTGGTAGCCCCTGTAAAACAAATAAATAAAATAATTCAACAGAATATGAATAATTTTTCAAGTATTGAAGCTAAAGATAGGGAATATTTACCACCTGCAGGGTGCTTGCTGTGGTTGAGGGAAGAATATAAAATAGGATCAAATATCAACTTCAAAGAAATGAATGAAATTTGCGGGGATATCAAACTGAACTTTGATGAATACATATACAAAAGCATTCAAAGATTCCCCTTCACAAATATCAACAAATATGAAAAAACTTAATAAAAACTGACTTTCAAATAGGAACTGAATATTTAAAAACTGAAATTTTTAATGAGTATTCAAGGCATTTTCAAACAAAGTTGGGGATGCAGCCCTCGTGAACACATTTAAACCTTTATTTATTTTGTTTGCCGAGGCATGGGGGGCAGATACAAGTCAGGCGCCCCCCAGATCTCTCTTCAAATTCAATCAAACATCCTATATCAATAGGTTAGTTCAAGTCTTCAAAAAACTGTGCATGTTCTCAGAAAAATATACCTTGCAAAGAGTTCACGTTGTGGTATACCTAGGAATCCTCCTTCACTGCATATTAAAAACCAACGTCAAAAAGTTGGAGGATGTACCTATATAACTTGATATATGCCAATTAGCACTAGAACGCCAGAAGACACCGCAGGGGTATAGGACAGTCAAGCACATCCTGTATGACTCCTTTGCATTGGCAACATTGTATGGGTACTATGTGCCCCCTGAAAAAAACCTATTAATTGATTTGCTCACCTGTCTTCCTTTTATCAAACATTCAACAACCACTGGAGTACAGGGTGCCACCCCTCTAGCAATTGCATCCAGGGTTATCCACCACGTACAGAAGACTATGTGGATCCAATTAGACCCTCTAGCCAAAAATTTAATTTTGGGGTATAATTCCTCGGAATAATTGCATTCCCTTTGCAATTAGCATCCCCTCAATAAATATTTTTCCCTTGCAAATTAAATTTTATTTTCTTTAATTTTTTATATATTAAAATTTTAGTATCTAAAAGTTAATATTAAAATTTTAATAATACATATTTCAATATTAAAATTTTTAATATATAATATTTCAATACTGAATATAGTACAATTAAATAAAAATAGTTAAATTTTGAATATTTAAACTTTAATATATAACTTTTAAGATTTATAATTATAATTTTACTTTTAATATTTTAAGATTGTTTTAAATTTTAGTAGGTAAATTATAATATTAATATATCTAAATATATTACAAGACATTAGTTATAGTTGTAACCACGTCAAATAATAAAAATAAGTTAAAAATGTTTTTATTTACTAGCTTGTCAAGTACAGGTTCATTTATTACATATACATACAACAAGAATTGAATTTATCCGCATCATGCAGCCTGCTCCACTTATATTCTAAAGAAGTTATTGTTTAGAAATCAAATTACCTTTCCCTTGTAATATGATTTGATAAATATATTTGATATGCTTGACCCGCATCCTAAGTACTAATTAGTAAGCAATACATAAAAATTATTGGCTTCTGTGTTGTGTGGCTATAGTAACACTGATTTAATAAGGATCAGATGATGACCTGCAAGGTCCAATTTGTGGCTTAACAAAGCCAAAGTACTGACAAGCATTCACAATTTTTTTAAATAAATTTAATCTATTTCTATCTTTTTTAATTTATTTATTTGTTAGCGCAATAGTCAATATAATATTCAGTGCATTATAATAAAAATATATTCTTCATACCTATTATAGTTAATTTTACTTACCTTTTCTACGTATTCTTATATGTCTATAATACAATCAACGTCACATCATTATATATAAATAATAATTTTTGAGTCCTACTAAAAACAAAATAAATAAAAATAAAAAAATAAAACCTGGAGCGCCCATTTATCTGATTGGCTCAGAGGCCAGGGCTTTGGGGAGGAAGGATTCTGAGTGCTTGTAAAAAGCTGCCACCACATTGGGTGGCATTGCAAATTGACTGACCTCAAGAATATTGAATAGATCCTCAGTGTCCTGAGGAAGGCCTTGTTTCATCTTATTCTTGACCCAACCAAACACCTCCTCAATTGGGTTCAGAAATGGAGAATATCATTGGGCAGTCAGCCAGGCAGTGGTTGACTGAATGGCTATTTTTATTGATTACAGGAACTCAGACACAACCAGATCCACTTTGTGGAGCCCATCATTATCAAGCACAACAATGTTGGTTGTGCCGCTGTAATTTATCCAAAAGTACTCCTTGACAGCTTGGAGAAAATTGAGAAAGTTCCCACTGTTATGGGAGCCTTTAATCATCTGGTATTGATCTAACCTGCAAGGACCAAGAAGCGCGACCAATGAATAGGTCTGGGAACAGAAAGCTGCACAATGGGCTACACTGTCCTTGGACCCCTTCTTGACCCACCCATGCCTGGATCTGAGTGAGGAGGAAAACAACAATTTGTTGATATAGAAGAACTGGACATTCCCAGTCTCTTTTAGTACCAGATATGTCTCGGCATAAATGTGTCAATCCTTGATGGTCTTTTCACTGTTCCTATTGTATGGAGAAACTCTGAGCACCTTCTACAAGAAGCCCAAATCAACCATAGTTTTGTAGACAAGGGTTTGGAAACAGAAAGTCCAAACTCTATGATGAGCATTGATTGGACAGCAAGTGTGTCCAGGTGGCAATCCCTGGCTACCCACTGCTTGATTGTGTTGATGTGTACGGGCTGAAGGAGTTTTGGCTGTCTTTTTTCTTTGGTGGATTTGCAATTTTCCCGGTATTGCCATACTTGGTGTTGATGTCAGCAATGTACCTGGCTGTGACACCAAATTGGGACGCAATATCCTGAACCACCATTCCCCCGTTCAAGCAGTTGAGGAGAGCTTCACACTCACTATCCGTCAACCAACGCCAGCTCTTGGCAGGTACCAGGGCATCCTGGCTACCAGGCTCAACACAGGGGATGGGGACCTTTGTGTAGAAGGTGGGATCACGCTTTCTTGCAGTGGTGCTGTCAATAGTGGCATATGACACAGGCACAGGTGGCTCATCAGTTGTGGCCAATGGCTCATAGGTGGTGTCAAAGACGCAGGGGCAGGAAGTAGCAACTCTTGGGTCAAGAGTGCAGGGCAGGGTGACAACTGGGTATACAGTGGAGGTGTAAGTAACCTCAGTGTTCCCGGTGACCTTTGTGTATGAGACTTTGGTTGTAAGCCTTGAGAGCGGCTTCTGTCTTGGATTAAGGCTACTGTTCCTGGCTTGAGATGCAGGAGGTGGTTGGCTGGTGCTGACACTTTGGGAGGCCTGTGTGTTGGCATGACTCCCCTTGAGTTGGGTTCTGGGTCTGTTTTTGGACCCTCTGGGACACCCTCGTGGACAGGCTGCCCCACAGGCTGGTGCAGGAGCTGGTTGGGAATGCAACTGACGGTCCATAAAAATAAAATAAAATATTTTAGATTAAATATGTATTTATTTGGATTTATTGGTTTAGTTATGAGTAGGTATTTTCTCTTGATTTAGCCTTGAATAGTAGCAGAGTTTCTATATCCGTAATTTGAAGTATATAATATTGTATCCTTTCCAGTTTTGGATGATTTTAAAGTTTAATCATTTTTTATGTCTAAACATGGTTATTGAGATTGAATTTTTAGTTTTATTTTAGTTGTGGTGGAGCTTCTTGATTTGGGTTGGCGTTTCCTAGTGTGCTTACTGTACATTAAATTTGGATTCCAGTTCCCGCAATTATTATTTGAGTTTACTAGTGGCATTCAAAAGTGATTTGAAATTTGGTTCTTGGATTTGACAATTCTGCAATTTCAAAAAACATAGTAAACTTAATGAAAATGGCTGATGGATTTGAACACTTCAAATCTGATTCCAGTTAATTCATTTTGTCCATTGGAAATATGCAGTTCAACTTGAACTTTGCAAAGTGTCTATGAGTTCCTGCATTTTCAAATATTCAAATAAATACTCAAAGAATTCAATTTGATTAAAAAAAGTCATCCTGCAAAAGTGATTTGAAATTTGGACCAAGGATTTGATAATCCCACACATTTTTATGTTCAGGTTCTGAATTTACAGTAAGAAACTATATGTAAATTTTTAAAGAAATTTTTATGAGACAAAATTTTATTTTTTAAAAAGAAAGAGCTTATACTAGTATTTTATATTAAGATTTGAACAAAATAAATTAAAAATATTTCATAAAGTTAAAAAAGCTTTTTTTAGCTCTTGATTTCTTTTTTTCATATAGAAAAAAAGTTAAAATTTTAAAAAAAAATTAATTTTGATGTATCAAATATTAAATTGAAGATTATTTTGCACTTTGATTTTTGCACTTTCAATTTTTCCCCTCTATTCAAAGGGTTATATAAATTCTATTTTAAAAGCCAAAATAAATTAAGCTGTGTTTTAAATTGCATCAATTTGGGCACTTTGAACTTGGTTTTTCAATTTTAGCTACTAGCAAAAAGATTTTAAAAAAAGTCAAATTTAAGAAAAATATTAAATTTTTTGGGAAAAAATTTTATTGAAAAAAAGTGCAAAGATCAAAAAATCCATCAATTTGGAGATTTTAATCTCCACAGTTTGACTTTAGGCACTTGCCCCAGTCAGGTATAAATTGATATACATAGGCAACCATTCCCAAGAAGGTGCAGAGTTCTGACTTGTCCTTTGGTGGTGGCTTTTTGCAGATGGCCTGGATTTTATAGCTTTCAGGTTTAATGCCATCTTTTGAGACTATGTGTCCTAGGAAGGGCAACTGCTTGCAGAAGAACTGACATTTGGAGGGCTTGGCTAGTAGCTTATGTTGCGCCAGGGTAGTGAAGTCTGCCTCCAAGTCCTTGTGGTGTTGTTCTACCATAGGGGCTATAGACAATAATGTTGTACAGGTATACCAAAGTTTGCTTGCCTATGTGGGGGGCAAACACCTTGTTCATGAAGGTCACAAACGTTGATGGGGTGTTTGACATCCCAAAATTGAGTACCATACACTTGTAAGAGCTGTATTTAGTGTGAAAGGCTATTTTGGGGATATCTTCTTCCTTGATACAGATCTGGTTGTAGCCTGCGGTTAGGTCAATCTTGGAGAAGACTGTAGCACCGCCCAGGGCATCAAAGATATTGTCAATGAGTGGTAGTGGGTAACAATTCTTGATGGTAACTTTGTTTAGGGCTCAGTAGTCTGTGACTAGACGTAGGGTACCGTCCTTCTTGTCCACAAAGAATACAGCAGCCCCAAAGAGAGATTGTGAAGGGCGGATAAGTCCTTTCTCCAATGCTTCCTTGAGGTAAGCACGTAGGGTGTTGTCTTTGTTTGGGGTCAGCCGGTAGATAGGTTGTGCTTTGGGTACAGCTCCTTTGAGTTGAATGGAATGTTGGATGTGTTTTTCTGGGGGCAACCCAGGTAGAGCCTCCTTAAAGATTTCTGGATGGCAGGCCACAATTTTGCAATCCTGAGACGTGGAGGCTTCCTGGTGATCTTTGAAGTGTATGATCTTGTACTGGCAGGAGTCCCAGTCAATTGTCTTCAGGTTTTCTTTTTTGTCCAGGATCTCTGTAATGTGCACAAAGACGTGGTTGCATAGGAGTTGGTCTACTGAGTCAGGGTAGATCTGGTGGTTGACACCTTCACGTTTGATGGTCAGTACCAAGGTTACCCAGTCTACATGGTGATTGTTCCTTTGCAACCAGTCCAGACCCAGTACAATGTCAAACTTGGGAAAATCAATGACAGGGCATTGGATGGTAAAATGCAGGTTTTCAAGCATGACAGAGAAGGGGGCAGTTCCCCTTGTCACAGCAATGTGATGTTCATCAGCTAAAACCATGTTTTTTAATCTGCAAAGGATTGGTGGTTAGCTTGAACTTATCTACAAAGCTGCTGTTAACTAGGGTTTGATCTGTGCCCAAGTCCAGGAGTGCTGAACCTGTGAAACTGCAAAGGCATAAAGGGTAAGACATCAGTTTATTGGGATGTCTGGAAATGATGTAAAGTACTGGGTCCTCTGAGGGCACTTGGATCATTAAACACTGGTCCATATCCTTGGGTTTTTATTCATCATTAGGAAAGTCAGAAGTTGTGCAGGGAGAGCTTGGCTTGCTTAGTGCTCTCCCTGGGATTTTCCCTTGCCTTGATTGTCTTGTGTTGCAGTGATACAGAAATGGGTACAGGTTGACTGGCTGTTGTTCCCGTTTCCATGTCCATTTGAGCCCGCAGGCTTATGGTTTACACTGTTGTTGTTCCCAGGAGGCGGGTGGTTGACATACCCAGTTGAGTGAGAACCTTTTGGTCTCTCTCTCTTCCTGGTCTGCGCCTTGTGGAGGGCGTTGGATGTCTGCTCTGCCTTCTCTGCCTTGCAATATAGGCTTTGCAGATTGGTTACTTGGTCCAGGTTGACGTGTCACATTAATGCAACTTGAGTGTGTTGTAGTACATGAGGTGGGTAGCTGGAGTGTCAAAAGCCATGTTGGAGGGGGCACATAGTTGGAGTTCCTTGTAGGCGCGGGTGAGCTCCTTCACTGTGCCAGTTTGGGTTAGGTTCTTCACTTGGTGTATGATCATAAGTGCTGTGTCCTTCAGCACAAATCTTGTCAAGAAGTCCTGTTTGAAAGTGTCCCAATCCTTCTTGTGCTCTTCATTCCACTTGTTGCACCAAGTGCCAGCGTCATGAGTCAGTTGGATGGAGATTTCTGCAATCCAAAATTATTGCAGACATTTTATTTGGGCCAGCTTGCTTTGGGAATATTGGATCCATGCTGCAATGTTATTGTTGTTGGCTCCAGCAAAAGATTCCAAGGCAGTGCTTCAAAGTCTCTGGGCTACGTAGGCTGTCATGGTACTCTTGTCAGTTGCTCAAGTCATGGTGCCAGGTGCTTGGAAGAAGCCTTGTGCTGACAGGGCATTGAAGGCAGGAAGCAGGATCACCATGTTTTGATAGAGGGCAAAACCATCAGGTATCTCAGCACCAGGCGTGTACAGTGTCCAGTCTAGTGGAAGGCCATACATGATTCTATCAAGGATTTGTTGGCTGTGGCAAGTACAGGCAATAGGCGGAAATTTGGGGAATAAAGTAGGATGGGAAACCTACTTCTGCTACCAATGTTGTAACTGTGCTGTTCTAGCAGAGTTACAAGGGGGAAAATATTAGAAACTAGATAATATTCTTTATTGGGAGATAATGATTATATAGTTAGTTTGAGACATAGATAACAGGAACATGATAGTGCTGATCACATAGTAGGATGGTGAAGGGGGTGGCTTGAACCTGGTAATGAGTCAAGCGCCAAAACAAGGTATCCACTATAAGGGATCATCATCTGTTCATGTTGATGAATTTGGTAATTTGAGCTGACTTCCTAACCTGGTTTTGGGTGACTGGATAATTGGATTGCAGGTCACAACCCTTCTTACTTGGAACCTTTCTGGTGGGTCAAGCCTGCTGTTTTGACATTCCCTTAGTTGCTAATTGTTCACTATCAAATACCTTGTTTTATCTTCTCTGTTTAGTATTTTTAAATTTTATCACTCCTTTTGTAACTCAGTACAAGTTTTTAGCAGGATTCTGTAAAATTATATTACAGAATTTACCTGCCTTTTTATACCTTCTGAATCTTAACCCTAATGCTTTACACACTTTAGTTTATAACCTTGCATCATTATGGGCAAGACCTTACAGGCCGGCTTTTCTTCCCTCAATTATACTGAACAGGAGCAAGCCAGTTCACTATTTGAGAAATATTGCTGCATATTTTCAGAGGACAATTTGACCTTGGGTGAGCCAATGAGGTCACTCATCACATAGATACGGGTGATAACAAGCCTGTTTACCTCCAAAAAATTTGACGCTCAAAGGCCAGTAGAGACTGTGAGCAATGAAATCCAGCAACTTCTTGACAGAGGCATGTTGATCCCATCCAAGAGTCCTTGAGTGTTGCCCATCCTGATAGTAAAAAAGAAGGACAGGAGTAATTGAGTAGTCATAGACTACCAACGTCTGAACTTTATAACCAAGAAGGACTCATAACCGCTTCCCAGGATTGATGCTGTGCTAGATTGACTTGAAGGGGCCAAGTACTTCTCAGCCATGGGCCTCCTATCAGGGTACTGACAGATTGAAATTTCACCAGAGGAGCAAGAGAAGTGTGCAATAATCACATATCAAGGTCTCTTCCAGCCAACCCAAATGCCACAAGGGTTATGCAATGCGCCTGCAACCTTCCAACAGGCCATGGACACCATACTAGGTGATATCAAGCTCTCCTGCGTCCTAGTTTATATGGAAAACATAAACATGTTTTCAAAAACCTTCACTGAACACCTTGAGCATCTAAAAGCTGTCTTCAAAAGATTGGCAGATGCCAACCTAAAAATCAAACCCAGGAAACGCCAATTCTTTAAGGATCAGTTGGAATACCTTGGATTTGTTGTGAATACAGCAGGAATCTTCCCCCAGCCAGCCAAAGTAGAAGCAATCACTAAGATGAAGCGTCCAGAATGCAAGCACAATATCCAGGTCTTTTTGGGGATGGTAGGATACTACTGTTGCTTCATCTCCAACTTTGCTTGTACTGACAAGCCCCTGTTCCATCTACTAAAGAATGGAGTTCCCTTCCTCTGGACAACAGCATGCCAGGACGCTTTTGATGCACTCTGCACCAGACTGTCCTCCAGCCCAGTGTTAATGTATCATGACTTCAGCAGACCTTTTGTTGTACATAAAGATGCTTCATTATCTGCTCTAGGGGCTGTCCTTTCATAGTTAGACAATGAAGGGGTGGAACACCAAGTAGCTTACACTAGCCATTACTTAAATATGCATGAGCACAAATACACTGTCACCAAAAGGGAATACCTTGCTGTGATATACACCTACAAGCAATTTAGAGTATATTTACATGGGGTACACTTTACCGTAGTCACAGACCACGCTAGTCTCAGTTGGCTACAAAACCTTAGGGAGAAAGAGAGACGCCTGGCCTAATGGGCACTAAAACTCCAGGCTTTCAATTATACCATAGTCCACCGCCCAAGAGCCAACCACCAGAACACAGACTGCTTATCAAGGCTCCCAACAGTTGCTATAGTAGCAACCCAGGCCAACCTACTGTACGGCAAGATGTTCAACAACCAGTTCAAGAACAAACCAGAAAAAGTACAGGCCATCCTCTGTGAACTCCAAATGGACTTCAATGTTAAGAATAAGGACTTTTATAAGTACCATGATGGTTCCAAATACATTTTCCTGAGACCTTCTGAGCGCCTAGAGTTGATAATGGTAGCACACAAGGCTGTGAGTTATGGTGGCCTACAGAAGACTGTACACCAACTTCAGCTGTATTACTACTGGGAATCCCTCCTCTTTGACGTAAAAGAGACATTGACCTACTGTACTGAGTGCCAAAACAAAAAGTCTTTTACCAGTAAGCATCAGTACAAGGCAGTGGAGCCCAAGTTTTCTTGACATGCTGTCAGTATAGACGTGGTTGGACCCCTATCTATGTGTGTTGATTGCTTGCACTATATCATTGTAGCAATTGACTACCTTACTAAATGGGTTGAAGACAGAGCCCTTCAACACAATAGCACCAAGTTGACGGCCAGGTTTGTGTTGGAGCAAATAATACATTGCCACGGCCGCCCTCAGTTTATTCTTATCAATAATGGTACAGATTTTACTGCTCATGTAATTCCAAAATTAAATGAGCTCATGGGTGTGAAGGGAGTTCTCTCTGCACCATACTGTCCTGAATTTGATGGGATGGTTGATAGAGCCAATGGCACCTTGGTCAACATTCTGCACAAACTGGCAGACACCTGCACTTCAGAATGGTATCTCTTCCTGCCTGCTGCTGTATTTGTATACAACATATGAATCCACAGTACAACTGGGCTCTCCCCATTCCAATTGATGTATGGACGCCATCTCACTATCCCATTAATTCTCTTTTCAGCAATGAGTGACCCTGGAAACATCACATATCAACAATACATGTCCAAGTTAGCTGACACACTCATCAAGCTTCAATCAGAAGCTTTCACCAAAACCTCCCTCACCAGGAACATAGGACACAAAACTGTTAAAACAAATCGATGCGCCCTTGCTAAATTCAAAATTGGCACTCAGGTTTCATATCACAACAGAGGCATAAGACAGGCTCATAAGCTTGACAGCATCTGGAAAGGTCCCTTTGAAATCATCAAGAATACTTCCCAGGATGTTTACACCATCAAGAATCTGGCAGATGGAAGACTCATCAATAGAGTCCACGCCAGATTTCTCAAGCCATATTTTTCTATTTCTAATATTGGCTCTCAATAAAGTTTACTAAAATTCAAAATAGAAAAAAATGAAATTTTGAAGGAATGTAACTTTATTTCAGGGGACTTAAGGGTCACCCTCACAATACTCAGGGTCATCTTTGTTCCCTTCAGGATCTCTGGCTTGAGAACTTCCCCCACAGGATTGCAACACTGCCTTTCAAAGGCTGCAAATTGACACAAAAGCATATCTTCCCACTTCCACAAACATAAACTTTGTCACCTGCAACCAAAGACGCCTCTCCACCTGTGACCGCTGAGAGTACTGTACAAAAGAAATAGGGACTTTAACATGTATAGCGTTGATACACCAGAGTCCAGCCTCCAAGGGGAAACAACAGGCTAAGACCAAGCAATCAACTATAAAGTCAGAGATATACCAATATATGCAGGGAAGGGGCGCCTTCAGGCCTCCCAGCTTGTTGAAAATCTTCTCCCAATGGGCAGCCATATCATCAGCGTTGGCCATTGGAAGGCCAAGCTCAGGAGTCAGAATTATGTCCTCACATAATGCTATCACCTGTACAGCCTGCTTTCTGGCCCCACTATCAATAGCAGCCCAAGCACGTCTAACCACCTGGCAGATTCTACTATCCCAGGCATTGGAATTATCAACTCACAATGACTAGTAAAGAAGAGGGAAGTCAGCCAAAGGGCTAAACCAGGTAGAAAATACCTGCAGTCCATGGTCCAGGATATATCCTTGAACAGCCTGATCAATGCCCCCCGCTTTCACAGGAATGTCCATAATGCCAGGAGTTATTTGGCCAAGTAGAAAAGTGAAAAGCTGGGAAACCTTTAACAAAGCTAACTGATTTAACAGACTTGAATCAAATGGTTGATTGTAAATGGGTTACAGATGCTCCAGTCTTTTTGATCAAATCCAACTCCCCCCTGTAAGCTGACATTAATAAATTGATGTAATTTTAGGGTTAACAGATACGAGCTTATTAATCAGCATGGTCATCAGAAATTGGTCACTCAAGGGTTCTTTGCAACCTGGACTAGATACTCACTTGACAATGTAGAAGGAATAGGAGCCCAGGATCCAGGTGGTATTGCTTAGTCAATTTTTGATATATATTGAATAATTTTCACTGTTTGAACTCTAAGAGTTGAGTCTTCCCAAAAATTTACTCAATAAAAATCAAATATCCCTTGGTCTAATTTACATTTTTAAAATGCATCCTGTAGTTGGATTGTTGCACTACATTCCCTACAATCTGATTCTAAGCCAGATCATTACTGGAAGATGGGGCCCTGCAGTTGGAACTTTGTTATTGGCACCTCCCAACGTTAATTCAATGCTTGCCAATCTTGGAGTGGTCCCCCTGTCTTGGAAAATGAAAATTGTGTTACATCTTGTTGTAACTGTGCTGTTTTAGCAGAGTTACAAGGGGGAAATACTTAAAAACTAGATAATATTCTTTATTGGGAGATAATGAGTATATAGTTAGTCTGAGCCATGGATAACAGGAACATGATAGTGCTGATCACACGGTGGGATGGTGAAGGGGGTTGCTTGATCCTGGTAATGAGTCAAGCGCCAAAACAAGGTACCCATCTGGGAGGGATCATCATCTGTTAATGTTGTTGGATTTGGAAATTTGATTTGACTTTCTAGTCTGGATTTGGGCAACTGGGTAATTGGTTTGTGGGTCACAAACCTGCTTACTCAAAACCTTGTTGGCTGGTCAAGCCTGCTGTTTCAACAATCTCATTGACCTGAATTTTATTCTGAAGATTCTCTGATGCTTTCACAGGCTATTTATCTTGGGCTACTTTGGTTAGTATGAATTATTTTACTTAATCCTATTATCTCAATTGGAAATCTCACAAAACAATATCTGAAGCTGCGCTGGTGGTCAATCATTAATTCTATGTGAATTTGGGTGATAATTCCCCACCATTTAGAAACAGCTTCATACTATCCCACAATTTCTGTCACACCCTCATTACCAGTCTCAACCAGCAACTCTGCCAGTCCTTTGCCAAGCCGTCTGGCAAGCCTTTGTCCTCCACCACATAGAAATCCTCCCCAGAATTAATAATCCTCTGCTTCAGATAAGTACAAGGGCATCAGGCCATTACCACATACAGGAATTGGGGAATGATGTCCATTACCAGATAAAGTTAGGGAATGGAGAACCACTCTTTGTCTAGATTAACCAAGGGGTTAGATTCCTGTTCAAATTGATAACTGGTCCCAGAACAAAGCAAAAAGGCACTGAAAAGCGGATTCACCACCATTTTGCAAGGCCAAGTACAGGCAGACCCCAGTTGAACTTTGCCAGAGCACTTCTCTCCCCCAGAATTCTGGTGTTCCCCTATCTCCTCCTCCACAGGGATCTTGTTGCTGTTTTCACCCACTTGGCCCCTCCTGCACAGGAATGAGACAGAGTCAATCTCTCCAATCCAGACCATGTTGAGCCAGTATCTTGCTGCCAAAGCCCACAGAGCAACGCCACCTTTGCCGCCTTGGCAAGACCACAGAAATGGCTCCTGCCCTCTTTCAACATCTGTGCCACCATCTGGCAGGCATCTTTCTTGTTTCTCATACTGGAGTAATTGGAAGTATTGCTCATATTCCAAAACTAGATAGGTTCACAAAGAATATGTCACCCAATCAAGTGGGGGAAATGTCAGGAAATCCTGATCTATCAGGGTTGACTGATCCATATCCTCATCACCAGGGCTAAAATTAGATGGGCCACCGCCCAAAGTGAGGCATCTATTCTGGATGATGGGAAAGCTATAGCAAGCTAGTTATAGGATCTCTATTTGGAAGATACCTGAGATATTCTGGGCCAAAGGTCATTGGTTGATCCATAAGCTTCAATAATTAAGTACAAACTATTCAGGATTAAGAAGAGAGACGCGCCTCTGCCAGGTGGAATAAGACAGAGCATTACAACATCCTGCTTTTCTGAGAAATGGGTTTGAGGACCGCTCATGCACAGTGCACATTACGCCAAGCTCAAGACAAGACCCTATCCAATGGATATCAACTTAGTTGGTCTCAACTGAGTCAAGAGATATCCAGGCTGAAGAGGAGAAATTAGCAGCCTAGGATATTACCTCATTATAAAACCACTATTTGGGTTTATAATCTAACTCCAGGGGTTGAAACTAGTAGCTTGGGAATGATAGGCTAGCTAGTAAGAGTTATCTGCAACTTGACACAAGTCTGGTCACAGCCCATCTACACTATAAAATCCCTATCTAAGATCACTTGGAAGGCAGACAAATAATAATCACCAACCTTACTACTCATCAAATAGTAGTAGTGTCAAATATCCAATAAGAGTGTATTATTGATACTACCAGATCCTTTCAAGCCACCTCTGCCCAAAGCTTCTGGTGTTGTGTCTCTTGACCACAGGACCTCTCCTATTACTTGGCTCCAGCAACAACAGAACCCTCACCAGTTGCTGTATTAATCACCATACCAATTGAAAGCACATCTGTCTTCATACATTTTCACTTTTATCAACACAGACTATGCCCAGACACTATAATGAAACCATATCTCTTCTTCAAGAACACAAAATTTTGACAAATTACAAGAAGAATCATAGTATGTGGCTGATCAACATATGACATAACTATCATTACATCCAAGAGCAGGATGCAGATAATTAAAAAAGGAGGCTGGATTGGTTGAATCTTCTCCTTTGACACCCTCCATGCTCAACAAGTTAGCCTGCTGTATCAGGGACATCAGGAGGGGGTCTGGTCCTAACATAAGATTCTTTATAGCCCTATAGGTGTCTAGCAGTGGGCATTATGATGCTGGAACGGTCTTTTTTTCAGGTGGGGGCAATCTATAGATTTTCTGATACCTGCTTATTTAGTGCTTTAAACCTCCACAAGCTATGTGGTGCGCTCTGGACAGAGTTTAGTAACTTTTTTTGATCCTCCAGGTAATCAGTCTAGTTCCTTGTGGTTTTCAGCAAGGACCCAGATCAGGGTTCCTCTTTGGAGGGATGTTTTGCTGGGCCATTCTTTTGGTGGCTTCCAACTTATATCTGGGCCTGAAACTTTTGAGTGCAGGGACAATTGCCAATCTCATTTACAAGGTAGGTATTGTTAGGCTTGACCTCCATGATAACCCCAGGTCCTCTTAGTCCTGATTCCAACTTGGAATTGTTCCTGTTAAAGTGAGACTGTTTCTCTCTCTCCTCTTTCCTTATCTTTGGATTCCTGATCTCTTCTAGAATATTGTATGTTGGGGACATTGCCACTTGATATCCTCTTAGGTGAAGGTAATTGTGGTCTTAATTTGGTACTGAGAATGGCAGGCTTGTGCCATAGACAAGCTCAATTGGGCTTTTGCCCGTATTGCAGTTGACATGTGTTTAACATACCATTAATGCTATAGGGAGCATATCAGCCCAGAGGCGTGGGTTGTTGGCAGATAGTTTGATGAGTGCTTCTACAAGGGCACCAGCAAACCTTTCCCTTCTCTCATTGACTTGTGGGTGATAGAGGCTGACAACTGTATGTCTTATTCCATTTTTGGCATGATAGACATCTGTGTCAATGGTTTTAAGTTCTGTTCCTGCATCAGTAATCTGGAGTTCAGCTTTTCCAAACTTGGCTATGATTTCCTTGCCAATAAGCTGCCTCACATCATTTTCTTTACGTTTTTTGTAGCTTGTGCCACAGGCCACCTCATTGCATAGTTGATGGCTGTGATGATGTATTTTTTGCTTCTTTTATCTCCTGACATGGGCCCCACAATGCCCAATGCCCATACCTTAACTGGTTGGATGATTGATACTGGCATCAAAGATTTGGGGGGTGCCTCAGAGTGCACATACTTCTCACATACTTTTCATTGTCTGAGCACTTCTTTGATGTTGTCTAACATGTTGGGCCACCAGCATCAAGTCTTAATATTGTCAAGTATATACTTCTGAGAAGTATAATAAATGAGATAAAGGGGAAAATAAGAAGAGAATGATAATTTATTATACATGAGTTTAGAGTATTATATAGTATCATGAAAAGCCACATGTTGTCCATGTAAATCATGGCGGTCATGGGGCTTGTCCAAGTAGTGTTCCTCTTAGGACTCAAAATGTTTGATCCCCGTAATAGATGGGCAAATGATAAGAGTGCCACCAACTTAATGATTAGTTGGGGAATCATCTGGGGAATTGCTTTCCTGAGAGAGAGTAATTGAAGATGTTGCGACAATACTATATAATATACTATTTCCTTATCAAATAAAGTATCATTCTCTTCTAAATTTTCCCATTTATCTTGTTTTATATACTTCTTGGAAGTATATATTCAACATAAGATATACTTAATAACATCATAATTGAAAGATAGTTGTTATGTCTATAAGGATGATCTTTAACAGCTAGCAAAGTCTATCAATGTAGAAGGTTGGGAGATATATAATTATATAACATATTTATTTCAAGTTTTGGTTTCCTCAAAATAAATATTCTTAAATAATTTTTTTGGTTTTAAAAGCTGCGAAATAATCCTTGGGATAGATTGAAATTTCAACTATCGGTGTAAAGACGTCACAACTTACGGATGAGGCTAAGAAAAGTACAAGGGCTTCATCCCTTATGCCATAAGGTTCTAGACGGATTAGATCTGGGTAGCTGTAAATATATTACAGCATCAGAATCTATTTCCTACAAGTCCCTGCATCGTGTATCAAATCAAGACAGAATGCAGATTGGCTTATTTTTTATAGAAATTTAATCAGCACAAAGCAACTTGGTTCATATATCAAAGCCGGAGTTTGGGGACAGTTATTGGTATTTTTAGCAGAATCTATGTATAATTCAAACTCCGTGAAAATAGTGATATTTTAATGTGTTTAATATATCTTAACTTTGGTTGGCTGTGGCTTAGATTTAATTTTATTCTGAATAGCTAAATATTGTCAATATTTATTTAGCAAGAAACTGATGTGTGACTATAATAATCATGATTGAATATAGACAATTGACTTTTAGACTACACAGCCTGTAATTTCTCGATTAAAAGTTGTGGGTAACTAGTTAAATGGCAAGAAGCTTGGATATTATAAATCGGTCCAGGTTGATAAGATATTTTTTCTCATGTATTTTAATTAATGGAAAGAAAACTTTACCGTGCTTTATTGCAAGATGATTTTATTGTTTAGAGTAGACAAAATTCAGTTATTTGATGAATACCTTTGTTAAACTTGCATTAATTGCAGAATAATATTATGCACCTTTTAAACTAGTGCAATGCTACTTATCCTGATTAGATCATTAGGATAATAGTAAGTCTATTTTATACTTAAATATTTCATAACTTGAAAGCCAAGTAAAAGGAAAGGGACGAGTGAGGTTTATTTCAATTTAAAGAGGATTTTACTTTATATTTATATTTTAAGTGTCGCAACTATTTTTTTATAAGATTATTGGGTTGAAGGTACCTATAATGTCCTATTAATTTACAACTCTATGGGGTCATAGATAAGAAAGGGTAATTACAAAGGCTTATGGTTTTTACCCGCATTGATTCAAATTAGAAGACAATAGTTTAGCATGCATGGCAGCAAGGGTAAAATAGGGGACACCTTATCAAATTGGAATAGTTGGGTGATATGGAGAAGAATAGAATGGGGCCACTAAAGGGGCGCGGAAACAGAAACCGAGTATTGCGGTTTACTTTTGAGGATTTACAAGCAGTTGTTGATTTCATTCTGAGTCTTTGTAATGAAGGGGTTGGCTTTGATGCTTGATGTGACTCAATGTTTGCTACTCACATTACATCACTTCTAAACTGTAGTTAAATTTGAATTGATTTAAAATTCAAAACCAGTGCCTAATCTGTTGGATAAACCATTGTTACAGTGAATCTTGGATCAAACATAATAAATTGCTAGAGCAAATAGCCTTTTCTATTCAATGATTGAATATATAGATAATCTGATTATGGTGCTAAGTTTAACCTAATATATTTGTAAGCTGTGGGTTTTTTGAGATCTACATGGCTGAGCATAGACTTATAACTGAGATGTACCCAAGTATTTCGCTATCGGCTGGTCTCAATAAAAGGAATTATCAAACCGCTGAGCATTGAAAGGATAATCAGCTAGATTAGGGTTTCTTTAGCACTCATCATGTGGCACTTTGCTAAATTCTTATTTTGGTATCAGCCTAGTCTATCCATAGCAGATGGTTGATTTCATATGGCGGCTGGATCCTATGGGCTGTGTCTCATGCTCCGATTGGATATATTCGATAGACCTCCCATATGATGTAGATACCATTTATTTCCGAAATCGATTAAATATTTACTTAAAGAGCCATTTTTGAACGGATACCGGTTTAAAGCGAGATCCATACTCCCGATGATGTGGGAAAATTAACCAATGGCTATAAGGCCATCATATAATTTAAGGTGGCAGTGGAATCAACGGCTGGGATGAAAATAGAGAACCAAACCCACAGCCCTGAGGGAAGCACAGTTATTACCAACCGCGCCCATCTCCTGCTAGTCTGTGTTGGCCTTGTATTGGCAATCTTTATTGCTGCAGTAGATGAGACAATCGTAGCTACTTCCCTTGGCGCTATCACAAGCGACTTGAATGGCTCATCTGAAATAACTTGGGTGTCAGGAGCTTACCTACTGACTATAAGTGCCTTCACACCACTCTATGGCAAATTCTCTGATATCTTTGGTCGGAAGGGTCTCAAACTCTTTGCCTTGGCTATATTCCTTGTTGGCTCTGTCATGAGTGGAGTGGCAAACAACATGGTCGTGCTGGTGATTGGTCGTGCTATTGCTGGGATAGGTGCGGGTGGGCTGATTGCTTTATCTTTTATCATTGTCTCTGATGTTGTTCCAATTCAGCAGAGAAGTGTTTACATGAGTCTTATAAACATCACCTTTGCTGTTGCCAATGTTATTGGTCCTCTTTTAGGAGGTATTTTGGTAGATCATGCTGGCTGGCGCTGGGTTTTTTATATCAATGTTCCTATTGTGGTGATCTGTGCTATAGTGCTTATTTTCTTCATCCCACTCCCCAAAGCATCTGGAGGGATGTCAGAGAAGTTGCAGCGCATTGATATAGTTGGAACTGTCTCTCTCCTTGTATGCATCACTCTATTTGTACTTGCTATGAACTGGGGTGGCCACACTTATCCCTGGATTTCAGTACCTGTGCTTCTCAGTCTAGGCTTAAGTGTTGCTATCTTAGTTATCTTTATTGTAGTTGAGTTTAAATTTGCTGCTGAACCTGTTTTGCCAGTAGAGTCATTTAACCGGAATGTAGTGATCTCAAGCCTAATTTCCTTAATAGTTGGATGTGCTATGTTTGTATTCATCTATCACTGGCCAGTATTCTTTCAGACAGTGATGGGGGTTTCTGCCACCAATGCTGGTATAGAGCTGCTCCCCCTCATGCTTGGAGTTTGTGTGTTTGCTGCACTATCTGGCTTTGTTGTCACCTATCTAGGATCTTACCGTCTGGTTATGTGGGTTGGTATGGGGTTGCTAGTACTGGGTTGTTCATTGATGTTCAACCTTACATTGGAGATATCCCGCTTTGAGCAGATCATCTATCCCCTTCTAATTGGGGTGGGCATTGGGCTTAATATCCAGACAGTTGTTATCTCTGCGCAAGCTGCAGCAGATGAGAAGAGCCAGGCCTCTATCACTGGCTTTATCACATTCTGTCTCAACATTGGTGGTGTGTTTGGCCTCAGCATCCTTGGCTCAATCCTCAACAACCAGATTGCTGCTAACCTGGAGCCAGACTTCTCAGCAGAGAGAATAGTACAGATCACCCAGTCTATTGCTGCCATCCGCAAGCTTCCCCAGGACGAGTTTCTCCTGGTCACAGCAGCATATGCCTCTGCCTACCGCATCACCTTTTTGTGCCTGATCCCAGTGGCAGTGGTTGGCCTGATTGCAGCATTTTTCCTCAAAGATATCCCCATCAGTGCTCCACCCGCCGAACAATAATGGCCCCCAAAGGTTGAAATCTAGCTGAAATGAATTGTCCTGATAGTTACTTTTTAGTTTATCAAGCACTTAATTAATCAATCAAAAGATATCCATAAGCCTTTATGATGGTTGGTTGAATGCTATAAATGCTTAGCTGTAGTTTGTGTTGGAGGAGCTCTTACTACAGATCATTTTTGGTACTCTTAAGTGTTGGCATGATTTATACAGAGCTATCATCAGTACATGTTCCAAGTTAAGGCCCTGTATAGCCACATATCAGTGATGTACCTTTCAGGGTTTAACTTTATCTACCTAGCTTAAAGAAGCCTTTGATGTATAATAAATAATGCCAATCATATTTGCTTCCTGTCTCTCCCTTAGACCACATAATACCTCCATTTTTAGAACCATATGGATTCTTTTAGATAGATGAGAGCTGATATTGAAAAGACGAGCACTTAAAGTTGAGCCATCCTATGTTTTAAACTGTTAAGTCAGCCAGCTGGCTGCTGTTAAGTGAGGATCAGTTGGATAAAAACTTCTGACAGGCTGCATAGAGGCTTGCTCTCTAACTGGATGAAGCTTTTCAATCTGCTAGAAAGTTTTAAATCTAGCCATCTTAATTTGTGGGTATACTTCATCGGTGCAAGTTTAGCTGAGCCTTCATAAGAAGGTTAGCATAAAGTTTGATCCATTCTTTTATATCTCAACCTTCAGCAACTCTTGATTTCAATTTGTGATTTATGATATCTCATATAACTGCTATAATTTGTTACTATACAGTTGACATGTATTTGAACCAAATTTGATCACTTTTACATTATGAAGTGTATACATTTAGTACAGTAGTTTTAAAAGCTATGGCGACAAGCAAAAATACTTCAGATTTAAGTGAAATCCAAGTCACGCGAGATTCAGGATTCAATTAATTTAAATATTTTTGGTTAATAAATGAACTGTCAAACCAAAAACAAAATTTCACTAACCCATTATACGAAATTAAAGCAAACATCAAGCAGTGTAGTTCAAACCACAAATGAAATTAACTGACACAACAACTGAAATGGATGAATGCTATTCCGGAGTATATTATAATCCAAGCAGGATTCATATGAGGCACCAACAGAAGGACCAAAATGAAACAAAATTTGAGCAATCTAGAAGCAATATTACACAAGCACAAAACAAAATGAACTCACCTAAGATGTGTAGTATGAGCAGCCTAAAATAGAAAAATAGCAGTATAACAGCCAATCAACAGCTATCCAATTTAGGAACATAGGCATTTTATCCATTTTCAATGCTCCAGATTTGTATGAAAAGGTTTTGAGAACCTTCCAAATATGGACTCAAGATTACAATAAAAATAAATCATTAAATTTTAAAATTTCTACTTTTAGTGATTATATCCTAGATTTTTTACAATGGTTTTTACTAGCAACATCTTCAACAGCACAAGCAGCCAAGCCAGCTTTAATGAAGGCAAGGCTCAGAACGTGGAGGCACCTGTTTACACCCAAGCCTTTGAGGCGGGTAACAAGGAAGCTGACCTGTTACTGTCCCCCGACCCATATGGCTTTGACTTGTTTGAGAGTCACTTAGTGTCTAGCTCTGCCCTTGCTCCCACCCCTGCACAAGCTGCCTGTCAACCAACCAATCAGGATGGCAACCTTGATTTGGAACAATTTCCCGCCACCGCCCAACCTGCCCTGCCTCAGCCAATCAGGCTTTAGCTCCCGCCACCCAGCGCCCCAAACACAGAATAATCACTGCCCAAATTCTTCAGGGAATTGTGGCACTCAACCTGCAGGGTCTGTCCTGGGATCAGATAGCCAGCCAATTACAATTAACCCGGGCTACTGTCATGCAGGAATTCAACAACCTGATGAATAAGAAAAATCTGATTGGGACGGCCAAGAAGCCAAAGAAGGCCACAGAGTCCCAGATCAATGAGGCATACCCAATAATGCTTGACCTCCTCAAGTGGGACCCCAAGCTTCCCTTGACCCAGGTCCAAAAGCAACTTGCGCACCATGGCATTTGGGTGTCTGAGCGCATGGTGCAGCTCTGGATGCACAAAAAGGTGGCTTCAATTAGGGTTCTTACAAATTTTGCCGGCAACCAATGAGATGGCGCTGACAATTCCCCATATGACACCACAATTGAATCAACCCTGGTCAGATGCTTGACAAGTCTAACAGATGACATCATGTTTGTCTTGTACTACAAGTTATTGATTGCATTTGACAATTTTGGTGAGCAAGGAAAAGCCGCCACCAAGAATGGAAGGAAGAAGGTCAAGAAGGGAACATTTATTGATGCATTTCTGGCTGTTTCAGCCAAGGGTTTTGTCTACTATTGGAAAAACCCTGATTTCATTGATGAGAACTCATACAGCCACATTCTCAGTGGATTGCTTGACTCCTGGGATGGCTCAAATTCCAAATACCAGATTTTCTTGAGCCACCAGATGGAGGGAAGCTCCACCACCCTCAAGGCCATCCAGGAACGTGGGCACCGGGCCTCTGTGTACCCAGCTGGTCACGCTGACATACATCTGGCAGATGTTGTGTTCTTTAATATTGGAGATACACTCCATAAGCGCCTCCCTCAGGCTTTCAACGACCTCTATCTTGGGGTTCTTGATCATAATTTTCTCTTTGGTCACCAAATGGTGGCTGACTTGTTTGCGCAAATGGTTTTCCATGTGAACATGGGCAACCAATCACGCAAGGATAAGTGCCTCCCACCCTGTGCCACATCCACCTACCAGCCCATCCAGCCAATGACTGATGAGGAGTACAATGAATGGTATATGGTGGCCATCACGCGCAATCCTCCTGCCTCCACCCCTGCCACCCCCACCCCTACCCGCAAACCCAACCCAACCCATCCAATCCCAGACCCCCCAGGCCAGCATTGCCTCTACGGCTTCCTTCCCGCGCCATTCTGCCTACTAGGCATCACTCTTCCCCACCTCAATAAACCCCCTGGTTCCAAAAAAATTTCTATTTATATTATCTTTATTTTGAATTTCAATTGTTTGTGTTCTCTTTGTTTATAGTTGGCTATATTCTTTATGTTCAGCTTATTTCTATAAAATCATATATTTACTATGTTGTGTATCTAGATCCTGAACACAGTTATTTTTAGCACCCAAACACATCCCCTTGTGAAAATATTAACAACGATTTGGTGATCAGCTAAATTTGAATTAGAAAATTATAGTGTTAACTGTTTTTAGATAAATTTGTTACTGATCCAAATTCAAAACCTTAATGATAAACTTTAAGCCAATCAGGAGCCAAGTGATAAAGTGATTGTTGTGACATAAAGGGTCATTCAATAATTCTTTGATGCATGTGCGCTAATTAATATGATTAGCTGGATGTTTTACCAATGTACGCCATTGCTGCTATGGAGTACAATGGCAAAACATCCAGCCAATCATATTAATTAGCGCACATGCATCAAAGAATAATTGAATGACCCTTTATATCACAACAATCACTTTATCACTCAGCTCCTGATTGGCTTAAAGTTTATCATAAAGGTTTTGAATTTGGATCAGTAACAACTTTATCTAAAAACAGTTAACACTATAATTTTCTAATTCAAATTTAGCTGATCACCAAATTATTGTTATTATTTTCACAAGGGGCTATGTCAAGCACCAAAAATAATATGGTAATCAAGGAAACAATGCCAACACAAAGCAAACAACACATATCAAGATGAGTGTAAAACATATACACAATGGGTAAAAAGATGGGATAATGTAGTAAATGGGGGAAAAAGAATAAACAAAGAGGCAACAGTATCAAAATTATACAGAATTTATTGGGGAAAAAGCTATAAAAACATATGGAAAGGTTAGTAAAAAATCAATGAGAGAATTGGAAAAGCTTCTGAAGGACCTCAACTTGGCAATTGCCAAAATAAAGGACATTGACCGCAAGATCAAAGCCAAAGTTAAGTCTGCTGTCCTCACTGGGGACAAAATTGACAAGGTGTCTGCAAAGGCACTAATGTCAAAAATGCCAGACAACCCAGAGAATACAATTTAGTGCTTACTAAATATTCAAAAAACTGTGGTCAAGGGCCTCCAGTTCAAGGTATACAATCTTTCCGTGCTGTCTGTCTGGGTTGATGACCTGGAGATGTATGCCCACCTCAAACCCGCCAAGCATGCCAGGGAAGAGGATACCAAATTTTCTGCACAACCGCTTGTGCCAATAATGGCAAAGCCAGCTGAAGCCGCCAGCAAGGAAGAAACCCAAGAAGGTAACCTAAAAAATTATAATTAATAAAAATTCTTAAATACTTACCTTTTTTTAGAAGATGTTGATGGTGAACTCCGCCGGGTCCTGGTCCCTTTTGTCCCCCCCACCTTCTATGCCAACTACACTAATCATGTGGCAAGGCAGATTTTCCAGTCACCCCTGTCTTGCAGGAGCTTGAAGACAGGATCCATGGTACATTCCTAATGCCCAGGGAGACATTGGCTGGGCTTTTGCATGGTGAGGGGGCATCTGAGTGGGCAGTTACTGCCTACAAGGATGCCCAACTGGTTCTCCTGGACCCAGTTAACCTCAGTAGAGTTTACTGTGTAAACTCCATTGAGCTTGTTTGGGAAGTCCTGGCAACGCTCCTGTTCAAGAATATACCAGAGATGGGCCAGGTTCATGCGGCTGCTTGCTTCTGCTTCCCAGTGGAGCATACCATCTCTTACCTGTTGGAGAACTTTGGGTGCGCAGTGTCAAAATTGGCTGTTGCAGATGAAACAGCCGTAAAGAAGACAAAAATCCTCCTGGCAGACTTCAGGCTGGCCTGGAGTGCCAACAAGACAGGGGTCCCTGCAGCTATGGAGCTGACCTTTGCCAAAACCAAGCACAAGAAGAAGATTAGCGCTGTATACAACAAATTGTGCAAGTTCACGTAAGCCTTTTCTGGGCAAAGGCTTCATCTGGTTATTTACCTGGGGTTCCTATTCTACTTTGGGATGGGCGCGTCTGTAGAGGACCTAGATGGGGTCCTTCTTGGGGTTGATAAGGCCAGGCTCTCACTGGATGGGAAGAAGGTCCCCCCTGGGTATGACTTGGTAGATCACGTCATCCAGGACGCCCTGGTCCTGGCTGGCATCTTTGGGTTTGCAGCCCTGCCAAAAAAGCTGCTCCTCCATCCTCACCTCACCATCCTTTCTTTTACCAGCAGGCGCAAATACTTTAATACAGGTGTATCTACTGTCCACGGTGTGGCAGTGGAGGTTGTGCGCCACTTTTATTGCGGGGTGGGTACATACTGCTGAACCCATTATAGGCGCACTTAATTTTATCTCTATATCAATAAATATATTTATACTCTACTATATTTTTATATTATAAATAATTTTTCAAATAATCTTTTAGCAAACAAGATTTGCAAAATATATTGCAGAAATGGGTTTCATAAAAGTATAAAATAATACGGTAATGAAATAAATTTCAACCTTACAATTTATGTTTAATTTTTATAAGACTATTTTATATTTATTTGACAAAAGTGATATAAATATATTTGCGTAATCCAGTATCAAGCATTTGGGATAACCTCAGATAACATATTAAATAATATATAATAAAATAAATAAATTACTTACATCTATTGATGGATCTTCTGAATGTGATTGCAGGCGTGAAACCATCTAAATATAAAATGATAATCAATAAATCTTGAATAGTAAATTAGAAAATATAAAAAAAGTTGGACACACTAAGCCTTTAATTGATTGGCTGTTTTGCTAGACATGCGGGGATGAACAAATCAGTTTGGCCATAGAATTTGGCCACAGTCTCAGCTGGGAGGGTATGGATCCCGGCCTGCAGCAAATCAAACAGGTCCTTGGTCCCTGTTGGGGTTTCTTGCTTGACGACTTGCTTGAGCCACCCAAAGACTTCCTCAATGGGATTTAAGAAGGGCAAATAGGCAGAGAGGAAGAGAAGGCGCAAATTTGCTGTGGCTAATTGCTGGGGGCCCACTGCAATGCTTGTGTTGATCATTGGGAATTCCTCAAGAATGTCAGCCACCTTGTGGAGACCAACATTGTCCAACACAATCACATTGGTGAAGCCCAGGCTTGTGTGCCTCAGGTGCTCCTGGGCCAATCAGAGGAATGACAAGAAGGTACTGCTGTTATGAGAACCCAATATCATTTGATAAAGATCAACCCCCTTTGGACCAAGGAGAGCCACCATTGAGTAGGTTGTGGCGCGGACTGCAGCACGCTGAGCCATCCCATCATTGGAGCCTTTGGGGACATATCCATACCCATTGCACATCAATAAGGCAAATGCTGATTTGTCAATATAATAGAATTTCACCGTCCCCTTGGATTTGAGGGCAGTGTACGCCTCTGCGTAATTTTTCTGGGTCTCAATATTGGCTGGGCTTTTTCTGTTGTAGGGAGATACCCTGAGCTTTTTCCAGGAAAAGCGCATCCCCTTGAGCAGATGGTAGTAAAAGGAAATTGAGGCCTCAACCCCAAAAGTGGACTTGACCATGGCCTGTATATTTGCCAGTTCAAGATGGCAGTCCCAGGTGATCCACTGGCAGATTGCCCATTTGTGCTCTTTGGTGAGCATGGTGGAAACACACAAGGATTTCTCCACGGCAATGACTTGGCCAGTATCAATGAACTTGTTGAAGGTCTTTGAGGAGTACTTGGGATCCACCCCAACAAGAGCCGCAGCCACCTTGTAATCACCAGATTCCTGCATGAGCCGGAGAAAGATGATGCGCTTAATGTCAGGAATGCTCTTGTGAGCGGGCTTTTTAGCGGTGGGGATTGGCTCATTGGCTTTGGGCACAACACAGGGCATGGGCACCTTGGTGTAAAACACAGCAACTTTCTTTAGCACTAACTGTCCCTCATCAGTTTGGTAGAACTGGGGCTCCTTGTCCTCCTCCTGATTGCTATCACAGACGTAGGGCTTGTAGCTAGTATCAAGTACAGGCTTCACCTTCTCCAGCATGGCTGACGGGACAGTCTCTTGCCGGTACACAACGTCAAACACATACAAAGTAAGTTCTACCTCCTTGTCTCTAACTGTTTTGGTAGTGGTAACCTTAGTGGGCTTCCAGGTCAGCTTTGGGACCCAAGGGTTTATGCTCCGCACCCTAGAAGCTTGTGCTCCTTGAACCGGCTGTGTCAGTGCAGCATTACTATGGAACTCTCCTCTCCCGCCTCCCTCCTGAGTAGGCACTTGTGTTGCACTAAGTCTATTCTTTGACCTGCGGGGGCAACTGCAACCGCGGCACACAACGGGTGCAATGGTAGTCTGTTGCTGTGTTCCTTCCATTTTGAGAATTTAATAAAATATTAAATAAAACTTAATTAAGTTACTCCCTATTTTTATTTTTTGCTTTTATCTGAATATGGATATCTAATTAATATTTTTCCCCACCCAATATCCCAATTATAGATTTTTTATTTCTTAGTTAGTTGTTTTTGGTTTTACCACACCCATTTTAGAATACCCAAAATAAATTCCACCCATTTTCCCATATTTTATGCCAAATTAAGCACCCAACACAATATTTTTAAATTTTTTGTTTCAGATCTTGTGTCTTATTTTAGATACCTTGGTATCATTCTTGATTACAACCCATTGCACAAACTGATTGAGTGATTTTGTTTACATAGTGAGTTGCTATTGTGTTTGGTTTTTGGATTGAGTTTTGACACACCACGCTTGGGTGTATTTTTTCACCAATTCACATAGTAAACATATGTACACCAAAAGTCAACTCACACCATTTTGTTTGTGAATCAATGTATTTTGGATTGTATTTTGAATGGTTTTGCTTTGCATGTGAGCCCTTTGTTGCTGTGTTGACCCATTTTGCCCATTAACACCAATAAACCCTGTTAACAGAGTGTATATTTTAACCTGAGAGTTGGATTCTGTTTAAATCTGAAATCATTTTGTTTAAATCTGAAGTATTTTTGCTTGTTGCCATAGCTTTTAAAACTACTGTAGTTTAAGATATACCAAAAAGATCAGCAAGCTTATATTAGAATGAGATGGTCTGGGATGAAGCTTGCTGTCAGGATTTTGGGATATCAACCAATTGAAAGACTTGACCCATAAACACAGGTGCACAACCTGAGCAGCCCAGAGCCAATTTAAGCATAAAAACATGGGGTTCTGAGCTGCAGAAATGATAAATCAACAGCCAAGATAGATCCTGACATAAACTGGACTGCTATTCTCATTAGAAGATAGAGCCTGAGTTTACTGTGCAATTAAGGAGGGCACCTCAATAGGGCTCTCATATATGTAACATATGATTATTTTTTATAACTATTAGTTGTATACTATAATGAGAAGATTTTCAGATAAACTATTAACTAATTAGTATCTGGAAGAATTTACTAAGAATTGTGCCACTAGGCCAATCACTAAGCTAAAAGACCAAGTAATCTATTGTCTTAGAGCAAATATGATTAGATTAAACCAGTATAGTAAAAAACTTATCTTGTATCACTAGCAGACAATTTTTCTGGCTAGCCCTAGGGTGTGGCCCAGGAAGGGGCCTGCCTCTACTTTTTGAGAAAACCAGCTGCTAGAAGCTGCCACTCTATACACTTTACCAATGTCTTGGGATAGCTGACCTTAGTATGTTGAGCCACATCATAGCTTTCTTGTACAAACCATTCTAGGATTATTCATCTGATGCACTGCCCCAATGATCCTTTAGTCTCTTTTTTAGCAAAGCATGCAGTCATTATGAAATAATTCAGGCATATAAATTGAGTCATATTGTCAACCTATTATGAATAAAGTCTGGCATCAATTATACTGTTCTTTCTTTGGAATTAGCATTGAGTATAGTCATTTTTCATTATTCTCTTCCACCTCTTATTATATTAGAAGCTGGATCAAATATGGTGCTGTCATCATACATCACAATTTACTATATTATAGCATAGATGTAAAAATAAACTATTAACAGATGTATAGAAGGGCACCCCACTGCCTTTCAAGCAGCAGGCCCAGTCAGACTTCTTGAATCTTAAAATTTTCTCACAGGCTGCTGTCTAAACTAAAGTTACAGGCTCTTCCTAAACTTTCCTAGCGTTAGAAAACTAAGGATTTTCCCTAGATAATGATAAAGATACTCAGCCCCTAGATTTCTGACACTAGCTATATAATACAAAAGTTTTGGTCTATAATGCTTTACTTTTATCTTGGGCTGCTATCCTAACAGTGCTATTTTAGCAGAGTTATAAGGGAAAAATATTTGGAGGCTAGATAATTATCTTTATTTGAAGATAGGAATTATATAGCTGTGCTGGATCATTATAAGAGGAACATGATTGTGTTGATTACTCAGTTGGATGATGGAGGGGGTGGCTTTATCCTGGTAATGAGTCAAGCGCTAAATTGAGTCATCTACTGTATGGGATCATTGATTGCTCATGTTTCTATTTTTGGAAATTTGAGTTGACTTCCTTGTTTGGCTACAGGTCACCAGGAAGTCAGATTGCGGGTCACAAACCCACTTAGTTAAACATTGTTGGCGGGTCAACCCTGCTGTTTTGACACCCCCAGCTGAAAGTTGGCCTCCTCTGGTAGTTTGTCAGGAGCGCAGGCGCTGTACTGCACTAACTGTTGCTTGGTTGCAAGGAGGACTGTCTTATTCTATTTCTGGCAGACCTTGCAGGGTCATAACCAATCATGGTGTAGAACCTTATCCTGCCTACACTTTTCCAGTCCTTGTACTGGATAAGTATTGTTTTTTTATCTTTAATATGATGGTGGGGCCTACTTTTTTGGGCTGTAGCTTGCTTTTGTCTATGTTCATTACCCAGACCTTGTCCCCAACTTTGTGTCCAGCTATATAGGTACAAATGTGTTTTGTAGACGTTTTTCTTCCTTATCCAGTTGATCATTATTAGCCTGTTGTTGCAACCAAGTTTCCAGACTTGCCTGCCAACGTATCTTACAATACAAAGGAGGCACTTGATGAGTTGCCCCTTGATGTATCTATCATGTTCTGAGGCACAGCACAGACACACAACAGGGAAGCCTAAACTTAGGATTAGATTTGTACTAAGTCTTGGTTAGATGGCAGGGAAGGCTATGCAATTACCTTGTGGCCCTGGATGAATAATCTCTACTAGTTGTGGCTAGAGAGAGGCGCCAAAGTACTGGAAGACACAAAGACAAAAATGTGAATAGAACTTAATTTTTATTGGTGAATCAGAAATTTAATATATAGTTGGTTACAATACCACAAAACAATATCAGGGCGGTAGGATCACTCACCACAAGCATGAGTGGGGCAAGTGAGTTGCACAGAGTCAGGAAACCAAACAATTGTATTTCCCAGTTCAGATATAGACTCATTTTGAGAGGTAAAAGCAAAAGAGAGGGATTTGTCCTTGAAATAACCCAAAAAAGGCAAAATGAAAACATGGTGAATGGTGGCATTCACAACAGTATCTAACAACATGAACCAATCTGATGGCAATATCAAACTGCAGGCACTTTCTCCTAATTAGAATCACTACTAATTTGACCTGCTGATCCCCGCACAGGTTATTCCTTGCCTCCAAACCTTACATGGAACATGCCCCTATGCCACCCCCTTGTGGCCTTGTGGCTTTCCTCATATAGTATATTAATCACAATATTCTACAATAAACAACTCCTTATTCTATTAATTCTTGTTCTTTCTATTGGACTAGTGTCTTCCTCAATCAAATACTGAACTCTAATTGGTTCAGTTGCAACAGTGGTAGCAGCAGTAGGTTCACAACCTATCTAAAAGAAAAATCCCCCCAAGAAAAGATAGAGTACAGGCCATATGGCTACTTCCCATCAAGAGACTTTCCTGCCAATCCCCAAGGGGGACATCCCTAAAGGGTATGTCATCTACCAAAACCAGCTAGTCCTTACAAGTGTGTATAATTGACTCCATCTTGGGCAGCACAAGCAAGAGTCATCCTGCCCCAGTCAGACCTTTCTCAGCGCATGCTCAATCTCCATCTTGAATCTTTTACGGGTGGTGTTGAAGGGGCTGACATTGTCAGTTGGCTCCACTCTACCAAAACCTGCCTCTATATCTGCCAAGTACCTGAGCCCATGTGGGTTGCTATTGCTTCTGGGCGCCTCATGGGGCCTGCCGCTGTGTGGTTCACCAACTGGGCCAGCCAAGCAATAGATGTCACTTGGGCGTTGTTCAGGGACACTGCAAAGTCCTGCTACAGTGAAACCTTTTCACCCATTGTGGTGGGAACTCCCCTCCTAGCCATTAAACAGAATGGGTCTGTCTCTGAATATCTTGCTGCCTGGCAACAAGCTCTTGCTGCCGCCCTAGAAGCTGTGATCAATGGGAATGCCATGCTTCTTACCTTGATAGTTAATGGGCTCAAACCCCATATCTGCAAGTGGATTCCCGTAGTCACTGCATCTTCATTGACAACTGCTACAAGGCCATTCAGGAGGCAAATAATCAGTCTTCAATGGGCTTCTGCAGATACAATGACGCACCACCCCAACCTTGTCCTGCACCTGTCAGTGCCCACAACCAAGTAGGCTGCTGCCAGTCCTGCCAACAGGAAAATGGGGTTAGGTGTCTGTTGTATTTGTGGGTATGGTGTTGTAGTTGCTTATTGTAAAGTTCTGTGGCCTGCCATTAGCCCTGAACAGGGATATATTTCCCAGACCATCAAAAAGGTGGGCTATGTGTAGGCAAAACCTCTTCAAAAATTGGAGGACCTGGCCCACATGTTAGATGAGCGTTTTGTACTGGCCTTCACAACTGAAACCACTTTCCCTTCTCTGGAGTTCCCTCCAACTGTGGAGGAGACTTTGATCCAGCTGGATTTTTTTGCTTTCCTGGTGTTGTTCTGTTTTGAAACAATTGGCAGGCCAAAAAGAAAATATAGGCCATATTGTACAGGGTGTGGCTAACCTGCAGCCCATAAAAATTGGGTATAAAATTCCACAATCAGCAGAATCCCAGTCAAGCAATTCCTCTGTCCCCGGAGTCCCTTGGCCCAAAGTAATTGGGTTTGGGAGCATTCCAGTTGGGACATCAGAGGAAGATATTAGGGGTAATGTGTACCCTGAGTCCCCAGAAGGCACCTAGCCAACCAGGTGACTGTACCTTACACCTGGGTTGGCTGCTCCTATTCTCTTGGGCCCAGACCATGGGAAGATTAGAAAGTTACTTTTAACTGACTCCCCTTTAGATTGCTTTCTAATAACCCCTCTTTAAAACTCCTGGAAATATCACCCCCTATGCATATAATGGAAGCATGGGCTGTCAGGTCCCTTGCTTACCAATTCCAATTATCAAATAAAACTCCTGACTTTGCAAATCTCTTTGTATTTTGAAGTTTTATTTAATAACAAAGGTTATTATCCTGACTCCTGCTGCTGTACTCCCTCCTGCTTTCCTCTGGTCTGCCTGCCTACCCTGCTGGCTACCTGTCCGTGTTTTTTGTTGAGATTTGATCCAAGAGAATCCAAACTTGGCTTAAGCTCTTGATATTGCCTAGCACTCACAGACCGTCTGCCTGGAAGTTTTGGTTAAAACCTCATCTGTAACTATGTTGTCTTCTTTGTATAAGGTAGTCATGGTGACATTGGTATCCATCTTCCTATTGTTTTGGACCACCAGCCCAGGTATTTGGAACAAACTTTACCTGGTTTCTCAAACTTCTGTTCCTATTCCTGGTCTGCTTTCCAATGCCTTCTATTATTTCTCCCAGGTCCCCACCATCCTAACTACACTTGTCCAGTTGCCATGGTCTGGCCCTTATCCTGAGGGGTATTCATCCTCTCTGGAATCAGGAACTAATGAACCCCCTTTCTCTGACTTGCACAACCCTCACCCCACAACAGCCTCAGGTCCCTCCCTCCCCTCCTTGCACCAAGTTCCCACAATGCATTCAGATATCCCTCCCACCTGGGATTGCTCTCTGTGGTTGCTCACTAGTGCTTTGGTTATGGCCCTGGATGCCTATTTCCCTCCCTTTTCTCAGCCAGTCTCCTTTGGGAGGCCCCTTTGAGCGGCCATCCCAGTCTTGCACTGGATGACATCATGGTGGTTGGTCCCAGCAGGATGGGAGCCTAACTTTGTTAGTCTAGCCCCCCTATCTTATAATTATTTTTCTAAAATTGAATCACAACTCTTAATTATCAAAGACTAAGTTAAGAAGGCTTCTTCAACTTAGTGCGTATAATAAATATAGTAGTAAACATCAGTCCTTTATTTATAAATCAAGAAGAGAGTTATATAGATGTTTGGGAGATTAACAGGAGCCGCAGAGCGCCAGGATCTTCTGTTCTACAGCCAGATCTCTCTGCCAGATTGGCCCACTATTCCCCTAAAGACCTGATGATCATTAGTTAATATGGCTTCAAAGAGCATCTTTTTTTTATTGGTAGGAATACCTTTCATCCAGTGCAAGAGTACTATTGCTCTCTCATTCATCAAGATTAATGGATCAATGTCTGTTACAATGAAGGCTAGTTTAATCAATCACTTGACAACAGCGTCCCCGCAAGGTGAACTCCAGCTAGCGCAAATTGAGGACCAGGGAAAAGCCTGTGGGTTGTAGCAGCAAGAGGTTCTAAAACCCCACTTGACCCTCACTCTCAATCCCTACTTGCAAAGAATCCCTGCAACTACAGTGTGCATGAAGTTGAAACCCTTGATATATTCCAGGTCCACAGCAATGACCCTGTTCTCCAAGAAAGTCACTCTTCAAATAAATTAAACCACTTGGCCTATCCCTTTTGTTTTTGTGGGAACAGCCACAAACTATTGGTATATACTGTGGCCAATCACACTATGATTGACCAGGCGTTTGCTGACTCTCAACAATTAGATCAGGTGCCAAGCAGATTCAAGGCAGTACAAGTAGCTGATTTACGTAGAGTGGAAATTACCCATGAGACGGTACCCTTCTCTGTGAGGATGGGTGTCGTAAAAGTTGCAGCAAAGGGTTGCTAGTTTCTGTTGATGATATAGTGGCAGCCTATGAAAGACAGAAGAATAATAAGATGTATAGAAAAAACTGGTATTTATTTAGATAGTATTGCACTTATATAGTGTGAGGTGGGGGATTGCCACCAGATGCAGGGAGGCACAGTCAGAAGAACTTTCCAAATGGAGGAGAGTGGGTTGACACAGCTAAAAGTCTTGCGCAAGAGAACAACCACTTTCTTGCAGCTTTCCTTAAGGAGGTAGATATAAATAACTTCATTGTTCTATTTATAATCCCAGAAGTGAAGCCTGTGCCTTGTTCACATTTAAAAGGCAAATCAAACACCTGTTTTAGGGGAGTTTAAAATGTCTTTATCACTAGTTGAATCAGGATGCAATAGTGCAACTGTGCAATTGTTCCATCACTTAATCCCTAGATGGACAACTTTTTGTCTAATCCATTCAGGATCTGCAACATTTCCCTCGACTGGATTAGACAACAGGGTTAAAAATGGCTGGTGTCTCTAGGTGACAGCTATGGTGAACAATCCCTATAGAAGAATCACAAGAAGAGTCTTGAAGAAGGTGCAAGTGCTAATTCCAAAGAGGCGCAAGCATACCAGGCCAAAGGAGATGATGAAGGCAGCAGGGAAGAAAGTAGTCCTGCATGATGTGGACGGCAGCTACCTGGACTTGGGGGTTCACTTAGATCAGCTACTGATGCCTCAGCTGGCCTTAGAGGGGACAGACCTATTGTTTGCTGCACTGTTCCTAGCTTTGAGTGTGCCTAGGGAGGTGACAGGAACTGGGTTGCAAAGGGGTAACAGTATTCATTGGAGGTTCTCCATGCAGGCAGCAGAAGAATACTTGGTGGCTCAGCTGAAGGAATTCCAATTCAGGGGTCAAGGCTTTTCAGTCTTGCAACAGGGGACAGTTTCCAACATAGTGAAGTCAGTCCTTTGCGCTTGGGCAACACCTGTGGTTACTGACGTTCAACCAGTCAGTTGGAAAACCTCTGAAAACTTTGAGCAACGTCTTTGGTGAGCCTGCCAGGAGGTTTTGAAGTCATACACAGTGGAGGGGACTGCCCATCTGGTGCCAATGGTGATGGCTGGCAACCTTGTTCTTTGAGGAACTAACCACTGTGATACCAAGCGGGAGGAGAACATGGGGGTCTTCCTTGAGTGGGCATTATCCTTATTCTACGGGGTGGGCATTCAAGTCCCAGTAGAGTATGCCCTTTGCAAGAGTCTTCTGTGGGACTGTATCTTCTTGGGGGTTGCCTTTCCTGTGGACATTGGGGTCAATTGTGTGTCTCGCTTGGTGGGTTTTTTTTGCCCAATCCTTGGTCATTGGCTTTGTGGATCTGTAGGCAACCAGTTGTGCTTCTTGGCTGTCATTCAGGTGGTAGAACAGTAGGCGCGTTACTGGAAGAGTTTGTCAGTCTCCAATAAACACCTTGTTCTTTTATTCTTATTCCTCATACTTTGGTGCAATACTATCGCAAACAGGACAACAACCCATGGAATTTTTTAATTAGGCTTTTGTTTTTTTTGGGTTATTGTCCTCATTGGGGCTTAATCTTGATCAATAGGAGCAGCACACATATACTGAGTATGTACTCTAGTAATTAATTGCCCAGAATTGGGCTCCTTAAGGGTGTAGGAGTTGGGGCCGGTCTTCTGGATAACTTGAACTGGACCTTGCCAAAGGGAGGCAAGTTTGGATTTGCGGCCGTACCCTCTATTGCTGAAGAAGTAGACTGAGTCTCCTACCAGGTAAGTGGGTAAGGCGGGGCGTTTGGATGCAGCTTGCTCTAGGTCTTGCAACTTATGGTTTAAGTTTACAGCGTAGGCCTCTGATTTCAAGCAAATAAGGGTTTGAACCAGCTTGTTGGGGTGCACCTTGGGGACACAGCCATGCTGGGCTTTACCAAGGAATATAGTAAAGGGGGAAGTCCTAGTTGCCGGCCGTAGAGCAGTTGGAAGGGCGGCTTGCCAGTGGGCCAATGGTACCCAATGTTGTATGCAAAGGTGGCCTCAGGAAGGTATCCCATTCAGTCTCATGTTGGTGACTGAGCTTCTGGAGTATCTGGACCAGGCTCCCATTAGTGTGCTCTATCATGCCATTTGTCTGTGGGTGATAAGGAGTGGATAGTTTCCCACAAATTACCATCAGTTGGTTGAGGCGGGGGATGATATGACTGGTGAAGTTGGTACCATTGTCTTTCAGCAGGATCTGGGGGCAACCATGTTTATATATGATATTCTCCAGGATGAATGTGGCTGTCACCAGTGCAGATTAGTTGGGAATTGCCTTGGCTTCTACCCATTTATTCAGATGGTCAACTGCCACAATCATGAACTTGTTGCAACTGTTGGTAGCTGGCAGGAGGCCCACTATGTCAATGGCTACAGTGTGGAAGGCAAACCCAGGGCGTACCAGTCTGTGTTGAAACTTGGCAACCTTAGGCCTCTCAATGTTGCAGTCATGACAGTTGGCTAGCGTATCCACTAAGTCAAAGTGCATTCCTTCCCAGAAGCAGTGCTGCTGTAGCAGAGCTAACGTCTTCTGTATGCCACCATGGCCAGTAGTCTTGTGAGCAACCACCACTGAGTCCATGCATAGGGATGGGCATATGTAGGGTAGCCAAGAGTCTCCACAAAGCTTCAGGAGTTGTCTCTTAGAGACCTTAGTATCAACAGCTAACTTCTTGAGAGCCCTCTGTATCTCTACTGGCTCCTCTCCCCACAAGGAAGGATCCTCTATAAGCTTGTCATAGAGAATGTCAGCCATGGGGGATACTAAGGCAACAGTGGGAAAGCAGGAGAGACAGTCAGCATTCTGGTGGGCTGCCCTGGCTCAATAAATAATCTTGTAGTCATAAGCCTGAAGTTTAATGGCCCAACGTGCCAGACGTCCTTTGGGATCCTTGAGGGTCTTCAGCCATTGCAAGGAGGCATGGTCTGTTACAACTGTGAAATGTACCCCATGGGGGTAGACTACGAACTGTTGGTAGGAGTATATCACAGCCAGACACTCTCGTTTGGTGACAGTGTAGTTCCTCTTATGAACATTAAGCATACATGAGCAGTATCTAACAGGGTGTTCAAGTCTGTCGGAGTCCAGTTGGGAGAGAACACCCCCAATTGCCGTCAGACTAGCATCTGTATGAACCACAAACGGCTTGGCAAAGTCAGGGTAGGCCAGCACAGGAGCTGTAGTCAGTATTCCTTTGAGAGAATTGAAGGCAGATTGGCACGCTGGGCTCCCTAAGAATTCCTTATCAGCTCAGAGAAGCTGAAAAAGGGGATCACCCAGGGATGCAAAGTTGGGGATGAAGCGGTGGTAGTACCCAATCATCCCCAGGAAGACCTGCACATCCCGCTTATTGGCCAGGATCTTCATTTGCTCAATGGCTTCCACCTTCAGAGGTACAGGGCAGAGTCCATCTTGGCTAATAATGAACCCCAGGAACTCAAGGTGCTCCTTGAAGAAGTTGCACTTGCGTGGCTTGAGCTTGAGATTAGCTACAAGTAACCTCTGGAAGACTTCCTCCAAGTGTTGTAGGTGATCATTAAAGGTTTGGGAGAATACCTTAATGTCATCCAGGTAGACCAAGACACTGGTGAGTTTGAGGTCGCCCATCACTGCATCCATAGCCCGTTGAAAGGTAGCTGGGGCATTGGACAGACCTTGAGGCATCCTTGTGGGTTGGAATAGCCCTTGGTCAGTGATGATTGCAAATTTTCCTTGATCAGCGAGGGGGTAGATCAATCTGCAAGTACCCACTGATAAGGTCCATGGCGCTAAAGAGCTTGGCGCTACCCAGTTGGTCTAAGGTATTGTCAATACAAGGGAGGGGATATGAATCCTTCTTGGTAACAGCATTCAGTTGACCTTAGTCAATCACCACACTGTTGCTGACATCCTTCTTTTTGACAATCAGGAGAGGGGAAGCCCAAGGGCTTTTACTGGGGACCAGTAAGCCAGATCCCAATAGCTTCTGAAGCTCTTCATTAGCCACAGAATGATTAGCTTGAATGCATTGTATAGGTCTGGAGCGGATAGGTGGACTGCCTTGGGTGTCAATATGATGAGCAACATCTGAAGCCTTGCCCAGGTCATAATCATCCTTGGAAAACACATCTTTATACTGGGCAAAGAGATCCATAGCTTGATCCTTCTGCTCTTCAGAGAGGCTGGATAGAGAGTTGCGGCTTATGACTGATAGCACCAGTGATTGCTCACAGGGTAGACCCAACTCAGAGAAGTCCGCAAAGGGGGAAGTCTCTTGCAGGTTGTCATGCTCTTCCAGTTGTATATAAGCCAGAAGTTGGTGTTTGGAGACAACCATAGCTTCACAACTCATGTTGGCCAAGAGTATGAGTACCTCCTTCTCACTTGGCATGAGGATGCCTGGTGCAACCCATGGTTCTAGACTGGAGGCATTAGGCATGCCAAAGATTTCTCCATGAGTGCCAGCTGGTAGAGCCAGAAAGAGGCCCGTATTGTGGATCACCTGAGCGCCAGGTGGGATAGTCACATTACAGGAGGCGTAGACTGGGATACCCTTGGCTTCCCCAATTGAGAGAGGTAGCACCTTGACCTTCTTACTACGCAGCGTATAAGCAACTGGAAGCTCTCTGTTGGCGTACTCCATATTGATGTAGTGCAGACGTTGTAAGGGCAGGTCAGACGGGCAATCACCATGATAGAAAATGGGTATAGAATGACACAATATTCCAAATATATGGTCTCCATGGTTAGTCACAGTGCCATACTGAACCATGAAGCTAGTCCCAATAAGAATGCCATAGCTGTTGTTTTCCAGAACTATAGCAGGAGCAGTGACCATTAGCTTCCCAAAGCAAAGAGGGAGAGAAGAATAGGCTCCTTTTTCTCTAGTGGCTAGTGACCCAGCAGTACCAAACTCTTCATGGTAGGCTAAGTTTGGTGCCAGCTTAAGCTTCTTAACCAGCCAAGAGGATATAATGTTTCCAGGGGCACCAGTATCCAGTATGGCCCAGACATGAGTCTTGTTCACTACCAGGTTGATATAGGTGCAATCCTGGCAGTCATCTCTGATCTCCATAATCTTTGAGACCTGGTGTACACTTAGTCCTTTGAACTTCTCCAGGAAGGTAGCCATGGCAGCTCCCACAGTGGGGCTTACTTCCTTGAGGGATTCTAGCGGTGCTGAGACATTTACTGTGTGGAGCAGCTTGGCCAGTTGTTCAGCACTGTCCCCCTCATGAGTGACTTCAACGCCTGGTTGAGTCAGTTGTTCAGCATAGGGTAAGGATACTGTTCTTGAGCTATTTGGGGAATAACCACCTCAGGGCAAAGTGTAGTCTGATGAGTTCACGTGTTAACAGTGAGGACTCAATGGAGGAGGTCCTCTTGAACTCTGTCAGACTCCACATCCTCATGCATTGGTTGGGAGTTGAAGTCAATCAGAGAGGGTTCATCCTTAGGGTTGGTCCCAGAGAATGGCAAGGCAGCAGGCCTCTGCTCTGGTTTGTCAGGGGGCAGTGGTATGGGGGGAGATGAGGGTGTCAAAATTACGGAGGCAGCCAAGGATTTCTCCTTGTCCTGGTTGCTTAGTAGTTTTTTGACTGGTCCTCATTATCCTCCTCAATATCAGCGTCCTTGGTGTAGTCCTTCTCAGTGTCCTCCATGCCTACATGATGAATCTTTTGGCGTGAATTCCTACATTCCCAAGAGAAGTGGCCAGCCATACCACTTTTGAAGAAAGTACGGGGGCCATTGTTGACTGGAGCAGGCCCAACCTTGTCAGAAGGCTTGGGCATCTTGACCACCACGTGAGGTCTATGCTCAGATTGCTGGCAAGGGCGGCCTTCAGGAAGAGGGACTTTGAACTCCTCCTTATAGGTACGTAGGAGGCAGATCAGATCTGGTACAGTGCAAGCGTTGTAAATGCCTGACTTAAGGGTCAGAGATAGTTCCTGGTTGACACGTACAGCATTAAGGAGTGCTGACTGCACATCAATAAACTTCACCAAACTCATAGACAACAGAGTTTGAGCTTCAAGGTAGAACCTAGAAGTAAGTCTTCTAGGGTTTCCCCCAACTTTAACTTGGTGTCAGCAAAGTTCATCTTACAACAAAGGAGTGCTTCTTGGCTACCAAATTCTTCTGTCAAGGCTCTGGAGACGTTGGCAAAAGTCCAACCATTCTCAGGGAAACATGGCAAGATAATGGTTTGAGTCTCAGCATTGAGACAGTTGATGATTGTAGAGTCCCTCATGGCATTGTCTGCACCATACATGGAGTTCTGGTACAGACGTAAGAACATGGCCACATTGCTCTTGCGGTCAAACTTGGGTAGATTGACGGGCTTGAAGTTGTTGGAGCCATGTTGGAGGGGAGAAGGTGTGATCCTCACTGGAGAGCGGGTGAGACTGGAACAGCTGAGAGTGGAGGCAGCAAACCTAGCCTCAGAGGCGCGGCAAATTTTTTCCTCTTGATGGGCTTCACGTTCACTTTCTCTGTTTTGAGCAGCTTCAGAAGCTTCAGGGGTGGCCAGGATGTCATCCTCAGACTCCAGTACTGGCTCTAATACTTGTACAGCGTTAGGAGCCAACCAAGTGTGGTCCTCATCAATTTTGAAGCTATGATAGAACTCAGGACTAGAGGACCTCAGTGGACTATGGTGACTCTTGGAGTTGATGGACATAGCCTGTAAGTTGATGGCCATAATCTTACTGTCTATCCTATCCAATTGGCTATGGAAGGCGTCCAGGAGAAGCCATTGCTTGTCCAGCTCATCTTGGTAGCCTTGTTCTCCTGAAAGGTGATATCCAATTCATCTTCCAGAGAGGTGATGCGCTTTTTGTGGGTGGCAAGCTCAGCTTGGAGCAAGGCTATTACTTCCTTGTCTTTCCTGACTTGGGTCTGGCTGTTGGCTCTGTCATGCAATTGGCAGAGTTTGAGACTATCCTGAAGTTCTGACACAGTGTGGTAGCCATCAAACAGGAAGGCAAGATTGGCACTCTGCTGGACCAATCCTGTCTGCATCTTCTTGTAGGGATTAAAGAGCTCAAGGATGTCTCAACCAAGAAGGGCGCTGGAAGGGGAGTTGTTGGTGGCAGCAGAAGTGGGGGTTAACAAGGGGATGGTGGCAAGGCAGCGGGCTAAGACTTCCACCTCATGAGTCAGGCTTTGAACCATGGGGCCAGTCTCTAGCACGTGATTTGTGACTACACTAATCCAATTGGCGTCTACACCCTGATGGGTGAGGGTCTGTACCACATGCACTGAAACTAGCTTAGCTATACCTGCTTTGACAACATCAACCCAGTGGAGCATGGTATTCTGGGAGTTGGTGACTTTGGCAAGATACTGGTTGACAGTGGTGAAAGTATTGCCAAGCTCAGAGTCCAGAACCTGGAGGAACATCTGTTGGTTAGATACCAGTATTCCCTGGTCATGAACTAGGCTTTGGATGCGGCCCAGGTGCATTTGGTTGTGGCATACAGAAGGATGGGAAAATTGGTGTAGGTAGTCTTTGATATGTTCAACAGTACAGAGGTCACGGCGGAGCTGGTCAGGGTTGAACTGGGAGAGATTCTGAAAGCAACCCAAGCATTTTCAGAAGAAGGCTGCTGGATGGCCAGTTGTTCAGAGCAAGAACCATTGCCAGAAGTACCAGCATCCATGGCGTGTATGGCATTACAGATGGCGTCCTTGGAAGGTGAAGAGTTGGCATCCATCTCCAAGGGGGCAAGGGCTTGTAGGAGCAGTGGTTGACCAAAAACAATAGCTTGGGAGCGTTGATGTTCTGGCATGAATTGGCTTAGGTTGGGCAGGCCATAGGAAGCGCCTGCTCTTTCCCCAGCATGGGCATTAGCAGCAGTAAAGGCCAGCACCTGGTGGTAAGGAGAAGCAGTGACAGGAGACTGGGCCAGGGGCATTCCTCCCTCCTCATTGAAAGGACTGCGGGGGTGGGGGCTGTTGGGTTGTAAGACATGAGCGCCAATGTTGTAAAAGTTGCAGCAAAGGGCTGCTAGTTTCTGTTGATGGTATAGTGGCAGCCTATGAAGGACAGAAGAATAATAAGGTGTATAGACAAAACTGGTATTTATTTAGATAGTATTGCGCTTATATAGTGTGAGGCAGGGGAATTGCCACCAGAGGCAGGGAGGCACAGTCAGAAGAGCTTTCCAAATGGAGGAGAGTGGGTTGACACAGCTAAAAGTCTTGCGCAAGAGAACAACCGCTTTCTCGCAGCTTTCCTTAAGGAGGTAGATATAAATAACTTCATTGTTCTATTTATAATCCCAGAAGTGAAGCCTGTGCCTTGTGCGCATTTGAAAGGCAAATTGAACACCTGTTTTAGAGGCGTTTAAAACATCTTTATCACTAGTAGAATCAGGATGTAATAGCGCAACCGCGTGATTGTTCCATTGCTTAATCCCTAGATGGACAACTTTTTGTCTAATCCATTCAGGATCTGCAACAATGGGGAACATCCAGGTCAAGCTCTCTGGGCCAATCATGGTAGGGCTAAGTCACAATGTCATTGCTGGCCTTGACTGTCTTTGACAGAACTGTCCCTACATTGACTTGGATACATCTGTAATCAACCTCAATAGAAATGGGGTGGGATTTCAGATATATCCTGTTGAAATGAGCAAGTTGCTCCATGATACCGCGTTTTTCAGAATAACAAAAACAGGTTCATATAATTTCAAGGGGGAAAACTAGACTTTAACCAATGCTCAGTTGAAGTTATCTGCTCCAAACCACCTGCAGCCCCCCTGATCACCTCACCTCCACCAGCACTTGCCACACTCCTTGAGGAATATAATGACATTTTCAGTAAAACACTGGACCAACTACCTTCTCCCTGGGAGATCCAGAATGCTGTACAACTGCAAGGGTTGCTTACCAAAGCATGTCCCCTCTATTTTCTGACACCAAAAGAAGATGAGACCCTCTGCCAGCACCTTGTAGATGCGCTCTATAAGGGCTTCATCTGCCTATTGCTCTCGCCATACAGGGCTGCTGTCTTCTTTATAGCTAAGGAGGACAGGTCTCTTTGCCTGGTCACAGATTACTGTACCCTAAATGAGGTGAAAGTTAAGAATAGGTACCCCCTGTTGATGATTGACAACCCATTTGACACAATTGTGGGTGTGAAGGTCTTTAGCAAGATTGATCTCACTGCAGGGTACAACCAGGTCCGCATTGCACCAGAAGATGAGGCAAAGACTGCATTCTGCACACGCTACAGGTTATTTGAGTGCCAGTTCATGAACTTTGGAATGACCAACACGCCTTCCATCTTTGCCATATTGGTGAACAAAGCATTTGAGGAATTGATTAGGAAATGTGTTGTTGTGTACCTTGACAACATTATTGTCTTCAGTCAAGATCAAACCACGCATCTCCAACACCTCCGTGCTGTCCTTGACACCCTTCAAAAAACCAGTTGAAAGCTAAGCCTTCCAAATGCAAGTTTCTCAAGTCAGAGCTATTGTTCCTTGGGTGCACCATCTCTGCCCAAGGGATAAAGTCTGACCCTGCCAAAATCAAGGAAATCACTAGGATGCTGCCTCCCACCAATGTGGGCCAGGTATGTAACTTCTTAGACATGGTTGCCTATGTGGGCAAGTTTATTCCCAATTGCGGGGAGCTAATTGCAACCCTCACTGAGCTCCTAAACACTAAACAGCGCTTCCATTGGACCCCTACCAGAGATCAAGCCTTCAAGATGTTGAAGCAAAGACTTACAACTGTGCCCATATTGCAATTCCCCAACTGGAACCGCCAGTACAAACTTGAGACTGGTGCCTCTGACAGGGCCATAGGGGGCATGCTACAGTTAAACTGACAAGGGTGTCTTCCTCCCTGTGGCATAAAAATCCAGGAAGATCACCAACTCAGAACAATGTTACCCCATACATGATAAAGAAGTAGCGGCAATTGTGCACTGCATCAAAAAAGGGGCTGTTACCTGGAAGGGGCCACCTTTCCACCCCACGCCCTGAAAGATCACAAGTCACTCCAGTACTTCAACATGCAGTCCCACTTGAAACACCGTCATGCAGGCTGGGTCAAGTGCCTATCCCCCTATCAGTTGCGCATCAAGTACAAGCCTGGAAAAGAGCTTGTCACAGCTGACACCCTCTCAAGGCTCTACATAGCGTCCATCACTGGGGATAATGGCTTGGATCCAGATTGGCCAATGCTTTACCTCTGTTCTGAAGCAACTCATTACAAATGCCTTAATTTGGTAACCATCTCCAAGCTAAAGGACAACAAGAGTCAATTCACCACCAATGGTGGCAATTTCTGCCGCTGGGCAGAGACAGGTGAAAAGACACCCTACATCCCCACCACACAACAAGGCAACACCATACTACATTATCACTGCACCTTAAGTCACATCAGAGGATGTAACCTCTTCAAGATCATGAAACATAAGGTTTGGTGGCCGCGTATACGCCAAGACATCTTGGACCTCCTCAAAAAATGTGTGCTGTGTGAAAAAAAACATCCAAACCTTCACCCCCAAGTCTGTCCTGCCCATTAAAGCCATGGAACCCTTTGAGCAGTGGGCCCTTGATATTGTTGGGCCCCTCCCCAAAGACAGACTGGGGAAGAAGTACATCATAACAGCCATCAATTACTTTACCTGTTGGCTAGTAGCATGGGCAACCACTAATCACATCACCACCACCATCACCTGCTTTATTGGTATGGAAATTGTGGCCTTCTTTGAGTGACCCAAATGTCTCATCACAGATGGTGGCCCAAGCTTGTTGGACATGTCATAAAGGTGTACTGCGCCAAGGATGCCCTCCAACAAATAGTCACAACTTCCTATCATTTGCACACAATAGATGTGTAGAGCAGTTGAATGGATCACTGGTTTAATTGATTGCCAAGCTCTAACAGGAACACCCTAACACCACATGGACTGAACACCTGCCTACCGCTCTACTTATTTTACAAGCAAGGATTAACAGAGGCACTGGGTTCACCCCCAGTGCACTGGCCTTTGGAACACCCAACAGTTTGACAGGAGTTGAACAAGGGAAGTTACAGTCTACAGTTCCCGGGAAATCTCCCCTGTTAAAAACTCCATCCCTGAACTAATGGTGTGCCAAGGCCTGAGATATTGAACACAAGAAAATTGAGGGATGGAAAAAGCACCTCAAGGCCAGATACACTGTAGGTGACCCTGTCTACACCCTCAACCCCAATTCAGCCAAATTAGAACTCAACCACCTGGGGCCCTTCAAGATAGCTGTGGTCTATGACAAACACACCTATCAACTTGAGGATGCCCAAGGAAGCACCAAGAAGCTCCACCACAATTTCTTGGGCCCCTGCTGTGCCATCCCCACACAAAGGTTGTTTGTGCGGACCTTCCCAGATCTTCTGCAGACTCCAATCCTGGTGTCTGACAACAAGCAGGGGGAAGGGGGAGGTGTTGCAACCAAGTTTCCAGACTTGCCTGCTAACATATCTTACAATACACAGGGGGCACTTGATGAGTTGCCCCTTGATGTATCTAACAACATGAACCAATCTGATGGCAATATCAAACTGCGGGCACTTTCTCCTAATTAGGAGTTCTACCAATTTGACCTGCTGATCCCCACACAAGTTATTCCTTGGCTCCAAACCTTACATGGAACATGCCCCTATGCCACCCCCTTGTGGCCTTGTGACTTTCCCCATATAGTATATTAATCACAATATTCTACAATAAACAACTCCTTATTCTATTCATTCTTGTCCTTTCTATTAGACCGTTATCTTCCCCAATCAAATACTGAACTCTAATTGGTTCAGTTGCAATACTGTAGTACTTGGGGTGCTGAACAAGAGGGAACTTTGCTGGGAATTTCCAACTTTGGCCCTACAAGGGCTTAGATGATATTTGGTTATGTGCCATATACAAGTTTGAAGGGGCTCTTCCTGGTAAATCTGTTCCCCTGGGTATGGCATATAAGGAGTGCAGTCAGAAGCTGCTTGTGCCAGTCCTCAGGTCTTCTAGCTGTGAGCTTGGCAAGGGCCTGTAAAAAGATGCTTTTTAGCTGCTCAACTCTGCCATTGGCCTGAGGATAGTATGGTGTGGTTACTGTGTGTTTGACCCATTCTTTGTGAGGTACACATTGGTGCTTTCCAATGTCAATTATTTGCCTCCATCTGTGATCAGTAGTTCTGGTTTATCAAACTTGCTAATGATCTCCTTGCAAATAAAGCGCCAGATGTTGTTCCAGTATGTGTCTTCACTGCTTGTGCTACTGGCCAGCAAGTGGCAAAGTCAATGGCGGTGATGATATACTTCTTGTTGTTATGTTTCCCTGGCATTAGCCTGAAATGTCAAGGTCCCACACCTTAAAGGGTAGCTGGGAACAAATTGGCAACATGGACTTTGGAGGATTATTGCTTTTTGCAATTATTTTTGCATGCTGAACATTGTTTGAGGACCTCTTGCACGTCCTGGTACAAGATTGGCTACCAAGCCTTGTGTTTTAGGAACCTGTATAGGTTGCGGCTTTTTGTGTGACCTAGATCTTGGTGGTAACACAGGATGGTAATGACTCTTTGATGTATGGAAATATACAGGATGGTGCTTCTGTTGGTCATTTTTAGATGTAATTTTCCATAAACATCTGTAAAGAGATGTTTGTTCTTAATGACAGTGCCTCGTGTAATATTGGTGGTGCTTGGGGAAAAACCCTCATCCTTGGTTTGGAGTACTAGGAGGGGCCAGTCCAGGTCCAGACCATTTTCACCTCTTGTGGTCCTGATGTACAGGTGGGAAAGGGCGTTGGCTATGACTAGCTCAGGTCCAGGCTTGTACTGGATATTCATGTTAAATCTCTCCAGGAATTCCATCTAGCGTGCTTGATGTCTGGTTAGATTGGCCTAGGTCTTAAAATAGGTAAGCAACTTGTGATTGGTCAGAGAAGGAAATGCTTCCTAGCGCTCTAGGTAACAGTGCCACTTCACTAGGCAATAGACAATGGTCAGCAGTTCCTTACCATGGATGAGATACAGCATCCACCATCTGTCAGCTTGCATGATTCATAGGCTACCAGTAGAAAGTTGCCATTTTCTGATTTGATTTGTAACACCTCTCTAATGGAGGCATTCAAAGCATTAGTTTCCATTTGGTAGTCTATGTCTTGCTTTGGATATTGAAGGGTGGGAGCAGATGTCAGATTTTCCTTCAGGTGGCAGAAACAGAGATCACGCTGTGGAGTCCATACAAATTTAGACTTGATGCCTGTTATTGATGACAAGAGTGCAGTCAGGACACTGTAGTTGGGTATAAACTGTTGAAAATAGGCAATTCTTCCTAGGAAGATACAGAGCTTGGCTTTGTCCTTGGGTGGCAGCATCTTGAAGATTGCTTGGATCTTTAGGTTGTCAGGTTTAATGCCGTCTTTTGACACCATGGGACCAAGGAACAGCAGCTGTTTGCAGTAGAACTGGCACTTAGATGGCTTGGCAAGAAGTTTGTGTTGTGCCAAGGTTGCAAAGGTCACCTCTAAGTCTTTTTGCTGTTGTTCCATTAAGGAACTGTACACAATTATTTTGTCTAAGTATACCAGTGCATGATTGCTAATATGGAGTGAAAAGACCTTGTTCATGAAGGTAACAAAAGTTGACAGTTCATTAATCATCCCAAAGTTGAGCACAACACACTCACAGGAACCATACTTGGTACAGAAGGCTGTTTTGATATGTCTTCCTCTTTGATGTGGATTTGGTTGTACCCTGCTGTCAGGTTGATCTTGGAGAAGACAGTTGTCCCTCCCAAGGCATCAAATAGGTTGTCAATGAGTGGAAGTGTGATAGTCCACATGGAAGAAGTTTTGCAGGCAAGGGTTAATTTGGCTTCAAATAAAGAGCTATGCTGAAGATTGATAGTGTGTTGTTGGTTTGTTACAGGTAGAGGCCTAGTAGGGAATGATGGCTACTAGGGAAGGTAAGGCCTAGCTAGTAGGTGAAAAGACTACTAGAGGCAGATGTTGTCACCACCCAGCAGGAGATATTGGCTACTGTGGGCTAGAGAACCTCACCAAGAAGAGAACTGTGGCTGCTAGGGGTGAGGAATGAGATAGCTCAGCAGGGAACTTTAACTGCTTGGGGTGGGGATTGATCCAGCCTGATAGGTAGCTTGGGCTGCTCAGGCTTGAAGATGTTTAGATCCTGGCAGGTAATGCAGGCTGCCAGGGTAGAAGTGTGTGTCAGCATGGTAGGCAACTTGCCTACCAGGACTGCAAGTTTTGGACCCCTGGCAGGTATCACAGGCTGCCAGGGAGGGGAAGAGCTCTGAGGGCTCTATGTACCCTGATATGCTTACAGGAGATCTGTGAGCAAGCATCCTACCTAACAGACTGGTATGGTGTCCTCGTTTATGCCCATATGGGAGCTTTGGGGAGAGCCCAAAATAAGCATTGTAGGGCATAGATTTGCTCAGAGGTGTCACCAAGGCGGTTTGCTTGGGGAAGCAGCTGCAGAACTTGGTATTATCAGGCTTCTGGAAAGTAAAGCTGATTACTTTGCAACTGAAAGCCCAGACTTAATCACCTGAGTGAGTAAAAACAATGACATAGACTTTGATGATCTATGATTGGGTGGCCTAAGTGGAGTGCCACTTGTGAGGGCCCAGTCAAACACCCTTTCAATGTAGACTCATGCCTGAGTCTACAGGTTCTGGTAACAGATACTGAGATAAAGAACCAAGATGGTTCACAGTATGGGATCAGCAGATAAGACTAGTAAGGAGGACTGTATGATCACAGTGTTGACTAGTTGAGGGACTGTTGGTTCATGTTAAAATTTGTAAACAAGATCATGATGCAGGAGTGGCTGATCAGGATGCAAGAAAGACTAGAGGACTGGAATATCATGATTCAGGAGTAGATGATCATAATGCAGGAAAGATAGAGGACTAGAAGATCATGATGTAGGAGTAGCCAGAGGATCAAAAGGATCAGGATGCAGGAGTGACTGAAGGACTGATGATTGGAATGAACTGTTTAAAGACTGGAATAAGCTGTTTGTTGAATGAGATGGATTGGTTGCTGGCTGAGCTGAAGAGCTGGAAGATGTGGCAGAAGGACTAGAAGATGATAGTGCAGGACTAGCTTTGGAGCTGAAAGATGACTTAGAAGAACTACCCAGACTGGATATAGAAGCTAGAATACTGGTTTTGGTTTCTTAAAAGAGGAAGTAATAAGAAAAGAAGCAGTTAACTAATGATTTTATGCTACCAAAGATATTATAAAAAGATTGCATTGATTATCATACAATTAAAAGAAAGAAAATAAGAATATTTTACAGTGTTTATACTGTAGATTTATTAAGATTTGATTAAGTAAAAGAAGCTGAGAAAAGGCCAGAAACAGAACAGAGAAACTGTGAGGGCAAATAAGCAAATTTTGCCAAGAACAACTAGGAGAGATGAAAGGCAAGCAATGGGCAAGTTTGAAGCCGCAAAAATTTGAAGAAAATTTGGAGAAACTCAGAAAAACGTTGTAAAATTGATGGTTCAAAAATTCCCCATGTAAAACATAGGAAGAAGCGCTCAAGATTTTCCAAAGAAATGTGATGGGAATCACAGTGAAACTGTTAGAAACGCAGAGCAGTTGTTTACCCAGAGCAAGACAGCTTCAAGTTTAAGCCATAGTCAAGAGCGGGTCATTCAGGTAAACTTTGTGGCAAAAGAGTTGAATCAAGGTGTTTTATTGGCTGCAAGACAGAGTTTATTTAATCAGTATTTTTAGGGCTTTAACTTGAGAGTTAAAGCCTAAAAAATGAGGAACAGAAGCAGGAAATTTAGGGCTTTCATTGGCTGAAGTAAGTTATGAAGTTTAATATATTTTAGAGAGAAAAACTGGATAGTCTAAGATTTGGAAACCAAGAGTTCTGAGAGAGATTTTGGACTGAAACAAGGAGCTATAAAAGGAGGAGCTAACTGAGAATCTTCAGGGAATGGATCAAGTGGATTACAAAGGCCACAAGGACTACAGAAGGAGCTGAAGACCAAGCTAAAGATGAAGAGGCCCAAGTTAAAGAAGCCAGAGCTAAGGAGCTAGAGCTGGGACAGAACACAGGAGCCCAAGATAAAAGTATAGGATCCCAAGATCAAAGCACAGGATCCCAAGACAAAGGTGCAGGAGCCCAAGACCAAGTACAAGGAGTCCAAGGGATTGTTGGAGGACTACAAGTATTGGCAAACCCATATTATTTCCCATACCCAGATAATATATAAGAGAGTTTCTAAGGGGATATTCCTTCTGACAGTGAATAAAGCCTATTACAACCCCTGCCCAAATTTTCCAGTGATCAGAATGCAAGCCCTATGAGTGAGCTACCCCATGTCTTTTACCCTAGTCAAGGGGAAAAAGATACCTATTGTCAAAGTTGTAGGAGATTTGCCACCAGTAAGTCTTCCCAGGAGGAGTGAGAGAGATTTACTAGACATCTTGAGATGACAGATAGGGGAAGAGAGTTTATAGAAAATGAGTTTACTAGGTTGTTACAAGACTGATACAGGCCCACAGAGGGGTTAGCGCCCGCTGAAGTACAGGTGCATGGTGAGGATGCCCGCTTAGTAATTGGAAAAGTGCTGGAAGAGTTTCCAGTTATACAGGCTAAGTACAAGCTTCTAGCAAACCACTCACCACTGCTGGGGAATGACAAATCCTCCAAGCCAGTCCCTGGCTATGACCCAGGACACACTTTGGGGACTGGCAACCAGGAACCCCACAGGTAGTGGGTAATAATTCTGGATGGTAACTTTGTTTAGTGCTTGGTAGTCAGTAACAAGCCTAAGGGTTCTGTCTTTCTGAGCCACAAAGAATAAAGCTGCGGCAAAAGGAGATTGTGAGGGGCGGATAAGTCCTTTTTCTAATGATTTCTTGAGATACAAGTGTAGTGTATTGCCTTTTTTTGGAGTGAGGAGATATATGGGTCAAGCCTTAGGTACTAGTTCCTTGAGCTGGATAGTGTGCTGTATGTGTTTCTCTGGGGTTAACCCTGGTAGAGCATCCTTGAAGATTTCTGGATGAAAGGCTACAATTTCCTGATCCTGGGAGGTAGCAGTGTCTTGGCAGTCCTTAAAATGTATGACCTCATACTGAAAGGAGTCCCAATCAGTTGCTTTGAGGTGATCTTTTTCCTCTTGGGTCTCTGTAATGCGTACAAACACATGGTCCTAAAGAAGTGGGTCAACTGTGTCAGGGCAAATTTGGTGGTTGACTCCTTCTTGCTTGATGGTTAACACAGAGGTGGCCCAGTCAATGTGGGGGTTGTTCTTCCTCAACAAGTCCAGGCCAAGTACCACATCAAATCTTGGATAATCAATGGCAGGTCCTTAGATGGATGAGTGGAGGTTCTCCAGAGTGATGGAAAAGGGGGAAGTTTACCAGGTTACAGCAATGTGATGTTCATTGGCTAAAACCATGTTCTTAATACGCAAAGGATTAACAGCTAACTTGAACTTGTTCCAAAAGTTGCTATTGACAAGGGTACAATCTGCACCTGAATCCAAGAGGGCTGGACCTGTGCAACTTTGAAAGCAGAAAGGGTAGGATATCAGTTTATTGAGATGTCTAGCAATGGTGTAGAGTACAAGATCTCCTGAGAAAACCTGGATCATAGGGCACTATTTCACGTCCTCTGGGTGATATTCATTGCTTGGTGAAGAAGAAGTTTGGTGGGGAGAGCTTGGCTTGCTTAATGCTCTCCCTGTGTCACAGTAGGTTCCATCATGCCAGGAATTATCTGCCCAAGCAAGAAGGCTCAAAAAGCCAGGAAACCTTTATCAAAATTGACCAAGTTAACAGATTTAAATCAAACAGTTGATTGGAAATGAGTTATGGCTGCCCCAGTCTGTCAGCTGAAACCAGTTCCTCCTTGCAAATTGACGTTGATAAATTGGCGTAATTTAGGGGTCACCTGATAAAAGCTTGTTAATCAGCATGGTTGTCAAAAAAACACAAGGGTTCTTTGCAACCTGGCCCAGATACTCACTTGACAATGTGGAAGGAATAGGAGGCCAAGATTCAGGTGATATTGCTTAGTCAATTTTCTGATATATATTGAATAATTTTCACTGTTTCAACTCTAAGAGTTGAGTCCTCCCAAAATTTTACTCAATAAAAATCATTTATTCCTAGTTCTAATTTACTTTTCAAAATGCATCCTGTGGTTGGGTTGTTACAATATATTCTGTACAATCTAATTCTCAACCAAATCATTTCTGGAAGATGGGGCCCTGAAGTTGGAACTTTGTTGTTGGTGTCACCCAATGTTAATTTTGTACCAGCCAATCTTGAAGCCCCCTATTCTGGAAACTGAAAATTGTGTTGTCTCCCAATGTCCAGAATTTTATTCTGAAGATGTGTTGATGCTGTCTCAGGCCATTTATCTTGGGCTACTTTGGTTAGGATTAATTATTTTTATTAATCCTAGTATTACAATTGGAAATTTTACAAAAAGATATCTGAAGCCATGCTTGTGGTTAATCATTAATTCTATGTGGATTTGGTTGGTAATTCCTCATCACTTAGAAACAGCTTCATACTATCCTGCAATTTCTGTCTCATTACTCAACTCTTCTACGTCTGAGTTTTTGGAAGCAGTTTTTCATGAATTTGTGTTTCTTTTCTCCTGCTCTGTTGAGATATCTGCATTTACCATGTTTATTAGTATCAGTTCTTTTCTGAGCTTTCAGTTTGGACTTTTCTTTAATTTGTGGTTTCCATCTCCAGTTGCAGTTATTGATACTGGATCTTCTGTTTCCTATTTCTGTTGTGTCATGTCAATTTGGTGTCCAGATTATTTTCCTGCTCCACCCACTGATAAAATTTGCGTGAAGTTTTGTCAGCGTTATCATTCTATTCCGGTTTAAGCCTTTGTCACAAATCCCAAGTTTACCATGTGACAACAAAGGTTTCTGAGGATGCTTATGAATGGTTGTTGTCCGCAGTAGAGCGCAATCCACATGTTTTAACTGAAAGTGCATCTCTATATCCTTTGTTAAAAAATTTGTGTGTATCTATTGAGGAGCTCAAACTATATTGTAAGCTGTACGCCTTCCATCAGGGTACTACTCTGCTTTTAATATTCATTCCTCAGTTTCTTGTCTACTGCCAACAATTGATGTTACTGAGGTGAAAAACTCTCAGTGTTGTGGTTAGAAGTTGACCAGACTGCCCGGGATTTGGCAGTTTGGGATTCCCTGTTAACCACAACTGAGGCCCTGGTAAACCAAATTCTTTCTCTGGTCTCAAATCCTTCAACTTCCAAGCAAGGTACATTGGTAATTGAGGACAAACCCTCTGGGCGCTCCTGGTTTTCTGGTCTTTGCTCTGCAGTGGTTTCCTTCAGCCAAATTCAGGATTGTTCTCCCCATAGCTCTTCTCAGTTGCAATTGGTAGTGGTGAAAAAACCTGTCAATGCAAACGAGGCACCAATGTTGTCCAGTCCTGATAGTTCTTTGGCAATACTTCAGCACGTCATACCTGCAAAGCCCTCCACGGTTATTTCCAAAGAGTTGTCCCTTGTTCCCATTGATTGTGATAATTCCGTTCTTCCAGATGCTGTCCAAGAAATGATTGAGTGTTACTTCCAGGATAATCCTGCCTCCTAAGCTGCTGTCTGTACCACCAAAGAGAAGCAGGACCCTGCCAAGATTGCAACCTTTGCTGCAAATAAATCTACTTCTGGTTACTTCTTGTTTTATGGTAGCATTGATAATGGTCAAACTATCAATCAGCCAGCCATTTTTTTGGATACAGGTGCTTCCAAGAACTTCATGAGTGTGGAGACTGCAGACTTGCTACAACTCAAGTACCACCCTGGAATGCTTGTTAGAGGTGGAAACTGTCAAACATTTCCCTCTTTTCAGCTGAAAAAGCCAGTAACATTTGTAGTTGCGGGTCATTCTTTTACTGTAAGGTTTTCCGCTTGCTCTACCCTGATGTATCCTATAATTTTGGGGGTGGGTTGGTGGAGAGATCATAATGTATCAACCTTACTGAAATAAAATGTGCTACAGGTGGAACACTCTTTGGGTATGTATATTCTTATTACTCTGTTAGGTATGTCCAAATTGGAGCAATTTTCTCAGACCATTCAATTGGTTCCTGTCCCTGTCCCTGCAAGTTCAGATTTACTGGCATGTTTACAACCCTGGCCTGCGGCGTTTGACGCCACCAGATGCAAGGTCCTTCCCAAGCACACTCAGTTTGACTTTGACTTTAAAGTTACTGTTGATCTGATTCAAATTGCGTCTCCTATTTACCCTTTAATCTTGAAGGAAGACACATGTTTAGAAGAGTGGACTTGTGACATGTTGGCAAAGAGCTATATTTTTAAAAAGTCTTTGTAAATCTTCTCCCTGTTGTTGTTTATTCAAAAGGCTTATGGGTCTCTTTGTCCTTGTGTTGACTACGGGAATTTGAATAAAATTACAATTCCTGATCCCTACCCTTTACCTCTCAAAGCACAGATCTCTAGGTGTGTTGAGAAGGCTAAGGTATTATCAAAACTTGATCTGTTGAATGCTTTCAATCAAATCAAGATTGTGGAAGGAATGTAATGGTTAACAGCATTCAGAACCAAGAAGGGCATCTTTCAGTTCTGTGTAATGCCTTTGGATTGAAGAATGCTCCAGCTTGCTTTCAGCAGCTAATTAATTCAGTCTTGGGGGATCTCCTAGGTGTATGTGCCATTGTGTATATAGATAATATCTTGGTGTTCTCTCCAGATGAGGAGTTGCATAAGGCCCACCTGTTGGCAGTTGTAGAGCGCATTATTCAGGCAAACTTGATCATTAAAAGGAGTAAGTGTGAATTCTTTAAACGTAAGGTTACCTTTCTGGGTAATTTTATCTTTGAGGATGGCCAAACCATTGCCCCTGACAAGGAAGATGAAGTTTGAGAGTATGCTACGCCTGTGACAGTATCCTAACTCTGTAGTTTCTTGGGTACCTGTAAGTTCTTGAAGAAATTTACCCCTCACTTGTCTAAAGTGGCTGTCCTTATATTTGGCTAGTGGAAAGACAACTTTGGTTTGGACGCCTGAGTGCGCAAGTGCATTCTCAGCAGTCAAGGCTCTTTTGTTGTTGTCACCTGTGTTGAGACATGTAGATCCTGAGCTTCCTTGTGTGGTTTCCACAGATGCATATAAATACGCTGTGGCTGGTGTGTTGTTGCAGACTGCTGGCAATGAGATTGAGAGACCTGTAGGGTATTTCTCCTGGAAGATGGAAGCTTATGAACACAATTACATGATTTACGACAAGGAATTGTTGGCTGTTGTGGAATTGTTAAAGCACTGGCATCACCATCTCATGTTGGCATGTCATCCATTTGTAGTAAGAACTGACCACAAAGCTCTTCTGTATTATCAACAACCCAGGGGTTTGTCAGTTTGTCAATCCAGATGGCATGGTGACCTGACAAGATACAAGTTCTGCTATGAGTTTATTAAGGGGTCTGACAATCACTTGGCCAATGCACTGAGCAGAAACCATTCCCATCTCCCAAATGCTAGTATGGACGCCAAGTTTAACACACATACTATGATTTCAGACAAGGCAGTGATACCTTTTTTATTGTCTCCACCTGCTACGCTGGCCACTGTGTCCTTAACTGAGGGCTCAGACCTGGACTTATATTCCAAAGTTAAGTTTCTGCAACCTTTGTCCAAAGGCTATGATAGGCTATTGGAGCTAGCATGTGCAAACCCAGTGGGCCAGCCCCAGGGTTATCATAAGATAGGTCCAGTTCTATATCATCAAGGTTGCTTGTGGGTTCCAGAAGGAACTATTTGGGAAGAAATAATGGAGGCTCATTACACCTGTCCAACGGCAGGCCACTCAGGGAAAAAAATGTTGGAACTAATCTGCCGCCAGTTTTCCTGGAAAGGTTTGACAGTGCAGATATCAGCTTTTGTTTGTGATTGTCTGGTATGTGTTTGTTCTAAGGCAAGCTGGAATAAGACTACTGGTTTAATGGCTCCACTGCAGCCCGCTGTAGGACCCTGGATGTCTGTGTTGATGGATTTCATTGGTGAACTTCCCAATTCCAATAAGTTCAATGCAATCATGGTGGTGGTAGATTGTTTCACAAAAATGGCACACTTTGTACCTTGATCAACTACAATTACTTTGGTGGAAACAGCTAGGTTGTTTGTGAATAGAATCTTCTCCCTACATGGCATCACAATGGAGATTGTAGGTGACCATGGGCCTCAATTTATTGCTCAGTTATGGGAAGCTTTTACTGGAATTCTTGGTATCAAATTATGCTGTTCCACAGCCTTTCACCCCCAATCTGACAGACAAACGGAGAGGGTAAACCAAAGTTTGGAGGTCTACCTACGTTGCTACACTAATGTGCAACAAGATGACTGGTGTGATAATCTATCCATGGCAGAGTTCACATATAATAACGTCCCTCACACGTCAACTCAAGTATATCCCTTATATGCCAATGTGGATTACAGCCCTTTTTCCAATATGGGTCCTTGTTTGGTTAGCAACATGGAAGCTGCAACTAACCAGGCTGCTGCATTAAAGCAGATTCATCAGGAGCTACAGGTTACCCTTGCTGCTGCTGTGGCAACTTAAAAGGAATATACAGATTGCAAGCGCCAGGAAGGTCCCACTTACAGGCCAGGTGATTTAGTCATGGTTGATGCTTGCAATATGAAACTGAAGGTTCCCTGTTGCAAATTAGGGCCTAATCAAGTTGGCCCCTTCAAAGTTGAACGTCAAATTAGTCCCTCCACCTATTGGCTGGATTTACCTCCTGCTTTCAAGATTTTCCACACCTTTCATGAATGTCTTCTTACTCCCTTTAAAGGTACAGAGACTCCCCCTTCCCAACCCATTCTTGTGGAAGTAGAGCCTGAGTATGAGTTAAATAGTATTCTGGCTTCCCTCAAGAATCAACACCGTTTGAAATATTTGGTGTCTTGGAAGAGTTATCCTGATTCTGGAAGCTCCTAGGTTCCCCACTACAATTGTTCCAATTCCCCAGATCTGATTCACAAGCTCTACAAGCACAATCCCACTTCTATTGACCACCATGAACTTATTTTAGCTGCAATGAAACTCCCACCTGCCCACAAGGCTTTCTCCTTATCCCATCTCCAGGATGGTGGTTTTGTGCCCAGGGCTAAAGCAGAGGTTAATGTCACAGTAGGTTCCATCATGCCAGGAATTATCCACCCACGCAAGAATGCTCAAAAAGCTAGGAAATCTTTATCAAAATTGACCAAGTTAACGGATTTAAATCAAACAGTTGATCAGAAATGGGTTACAGCTGCTCCAGTCTGTTAGCTAAAACCAGTTCCCCCTTGCAAATTGACATTGATAAATTGGCGTAATTTGAGGGTCACCCAATATGAGCTTGTCAATCAGCATGGTTGTCAGAAACTAGTCACACAAGGGTTCTTTGCAGCCTGGACCAGATACTTACTTGACAATGTGGAAGGAATAGGAGGTCAAGACTCAGGTGGTATTGCTTAGTCAATTTTTCTGATATATACTGAATAATTTTCACTGTTTCAACTCTAAGAGTTAAGTCCTCCCAAAATTTTACTCAATAAAAATCATTTATTCCTAGTTCTAATTTACTTTTCAAAATGCATCCTGTGGTTGGGTTGTTACAATATATTCTGTACAATCTAATTCTCAACCAAATCATTTCTGGAAGATGGGGCCCTGCAGTTGGAACTTTGTTGTTGGTGCCGCCCAATGTTAATTTTGTGCCAGCCAATCTTGAAGCCCCCCATTCTGGAAACTGAAAATTGTGTTGCCTCCCAATGTCCAGAATTTTATTCTGAAGATATGTTGATGCTGTCTCAGGCCATTTATCTTGGGCTACTTTGGTTAGGATTAATTGTTCTGCTTAATCCTGGTATTACAATTGGAAATTTTACAAAAATATATCTGAAGTCACGTTGGTAGTTAATTATTAATTCTATGTGGATTTGGGTGGTAATTCCCCATCACTTTGAAACAGCTTCATACTATCCTGCAATTTCCATCTCACCCTGGGATTTTTCCTTGTCCTGGTTTTCCTGATTGCTGGTGAATCTAAATTGAGTGTAAAGTTCTGTGACCCACCTTTGGCCCTGAATTGGGATGTATTTCCCAGACCATCAAAGAAAGTGGCCCGTGTGCAAGCAAAACCCCTCCAAAACCTGGAGGGCCTGGCCCACACAGTAGATGAATGCTTTGTATTGGCCTTTCTGGCCAAAGCCCCAATCCTTCCTTTGGAGTCCCCTCCAACTGCAGAGAAGACACTAATCCAGCTAGATTGCTTGCTGTCCTGGTATTGCCCTGTTTTGAGACAACTGGTGGGCCAATAAAAAAACGCAGGCCACATGGAACCAAGTGTGCCTAACCCGCAGCCTGGGGAAATTGGGTATAAATCCCACAGTTGGCGGAATCCCAGGCAAGCAATTCCTCCAGTCTGGAAGTCCCTTGACCCAAAATAAGTGAGTTTGGGAGCCCTCCAGTTGGGTCATTGGAGAAAGGTGTTAGGGGTAATGTGCACCCTGAGTCCCCAAAATGCCCTTAGCCAATTGTTTGACTGTACCCTACACCCGGGCTTCCTTACCCTTTTCTCTTGAGCCCAGACTATGGGAAGATTAGGCAGTGACTTTCAATGGGCTCTTCTTTAGATTGCTTTCCAATAACCCCTTTCAAAAAAACCTAGCCTTATCATCCCCCTTTTGCATATAATGAAAGCATGGGCTGTCAGGTCCCTTGCTTACCAATTCCAATTGTTGAATAAAACTTCTGAATTTGCAAATATATTTGTGTTTTGATGTTTTATTTGATAATAAAGGTTATTGTCCTGACTCCTGTTGCTGTCTTCCCCTCACTTCTGTCTGGTCTGCCTGCCCGTTTGCCTGCCTGCCCATGGTTTTATGTTAAGAATCAATCCAGGAAGATATGAACTCGGCCCAAGCCCTTGTTATTTCCCCAGAAATCACAGCCTGTCTGCCTGGAAGTTCTAGTAAAAGGGACCCATCTGATATAATGTTGTCTCCTTGGTATAAGGTGGCTATGTGGATATAAGTGCCTATCTCCCTATTGTTCTGGTCCTCCAGCCCTGTCTTTTGGAGCAAACTTTCCCTGATTTCTCAAACTCCTGGTTTTGCTCCTGGTCTGCTTTCTAATGTCATAGGACATCTAAACCAGGTCCCCATCAACTTAGCATTCTATGTTCTGTTTCCTTGGTCAGCCTCTTACTCTGAGGTATTGTTGCCCCCTCCAGGATCCAGAACTACTGAAACCCCTTTTTCCAACTTGGCCAATCCTCTCCCCACAGCAGTCTTAGCTCCCTCTCTACCCTCCTTGCACCAGATCCCTGTGTTAGATCCAGATGCCCCTCCCACCCAGGATTGCTCTCTGTGGTTGCTTACCAGGGCCTTAGTCATGGCCTTGGATGCATCTTTCCCTCCCCTTTTAGCTCATCTCCTTTGGGAGGCCCCTTTGAGCGGCTATCTCAGTCTTGCACTGGATGGCATCCTGGTGGTTGGTCCCACCAGGATGGGAGCCAGACTTTGTTAGTCTAGCCCCCTCTCTTATAGTGAGTGTGATTGGACTGACCATTTTTCTTGTTGTCATGGCCATTGGAGCCTGCAGGCTTGTTGGTTGCGTGGTCATTATTGTTAGGCAGAGGGCAGTTGGAGCAGCCTGAGGAGTGAGAGTCTTTAGGTCTCTCTATTTTCCCGCTTTGTGCCTTGTGCAGCGCATTAGATGTTTGCTCTGCTTTTTCCGCTTCACAGTAAAGACTCTGAAGATCAGTTACTTGGTCCAGGTTCATGTGTCTCATTACATGCAGCTTAAGGGCATCATAGTACATGAAGTGTGAAGTGGGTTGTCAAACATCATATCTGAGAGAGCTCATAGGCAGAGCTCCTTGTAGGCTTGAGTAAGCTTCTTTACTGTGCCAGTTTGGGTTAATTTCTTTACTTGGAGTATGATCATGAGGACTGTGTCTTTCATTACAAATCTTACCAGAAAGTCCCGCTTAAAGGTGTCCTAGCCCTTCTTGGTGTGGTCTTCATGCAACTTGTTGCACAAGGTGCCTACATTGTGGGTCAGACAAATGGATATCTTCACAATCCAAAACTGTGTGGGGAATTCCATTTGTGTCAGTTTGCTTTGAGCATATTGGATCCATGCAGTGGTGTTGTTGTCATTTGCTCCTGAAAATGATTCCAAGGCGGCACTGCACAGACATTGGAATATGTGGGCAGGCATGATTGTCAGGGATCTAGCCTGTGGGGGTTCTTGAGAACTTACAGGCAGATGGCCCACAGGTCCTGAGGGAAGGGTCCACCACAACATAGGAGCTAACTTTAAAATATAAGATAACAATTTGCTCAGGAGAGCTCAGGATCCCTGGTAGGCACCATTGAATCAATAAGGCCAATGAGGGTGATGTACATCACCCCAAATATCTGAGTGGAAGTAGATTCATTGGTTGCAATATATTCCTGCAGGCAGTTGGGCTGCAGGGTAAGAGGCAGTGTCATTGGAACTAGGTAGGCAGGCAAGTAGTTGTACTTGTCACAGAATAGCAGGAGAGGTATTGTGACTTGGGTTCCTTCTCTGAAAATGGTTTTTGTCTCTCTAGTTATGGCCTCTGGGTTGTAGATCAGGATTTTCTCTAGAGTGAATTTTGAACACACTGGGTTGGGTGGGTACTCTATGAAATGTACCGGGCCAAAGGGAGCTTCTGGTGGACCATATAGTTCAGGCAGATGGTCTGCGGCTTCTTGGGGTTGATGGATGTGAGGTACAGAACTGCAGGATGTATACTGCAAATGAAATAGAACTAAAATCAAATATGGAATAATCTGGTTGAACCAAAAGTTCATGTCACTTTATTGCAAGAATGGCAATGGGCAACTTCCTGGCGGCCCAGGGTATAAGTATACCCATCTGCCATGAAAAAACTTTTACAATTTCCCTCAGGCCTGGTGATACTGTCTAGCAGAGTTTTGCAACCCTTGGTGGCATCCATTGCAGGATATTTTTCATTGGCTGGCTTGAACTGAGAAAACTTGAATTTTCCTTTTGGGTTGCAGGATTGGTCATCTTTGAGTGGCATGCATTCCACAGGAAGATTCTCTGCTTCCCCTGCTGCAGTGGCCCAAGTTATTTTGGGATCTTTGGCTTGACCCACACCCTCATTGGTCAGGTTGACAGGAAACTTTGGCGTGGGAGGCCTTGATGCAAGTAAATTTAGTTAATCAAGCCTCAGGAGATTCCCCAAAGTTGAATCCTGTTCTGGTTTGAGCCCAGAAAATTGCAGGCTGGCAGCCTGCAGGGTACCAGGGGTTGAATCCTGCAGCTGGGATTCCATCATATGAATAGTTAACAGGAACTTATCACTTGTGACAATGATACTTTTGTCAACAACTTGGGTTGTGGTGGTAGGGGTTTGGAAAACACCCTGAGCTGATAAGGTAGGGACTGGCATCACCATGTTCTGGTACAGAATGTTGCAATGTGCTAGAATATGATGAATTTGATAGACATTAAGTTCAAAGTCAGATCCAGAACTTAATTATACATAGGTAATTGCTCAACTGATTTATTGAGAGCTAGTGGATTTCAGAGCACTCTGGATTTCACTCAAATCCTCTCAGTAATTTGGCAATTTAGAGGTTACACAAAGGGGCAACAAGCAAGGCCTTTGATTCCTGAATTAAAGCTCCTACTTGGCGCTTGAGTCCAGAAACCTAAATGAAAGTAATGTCAATAATACAATTGCCCAATCAATCTTTACTTTAGGGTGCAAAATAAATAGCCTATATTGATATTAATATTTTGATTATGGTATTGATGCCAATCCTGGCCTAATTCACCAGCCTTCCATACCACTAATTTACCCTCTACCGATTTCCCACTTCTCTATATATACTTGATTTTTATATGAAATAAAGATAAGTTTTTACCTCCACATATTGTTCACTCCACTTTGGTTTTACTACCCTGTATTCAGGTATAGTAATTAAATAATTATCAGGGCTAATTTTTGTTAGCTATAACTAACAGTCTATTAATACAACATTTGGTGCTCATGGTAATTTTCAAACAAACACCTGGTCCTTCCAACCCCCACAATTCCTTCTTGATGGAGGGAGGGATGCATTGTGGTAACAATAACACCTACCAAGACCTACACAGTGGTCTCACCCAACTCCAAAAATCCATGGATGATGTCCCCTGGCTCTCACCACTTAGCAACTGGAGCCCCCTACATTTGACAGCGCCTGCACCCATAGAAGTGGAAACTAATGCCAGTCCCTCTAAAGAAGTCATCTGGAAATCCATGACCAGAATGTACAAAGGAGCGGATAACAAAGGTCAACAATCACAACTGCTGGCCATCCAAAACACCTCTGCAAAAATATCCATGGAGAGATTTTGTAACATAAGCTTGGTAAACCTTGACCAAATTTGTAAGGACCTACAAGCTGCAGAGCATGTGAAGGACTACATCCAGAAATTTGCCCACCCAGCCATCTGCCACAATTGAGTACACTTGGGGAGCATACAGAGCTTGATAAAAGATCAGGGAATACTAGTGACAAATCAGCAATCATTTTTTCAGATTTTATACCACAATATGACTACCAACTTTGAGTTAATGAACAATCAGCTTTCAGAAGTGATGGCGGTCCAGAACAGCATTATCCCCTGGTCCAAAGCGGCTGAGTGAGGACTGAACTCTCTGGTCCCCATCAAGTGATCCAGACCTTTTTCCACCAAGGGTTGTGCTCCAACTGGATTGCCACAGTGGCAGCGCACATCAGAGAGAATGGACCAGTCATCTGTGAGCTGGTCCAGGAGGTGACCATCTTGAGCCAACGCCTGGCAGCTCTTCCCTTGGCAGGCCCCAGCCAACCTGTGATATCTACTCCTTTCCCTTCAAGTGCAATGATGAATAGAGATATATTGGAACTCTATGACCACCTATCAAAATTACAACATGAAGTGAAGAAAGCAGGCATTGACTTGACTTTCATCCATTGAGAGTTTGGCAAAGTCAAACACAAGGTTGATGGGTTCCAGGCTGAGAAAGCCACCTGTCTAGCTGGTGCCAAAGCCAAGACAAACCCAACACTGAGACAATCTCAAAGCTTCAATAGGCACTGTTCAACCAGGAAAAGAGGATAGGCCTACTGGAAGAGGACTTAGATTTTACTTGTCTGGAGAGCCAAGCCTACACAGATAAACTGGATGAGCACAGGGCACTGATGGCTTCTATCCAAGACCAGTTGGAGAGAGCAAACAGAAAAATGGCTTCACTGAAACAGAAGCTGGATGTAAAGTTACGCCTCCTCCTTAGGCCTCCACTTCAATTCCTGCCAAATGCTTGGGAATTTCTACCAAATTATGCTTGAATATTTATCTGAAAGGTTACTAAAAAAGCCCAAGAAAGACCATCAATTTAATATTTTAGAATTATTCTGAAGATGCTCCTGCCTAACCCACCCAAGAGACACCTCTGGTTAAATATCATGTGAAAGAGCAGCCAGGAGCAGTGGTAATTGCATCTAAAGCATATTCCTGATGTTAGTTGGTTCAGTTTTCCTTTTGACTACATCCATTCAAAATTTGCCAAGATCTCCCTGCCTCAAGAAATTCATTTGTATCCGCTCATATCATTGGTCAATTGGCTTGTGACATTAAATCTACTACCCTAATCCTATCACATCCCTTAAATGAATGCAAGTGTTGTAAAAGACCTTGCTTCATCATTTTCTACTCTAATAAAGTTCAAAATTTGTTAGTTTAATTTGGCCTTCTGGTTTTGCCTGTTGCTTTTGGTGTTCAGTTGATTCCTTCTTCCCTTTGGCCTCCCAGGAATTGTTGGCAGCAATATTTTGGTTGTTGCTGAAACTTCAATTTTATTGTGGTTGAGAGCTTGGTTTTATTTCCTTTTAACCTGCTCCCCAATTCTCACACTGGATAGTATTTCAAACCAACACCAACACAGGGAGACTGGACGTTAATTCCAGGGCAGCTACTAGAACTCATCTAGGAAAGAAGAGTATAATAGACTGACAGCAACAAAGAGACCAACCAGAGGCTCTCCCATTCTATCCAAGTGCTAGAGTTGGTGACAGATAATAGAGGTCCAGCCATGGTTACCATTGAAGATACCATACAAGATCTCAAAGCACAACAAGAAGAGGCACACAAGTCTGCATCTGAAGCCAGCTTTGCTGCCTCCAAGGCCAACCACAACAGACCTGCTTCTCCTATTTGGTAGGCTGCACCAGCTACAACTGTGGCCCATAACACTTTGCCCTTCTTTAAGCCTGATAATCCCCCCAGGTTTGACAGAAAGAGTAACATAGCCATGTTCCTCTGGCTATACCAGAACTCAATGTATGGGGCAGATGAGGCTATAAAGGACACTATCATAATAAACTATCTGGACACCAACACACAGACACTGATACTACCCCGCCTCCCAGAAATGGCTGGACTTACACCAACATCTCTTGGGCCTTGATGGAAAAGTTTTGTAGCCAGGAAGCCCTCCTAGGACAAAATATGTACTTTGTGGATACTAAACTCAAGGTGGGAGAAACCTTGGAGGAGTTTACTTCCAGATTCTACTTGGAAGCACAGAATTTGGCTTCCATGAAGGCAGTGTTGTTCATTAATGTACAGCCAGCACTTCTCAATGCAGTACAGATCAACAGGGAACTCTTGCTTTCCTTAAAGTCTGGAAACTATACTGCCCAGACAGTCCCCAACCTGATCCAATTGCTGCAAACTTACAAGGAGGAGTTTGAGATCCCTCTACCTAAGGAAACACTAAAGCCCCCCACTGAAACCAGAACCAGAAATTTCAGTACTGATGGTTTGAAGGCGGTTGAGCCCAATCCTGGTACTTTGAACAACTCAGCACGCCTTTGCTTCAAGTGTAACAAACCTGGGCATCTCTCCCAGGATTGTAAATCCCCACACAAGGTCTTGGTTGTAGGTGTAGAACCAGAGAAGGAGGACTATACTGATGACGCAGATATTGAGGAAGACAATGAGGAATAGTCAAAAAATTACTAAGCAGCCAGGACAAGGAGAAATCCTTGGCTTCCCTTGTAGTTTTGACACCCTCATCTCCCCCCAAACCTCTACCCCCAACAAACCTGCTCTGAGGCCTGCTGCCTCACCACCCTCTGAGTTGAGTTCTAAGAGCCCTCCCTGATTGAATTCAACTCTCAACCCTTACACAAAGATACTGACTTGAAAAGAGTCCAAGAGGACCTCCTAAATTGAGTTCTCACAGTTAACACTCAAACCCATCAGACAACGCTTCACCCTGAGGTGTTCATCCCACAGATAGCTCAGAAAACGGTCTCTTCACTGTATGCCAAACAGCTGGCTCAACCAGGCGTGAAAGTTACCCACAAGGAAGACAGCGCTGAACAACTGAACAATCTGATACGTACTGTGAATATATCAGCCCCTCTAGAGTTCCTCAAGGAAGAAAGCCCAGCTGTAGGAGCTGACATGGCTACCTTCCTAGAGAAGTTCAAAGGACTGAGCGTGCACCAGGTCTCCAAGATTGTAGAGATCAGAGAATACTGCCAGGAATGTACTTATATTAACCTGGCAGTGAACAAAATCCACATACAAGCCATACTAGATACTGGTGCCCCAGGGAACATTATATCCTTGCAGCTGGTCAAGAAGCTAAAACTGGCACCAGACTTGGATTACCATGAAGAGTTTGGTACAGTTGGGCCACAGACTACTAGAGCAAAAGGAGCTTACTCTTCTCTCCCTCTCTGCTTTAGAAAATCAATGGTCACTGCCCCTGCCATAGTTCTGGAGAATAACAGCTATGACATCCTTATTAGAACTAGATTTATGGTTCATTATGGCACTGTGACCAACCATGGAGACCATACGTTTGGGATCTTGGGCCACTTGATTCCAATGTTCTACCATCGTGATTGCTCTTCTGATCTGCCCCTATGCCAGTTGCACTACATCAACCTGGATTATGTAGATGGAGAACTGTCAATTGCCTATACACTGTGTATTAAGAAGGCTAAGGTGCTCCCTCTCTTGGTGGGAGAAGCCAAGGGTATTACTGTATATGCGTCTTCCACAGTGTTCATACCACCAGGCTTGCAAGTAATACATAACACTAGCCTATCACTTGCACTCCCTACTGGTACTCATGGAGAGATTTTTGACATCCCAAATGCATCATGGTTAGAGCCATGGGTAGCACCAGGAATCATCATGTCTAGCAATCAGGAAATCTTGGTGTTGCTGGCTAACATGAGTCAACAACCAATGACTGTCTCCAAGTATCAATTGCTGGACCACATACGTTTAGAAGAACATGGCAACCTATAGGAAGCTTCCCCTTTGCAGAATTCTTGAAGTTGGGCTTACCCTGTGAGCAGCCAAGAGTTCTGTCAGTCATCAGCTGTGAATTGCTATCAGTCCTCTCCAAAGAGCAAAAGGACCTAGCTATGGATCTCTTTGCTCAATAAAGGAATGTGTTTGCTAAGGATGACTATGTCCTTGGGAAGGAAGTAGACGTAGTGCATCACATTGATACCCAGGACAGCCCCCCAATTTTCTCTAGACTAATACAACATAGCCAAGCTAATAATGCTGTGGCCAAAGAGGAGCTCCAGAAACTACTAGGTACTGGACTCCTGGTTCCCAGCAAGAGCCCTTGGGCTGCCCCCTGCTGATTGTCAAGAATAAGGACAGTAGTCATTGAGTGGTGATTGACTACCACTGTCTGAATGCAGTCACCAAGAAGGACTCAGATCCACTTCCTTGTAAAGATGATAAACTGGATCAACTGGGAGGTGCCAAGTTCTTTAGCGCAATGGACCTTATCAGTGGGTATTGGCAAATTGACCTGCCTCCTGCTGATCAAGAGAAATATGCTATCATTACCAACCAAGGGCTTTTCCTATCCACAAGGATGCCCCAAGGCCTATCCAATGCACTGGCTACCTTCCAGAGAGCAATGGATGCAGTGATGAGAGATCTCAAGATCTCTTGCATCCTAGTATACCTTGATGACATCAATGTCTTCTCTTGCACCTTTAACAAACACTTGGCTCATCTGGAAGAGGTTTTCAAGCGGCTCTTAGACGCCAATCTAAAGCTGAAGTCACACAAATGCAACTTCTTCAAGGAGCACCTAGAGTTCTTGGGTTTTATCATCAGTTGTGATGGACTCTGCCCTGTACCTCTCAAGGTTGAGGCCATTGAAAAGATGCAGGTGCATTCTAGTAAAAGGGATGTCCAAGTCTTCCAAGGGATGATAAGTTACTATTGCTGCTTTATCCCCAATTTTGTCACACTAGGGGATGCACTCTTCCAACTCCTTTGCGCCAATGTGGACTTCTTCTGGAGACCAGCTGCCAGACTGCATTTGAGGCCCTAAAGAAGACTCTCACTGATGCACTAGGGCTGGCCTAACCAGACTTTTCCAGACCCTTTGTAGTTCATACTGATGCCAGATTGACAGCCATTGATGGTGTACTTTTTCAGCTGGACGCTGATGGATTAGAACATCCAGTGGATTTCTGCTCTTGCACCCTCAACGTCCATGAGAGGAACTACACGGTCACAGAATGTGAGTTCTTGGCAGTGATTTACTCCTATCAACAATTCAGGGTGTACCTTCATGGAGTACACTTCATAGTTGTCACAGACCATGCTTCCTTGCAATGGCTGAAGACACTGAAGGATCCCAAAGGTTGGCTAGCACATTGGGCCATCAAGCTAAAGGCATACAACTACAAAATCATTCACTGAGCCGGCGCAATCTACCAAAATGCTGACTGTCTCTACCATCTGCCTACTGTCGCCTTAGTCTCTCCCATGGCTGAAATTCTCTATGATAAACTCATGGAGGACCCTTCTTTGTGGGGGAGGAACTGACAGAAATACAGAAGGCCCTCAAGAAGCTAGCTGTTGACATCAAGGTCTCCAAGGGATAGCTCCTAACACTTTGCAGGGAGTCCTGGCTTCTGTATATACGTCCATCTCTGCGCATGAACTCAGTAGTAGCTGCACACAAGACTAATGGACACAGTGGTATTAAGAAGACACTAGCAATGCTACAACAACATTGATTCTGGGAAAGAGTGCACACAAATGTGGTGGAGACTTTAGCCTCTTGCCATGACTGTAACATTGAGCGCCCAAAGGTAGCCAAGTTCCAGCACAGACTAGTCCAACCAGGGTTTGCCTTTTATACAGTGGCTATTGACGTAGTGGGTCCCTTGCCAGTCACCAACAGTAATAACAAGTTCATTATTGTAGATGTGAATCACCTGACCAAATGGGTAGAGACTAAGGCTATCCCTAACCAGTCTGCCTTGACCACTGCTATGTTCATACTGAAGAACATAATATACAAGCATGGTTGTCCCCAAGTACTGTTGACAGAAAATGGCACCAACTTTACCAGCTATATGATTCCCCTCCTAAATCAACTGATGGGAATACATGGTACGCTATCTTCTCCCTATCACCCACAGACCAATGGTATGGTAGAACACACAAATGGAAGCCTGGTACAGATACTACAAAACCTTAGTCATCAACAAAAGACAGAATGTGATACCTTTCTGCCAGCCCAAACCTTTGTGTACAATATTGGCTATCATTAGACCACAGGAAAGCCACTTATCCAGCTACTATACAGGCAACAACCAGGACTACCACCTCTGCTATACTTGTTGGTGAAACCTAGCCTGATATTATCCCCAGACGCCTACCTCAATAAGCTGGTACAGACGTTGATACGGCTACAATCTGAAGCCTAAATGGTTAACCTTAACCACAAACTCCAAGACCTTGACCAAGCCATGGCCAAGCACCCTCTCCTACAGTCTTAAGTGGTTGGAGATGAGGTCTAATTCTTCAGCAACAGAGGTTATGGTCAAGAGTCTAAACTTGCCTCTCTCTGGCAAGGTCCTGTTCAAGTCATCCAAAAGACTGGCCCCAACTCATATACATTGAAGGAGCCAGTTTCTGGGCAATTGATTACTAGAGTGCATACACAATATATGAGTGCTGCTCCTAGTAGTCAAGAGTAAGCCCCAATGAGAACAACAACCCAAAAAAAAGCCTAATGAAAAAATCCATGGGTTGTTGTCCAGTTTTCCAAAAACCAAAAAATATATAAGAAAAGGAAATTGGAAGACCTTTATTGTTGAAATACCAGGCCTTGCATATACCAGACCAATTAAACCAAGGACTGAACTGCGGCCAAGTAACAAAGCTAGTTTCCAGAGGAACCACAAAGCCTATGCCCAAGGATGGGACATTGAAGACCCACCAAGCGCCGCACACAATTGATTCCCACAGCCACGGGGAAGGACACAGCAAGTAAGAGGCAATCCCACAGAAGGGATTCCCAGAGCACATACTCATCTAGAGTCTTCCCACCTAGACGGTAGTACACCCCAAGAGGCCAGGCAAGGAAGGCAGCCATGTTGTATTCTTTAGTGAGGTCAAACTTGTTGGCACCACAAAGCATCAAGTTCCCAGTAAGGGCCATGGCAACCAGATGGTCTTCACTGACAGGATCCACCCCCTTCATAGTAGCCTGGAACACACAACAAAGCCTTTACTCAAAGTTGTTAGTAACTATACAACCTTCTACTTGAGGAACAGTCTGGCCAGGCATGGCCCAAGCCCTGACCACTGCCTTGAGGATGGCCAACACAGTACCCTGCTGAGTGGCACCAAGTTGTTGACAGAAAGTAAAACTTTGAAGATGGCTCTCCAAGTACTCTCCCATCTGACGCATAGAAAATTGCCACTGAACCAAGTTACCCTCCTCTAACTTGAGCAGGGTAAGGACTAGTGGCTGTTGAAGAGCCAAGAACAAGGCTGCCATTAAGGGATCAGTCCCCTCCAGAGGCACAGCAAGAATTAACTCCCACTGAAACTTGGCCAACAAGTCCAAGTACTGGCTTTCCATGTCCACCATGGGTAATAGCTGGGCTAGAGTCTGTCCTCCCACAACTGGGATCCTTTTGGCTTGAGCTGCCTTGGCTAGAGCCCGTTTCCTCTTAGGGATGACCACCTGAACAGTCTGCATTTTGGGCTGTGGATATATTAAAGTGTAGGAATGAACCATACTGCTACCTGGGGTCCTGTAGGTGCTCTTAAACCCTGTCATCTAATCCAGTGGCAGGAAATATTACAATGTGCTAGAATGTGATGTATTTGATGGACATTAAGTTTGAAGTCAGATCCAGAACGTAATTACACATGGGTGATTGCTCAACTGATCAATTGAGAACTAGTGGATTTCAGAGCATTCTGGATTTCACTCAAATACTCTCAGTGTCAGGGATCCACTCATTGGGAAGTATCTCTCCAATAGAATGAAGGAGAGCTCCCAAGTTGAATTTGACTAGAGTGGACCCTACTAGAATCCCTATAATTAACATGTGCAAGAGGTGATAAAATAAGCAGAATCTCCCCAGGAAGGGAGTGAAGTGGTTTAAAAGATAATAGACGCTGGTATACCCCAAAACCAACCAGGGGGCCTTGGGGTGAATAATGGGAGGGAATCATACTGTTTCTACATATGGGGCATGGCAACGGTGTGGTCCAAAACAATACCAAATTGAATCTTCTGATTTTATTGGTGGGAGTTGTTTTGGGGGTTTTAAAGTTCAAAATTGCTTGCCCATAACTGATTAACACACAAAAAGCCCATACAAGCAAGATGAACTTAATGTTTTTAAAGGGAGAACCTTTTGAATCTACTAATCAGGTTTTTAGAAGTTAAAAATATAGATTTATTGGTTGGATAGGAATAAGAAATTGTTGAAGCAATTTGGAAAGGGAAAATTTCTCAGTTTAAATACTGAGATCAAGTGAAGGAGGGAAAATAGTGGTTACCAGGTGATCCTGCAATAATAGATTAGAAAGTATTGCCTTGCAGGTCTGCAGCAGGCTGCAGCATTCAATTCAAGAAGAAGAAGTAATTTGGGTTATTGCATTGCAGGGTACTTCTGCACTATGGTGTGGATAGTATTTTGCATCTGTATGAGGAATATTTCTCTGTCTTGGTATTTTTATGACCCATGATTGGCTAGATGGTTCCCCTGAATATTGGCAGTTGGTGTTTAAGCATTTATTTTTAGGTTGATTGGTTGCTTTTGCAGTTTTAGAGCTTGATTTAAAGCCTAAAGAGTGGTTTCCATCAGATTCATCATCTGGGCCTTGATTCTTAGAATTTAGAGTAGAATTTATATGTTTGATTTGATTAGAGCTTTTTCTCTTGCTTTTGTTTTTGCTTTTGAAAGCACATTTGTTAACCGGTTTTGGATGTGGATTCAAATTGAATAATTCTATTGAACTGTTATTGTTAATAGTGTCAGTTTTAGCATTTAAAAATGCATTTTCCAATTTTTCTTTTGCACTAAGAGAGCCAAGATTTGTTGCATTGTTTGTGTAAGGGATAGAATCCCTTACACTCAGCAATTCAGCAATTTGGAGGTTACACAAAGGGGCAACAAACAATGCATTTGATTCCGGAATTAAAGCTCCTACTTGGCGCTTGAGTCCGGAAACCTAAATGGAAGTAATGCCAATAATCCAATTGCCTGATCAATCTTTACTTCCAGGTGCAAAATCAATAGCCTATATTGATATTGATATTTTGATTATGGTATTGATGCCAATCCTGGCCTAATTCCCCAGCCTTCCATCTCACCAATTTCCCCTCTACCAATTTCTCACCTCTCTCTATATACTTGGTTTTTATATAAAATAAAGATAAGTTTTTATCCTCATGTATTGTTCACTCTGCTTTGATTTTACTACCCTGTATTCAGGTATAGTAATTGAAAAATTACCAGGGCTAATTCTTGTTAGCTATACCCAACAGTCCATCCATACAACACAGTACATACCCCTCTGGTATCTCAGTCCCTGGTGTGTAAGGCGTTCAGTCCACAGGGAGCCCGGACAAGATTCTTTTTTATATTTGTTGGCCTTGGCGGGTATGGCAACAGGAGGAATTTTGAAAGTAAAGGTAGTACAGAGAACCTACCTGTTCTACCAATGTCATAACTGTGCCGTCTTAGCAGAGTTACAAGCTAAAAATATTTGGAAACCAGATAATGTTTTTAATTGAGAGATAACTATTATGTAGTTGTTGTGAATTGTGGATATCAGGAACATGTTTGTGTTAATCACTTAGTTTGAAGAAGGAGGGGGTGGCTTGATCCTGGTAATGAGTCAAGGGCTAAATTGAGACATTCACTGTATGAGATCATTGTTTGCTCATGTTGCTGTTTCTGGTAATTTGAGTCAACTTTTGCATTTGGCTAGGAGTTACTGGGAAGTCAGATTGCGGATCACAAACCCTGTTACAAAAGTAACAGCTTCAAGGCCCTGGTCAGGAATCAAACCCGCTGCCAACCACCAGGCGGGGCTAGCAGGCGGGGAGATTCACCCACACCTGGATTTTTGCTTTTTGAAGCAAATCCAGGTGCAGGAATTATTCCCGCCCTGGTGGCAGATGAGGGGCCTGTTCTGGGCCCCAAAAGCTACGCCCAAGCCTTGGTGAGTTTGGCTAGGCCTGGGCAGGCAATTTTTAGCTACCCAGTAAACCCAGATCAAGCCCACCCTCCATTAAGTAATTTGGGGTCCCCAATTGGGGACCCTTTTTTAATCAAGTTCTTTGGGCTTAGGAAAGCCTGTCAAGCCAGTCCAAAAATGGTGATCAAATTGGGAAAACCCACATAACCCCAGACGCCAAACTTTCCAGAACCAATGACCAGCCAAGCCAAGATGGACCACCAAAAATACAAACAACTGTTCCTGAAAACCCCAAAAATGACCATGAAGCAGCCAACCAAACAGCAGAGCCTGAGATGCCAAGCCTTGCCACACAGATAGCACCAGAAGAATGCCCAGAGGCACCTACATGTGAGTAAGTATATAAACCAGAAGCACTTGAAAAAGTTATGTATGTCATCCTTACCAAATAAAGTTATATGAACCTTTGGTTCACCAATCTGTTTCCATACATATTTTTGATACTCTTCCATCTGCATATACCCAAGCGTCAGCACCCATCCACTGGGATAGATAGCCAGACTCCAGTTGACAAAACCAAAGCCTTTGAATACTATTGTCCACCCAACGCACCATTTGTCCCTGTGAATTTCACTGAGTATCCCCCAAATCCTGACCACAAACCCTGGACCTTGGAAGACTTGCAGTGGTACACCCGCCCAAACGCACCCAAGGAACCCTATCAAATTGTCTGTGACGGCAAAGCAATCACCATCTTCCCTTTGATCTTCAACAGGAAGTACAACAATCCTGCTGCCTACCTGGTCCCCATGGAACCACCCCCAACACACAAACCGACCATCTCAACCCCACCCACTTCTGATGCCACTGGCTAGAGTCCTCAATTCCTGGGAGTGCTTTACCTGGCACTCACAGGATTGATTGACTCTGCCTTGCCAGCAGCTGGGCCTTGAGCTGTGGCTGGGAAGGCCCTTTCCTATCTGGTAAAGTTAGTTCTCATTATCTGGTGGGCTATACCAGTACCTGCTTTGACTCCTCCCTCACCTGCTGGAGCTCCGCAGTACTCTTGGTATCCTGATAAACCCGCTTGGTTGGAACCTTTCTGGGGGGTGACCCAGTTTTTTTGACAATAACAAATACTGGAAGGCCACCTCACCAAGCTGTTCCCCAAAGCTTTAAGCACCATGGTTCCTCAGCAGATTACCTCAGTGGTTTGATATATTTATCCATTAAATTTATCTTTCCTCATGTTCCATTTATTCATATATCTTTCATTAGATTTTTAATAATATGAATATTAGATTCAGCATTATCCCCACTTGAGAAGTCAAGAAATCCTCCACCCCCCTCCATAATGGGCCTGGGATTTGTGAGCTGGAGTGTGAACAAAATAATATGCTGTTGACTCCTTGATGGTGGATCAAATGAAAGCTTTCCCCCTCTACCTTCTTATGGGAATATGCTGCACTCTGCCATACTCTATCTTCAAAGGCTACTGTTCCAAGTAAACTGGCATTGTCTTATTGGTAATGTCATCCTAATTTAGGTGTATATTCCTCATTTGACCAATTAGTCAAGCTTTTCCTTGCCTTCCACCTGTGTCAAGTTTATACTTCTGGGAAGTATAATAAACAAAATAAAGGGGAAGATTAAGAAGAGAATGATACTTTATTGAATATGAATATAGGTTAATATATAGTATCATGATAAGCCACATGTCATCCGTGTGCGTCATGAAGGTCATGGGGCTTATCTGAGTAATGTTCCTCTTGAGTCACGAGGCTTAATCAAGTTGTGTTCCATTTAAGACCTGGATTGAGTGATCCCCTTCATAGATGGTTAACTGATAATGATGCCACCGGTTTATTGGCTGAGCAGTGAACCACTTGGTGAGCCGCTTGGTGATTTACTAGGGCGTTAATTCCCCAAGAGGGAGTAATCAAAGATGTTGCAACATCTCCTCCTGGGGTGCTGGAAGGCAAAGCATTGGGAATCTTCTTGAGAGTATCTGGTATGTGGGCTTGGTATTGATCCAGTTTGGTGTTGGGTACAGGGAGCCTTGAATTTTGTTGGGCTGCTCTTGCTTTACACAAACGGAGTCGGTTGTAAAGCATGTGTTTCAGTTCAATTTGAGCTCCAATCCCTTTGATGAGGTAGGTGTTATTGGGCTTCACCTCCATGACAATGCCTGGTCCACGTAACCCTGGGTCTAATTTATGTTGGTCATGATTGACGACCCAGATCTTGTCTCTGACTTAAAACCTTTCTTGTTGCAATGGGATTGCTTCCCGCTGAACCCTTTGTTGTTCCATCATTTCTTGGTCCTTTCTGGCTTGTAGTACTTTTGGGTCATTACTGTCTGGTATCTTCTTTGGAAGTGGCAGTTGTGGTCCTGTGGTTGTACTGACAAGTGTGGGTTTCTGACCATAGAAGAGCTCATAAGGGATTTTTCCCGTATTGCGGTTGACTTGTGTTCTGAAGACCATAAGAGCAGTTGGTAGCATATCAACCCAGGCTTTTGGGTTGTTGGCAGATAACTAACTGAGGGCTTCTACTAGAGAGCTGTTTAGTTGTTCTACACGTCCATTTGCTTGTGGGTGATATGGGCTGGCTGTGACATGTTTTATTCCGTTTTTGGCAAGATAGATGTTGGTGTCAATATCTTTGAGTTCAGTGCCTCCATCTGTGATTAAGAGGTCAGGCTTTCCAAACTTTGCTATGATCTCATTGCCAATAAATTGTCTCACGTCATTGCCTTTGTGCTTTTTTGTAGCTTGTGCTACGGGCCATCTGGTTGCATAGTCAATGGCTGTGATGATGTACTTCTTGCCTTTGCTTTCACCAGGCATAGGTCCCACAATATCCAACAACCATACCTTGAAGGGTTGTGTGATGGATACAGGTATTACTGACTTGGGTGGAGCTTTGGTTTGGGCGTACTTCTCACAGACCTTGCATTGTTCCAGTACCTCTCTGATATCATCTAACATGTTGGGCCACCAGTAGCAAGTCTTGAGATATTCATGCAAGTTTCTGCTAAAGGTGTGTCCCAAGTCTCTGTGATAGCAGAGGATTGTGTCAATCTTTTGTGTTGACGGAACTTAGGGTACAGTGTCATCATTTGGAAGGATTCTGTGGAGGGTACATATATGCTTTTGAACATATGTTTGTTATTGAGGACTTTCTCTTGGATGTCCATTGGTGTGCCAGGTGGAAACCCTTCCTGGAGATTCCCCATGATTAACATGGGCCAGTCAGGGTTGCCATCAGTGACAAGGATGTGTTTATTGTATAGCCTTGATAGGGTGTCTGCGGTAAGCATCTCTCTGCCTGGCTTGTATTCAATTTGCATGGGGTATCTCTGTATGAGATTCATCCATTCAGGTTGTCTTCTTGATAGGTGTTGTTGTGTTTTAAAGAATATCAACAACTTGTGGTTGGTAAGTACTTTGAACGCCTGGGCTCCTTCTAGATAACATTGCCATTTCATGAGGCAGTGTATCATGGCAATCAGCTCCTTATTGTGTATAGGGTATCTTTGTTTGCCGTCTGATAGCTTCCTGGATTCATATGCCACAGGAAGGAAGTCTTTCTGGGCCTTTTGGATATGGAGGACTCCTCCTATGGCATAATCAGAGGTGTTGGTTTCTAGCTCATAGATGCCCTCGCGGTTTGGGTATTGCAAGATGGGAGGTGGTGACCATGCACTCTTTCAGTTGGCAGAAATGTTGATCTTGTAAAGGTGTCCAGAAGAACTTGGTTGTTTTCCAAGTGATGGCTGATAGGGGCTATTAGGGCGCCCTAGTCAGGGATGAACCTGTGTACATATGCTACCATTCCAAGGAAAGTGCAGAGTTTGCTCTTGTTCCTTGGGGCTGGCATCTCTGTTATGACACAGATTTTGTCAGGATTGGGTCTGATACCGTCCTTGCTAATGATATGACCAAGGAAGGGGAGTTTGGTTGAGAAGAACTCACATTTGGACAGTTTGGCAATTAGTTGGTTTTCCTGCAGGGTACAGAGGACTGCACAGACGTCTTCCCAGTGTTGTTTTAGGTTGGGAGTGTAAATGATGATGTCATCCAGGTAGATGATTGCTCTTTTCTCAATGTGTTCCTTGAATACTTTGTTCATGAAGGTTAAAAAGGTACTGGGGGCATTTTTCATGCCAAAATTAAGGACAACACATTCAAAGGACCCATATTTAGTTCAAAATGCGGTCTTTGGGATGTCTTCAGGGTTCACGCAAATTTGGTGATATCCTGCTATCAAATCAATTTTTGTGAAGATTTGGGACCCCCCAGGGCATCAAAAAGGTCATCAGTTAGGGGCAGGGGATACCTGTTCTTTATTGTGACCTTGTTGAGGGCCCTGTAGTCTGTGACTAGGCAGAGGCCTCCATCTTCCTTTGCCACAAAGAAGACAGCAGCACCAAAGGGTGACTTTGAAGGTCTGATGAGGCCTTTTTTGAGTGCTTCATCAAGGTAAGCTTTTAGGGTGTCGTCTTCTTGCAGTGTGAGGCGGTAGATGGGTTGCTCTTTGGGCCCGCTACCTTTCAGGTTGATCTCATGTTGTATACCCCGGTCAGGGGGCAGCCTGGTTAGTGATTCTTGGAATACAGAGGGAAATTCATTGACTAGCTGGTCCCTAATTGGGTTCTGTTTGTGTTGAATTTCTGTGTTTTTGAAGTGAATGACTTCATATGTACATGTGTTCCAATTGATTTTGCTGATGTCAGTTTATTTCTCTGTTTCCATGATCTTTACAAATATGTGGTCCCTCATGAGGGTGTCAAGATGTGTTGGGTACACATGATAGTGGACTTCTCCTCTCTGGATAGTGAGGGTGACACTGTCCCAGTCTATGTGAGGCTTTATCTTTTGCATCCAATCTAATCCAAGTATGATATCATATTTGGGGATTGTAATGATGGGACCACTAATTGTCGTTTGGACGTCTCCAATTTGGGCCCAAGAAGGTCTGGTCTTGTGGGTAACTGGTGTGCTGTGGTTGTCCGCCATGATGACTCTCTTGATGTTACTTCAAATGGTAGGTAACTTCATGAGGTCTGAGAAACTCTTGTTAATAAGCAATTGGTCGGCGCTAGTGTTGAATAGCGCTGTGCTCTGGTATCTGCAAAAACAGAAAGGATAGGTAAGGAGTTTATTTCCAGATTGGGCGGCAAACAGTAGAGGATTGCTGGAGGGAACCTGTATCATGGTGATGGAGTCCACGTCCTGTTCTCTTAACAAGTCTTGTGAAGAGGGGGAGGGCGGCTTGCCTAAGCACTCCCCTGAGATTTTCCCTCCTTGTTGGTATCTTTGGTGCTAGCCTGGTTGACTTGTGCAGTGCAATTCCTGTTTTGAGGCTGGGTACTGTTGGCTTGGTTGTTTTGCTTATTGGGGCGAGTCTCTCTCTTAGCTGCAGGGTTTTCCTTGCGCTTGTTGGAGGCGTGTATATTGTCAGACTTCTGAGCTGTGTGTTTTCCTTCTAGGAATACATCCTTGAGGTTCTTGCAGCAGGTCATGTCAAACTGATGTCTAATATGTGTGGGGAGGTCATTGTAGAAGTCCAGGCGTGGCACAGGCTCATCAAAGTTGATGGTGTTGGGCGCACAGTCAGATAGTCCTTTGTATGTGGCAATGTATTACTCAATGATGCCTGTCATTTTGAAGGTTCGGAGTTTGGTCATAATCACCACGTCTGAATCCTTCATGGAGAATTTTTTGAGGAATGCAGCTTTGAATATTTCCCAGTTTTCCTTCTGGTCAGGATATTGAGCTAACCATTTGGTAACAAAACAAGAAGCAGTCCCTGTGACACAGAGGGCAATTTTGCTAACCCAGAGTCTTTGGGGGTACTCTACTTGTTCAAATTTGCTCTCGGTGCTGTTGATCCAAAGAGAGGCATTCTCACGGCGTAGTCCTGCAAAGGCGCCAATCTCAGCGGTACATAAGTATTAAAACACGATATTGGGTATCTCAGGTTGCGTGGGCGCTGTTGTGGCTGGCGTGGTAGGAAACAGTCTGCGAGTTTTGAGAGCGTTGTACTGGTCAATGGGTAAAAGAAGATTATTGTAGATGACAAGTCCTGGGGGACGTCTTGTCCTACTTTGTAATCTCTCCAACCGTTAGGGAGTGACATTGCTTGTGTTCTTTTCTTGGGAGGAATTTTTTCCTTTGAGTTGGGTAGGTATGGATAACCTACCTGTGCTACCACTGTTGAGTTTATAATTCTGGGAAGTATAATAAAAGAAATAAAGGGAAAGATTAAGAAGAGAATGATACTTTATTGAATATGAATATAGGTTAATATATAGTATCATGATAAGCCACATGTCATCCGTGTGCGTCATGAAGGTCATGGGGCTTATCTGAGTAATGTTCCTCTTGAGTCACGAGGCTTAATCAAGTTGTGTTCCATTTAGGACCTGGATTGAGTGATCCCCGTCATAGATGGTTAACTGATAATGGTGCCACCGGTTTATTGGCTGAGCGGTGAACCACTCGGTGAGCGGCTTGGTGATTTACTCGGGGCATTAATTCCCCAAGAGGGAGTAATCAAAGATGTTGTGACACCCGAAAGATTTAAGGCAAGGGTCTATCCAAGCCATAAGATTTAGAGATCCTGGCAGTGCTCAGGTGTTAATTGATAGTGGGGCTACTTTGACTTGGCTGACCAGTCTCTGACTTTATTTTTTAAATAGAACTTTATTAGAGCTCTTTAAGAGTGGCAGTATAAAGGACCACAGCCTTAGGGGAAGTGGGGATAGGAGGGTCAATTTAATGCTGGCATGCCAGTTATTGGATTTTCTGGAGGTCCATGCTGGAAATCTGAATACAGGTAAGGTCCAACGGATCACTATTGCATCATACTGTGGGGGCAACTTTGATATTTTTGTTATAATAGGATTGTCTGGCCAGTCCATGCTGGAAATTCCAACTGCAAGTAAGGTCCAACAATAACAAGAATATAGAGGCAGGGCAAGTGAAAGCCCCAGGAATCAAATCTGGGACCCCTGGGGCCAAGTAGTCTCTGACTCTAGACCACATGTCTCAAGGAGGGTTTAAAGTGTTCAAATATTATGGAAGATTTTTTGGCTGTGGCAGCCCAGAGTTGGAAGTTATCCAGGGCTGGGCCAAAGTAGATCTGGTCGGTGGCTGGAGTTACATATCCTGTTGGGTTTAATTGGTGCTATGTTAGCACCATTTATCAGATATGGTATTTTGGTGGTCTCAGATCGGCAACCGTCAGCATTTAAACTGTCTACATGTAACATCCTCCATGTTGACAATTCCCAAAAAATATTTTTGTATTTTCATTGTATGCTTATTGATTTTTTACCTTAAATAGTTGATCTTAATGTTAAAAGTTAAATTTGATTTTCAAGTTTTAAGTAGAGTTGTAAAAAATAAAGCCAAAATAAAATCTGGGATTGTCAACATTGAGGATGTTACATGTAGACAGTTTAAATTCTGAAGGTTGCCCAATAACCTGAGGTTTCGAGCCCGCTTATTTTTTAAGTACTAGAAACCATTGGCTTTGAGTCTTAATTATATCAAGCGATATATTGTAGCTTGGTACAGTTGTTTTACCAAATTTCACGACATGGATGTAGAAGACATCCATATATTTGTATACATTTTCTGATATATCTAGCTATTAGATGGAAATACTGATGGTGGTCATCGAAGTTTGAAAAACACATCAGCTAAGCATTCTGATGATATTTCGTTTTGGTCGTTGCATCTTCAAGTATCGAAAGAAAGGTTACAGCGCTTACAAGGCAAAATGTTTTGGAAGATTTAAAAGGAGTTCTAAAAGATAAAACTACTCATCGTAAATATAAATTGCATTAAATCTCAGTTGAACAGCTGCAGTTATGACATAATCTTCTATATCAGATTGGGTTAACTGAAAGGGGGTATTTAGTAAATATAATGAAATCACATGGAACTTATCCCGATTTGATGGACTCCAAGCATCCGTTGCATACTAATCGGGGATTGATAAATGATACTATTAATTGGTAACGGATTGCAGTGGAATTACAAACAAAACTGAGTGGTAATGTACATTCAAGCCTGGTAACGGCGGACAGAGCCAGGGCGCTTGTCGAGGAGGTGCTTGCGAATAACTGTTTCCGCTTGGGAGGTTAGAGAAGAAAATAGGTCAGCTTACCACATTCGGGAGTCTTGAAGGTGAGGATGAGTGTATCCTTGTCTGACAGGGTTGCGGATAGCCGTTCTTCTCCAGTGAAGCTGTTGAAGTAAGTCAGAATATCCTTGAAACTCAAGTCAGCTGGGCAATCCACCCATTCAAGTTGCCGGGTGCTAAGGTATCCCAAGGATGAACTTGGTTTTATTGAAACCTTTGTGTTCGTTTCCTTGGGGAGCGGTTTCGCAGGGCTGGTCGATTGCGACGTTTCTTTGGAGACTGGCTTAGCAGGACTGTCTATCTGCGAAACCTCGCTACTTACGGGGGAGTGCTTTCTGTTAACTATCTTCTCTGTAAAGTCTTCTGGACGGGCCCATCTGCTTGTAGTTAGGCCAGAACCCTCCATAAGTTTTGGGCTAGGACCTCTTGGAAGTCGTGGAGATATCTTTGGGGAGTTTCTAGGAGAGTCGCGTGGGGAGTTTAGTTCTGAGCGCCACTGGCCTCTCGCGGGGCTTGGTCTCGGACTACTGCTAACTCGTTTAGGCTTGACTTCATCTACTAGGCTTTCTCGTGAAAGGGACCTAGCCTCGGCTTCTTCCACCTCATCAGCCCAACTTGTGTTGAGAAGGATATCAGGAATGCCATTGGGTAAATTAGTAAAGCTTGTCATGGTAAGAGTGTCTGGTCCTTCCACCCACATCACCCATGTCACTCCATTCCCAGGAATTACTCATGCACCTCCGTCCAATTAGCTCTCTACATTGAATGTTTCACCCAACTAACCTGATCCAAATAAATATCTTAACTAAATCAAGCGACTATGACATCAATCTATTAAACCCTCTCGCAGCCTGCGCAGAGGCTCATCCTTACCTTGTGCCGATATAAATTACATCAGTCTGAGGCTCGACTATCAATAAAAATGACGAATATATTACGGCAATTGGATCAATTGGCCTCAAGAGAAACCACACTGCAGCCATCGAGTTTCCTGTGATGATACTCAAAAGGGAGATTTGATGTCGGAATTAGGGCGCCATGATTTTAACAGCATCGATTCAAAAAGGTAGATTTAGTTTAGCATTTATATTCAATGTGTAAAAATCGGAATAGAGCATGACTAACAAACCTTGCCCCAGATGAAGCATGCATGTAAAATACTATAATCTACGAGCTATTAAACTTAAGCAATACATTCTAACCTTTAAATAACACAAACAGTTCCTTCAGTTTGGTTAAGTAGTCCACAAAGCAATCACATTTGAGTACATCACTTGTATAGTATGGAGCAGGGAAGGACACAGCTTTGTACAATTTTGCACATATTTTCTAATTTAATTAAAATAAATCTGTGACGTACCAACCTCAGCATAGATAATTTTCAATCGTTTAAACCCACAGCACAGTTTAAATGAACTGCCCTGAGTCGGTGTTGAGCCAGGTACAATATATGCTGCCACAACTTGTATCATTATCTCAAAGCCGCAGCTAATTTTTCTAATCTACTTAGATAAACTGAGTTTCAACTTTATAAACCAATCAGAAGCTATCATTTAGATATAGCCATATTTTTTAAAAAAGTTCAATTTTAGGCACCAGCTTATTTCTGGTCCAGATAACATCATCTGCTTCATCCAAGAACCCTGCTGTACTTTCACAGCTGTTGAGAAAGAGATTGAAAGTCAGCTCGACGAGGATGCAGGCCACGCATCAAATAAATCTATTCATCAAGCGCATGGTTAGCCATGGATTGACAACAATAAGGCTATAAATAGACAAGCCAATTAAAACACAGCATTGTAAAGTAGTTTTACAGCCCGCCGAGACAAACGAAAATAGTTCAGAACGCACTAGTTCAGCCACAAAATGAATTTCAACCTTTTTGATAGAGATATGAGCTGATTCCACAGAAAATGTGATCTAATTGGAAAAAATGCCCAGACACAACAGATGATACAAACAGAGAAGGAATCCATTATGCGTTAGCAACAACAGTCCCAATCACTAAAACAAATCGATCCCGGCCACAAAACGAAGCTGCTATGAAACTATGGTCTTCGAGAACGAATTGAACTCAGTCACTGAAGTGAAAAACTTGATCCAAAAACGAACCTGCATAGCAACTGAAACATACAACAAAAACATCAAATATCAAAACAAACCAGTAAATTTCTCACACTATTGCCAGCAAATCCTAAAAATGCATGGTGAAGTAGAGCTCAGTGTAGTCGATCAAATGGGGAATACACACCCAGATCAGGATGGCATTACCAACGAGGAGAAGGCTGCATATTTACTCAGGAGTGATCACCTTTTAATAGGGAATATGCAAAGATAAATCAGATTATAATGTGCAGGTACAAGAGGAAGCCTTTGATTTGAGTTGCAGTCAAGGAATCTGCTTCATAGACGGGTTCACACTCAAATTTGCAAATTTCAGGATTATTTCATCAGGGGAGGAACTTTTCCAGAAGATCAGAGTGGCAAAATGCAGAGTCCAATAATCTTGTTATTAAAAATTAGATGGGAGGATATTGGAATAAGTGAATCACGAGGCAAGATATTTATTTGAAAGAAATATCAAACTACTAAGGTAGGCTGTTGAAAATGATGCTTTTTAAAGTCCTTGGGTGCATCTTGATGAGGTGGCCTCCTTGTGTTTGATATCTGGCCAGATTACAGATATCATCAATGATGGTTCTGTAAGCTGTTACCTGACCTCCTTGTAGGTCAGGCTTTGAAAACCAAACAATGGTTTTTGGGGAATTTAGTGAGGGGAATTCACCCCTGCTTGGACTCAATTTCACTTGCTACCACCCACTTGCAATTAATTGTTAGATTTAAATTTATGTCAGGGATCCACTCATTGGGAAGCCTTTATCCAATTGAATGGAGAAGAGCTCCTAAGTTGACTTTGATCAGAGTGGAACCTACTGGAATCCCTATCATTAACATATGTAGAAGGTGACCAAATAGGCGGAATCTTCCCAAGAAGGGAGTGAAGTGATTGAGGAGATAATAGACACTGGTGTACCCCAAGAACAACCAGGGGGCCTTGGGGTGAATGATAGGTGGGAATCAAGATGTTTCAACATAAGGGGCATGTCTTTGACGCAGACCAAAATGATACCAAATTGAGTCTTCAGATTTGTCAGTAGGAGTTGGTTCGGAGTTTTTGAAGTTAACATTTGCTTGCTCATAACTGATTAACATACAAAAAGTCCATACAAGGAAGATGAACTTCATGTTGTTGGGGAAGAACCTTTAGAATCTACTAATCAAGTGTTTAGAATTGAAAATATAGATTTATTTGGTTGATAGGAATAAAGGAAGTTGTTGGAGCAATTTGAATGGGAAGAATTTGTCAGTTTAAATACTGAATTCAAGTGAGGAAGGGAACATTGTGGTTACCAGGTGGATCTGCAAGAGTGATTTGAGAAGTATTGCCTTGCAGGACTGCAGCAGGCTGCAGCCTGCAATGCAAGAAGAGGCAGGTTGGGATATTGCATTGCAGTATTGTACCTTAATATGGTTGGGGATGTAATCTGGGGCTGGATAAGCAGTATTTCTTTGGCTTGGGTGGTTCACTGATTTTGATTGGTATCTTGGGCCCCTCAATATCTGTTTTGGATGATTTCTGCATTTACTTTTAATTTGATTGGCTGTTGTATATTTATTGGAGCCAAAATTTAATGCTGAATCAATATCATGGTTGTTTTTGTTGTCCGGAGCCTTAGTTTTCAATTTTGAATTAGAATTAGAATTTATGTTTTGGCCTTGGTTTTCATGTTTGCTTTTGATTTTGCTTTCAAAATTGATTCTGCTACATTCATTTACCAATTTTGAATGTGTTTTTGAATTGATTTCATTAGAAGATTCTGTTTTGTCCTTGGTTTCTAATTTAGCATTTAAAAAGGCAACTTCTGGTTTCTTAATCATTTTAAAACAATTAAGATCTGGTTTCCAATTTGTGTTAGGGATGGAATCCCTTACAATCTACAACTGCTGCAAGAAGGCAAGCTTTGGGATGTGTTTCCTCAGGTGACAGTGCTTTTGCTTGGCCACATCTGGGAAAAGCTATATCTATGATATTACCCTTCTTATTTGATGATAGGGACTTCCCTCCTCCTGATAGTGTTGCCAATACATAGCTCTTATGAACAGGGGGTTTATAGCAGCTAAGGTGGCCTCTACTGGACCTACTTCTTGGGGCTGCTCAAGTGGAAATCTTGTGGAATCACTTGGGTGTGAGTGAGGTTACAGTATGGGATCCAACAGTTTCTGGATGCTGGAGACTCTTTCCATGCCACTAGGTAGTGCAGGCGCTTACAGGATAGTTTGGAGGAAATCATTGATCCTAGCTAATATTTCAATTGGCCATCCCCCATTATAGGGTCAGGGGTAGACCTAATGTCAAAACAGCATGCTTGACCCGCCAAAAAGGTTTTGAGTAAGAGGGTTTGTGACCTGCAACCCAATTATCCAGTCACTTGAAGCCAGACTAGGAAGTCAACTCAAATTTCCAAATCCAACTACATGAACAGATGAGTCCCCTTACGGTAGATACCTTGTTTTGGTGCTTGACTCATTACCAGGATCAAGCCACCCCCTTCACCATCCCACTGTGTGATCAACACTATCATGTTCCTGTTATCCATGGCTCACATTAGCTATATAATCATTATCTCTCAATAAAGAATTGTTGCAACTGAACCAATAAGGATTCAGTATTTGGAATTGGGGAAGACAACAGTCCAATAGAAAGAACAGAATAATAAGAATAAGGTATCATTTATTGTAGAGTATTGTGATTAATATACCATATGGGGAAAGCCATAAGGCCACAAGGGGGTGACATAGTGGGAATTTCCATGTAAGGTTTGAAGCCAAGGAATAACTCATGCAGGGATCAGCAAGTCAAATTGGTAACGCTCCTAATTAGGATGAAGTACCCACCATTTGATATTGCCATCAGATTAATCCATGTTGTTAGATACATCAAGGGGCAACTCATTGGGCGCCCCCTGTGTATTGTAAGATACGTTAGCAGGTGAGTCTGGAAACTTGGTTGCAACACCCCCCTTTCCCCCTGCTTGTCGTCAGACACCAAGACCAGAGTCTGCGGGAGGTCTGGGAAGGTCCACATGAACAGCCTTTGTGTGGGGATGGCGCAGCAGGGGCGCAAGTAATCATGGTGCAGCTTCTTGGCGTTTCCTTGGGCATCTTCAAGTTGATAAGTGTGGTTGTTATAGACTGCAGCTATCTTGAAGGGCCCTAGGTGGTTGGGCTCCAACTTGGCAGAATTGGGGTTGAGGGTGTAGACGGGGTCACCTACAGTGTACCTGGCTTTGAGGTGCTTTGTCCCCCCTGCAATTTGCTTGTGTTCAATTTCCTGGGCTTTGGCACGCCATTAATCTAGGGATGGGGTTTGTGATGATCCACATGTTTGGTGGTTTGCAGGCGAGGCTAATGTTGGCCAAGCAAAAGTTTGGTTGTTTGTTGAAGGTGAGCCTAGTAGGTAACATAGGACTACTAGGGGTAAGTAGGGTGAGCCTAGTAGGTAGCATGGTCTACTAGGGTAAGTAAGGCCTGGCTGGTAGGTAACAAAGGACTACCAGAGGCAGATGCTGCCTCCACCCAGCAGAAGATATTGGCTGCTTTGGGCTATAGTTCTTCACCTATCAGGGAACTGTGGCTGCGGAAGGGTGAAGACTGAAATAGCAAGCAGCTAACTTTGTCTGTCTGGGGGGAGTAGGTTTTGGACCCCTGGCAGATAACGCGGGCTGCCAGGGAGGGGAAGAGCTCTGAGGGCTTTACATACCCTAATACGCTTACAGGAGGTCTGTGAGCAAGCACCCTATCTAACAGACTGGTAGAGTGTCCTTGTTTATGCCCCTATGGGAGCTTTGGGGGAACCCAAAGTGAGCATTGAAGGGCATAGATTTGCTCAGAGGTATCACCAAGGTGGCTTGCTTGGGGAAGCAGGCTGCAGAACTTGGTGTAATTAGGCCTCTGGGAAGTAGAGCTGATTACTCTGCAACTGAAAGCTAAGACTTAATCACCTGGGTGAGTAAAGACAACACATAGACATTGATCTATAGTTGAATGGCCTAAGTGGAGTGCCACTTGCAAGGGCCCAGTCAAACGTCAGTTCAATGTAGACTCATGCCTGGGTCTACAAGTTCTGGTAATGGGGACTGAGATAAAGAACCAAGGTGGTTCACAGAATTAACAGAGAAGACTAGCAAGAGGGACTGTTTGATCACAGTTAAGGCTAGTTGACAGACTGTTAATTCATATTGAATTGTGGGAATCAATATGGTTCAGTGTGCAGAGGGAACTAAGGAGGTTCCTAGTCAGGATTTGTTGAGGAACTGGTTGAGGATAAGCTGAAGGACCAGAAGATTATGATGCAGGACTAGCTGATCATGATACAGGAGCTGGCTGAAGGATCAGATGATGATGATGAAGAACTGGTGGTCCGGAGAAATGAGCCAAGATTTTGCCAAATTGATTTGCTGAGGTGGTAAAATGTGGAATATTTTGCCTTGGTTTAGTATTAAAATCAAGAATTAATGTGGATAGAAGTGTGGGTAAGATATTTATTTATTAAGTTCCTAGGATAGACAAAGGTATGTTGCTATGAGAGCGGGATACAAAGTTGTTTTGGTGGGACATTTTCCTTGGATTTTACTATATTTGTAAATATATGGGGAAAACTTTGAAAAGGTCCAGAAAGAACAATTTAAATAGTATTCTACTATTTAAATTGGTTCAGGTTGAATGCAGGGAAGACTGGTGCCAGAATAATGAACCGGTTAACACTTTGGTGCGTGAAGAGTTGTTGATTTGAGCGGTTTGAGCTGGGGAAATTATTTTCATAGTTAGATCCCGGTGGGACAACATAAATGGTCTATTTCTGCGCTCTGCATTCATTGGTTGAGTTCTGGAAGGTCTCCTGATGAAAATGATTGGTTGGAAGCCAAAAGCTTAAAGTATAAGCAAGAAAATAGTGAATTAATACTTTAAGCTTTTGAGAAAGTAACTATGTAAGCTTAAGTTATTATAGAAAAAATTGAGCAGCAATGGTTTAAGCTTATGAAGAAAGCCATTTTGAAGGCGGAACCGTTGGGAAAAAAACACTATAAGAAGGGGGCTGGCCAGAAAGTTACGGGGTCTTTTTGAAGTCTTTTCAAGGTCTTTTGGAAGGCTTTTGAAGGTCTGTCCCAGGTCTTCTGAGTTTCTGCCAAGAGGTTTTGGAAGCCTTTTGATAACCAGCAGGAGCTTGGTTGGACTGATGCAACCCAAGATAACGGAGCAGGGGCCCAAGAATGGGAAGCTGGATCCTAAGCGCAGTGCCAGAGTCCAAGTTTAAGGTGCTGGAGTCCAAGGTTGAGGAGCTGGAGTCCAAGTCTAAGGTGCAGACGTCCAAGACTGAGGTGCAGAAGTCCAAGACCAAGTACAAGAAGTTCAAGATATTGTTGGAGGACTCCAAGTATTGGCAAATCCATATTGTTTCCTTGACCCCCCAGGCCATATACCAGAAGGTTTCTAAGGGGATCTTCCTTCTGAGAGTGAATAAAAGCTCATTTCAACCTCTATACATATTTATGAGATACATTTCCCCTTACTAGAGAATGACAACCCCTTCCAGCTGGTCCCTGGCTACAATCCAGGACACACTTGGGGACTGGTGGACAGGAACCCCACAGGGTTGTTACTAGAGTAGGCTTGTTGGGAACCCTGGACTGTAGCTTTCCCTGTTCAACTCCTACCAGACTGTCAGGCGTCACAAAGGCCAGGGTGCTGGGGCTGAACCCTGTGCCCCTGTTGATTCTTGCTTGTAGGATAAGTAGAGCGTGGGAAGGTGTTCAGTCCATGCAGTGTTGGGGTGCTCTTGTGAGAGCTTGGCAATCAGCTGGACCAGGGAGCCATTTAACTGCTCTACACATACATTGGCTTGAGGATGGTAGGGGGTCGTAACTATACGTTAGAGTGCGTTCTTGGCGCAGTATGCCTTCATGACATTTCCAACAAGTTTGGGGCTGCCATCTGTGATGAGACGTTTAGGTTGTCCAAAGCAGATCACAATTTCCTTGCCAATGAAGCAGGTGATGGTGGTGGTGTGGTTAGTTGTTGCCTAGGCCACTGGCCAGCAAGTGAAGTAGTTGATGGCAGTGATAATGTACTTCTTCCCCAGTCTGTCTTTGGGGAAAGGTCTCACAATGTCAAGGGCCCACTGCTCAAAGGGTTCCATGGCCTTGATGGGCAGGACATACTTGGGGGGTGCAGGTTTGGATGTGTTCTTTTTGCACAGCACACACGTTTTGAGGAGGTCCAAGATGTCTTGACGCATGCACGGCCACCAAACCTTTTGTTTCATGATCTTGAAGAGGTTACGTCCTCTGATGTGACCCAGGATTTGGTGGTAGTGCAATATTATGTCGCCTTGTTGCGTGGTGGGAATGTAAGGCGTCTTCTCACCTGTCTCTGCCCGGCGGCAGACATTACCAGCATTAGTGGTGAACTGACTTTTGTTGTCCTTCAGCTTGGAGATGGTTACAGAGTTAAGGCCTTCATAGCAAGCTGCCTCAGGGAGGAGGTAGAGCATGGGCTAGTCTGGATCCAAACCATTGTCCCCAGTGATGGACACTACGTAGAGCCGCAAAAGGGCGTAAGCTGTGACAAGTTCTTTCCCAGGCTTGTACTCAATACACAACTGGTAAGGGGATAGACACTCAACCCATACTGCTTGGCAGCGTGTCAAGTGGGACTGCGTGTTGAAGTACTGAAAAGACTTTTGGTCTGTCAGAAAGCGGGGTGGGAAGGTAGCACCTTCTAGGTAACAGTGCCACTTCTCAACGCAGTGCACAATTACTGCCAATTCTTTATCATGAATGGGATAGCGTTGTTCTGAGTCAATAAGTTTCCCGGACTCATACACCACAGGGAGGAAGACGTCATTGTCAGTTTCTACCCTTAGCACGCCCCCTATGGCTCTGTCAGAGGCATTGGTCTTGAGTTTGTACTGACAGTTTTGATTGGGAAACTGCAGTACTGGTGCTGTTGTGAGTCTTTCTTTCAACATTTTTTGGGCTCAATCTCTGACAGGGGTCCAATGGAAGCACTGTAGTTGGTGTTGAGGAGCTCAGTGAGAGGTGCAATTAGTTCCCAGCAATTGGGAATGAACTTGCTCACGTAGGCAACCATTTCTAAGAATGTCCGCACCTGGCCCACATCAGTGGGGGGCAGCATGCTAGTGATTGCCTTGATTTTGGTAGGGTTGGGCTTTATCCCTTGGGCAGAGATGGTGTGCCCAAGGAATAACAGCTCTGACTTGAGGAACTCACATTTGGAGGGTTTAGCTTTTAGCTGGTTTTTCCAAAGGGTGTTGAGGACAGCACAGAGGTGTTGGAGGTGTGTGGTTTGATCTTGACTGAATACAATAATGTTGTCAAGGTACACAACCACGCATTTTCCAATCAGGTCCTCAAATTCTTTGTTCATCAACATGGCAAAGGTGGAAGGACCGTTGGTCATTCTGAAGTTCACAACTCAACACTCAAACAACCCATAGCGCGTGCAGAAGGCAGTTTTTGCCTCATCCCCTGGTGCAATGCGGACCTGGTTGTACCCTGCAGTGAGATCAATCTTGTTAAAGACCTTTGCACCATCAAGTGTATCAAACAGGTTGTCAATCAGTGACAGAGTGTATTTATTCTTGACCGTCACCTCATTTAGGGCGCAGTAGTCTGTGACCAGTCAAAGGGTTCTGTCCTTCTTGGCTACAAATAAGACAGCCGCCCCATATGGAGAGAGCAAGGGGCAAATGAAGCCCTTATCAAGCGTGTCCAAAAGGTGTTGGTGGAGGGTCTCATCTTCCTTTGGTGTAAGACAATATAATGGTTGTGCTTTAGGTAACTATCCTTGAAGTTGTACAGCGTGCTGGATCTCCCGGGGAGGATGTAGTTGTTCAAGTGTCTCACTGAACACGTCCTTGTACTCCTCAAGGAGTGCAGCAAGCGCTGGTGGTGGTGAAGTGGTCAAGGGAGGGACTGCAGATGGTTCAGCGTGGATAACTTTGACTGAACATTGGTTAAAGTCTAGTTTCCCCCCTTGAAATTGTACAATCCTATCTCTGTTATACTAACAAACACAGTATTGTGGAGTAACTTGCTCATTTACACAGGGTAGACCTGGAATCCCACCCCATTTCTATTGAGGGTGATGACAGAGGTATCCCAGTTGATGTAGGGACGGTTGTGCCAAAGCCAGTTGAGGCCAGCAATTACGTTGTGGCTGAGCCCGGCCATGATTGGCCCAGAGAGCTTAACCTAGACATTCCCCATTCTCACAGAGAAGGGTACTGTCTTGCGGGTGATTGCTTTTCTGCGGGAGTCAGCCACTTGTACTGCCTTGAACCTGCTGGGCACTTGGTCCAGTTGTTGGGAGTCAGCAAACGCCTGGTCCACCATAGTGTGGTTGGCCCCAGTATCTACTAGTAATTTGTGGGTGTTCCCACAGAAACAGAAGGGATAGGATAAGTGTGTTACTTTATTTGAGGAATGACTTGCTTGCAGTACAGGGTCCCCACTGTGGACTTGGACCACATCCAGGGTTTTGACTTCATGGATGTTGTAGTCACAGGGGTTCTTTGCAAGCAATGATTGAGAGGATGGGTTAGGTGGGGTTGCAGGGCCTCTTGTTGCTACAACCCCCAGGCTTTTCCCAGATCCTCAATCTGCGCAAGCTGGAGCTCCCCCCTTGTGGGGGCATTTAGTCCTATTATCCTGCTGACAGGGCTGGCAGCGGCCCACTTGATTGTGGCCATTGCCAGGTGTTGTACGTGGTTGGGATGGGGCGTCACTGGTACAGCAGAAGCCCATTGAGGCCTGGTTGTTAGCCTCCATGATGGCCTTGTAGCAGTCATTGATGGAGGTACAGCAACCTACAGGGACCCACTTGCAGATATGGGGGTTTAACCCATTGATGATGAGAGTGAGTAGCATTGCATTTCCGTTGGTCACGGCTTTGGGGGTGGCAGCAAGAGCTTGTTGCCAGGCGGCAAGGTACTCAGGAACAGACCCAGTTTGTTTGATTGCTAGAAGAGGGGTCCTCACGACAATGGGGGAGAAGATTTTGCTGTAGCGGGACTTGGCAGCATTTTGGAATGCTGCCCAGGTAACGTCAAGTTCCTGGATGGACCAGTTGATGAACCACACAGAAGCAGGCCCTGTAAGGCAACCAGACGCAGTGGCAACCCACATGGGCTCAGGAACCTGACAGATAAAAAGGCGGGTTTCAGTAGATTGGAGCCAACTGACAATGCCAGCCCCCTCAACGCCCCCCACAAAGGATTCTAGATGAAGGTTGAGCATGTGTTGGGACAGGTCTGACTGGGGTGGGGTGACGCTGGCATCACACTGCCTGAGGCAGAATCAATTGTACACTCTTGTGAGAACTAACTGGTCTTGATAAATGACATATCTGTCAGGGATGTCCCCCTTGGGGATTGGCAGGAAAGTTTCTTGTTGTGGAGTAGCCATACAGCCCGTACTCTGTCCTTTCTTAGGGGGAATTTTGTTTTAGGTAGGTTGTCAACCTACCACTGCTACCACTGTTGCAACTGAACCAATGAGGATTCAGTATTTGGAATTGGGGAAGACAACAGTCCAATAGAAAGGACAGAATAATAATAATAAGTTATTGTTTATTGTAGAGTATTGTGATTAATATACCATATGGGGAAAGCCACAAGGCCACAAGGGGGTGGCATTGTGGGAAGTTCCATGTAAGGTTTGAAGACAAGGAATAACTTGTGCGGGGAACAGCAAGTCAAATTGGTAATACTCTAATTATGATGAAGTTCCCGTCATTTGATATTGCCATCAGTTAATCCATGTTGTTAGATACGTCAAGGGGCAACTCATTGAGCACCCCCTGTGTATTGTAAGATACGTTAGCAGGCAAGTCTGGAAACTTGGTTGCAACAGAATATTATCTAGTTTCTAAATATTTCCCCTTGCAACTCTGTTAAAACAGCACAGTTACAGCATTAACTTTATTTTTTATTTTAATTTTGGACCAAAATAGATGCATCACAACAACAGAGCTAAGGAACTGGAGGAGTAAACTGCAGATATGGACACTCTTACAAGCCAAAAACAGAGCAGCCATAGTTCAGGAAGTGAAGGATGGGAGTTGCTCTGAGTCAGGGAATGAAGCCCAAGCTAAATAAACCCCGCAGCAAACCCAGGTCACCCAGGCTGGCAGAACAGGTAGTATTAACCTCAGAGTTCCAAAGCTGTCCAGTAAGCCCACCAAAGCCACAACCATCAGAACTGTGGACTGTCAGGGATTCACTCATTGGGAAGTCTCTCTCTAATTGAATGAAGGAAAGCTCCCAAGTTGAATTAGACTAAGGTGGACCCTACTAGAATCCCTATCATGAGCATTTGCAAGAGATGACCCAATAATCAGAATCTCCCCAGAAAATTAGTGAAGTGGTTTAAAAGATAATATACACCGGTATACCCCAAGACCAACCAGGGGGCCTTGGAGTAGATAATTGGAGGAAATTGTGCTATTTCTATGTATGGCGCATGGCAATGGCGTGGTCCAAACCAATACCAAATTGAATCTTCTGATTTCTCAGCAGGAGTTGGTTCAGGAGTCTCAAAGTTCACACTGGCTTGCCCATAAATGATTAACACACAAAAAGCCCATACAAGGAATATGAGCTTCATGCTGTTGAAGGGAGAACCTTTTGAATCTACTAATCAAGTTTCCAGAAGTTTGAAAATATAAATTTATTGGTTGGATAGGAATAAGAAATTGTTGGAGCAATTGGCTCAAGAGAAAATATTAGTTTAAATACTGACTTCAAATGAGGAATGGAAGATGGGGGTTACCAGACAGTCCTGCAATAGCAGGTTGGAAAGTATTTCTTTGCAGGTCTGCAGCAGGCTGCAGCCTGAAATGCAAGAAGAAAAGCATTTGGACTTATTACATTACAGTAGTCTTCTGTAATGTGGTTCTGATGATCATTTGGAGTCAGATGGGTGTTACTTCTTAAGATTTTTTGATTTGGAGCAAATGATTGGCTTATTGGGTCTCCTGGATGTTTCTGGTGCAGGTTTGTACATTTTTTATTAGTTTGATTGGCTAGTTGGAAGAGTTCAGAGCTAATTTTAAATGCATCTTTTGTGTTGCCCCTGTATCATCATCTGGGGTCTAGATTTTTGAACTTGAAGTAGATTTTATATTGTATTCCATCTTAGAGCTTTTGTTGATTCTTTTGCTTTTGTAGTTGTTTTTGATTCCAGCAATAGTACTCCATTCATTAATTGTTTTCAAACACATTTTTGAACCAATCTCATTAAACAATTCATCATTACTATTAATTCCTGTTTTCTGCATTTAAAAATGCAATTTCAGTTTTGCTGTGTTTGTAAGCCTGTCCAGAGTTTGATGTTTCTCTTGAGTAAAGGATAAAATCCCTTACATGAACAGCATCACTACTGAGAGAGTATTCTTGGTGTACAACCATGTGTATCTCCAAAATGGTATTCCTGTCAGCCTTATAAAGAGTGTAAAGAAAATTCTGGATACCACATATAAGCCTTATGTGAGTGATGGGGAAGGGAAAGATGACAACAAGCAGCCACAGTATTTCAAAAACACTTATAGGAAGAAGGTACTTAAAAAGATTGATGAGTTCTACAGACAAGTGCCTATGCCCTGTGTTGTGGCTGAGCCTGTGGAGTCACTTTCTAATGCCAAAAAGGCCAAGCACCATGTTATCCCAAATTCCACCTGCAAGACCTTTATGAGACTCACAGAAGAAACAACTGACTACAATAAAGCCACAGCCATTGTCAGTATTTCAGAAAAATCTGCACACAGGCTCTGCACAACCTACCTGAAAACAGGTTATGCTCTCCTTTTGGAGAAATACAAGAGCAAATCAATCCTATTGGTTAAGGAACACTTTTGGGCCATCCAACAGTGGATCAAGAGGAACTGCCATCTTGAACTGGAACATATTTAGTAAATGATTGAGTGCACTTTCAGGATTGAGGCCTCAATTTACACATGTTATTGTGCTGTGAAGAGTTTGTGATTCTCTAGGAAGAAACTTGGTGTATCTCTGTAAAATTTGAATAGCCCAGACAACACCATCTAACGCCATAAATACACCAAGACAGTTACTGCTCTCAAGGAAAAGGGTACAGTCAAGTTCTACTGCATTGACAATTCCTCCTCTGTGTTTTCAATGTGCAACAAGTACAGGTATGTATCCAAAGGTACCAAGGACGGTGTATCCCAACATGTGTCTGTTTGTGAGGTGGCCTACTCTATGGCAGCTCTTCTTGGTCCCCTTGGCTTTGAATTGTTTCATATGATCAAGGGATACTGGAATAAGAGGACCTTCATTGCATTTCTCCAATTGGTCCAGGTGCACCTCAGGCTTACTAGCTTGAAATTCATCAATATCATCATATTGGACAATGTTGGGCTAGACGAGGTGGTATATATTCTTGAGGAATTACCAGTAATTGAGCCTGGTGTTGCCATTGCCTCACAACAATTGGCTAAAGCTCCTTTACGTCTTCTCTTCCTGCCAACCTATTCCCCATTCCTCAACCCAATTGAGGAAGTTTTTGTGTCTCAAGAAATTAGTCAAGAAAGGGGCTCCACCTGGGCTTGATGATTTGTCCAATTTATTGCAGGTTGGTGTCCATTCCCTCCCAGATGAAACTATGGCTAAACTCTATGGCCACACTGATTTTTTTTCCCTACATGCCTCTCCAACCAGCTAATTAATTAAAGGCTTAGCAATTCCAAATGGGTTATTATGCATTTTATTTTTTATTGCTTGTTTTTTATTTAGTTTAGTTTATATTGGCGTTCTGTATATGATTTTAATTGTATACTGTCAGGGATCCAACCAGTGGGGGGTTCCTGAGAACTTGCGGGCAGCCAGCCCGTGGGCCCAGCAGGGAGAGCCCACCACAAGATTGGGGCTAACTTTACAATATAAGATAACAATTTTCCAAGGACTGCCCAAGGCCGCTTACATGCACCATAGAATCAATCAATATGGTGAGGGTGATATACATCACCCCCAAATATCTGGGCGGAAGTGGATTCAGTAGTGGCAACAGATTCTTGCAGGCAGTTGGGCCGCAGGGTGAGGGGTGGTGTCATTGGAACCAAATATGCAGGCAAGTAGTTGTACTTGTTGCAGAATAGCAGGGAAGGTATGGTGAATTTGGTTCCTTCTCTGTAAATGGTCTCAGTCTCTCTAGTTCTAGCCTCTGGGTTGTGGATTAGGATTTCCTCCAGAGTAAACTCCAAATATATCAGGTTGGGTGGGTACTCAGTGAAATGTACTGGGCCAAAGGGAGCTCCTGGCAGACAGTAAAGGTCAGGCGGTTGGTCCGCAGGTTTCTTGGGATAGGTGAATGTGGGGCACAGAACCGCAAGACATAGGCTATAAATGAAGTAGAAATAATAGCAAATACAATATGATCTGGTTGGACCAAAGGTTCATGTCACTTTATTGCAAGAATGGCAATGGGCATCTTCCTGGAGGTCCAGGGTATAAGTATGCCCATCTGTCATGGTAAAACTTTCACAAATTCTCTTGGCCCAGGTTTTCCTGTTTACCAGGTCTTCCAAGTCTTTGGTAGCATCAATTGCAGGGGTTATTCCATTGGCTGGCTCAAACTGAGAATGCTCAAATCTCCTAGTCAGGTTGTGGGATTGGTTGTCTCTGGGTGGCCTGCATTCTATGGGAAGGTTCTCTGTTTCCCCTTCCACATGGGCCCAAGTTGTTTTGGGATCTGTGGCTGGACCCGCCTGCTGATTGGTCAAGTTAACAGGAACCTTAAGCGTGGGAAGTATTGATGTAGGTGAATTTGATTCATCAAGCTTCAAAGGATTTTCCAAAGTCAAATCCTGCTCTGGTTCAAGCCCAAAAAACTGCAGGCGTCCAGGCGGCTGGCCCTGCAGCTGGCAGCTTGCAGGGTGCCAGGGTTTGAATCCTGTAGTTGAGGCTTTTCAATAAGCATAGTTGATAAGATTTTGTCACTTGTGACATATACTGTCATGTAAAATAAAAAATTAACAAAACAAAGAAGGATGAATGAATCAATAAAAATACAGAAATTAATTATTGTTATATAATGATTTTTTTGTTGAATATGAATGGTTTGATTAGAGTAGATTTTAAATAAATTATATATATAATTTAAAATTTTATTTGGGTTTAGAGCTTTATTGGGGGTGTGAGCAGCTGAATTACGGGACTTGGGGTTGAAATAAACTAGCAATTTTTATTGCCAAAGCGTATGTTGACATTGCTCTTGTGTTATATAGATCACGGCAGCTTGAATACAGGAGCACTGTGATTCAATTGGCCAGGAGGATTTTTACAGTAGAGCTGCCATCCCATATGTGGCAGCAAGAATAACTTCATCCTGAATAATATATTCTATTGATCTGTACCCATGGGCAATTTTTTTCCATCTAATAAATGGCAAATTTTATCCAGCTTTATTATTACAGCAGACAGGCTATGTGCTTCTGCTTTAATCCCCATCATTATAACAAGATCTAGGTAAACAATCAAGTGAAGTCTCTGCCCCACAAACAGGGCTGATAACTCACAAAATTTATTGCATAGTGTACTTATTTTATTTTTAAGAGACATGATAGCAAAGGTTTTTTTCCATGGTTGGCAGTATTCCAGTCTTGTTGGAGCACCAGGAGGCCCTGAAATCTCCAAGGAAATCCACAACAGAGGGCAGGACAGCAGACAAACTGTTGGTAAGATTGATTATTTTTTCTTTAAAATTCTTTAGGACGTGTGATAATGTGTATTTGTTCAGGAAACAGAAACAGACTCCTTTTTGTCCTCTCTCCATTTTGGGTAAGCTTTGATATGGCATAGTTTTGAAAAAGTTCCAGACAAGGAGGAGAGAGAGCTTGCAGAATTTGGTGGCGGAACATACTGGTTGAGGTAGAGCTTAGGGGCCGCAGACAAAGCCAAGACCTACTATTCAGTGACATCTGGTGTTGGTTGGAGCTTTGAAAGTTATTCTGACTTCATAGGGTAATTTGTTTCTAATTTTTTATCATTTAAGAGCTGGTGGCTGTGGTCAGGACCAGCTGACGCCCTATGTGGGAGACATGGTTGCTGTAAAAGATTTGGGATATGTAAGGTTTTAGGTATTGGCAGACTACTCCTTTGTTTTCTTCTATAAATAAAAAAGTTGTAAAATCTTTTTATTTATTTGATGTTTTATTTTTTACCTTCTTCTATATCTTTACCTGTTGCCCCCTTGACAGGGGCTGCTTCACAGGACTTGTCACTTGATGATTGCTGGTCTTCTCTGTTGGTTTCTGTTTCTTTTTATTTTTTAGTTGCTCAAACATCTTGGAATCCTTTGGCCACGCCTCTGTGGTTGCAAACCCCATGTGGCTTAAACTGTAGGTTGATGGGAACATCTTTCTGTACATTAAGAAGCCTGGTTGCAAGTTTTTCAGTTGTATTTGGTATCTTGCTCTTCATAGCCTTCATAGTAAGTTTGTCCAGTTTTTCACTTTCTAACACCACCTCCTTGAGCATGTCCTTCACCTTTTGATTGACCTTCTTGATTTTAGCCACTGCTGCGTCCAACTCCTTGATCATTGCCTCCAATTCTGACATTTTTCCTTGTTCTTATCCCAACCCCTTTTATACCAATAAAAACATCCCTATAAAATATATCTATCATACTGTATCTAATAGAGATTTAATAAATACATATGATTTTAATTATAATTTTTTATTAGCTTTAAGTAATACTATTCAATTGATATTAATGTTCTGTATATTGTGTTTATACCAATTAATTATGGTTATCATGAACAACATATTTTGTTCAAGTACATGTTTTGTTCAAGTAAAACATGATTTGGTCTTAAATCAGTATGCCACTTTTGACCCAAAGTATACATTTATTAAAAGATGCCCACTTTCACAGGTTATATGTAGATCATATATTTCAGAGTGTGTAAACCAATCCATTCTTAGTATCATGAACAACATATTTTGTTCAAGTACATGTTTTGTCCAAGTATAAAATTATTTGTTCTGGAATCAGTATTCTAATTACAACCAAAAGTACACATTCATTAAAAGATAACAACTTTCACAGGTTATATGTAGATCACATATTTCAGAGCACGTAAACCAACCCATTCTTAGTATCATGAATGAAATTTTTTGTCCAAGTACAATATAATCTGTTCTTAACTTGGTATGCTAATTATGCGTGGAGTACAAATTTATTAAAAAATAATCACACTAAGGGTTTATATGTAGATCCTGCAGTTCAGAGATATATGCAGTGAGATGGATTATTTTTATTAATTATATTATTTTCTATTAAAATTTTAATATTTTTGTAGCGCTACAATAAAGTGATCTAAAAAACTACAAGTGCTACAGACCAGCCAATTGGAATGGGTGTACATTTGTGCTGTCTTTGTGCTTGGCTCAGATAAGACACACCTCAGTTATTGCACCCAGTTTAACTTAGTGAAATAAGCCTGTTGAAAATAAGATATGTCTTTGTTTACAAATTGGCACACCAACATGTGGTCAATCTAGCACCAGATAACCCAGTGGTTGGGTACTAGATTGATCACAAGCCGTGTGTGCTAATTGGCAAAAAAAGAAATTTGTTTTTTCAATAGGCTTGATTTACTACGTTAAACTGGATGCAATAACTGAGGTGTGTCTTGTCTGAGCCAAACACAAAGGCAATAGACTCAACACCCATTACAATTGGCTGGTCTGTAGCACTTGTAGTTTTTACATTCAGTATAGTGTAGCTCTTTGAAAATATTAAATTTCTAATGGAATTAAATAGAAATAATACATATTAAAGCAGTTGACTTTATCTTGTGGCATGAGTAAAATCAATCATCACTGTAGTTAAATGTAATATATATGTATCTCAATTAAAATTCATACAAGTTAAACCAATAGTATTATATTGTAAAAATTGTTGGGGGGCAAGTTTTATTGGGTATATGGGGGAGTGGATGGGGCAAAATAGGTGGTGGACTGGGTTTAGGGGAGAGAATTTGATTGGCTGGGGGGTGGGTTCCAAACAACTGGTTTGGTTGGCTGGAGGCTATGGCAGCTGAAGGTCCTATGGGCGCATGGTTGCCTTGCTTGGCTTAGAGGAATTGATGGTACATTACATCATACTAAGACTCAGGGAGGACAGCAATTGGCTTGTACACCAGGGAATCCCAAGGGGGCAGCTGTGGGTCCTTTAATTATTGACTGGTGCTGTGAGCATTCAGGACATCTTTGCGAACATGTCAGCAATCTTCTGGTGGGGAAAAAGAACAGTGTGGTCATTGGCCTCACTAACCACCTGGCTGAAGGTTGTGGGGTTGTGCACACAGATGGTGTCCCCAATGTTGAAGAACAACACATCACCCAGGTGAAGATTGGCATGCCCAGCAGGAAATATAGACCTGATCAGGCCGCCTTTTTGGATCTTCTCAGAGGCCATTTCAGCGCACTCCATTTGATGGCTCATGAAAATCCTAAATTTGGAATTGGCCAAGCTTCAGGTGGCAAGAAAATTGAAGAGGAATTTTCCATACCAATACCCATTGGTGTAACTGGACGTGGTTTGGTAAAATACAGTCCCTTTTGGGGAAGCTGCTAGGAATGCACCAATGTCAGTACCCTCTATTTCCTTCTTTTTACCCTTGAGGGTGTTCTTTTTCACCAAAGTGCTATAGTCCTGGACTTGTAATGAAAATTTATAGTAGGATAAAAAAATGACATCATCCAAAACACTGGACAGGCAGCAGGTGATGGTGGCACCAATCACAGGGTTGTAGGGAAAATCAGAGCCACTATCCAACTCATTGGCCGGCCAATTGGTTAGAATCAGAACACTGACCACAAGCCCATGCATCCAGAGCTGTGCAGTGCGGCAGAATATGAAGATGCCCTGGAGCCCAAGTAAGTGGCAGACCTCAGTTAATTGGAGGTAAGGATCCTGATGGAATAGGGCAAGCATTATAGCATACACCTCCTTGATCTGGGAGTTAGCCTGCTTCTTTGGCTTCCTGGCTAGCTTGGTACCACCTCTCTTCAAAAGGGCCTGGAACTCCCTCTTAATCACTGCCTTAGTAAATTGAAGACAAGTGGTAATTTCTGCAAAATTTACGCAACTCTGCTTGAGGCTCACAATCTCCTCTATCACCTCATTGGTTACTAGGAATTGTTTTTGGGGCTCACTTGAAATTCTAGTACCTGTATAAGACAGGGCTTGCTCTGATTGTCCCAAATTCCAAGCAATGGTTGGATTGAGTTGGAGGGGGCCACAGTTTCCCAGTCTCCAAAATGTGGTACACGCTAGGGTTGGGCCTGGTCTTGGGGAGCACCATACTGGCTATCAGAAAAGCCACCTGTGGATGGGCCTGGTGACACATACAACTAACCCTCATCACAAATTGCATTGAACTGGGTATAGATGGGGACTGTGGCAGTTGTGCTCCCTTGATCAGTAGCCTGAGCTTGTAGTAGCTCCTGGTACTACTCAACAATGTCAAAGTTATCTTTGCTGGTGAAACTCATTGCAAACTAAAAGTAATAAAAATTCTATCAAAAACAGAAAAGCAAAGTATTTCCAGAGTATTAATTTTATTTAAGTGTGTGCTCCTTTTTGAGACATTCTCTCAGACATCAATGCCCAAATTTAGATGCACATACATAGAAAATAATGCAGTAGTTCCCTGAATAGATTTTGGTGGATTCACATCTGACATCCACTATTTTCAATTTGAGTCTCAAAAATAATCAATATTTTTTAAAAAAAATGAGTTGTTTTATGTTTGAACTTATCACTTTTGTGACTGAAACTCATGCGCTCTCTGTTTGTATCATATTTGCTACACACTCATAATTAAATTTGATGTGAAATGCTTCAGGTAGTGACTGGTTTGTGTTTGTTTTAAATTTGAGCTCCACAAGTTTGCTGTCTCATTTTTGGAATTCAGTATTTGACTTTATTTTTGTTGTGTGATTGACTATTTTTGTTTTCTGTCCATAGATGAATGGAAGTTTTATTGAGTGATTTGACCTTCAACTAGTTCCAGTTGAAATTTGTTTTGTGACTTAACCAATGAGCTCTAAATTGACTAATATAAGTTTATCTCAACAGGTTTGAAAACTACTGTATGTGGTGATAAGTTTTTTCTTTGTACTACCCATCTTGCAGAAGTTGTCCACCAGTTTGTTTTGAAAATAATTACCTTGATCACTCAAAAAGACTGCAGGAGGTCCATATACAGCCAATATCTCTTTGTACAGAAACTTGGCTGTGGTCTCTGCATTGTGTTTCTTGGTAGCTCTTGCTACAGGTCACTTGGTAAAGTACTCCATTGCAACAATTATGTAATTATTTTTAATAACACTCTTTGTTATAGGTCCAATGTAGTCAATGCCCCACATTTTGCTAACCTGCTTATGGTTATTGGGTTGATAGGCTTTGACACAGGATGTTTTTTCTCAAAGATCTGGCACAGGTGAAAGCTCTTGATGTGTGTCTTGATGTCTTCAAAGTAGTTGGGCCGCCAATACTTCTTGAAAAAAATTATCATTAATGGTAAGTATCTCATAATGCCCTGTTCCTTTGTGGACTTCACAGAGTATCAGCTAGCGTTCTTCTATCTTGGGGACCTTCACAATGTGACCGCACATGCTTCTGTACAAGAATTTCCCTAGGATCACATAGTGTCTGATCTCCTTGAACACAGGTAATATTGAGTTCATTTTCCTTGTGGTAAGCAGTTGGTATACAGAATATAACTGTAATACCCAAGTATTAAGGGTAAAGCTTTAGTAACATAAGATGGCAGGTTAGGCGGCTCAAAGCCGTTCAAGGCGCAGATAATTGGATATAAGTTTACTGTCTGACAGAAGGCTTTGGCAAGGATGTTACATTGTCTAAGGCTGACGGCAAGGTACAATAGTGTAGCTGTGGGGATTACATAAGTAGTCAAGTTGGGAGTTGGGCGAGATGACTCCAGAGGTATCTGCAGGTTCAAAACCATTGAGTTGAGATGAGTTGGCTCATTGTATGGTATCCCTTTTGGTCCCTGCGGTTCAGGACCAAACTGAGCATTGGTTGGCTGGTGGCCCCCTATCTCAAGGTGAGCTGTCAAGACAGCTGTGAAGATGATGTAGTTCATCTTCTGACTTGGGGAGGGGTAATGGGTTTAGTAAGGTTACTTGCTTAGCCTGGGTAAAGGATTAATTAATGTGATAATATTGAGGAGGATATTCACTCAATGATAGCACAAACTATCATTGAGGGTTTGTCTTTGTTTATACTAGTGGACCTGCAAGGCATGATTATTGAAAGGCATAGCATTGAGGAATCAAGAGTCCGAGTTGCATCTGTTATTCCCTTTTCTGGATTGGCTTGGGTGGCTGGCAATTGAGAAGGTTTGGTTGGATCCAAGTTTGCATTGGCATAGTGCAAGTTTGGTCTTCTTCATGCATCCAAATTCATTTACTGAATTTGGTGCATGATTTCCATTGTTGGATAGCCTGTCAGTTCATTCCCCATTTGGTAGGCTCCCAAATTGGGCAGCAGTTCCTCCCAAGTTTGGCTTTGGGGAAATTGCCTTTCCTGATTTCCCAATCTGGCTATTTCTCAAAGGGGTGGATGGGGACTGGCCTGCTGGCATGGGAGGGCAAAGGCTGGCAGGTGGCAGGCTGGCCCATGGCTGCCTGGTTTGAGGATGGCTTGCAGGTGGGGCTGGCAAGAGTGCTGGGCGCCTGTGCAGTGGCGGTGGACATCTGCTTAATGGTAGAAAGCGTCTGCGTGTTGGCGGCGGGCAACAGCTTGGTGGTGGCAGGCTTCTGTGTGGTGGCGGTGTGTATCTGCTTGGCAGCGGCGGGGGCCTGCGCGGTGGTGGCAGATGTCTGCTTGGTGGCGGTGGGTGCCTGCAAGTTGACAGCGGGCAACAGCTTGGTTGTGACAGGCTTCTGTGTGGTGGCAACAGGGGCCCGCGCGGTGGCAGTGGACGTCTGCTTGGTGACAGCAGGCAATGGATTGGTTGTGACAGGCTTCTGCATGGTGGCAGCATGTATCTTATTGGTGGTGGCGGGGGCCTGCGCAGTAGCAGTGGACATCTTCTAGGTGGCGACAGGTGCCTGCATGTTGACAGCAGGTGACAGCTTGGTTGTGGCAGGCTTCAGCATGGTGACAGTGTGTATCTGCTTTATGGCAACAGATGTCTGCATGTTGGTGGCGGACGTCTGCTTGGTGGCAGCAGGCGTCTTCACGGTGGCGACAGGTGACAGTTTATTGATTAAACAATTATAAGTGTCAGGAATATTCCTGACAATAAATTAGGCTTGTAAATCTCTTCTAATGCTTCCACTAGGTATGATTTGTGAGTTCCTTATCTCAAGAGGTCATTGGCAACAATTTTTTCTTCCCAAGTATGTGTTTTATGTCAATTAGATACTCAGACATCTTCATGACCCAGTGCATGTGTCTGCTGTTCTCCTGCTGATTGCTAGGGATAAAGAACAACACCATGTTGTCTGTGTAATAGGTAATAAAGTTCCCTAGGACAACTGCCAGAATTAACTCATTCCGCAAGTCAACTTACTGAATGTTGAAAATTTGTTAACATTCAGTAAGTCAACATTATTTTAGTATTTATCTGCCAGAATCAGACATTTCCAAAAACAAGATAATTTTTTATAGTGAATTAAAAAGTCAGAATTGCAAAATTAAAATAGAAACATTCATAATGTTGACATCATTTAAACAAAGGCTTGATTTTAAGCCAAAAAACTAATATTATTTACTATGAAAATGCAAGTTTCTTTGTACTTTTACATTAAGGTTGACTCCAGTAAGTAATATCTGGATGTTGACTCCAAATAAAAATCCATAAATTTCTTAATAAAATACACCATATTCTAAAAATAACTATTTTTATATTTTATAATAATACTTCTATTAAATATATAATAAGATAAGCATTGAACAAAGACATATGCCAACTTTTATACTGTAAATTCAGAACCTAAACGTAAAAATGCGGGATTATCACATCCTTGGTCCAAATTTCAAATCTCTTTTGTGGGATGGCCTTTTTTAATTAAATTGAGTTCTTTGAGTATTTATTTGAATATTTGAAAATGCGGGAACTCATAGACACTTTGCAAAGTTCAAGTCAAACTGCATATTTCCAATGGACAAAATGAATTAACTGGAATCAGATTTGAAGCGTTCAAATCCATCAACCATTTTCATTAAGTTTACTATGTTTTTTGAAATTGCGGGATTGTCAAATCCATGAACCAAATTTAAAATCACTTTTGAATACCACTAGTAAACTCAGATATTAATTGCAGGAACTGGAATCCAAATTTAATGTACAGTAAGAACACTAGGAAACACCAACCCAAATCAAGAAGCTCCACTCTGTATAAAATCAAATGAAAAATTCAATCTCAACAACCATGTTTAGACATAAAAAGTGATTTGACTTTAAAATCATCCAAAACTGGAAAGGATACAATATTATACACTTCAAATTACAGATATAAAAAATCTGCTACTATTCAAGGCTAAATCAAGAGAAAACAACTACTCACAACTAAACCAATAAATCCAAATAAATACATATTTAATCTAAAATATATTTTTTATTTTATTTTTATGGACCGTCAATCACATTCTCAACCTGCTCCTGCACCAGCCTGCGGAGCAGCCTGTCCACAAGGGCGTCCCAGAGGGTCCAAGAACAGAACCAGAACACAAATTGAAGGGAGTCATGCCAACACACAGGCCTCCCAAGGTGTCAGCGCCAGTCAACCACCTCCAGTATCCCAAGCCAGAGCACAAAGCCTCAATCCAAGACAGAAACCGCTCTCAAGGCCTGCCACAAAAGTCTCCTACACCAGGGTCATCGGGAATAATGAGGTTACATACACCTCCACCGTGTACCCAGTTGTCATCCAGCCCCACACTCTTGACCCAAGAGTTGCTACTTCCTGCCCCGTGTCTTTGACACCTCCTATGAGCCATTGGCTACCACCAAAGAGCCATCTGTGCCTGTATTGTATGTCACCATTGACAGCAACAGCGTAACCAAGCGTGATTTCACCTTCTACATGAAGGTCTGCATCCCCTGTGTCAAGCCTGCTAGCCAGGATGCCAAGGTACCTGCCAAGGGCTGGCGTCAGTTGACGGATAGTGAGCGTGAAGCTCTTCTCAACTGCTTGAATAGGGGAATGGCAGTTCAGGATATTGCGTCCCAATTTGGTGTCATAGCTAGATACATTGCCAACATCAACACCAAGTATGGCAATACCAGGTAAATTGCAAATTCTGCCAAGGCTAAGCAGCAGCCCAAACTCTTGCAGCCTGTGCATATTGACACAATAAAACAGTGGGTTACCAAGGATTGTCATCTGGACTCACTTGCTGTCCAATAAATGCTTGCCACAGAGTTTGGGCTTTCTGTTTCTAAAACCCTTGTTTACAAAACAATGGTTGATTTGGAATTCTCCTGGAAAGTACTGGGAGTTTTGCCGTACAACAGAAACAATGAGAAGACCATTGAGGATTTACACATTTATGCCAAGACTTATCTGGCACTAATGGAGACTTGGAATGTCCAGTTCATCTACATCAACAAATTGGTATTTTCCTCCTCACTCAGGTCTAGGCATGGGTGGGTTGAGAAGGGTTCCAAGGACAGCATAGCCCATTGTGCAGCTGTCTGTTCCCAGACCTATTCCATGGTAGCGCTTCTTGGTCCTTGCAGTTTGGGCCAGTATCAGATGATCATGTGTTCCCATAATAGTGGGACATTTCTTGATTTTCTCCAAACTTCCAAGGAGTATCTCTGGATTAATTACTGCAGTACAAACAACATTGTTGTGTTGGATAATATGGGGCTCCACAAAGTGGATCTGGTTGTGTCCAAGTTCCTGCCAATTGATAAAAATAGCCATCCAGCCAGCCACCGCCTGGCTGACTGCCCAATGAGACTCCTCTTCCTTCCACCCTATTCTCAATTTCTGAACCCAATTGAGAAGGTGTTTGGTTGGATCAAGAATAAGATGAAGAAAGGCCTCCCCCAGGACACCAAGGATCTCTTCAACATTTTTGAGATCAGCCAATTTGCAATTCCACCCAATATGGTGGCAGCTTTTTACAAGCACACAGAATCCTTCCTCTCCAAAGCCCTTGCCTCTGAGCCAATCAGTTAAATGGGTGCTCCAGTTTTATTTATTTTTATTTTTACTTATTTTGTTTTTATTAGGACTCAAAAATTATTATTTATATATAATGACGTAAGGATTGATTGTATTATAGACATATAAGAGTATGTAGAAAAGGTAAGTAAAATTAATTATACTAGGTGTCAAGATTTCAAGATCTTGAAGAAGAAGAGTGATTGTTTTTATTAGTTGAGGTAATCATGTTGGGATGGGATATCTGTATGAAGACAGATGTGCTTCTATTGATGTAGATATGTGTGACAACAGGCTGTGTTTCATTGTTGATTGATCTGATTAAGGTGGAAGTCTTGTGGTCCTTTGAAGACGCAACACTGTCAGTGGTGGTTTGGCAGGAATTTGCAAGTATCAATAAGTTGCTCTTATTGTACTTTGACACCGCTACTATTTGGACTAGTAGTGATTTTGAAGAGGATTAATTATCTGTCTTCCAAGAGATCTTGGAAGGCCCCTTTATAGTTGACAGCTAGAGGCCAAACTAGCGTCTAGCTGCAGACAACTCTTACTAGCTAGCCTATCATCCCCAAGCTACTAGTTTCACCCCCTAGAGTTGGATCCCAAAACCCAAATAAGGTTTGAGATGAGGTAATATTCTAGGCTGCTGGTTTCTCCTCTTCAGCCTAGATATACCTTGACTTAGTTACAGCAAACTAAGTTGGCACCCAATTTGGCCAACCTGCCCTTGTGCTTGGTATAATGTGCAATATTTGCACAGGCGGTCTTCTGTCTCACTTCTCGGTGAAACAGGATGTTGTAATTCCCCAATCAATCTCTGGGCTAGGTCTGCATCCCTATTTGGAATCTGGAATCCTTAGCATCTAATTATAGAAGCTTCTGGATTGGCCCGTGACCTGAGACCCAGAATGTCTCAGGTGTCTTCTGACTTGGAAACTATATCAATCTTATTATAGTTTCTCCATATTCTGGAATAGCTGTGCCACTTTGGCTGTGTCCCGTCTAATGTCAACCCATATCTTCAGTGATAGGGATATGGATCAGTCAATCCTAATAGATCAGGATTTCCTGACATTTCCCCCCACTTGACTGAGCTATATATTTTCTGGGGAACTTCTTCAAAACAGGAATATGAGTAGCAACTATTCTGGAATTAGCAACAAATCTGATGCCCACCAAATGGTGGCGCAGATGTCAGAGGAGGACTGTTGGCATTTTTGTGGACTTTCTAAGGAGGCCAAGGTGGCGCTGCTTTGTGGGCTCCAGCAAACAGACACTGGTTCACTCTGGTCTGGGTTAGAGAGTTTGGTACAGGGGGAGAATAGCAACAAAATCCAGGTGGAGGGTGAGACTACGGGGCGGTCTTCTGTTGGTGGCAAAAAGCGCCTAGCCAAAGCTCAGTCTGGTTCAGCACGTACCTGCCCTCAGAATCTGGAGGGCGTGTCTTTTGTTGTTGACCCTAACTATGGCACCTTCACCTATTGCTTGGTGGATGCCAATCTGCTAGATCTTGATTCTGTGCCCTTACTTATATTGGGTGAAGAGGGTTTTAACATCTCACAACTTTACTTGGAGATTGATGTAATCCCCCAATTTCTTTTTGTGATAATGGCTCAACACCCGCGCCATGATCTTAAGCGGCGCATAAACCATTCCAGCAAGGTTTTCCATAGTGTGGAGGACAAAGACCTGGCAGGGTGTTTCTGCAAGCAGTTGGAAGAGCTTCTGGTGAGTAGTGGAGATGCTGGCGGAGAAGGTGAGGCTTGTCAAAGCTATATCATAGACTTTAGCTTACAGGTGTTCTCTTCTTGGCTTGGCGCTCTATAGGGATTTCCACAACTGTATTTGTCTCTGGGTGTGGACAACTCAGATGCGCAAGACAGTCAAATCTGTTGTGTGGTCTGCAGTGTTTATGCCGCCATTGATAGCAAGGCCAAGAAACAGGCAGCTCATGGGATGGTGTTATGTGGGGACATAATGCTTACCCCCAATCTTAGCCTGTCAATGGCTAATGCAGACAATATGGTGGCACAGTGGGAGAAAGTCCGCAACAAGCTGGGCAGTCTCAAGGCGCCGTTACCTTGCTGCTATTGGTATATATCTGACTTTATGTTGGACTGTGTGGTCTTGTCATGCGCTTTCCCTTTGGACGCTGGGCTCTGGTGGGTTGATGTTGTCTCTTGGGAAATTCTGATTTTTTTTGTTTTTTTTGCAGATAATCCCAAGTGAGCGTAGACTCTGGCTTCAGGCTGCCACTTACTTATTTGCTGAGAGGAGGAAGAACCCTTTTTGTGAGCATCTGGAGCCTGAGGCAGGTGGTGCAAAGGTCTCAAAGAGGAAGCACCCAAGTAGCTGATTCTGAAGGGAATGAAGAATATCCTGAATATCAGGAAGGTGACCCCTAGTTGTTTGTAATAAAGCTTCTTTTTTCCTATTATGATTTTTCTTTTAGACTTTATTTAGTAAACTTTATTGTGAGCCAATATTTGTAATGGAAAAATATGGCTTGAGGAACCTGGCGTGGACTCCGTTGATGAGTCTTTCATTGGCAAGATCCTTGATTGTATAAGCATCTGGAGAGGTCTTATTGATGATTTTGAAAGGAACTTTCCAGGTGCTGTTGAGCTTATGAGCCCATACCACAACTCTGTTGTGGTATGAAACCTGAGTGCCAATCTTAAATTTGGCTAAGGCGCGTCAATTCTTGTTGTCAGTCTTGCGTCCTTTGTTCCTGATGAGGGATGTTTCAGTGAAAGCTTCAGCTTGAAGCTTGATAAGCGTGTTGGCTAACCTAGACATATATTGTTGATATGTTATGTTACCTGGGTCCCCCATTGCTGAAAACAGGATTGGCGGGATTGCTGGATGTTGTCCATATGTCAATTGAAACAGGGAGAGGCCAGTTGTTTTGTGAATTGAGATGTTGTATAAAAACACAACAGCAGGCAGGAAAAGATACCACTCCAAAGTTTGGGAGTCTGAAAGCTTTTGCAGAATGTTGACTAAAGTGCCATTAGCTCTCTCAACCATCCCATTTGATTCTGGATGGTAGGGAGTAGAGAGCACTCCCCTCACGCCCATGAGCTCATTTAATTTTGGAATTATGTGAGCAGTGAAGTTTTTTCCATTGTTGGTAAGAAAAAACTGGGGGCAGCCATGTCAATGGATAATTTGTTACAATGCAAACCTGGCTGTCAATTTGGCGCTGACGTGCTGCAGCGCTCTGGATTCCACCCATTTTGTGAGGTGGTCAATTGCCACAATAATGTGGCGCAAACAACCAACACACATTGGCAGAGGCCCAACCACGTCTATGCTAACAGTATGCCAAGCAAACTTGGACTCTACTGCTTTGTATTGATGCTTACAGTGAAGGGTTTCTTGTGCTGACATTCTGTACAGTAGGTCAGGGTTTCCTTCACATCAAAGAGGAGTGACTCCCAGTAGTAATGTTGTTGAAGCTGGTGGACTGTATTTCTTAAGCCACCATGACCCACTGCCTTGTGAGCGGCTATTATCAGATCCAGACGCTCTGAAGGTCTGGGAAAGATGTATTTGGCACCATCATGGTACTTATACAGCTTTTGGTTCTCCACCTTACAGTCTTTGCAGAGCTCACGGAGGATGGCCTGTACTTCTTCTGGTTTTTCCCCTCAAACTTGTTGATGAGCATCTTTTTATATAACAGGTTGGCCTGAGTTGCTACTATAGCAACTGTGGGAAGTCTTGACAAACAGTCCGCATTCTAGTGGTTAGCACCAGGACAGTGGGCTATAGTGTAATAGAAAGCCTGGAGTTTTAATCCCCATTGGGCAAGGCATCCTTCTGGCTCCCAAAGATTTTGTAGCCAACTGAGGCTGGCGTGATCAGTGACCATAGTGAAGTGTACCCTGTGCAAGTATACTCTAAATTTCTTGTAGGCTTATATCACGACAATACATTACCATTCTGTGACCATGTAGTTTTGCTCATGTACATTCAGGGAGCGGCTAGCATAGGCCACTGGGTGTTCTACCCCTTTGTTGTCCAACTGGGAAAGGACAGCTCCTAAGACAAATAAATAGGCATCTATATGTATAACAAAAGGTTTGCTGAAGTCTGGATACATCAATACTATACTGGAGGACAGGCTAGTGCAGAGGGCGTCAAAAGTGTCTTGGCAGGCTGTTATCCATAGGAAGGGGACCTTGTTCTCCAGTAGATGAAACAGAGGTTTGCCAGTACGGGCAAAGCTGGGGATAAAGCGGTGGTAGTAGCCTACCATCCCCAAGAAGACCTGGATATTGTGTTTGCTTTCTGGCTGCTTCATCCTAGTGATTGCCTCCACTTTAGCAGGCTGAGGATGGAGTCCTGATGTATCCACCACAAATCCAAAGTACTCCAACTGATCCTTAAAGAATTGACATCTTTGGGGTTTGCTCTTCAACTTGGCATCTGCCAATCTTTTGAATACTGCCTCCAAATGCTCAAGGTGTTCAGTGAAGGTTTTTGAGAACACATTGATATTGTCCAGGTAGACTAGAATGCAGGAGAACTTGAGATCACCCTGTATGGTGTTTATGGCCCGCTGGAAGGTTACAAGCACATTACACAACCCTTGCGGCATTTGGGTTGGCTAGAAAAGGCCCTGGGAGGTAATTATGGCGCACTTCTCTTGTTCTTTGGGTGGAAGCTGAATTTTCCAGTACCCCAATATGAGGTCCATGGCTGAGAAGTACTTGGCCCCTCCAAGTCAATCCAGTGCATTGTTGATCCTGGGCAGTAGGTACAAGTCCTTCTTGGTTATCAAGTTCAGGCGTCTGTAGTCTATCACTACTCAATTACTCACATCCTTCTTTTTTAATATCAGGATGGGTGACGCCCAGGGACTCTTGGATGGGATCAACATGCCTCTGTCTAGAAGTTGCTGGATTTCATTTTTCACAGTCTCTTCACTGGCCTTTGAGCAGCAAATTGATCAAAGGCGGACAGGCTTGTTATCCCCTGTGTTGATGTGATGAGTGACCTCATTGGCACACCCAAGATCAAAGTTGTCTTCCACAAATATGCAACAATATTTTTTCAAAAAGTGTGCTGGCTTGTTCCTGTTCAGTGTCATTGAGGGAAGATAAATCAGCCAATGGAGTGGTTACATATGCGGCAGCTTCAACTTGATCAGGAAGACCCATTTCTGACAGGTCTCCAATACACTCAAAGCTGTCCAGTTCTTTGACTGGTAGAAGATGAAAAAATCCTACAATCTGGTTCTTCTTAATGTGGATGTCATGACCTTGAAGATTGGCCAGTAGAACATGAATTTTACCATGGCCAGGAATGATTATCCCAGGAGCAATACACGGTTCAAATCTTGAACGTCCCCGGGGCTGATGAACTTCACCATATAATCCTGTGGGGATGTCTAAGGTTAAACCTGTGTTGACAACCTGCTGTTGGCCAGATCCAAGTGTAAGAGTTGATCTCAAGCAGAGTAGAATTCCTTTGTGCTCCTTGATCTGGATTGGCAGCCACTTTCCCTTTTTTCCTGTACAGGTGTAGGGAACTGCTACCACACCGTCCTTGTATGCCAGATTGATACTAGATTTTACCTTAGCTGGTGGTTTTGCATCCTGTGTGTAGTACAGTGGGACAGTCTGGCAAAGGATTGTCAGAGTGTTGTCTTTTATGTCCAATCTGACCCTGTATTTACGTAAAAATGCAGTACCAATGAGCACGTTGTAATTTTCACTGGGCAGAACCACCGTAGGAGAGGACACAGCAATGGAACCAAAGTGCATTGGCAGAGCGCTGTAAGCTCCTTCTGACGTGGTGGTGTGTTTACTGGCAGTACCGTATACTCTGGTGTGCACAGTGTCAGGAGCAATACTTAGCTTCCTGACAAGGCAGGTGGACACAATATTAATAGGGGTGCCACTATCTATTATGGTGCGCACCTTGACTTTATTAACAGAGATATCTGTGTATGTACATTCAGAGTAGAGTTCAGAGTTTAAGTTTAATACGTGTACATCCAAGGGTGCCAGAGTATCAAAGTACTGTTTGAGACTCTGACCAATCTCAGGGAAGTTGGCCTCAATGATCTCAATGGGAAGGTAGAATTGGACTACTTTCAAGGAAGGTAGGTCACTGGCTACGCTGGGTTTGGAAGCAAGGAAAGTTTCTTGTACTTGAGCCGTGTACAGTTTAGAAACTGTCTCTACAGCGTTTGGTGCAACCTTCCTTGGGCGTCCCCTACCTCTATCAGGAATAGCGTAAAAATTGTCTGACACAAGCATGTGTAGAGGATCCTCTTTGAACTCCTGTTCAGGGGCAAAGTGGGACAGCTGAATGGCCAAAGGCGGATCAAATATTGATGCCTCTTGGACTGTTGTCTTAGGAGAGGCTGTATTGGACTCAGCTACCTCTGGAGACTGGCGGTCTGGTTCTTTTGGAATTGGGGAAGTGGCGGACTCAGTATATTCCTCTACTGGCCCACCTTGACTTTTCCCTGATCATCCTGTTTTTGGTTGACCACCACATTTACTAAGGACTCACGCCCTTTCCCCTTGCAGACAATAGCCCAGTGTCCTTTCTTACCACACTTGTGGCAAGGGCCTGGCGGATCCGTGGTCTTGTAGTCGCTTCCTGATTTACCATTTGAGTTGGAAGCAAGTTGTCAGGCTTGGGTTTGTGAGGTTTGTCCTTGGTGGGGGTAGACAAGCAATTATTATGTCCTTTATTTGGAGCTCTAAACTGGGCCCCAAGGCGGCTCAAATAACTGATGATCCGTTGGGTTGAGCTGGATTGATCCAAAACAGGGAACATGACATTGGCTAATTCCTGGTATGGTTGCAGTGCATGTCCCATGGTGATTTTACAGTCCAACTCCGAAAGGACCCCAGCGCCTAGAAGAACCTGTGCTTCATGATAGAAGCAGTTGGCAAAGTCTTGAATAGACTCATACTTTTTGAACGAGATGTTACTGAACTCTGCCTTTCAAGCTTGCAATCTGGTCTCACTACCAAATTCCTCAATAACAGCCTGGCGTGCATCTTCATAAGTCCAATTGTCTAGTGGCAGGCAGGGCATGATGATGTCTACGCAGGTGGGATCCAGAGTGCTTATGAGAGTGGTTGCCTTCATGTGATCACTTACACCTCTCATGGATATTTCAAAGAGGCAGATGAAAGTTTGAATGTTTCCATTTTTATTGAACTTTGACAGGTTGAGCGGTTTAAACTTATGATCAGGGACAGTCAATTCTGTATCTTCCTTTCTAGTGGTGTGAGTGTTATTGGCATTTGGCACTGACAAGGGAGTGAGGGGTGGTAAGGCTGCTACTCCTCTAGGAACTCTGCGGGTGTCACCTGATTCATTGCTTGCATTGCCAGGAGAGAGGTCAAAGAAGTCAGGAGACAAAGAGTTTTTCCGCTGTTCTGGGCTTGATGCTGGTACAGGCAACACTCTTCTTCCTGAAGACAACTACTTTCCAAGGAGGCTAAACTTTCCAATCTAGTCAGTCTGGCTAGCACGTTAGCTTTGAATTCCTTATGTGAGGTCTTGTTTCTATGTACCCGCACTAGTAGAGAGCTGTAGTTATTCTCTGCTGTCAAGACTGTACTGGCTAAAAGATCCTGGCGGTTTAATATCTCCTTGGTCTGGAACTCAGTGGCAGCATGATTGTGGCAAAGCCCTGCTATGTCTTCATACAGCTCAGACAATAAACTCTGTGCATCTTTTACTGCGTCCCATAGTTTTTTCTGGTCCTTGGCGTATTCTGCGTGATCCAGGCAGCACTGATGGTCCTCCTGTTTATTGCAAACAGTGTGTTGGCTACAGCTGGTGGTCTTCATTTTGTTGACCATTTCTGCAATCCTGTTGACATAGTTGACTACCTCAGAGTAACACACATCCTGCTTGTTACAGTTGTCTCTAATTGACTGGAGCAAGTCTTCCTGCTGGGTAACAAGATCTACATGATCTTGGTTGCTGGGCAACGTCTGTACATGGCAGCTTAGTGTTACACAATTGTTTGTTACATCTGCAACTCATTGTGCGCTTAGGCCTCAATTATCCAGGACACCGCCCAAAAGCTGATCAACCTGGTTATTGAATTGGTTGACTATCTTGTCTACTCTACCATGGGCAAAAGTGGTGGAGTCACATAGGTCTGCCATGACAGTATGTACAGTTTTGAAGCTGACGTTTAGTCAACTGACCAAATTAAGGTTGGCCAACTGTAGCTCAGAGCAAAAGCGGTTGAGCTTGTTCAACTCCAGCTCCTGCCTAGCAACCAGTTGTTGGAGATGTTTAATTGCTGGGTGCACAAAATATGCAAGCACTTCCTGGACCCTGCTCTGATCCAGTTAGAGAAGCTGACCCCGCTGGGTGCAAGTGACATCCTGGTACCTGTGGAAGTTGTTACTCAGGTTTTTGATAGTACCATCAATCTGGAACAAGTTAAACTTGAAATTGCACTGGGGATCATTTAGGTTACGTCTACCATGTTGCAATGCTTGCAAAACAGTGTGTACCTCCACTATGTTGTATTGTTGTTGGCCCATGGCAATGGCAGTCCCTGTAATATCAAGCTGGATCATTTCCAGCAGAAGCGTGGGTGCTTTGTATGGAGTCAGCTCTAAGCGTAAGGATTAGTCTCACTCAGTATTGCTGGTCTCCATTTACCCCCCCCCGTACTTATCAACAAAGCTGTGGGTCAGCGGTGGCAATGCAGAGCCTTGACTTGACACCAATGGAAGCTTGCTTTTGTAGTGAGCACCACTGTCAAGATTTCTGGATCTTGAAGAAGAAGAGTGATTGTTTTTATTAGGTGAGTTAATCATATTGGATGGGATATCTGTATGAAGACAGATGTGCTTCTATTGGTGTAGATATGTGTGACAATGGGCTGTGTTCCATTGTTGGTTGATCTGATTGAGGTGGAAGTCCTGTGGTCCTTTGAAGACGCAACACTGTCAGTGGTGGTTTGGCAGGAATTTGAAAGTATCAATAAGTTGCTCTTATTGTACTTTGACACTGCTACTATTTGGACTAGTAGTGATGTTGAAGGGGATTAATTGTCTGTCTTCCAAGTGATCTTGGAAGGCCCCTTTATAGTTGACAGCTAGAGGCCAAACTGGCGTCTAGCTGCAGACAACTTGTACTAGCTAGCCTATCATCCCCAAGCTACTAGTTTCACCCCCTAGAGTTGGATCCCAAAACCCAAATAAGGTTTGAGATGAGGTAATATTCTAGGCTGCTGGTTTCTCCTCTTCAGCCTAGATATACCTTGACTTAGTTACAGCAAACTAAGTTGGCACCCAATTTGGCCAACCTGCCCTTGTGCTTGGTATAATGTGCAATATTTGCACAGGCGGTCTTCTGTCTCACTTCTCGGTGAAACAGGATGTTGTAATTCCCCAATTAATCTCTGGGTTGGGTCTAGATCCCTATTTAGAATCTGGAATCCTTAGCATCTAATTATAGAAGCTTCTGGATTGGCCCGTGACCTGAGACCCAGAATGTCTCAGGTGTCTTCTGACTTGGAAACTATATCAATCTTATTATAGTTTCTCCATATTCTGGAATAGCTGTGTCACTTTGGCTGTGTCCCGTCTAATGACAACCCACAGCTTCAGTGAAAGAGATATGGATCAGTCAATCCTAATGGATCAGGATTTCCTGATACTAGGTATGAGTAATATATTTTTATTATAATGCACTGAATATTATATTGACTATTGCGCTAACAAATAAATAAATTAAAAAAGATAGAAATAGATTAATTTTATTTAAATAATTGTGAATTGTTGTTGGTACTCTGGCTTTTTTAAGCCACAAATTGGACCTTGCAGGTCATCATCTGATCCTTATTAAATCAGTGCCACTCTAGCCACACAACCACCAATAATTTTTATGTATTGCTTAATAATTAATACTTAGGACGCGGGTCAAGCATATCAAATATATTTATCAAATCATATTACAAGGGAAAAGTAATTCAAGTTCTAAATAATCACTTGTTTAGAATATAAGTGGAGCAGGTTGCGTGATGCAGATAAATTCAATTCTTGTTGTTTGTATATGTAATAAATGAACCCGTACTCAACGAGTTAGTAAATAAAACATTTTTAACTTTTTTTATTATTTGACGTGGTTGCAACCATAACTAATGTCTTGTAATATATTTAGATATATTAATATTATAATTTACCTACTAAAATTTAAAATAAAATTAAAATATTAAAAGTAAAATTATAATTATAAATCTTAAAATTTATCTATTAAAGTTTAAATATTAAAAATTTAAATATTTTTATTTAATTGTGATATACTCAATATTGAAATATTATATATTAAAAATTTTAATATTGAAATATTTATTATTAAAGTTTTAATACTAACTTTTAGATGCTAAAATTTTAATTTTTAAAATTAAAAGTTTACTATTAAAATTTTAATATTACATATTTTAATATTAAAATTTTAGTATTAAAATATAAAAAAATTTAAAAAAAAATAAATTTTAACTTGCAAGGGAAAAATATTTATTGAGGGGATGCTAATTGCAAAAGGGAATGCAATTATTCCGGGGAATTATACCCTGAAATCAAATTTTTGGCTAGAGCGTCCAATTGGATCCACATACTCTTCTGTACGTGGTGGACAACCCTGGATGCAATTGCTAGAGGGGTGGCCCCTGTACCCCAGTGGTTGTTGACCGTTTGATAAAAGGAAGCCAGGTGAGTGGATCCATTAATAGGTTTTTTCAGGGGGCATGTTGTACCCATACAACGTTGCCAAGGCAAAGGAGTCATACAGGACGTGCTTGACTGTCCTATACCACTGTGGTGTCTTCTGGCATTTGAGTGCTAACTGGCATATGTCCATTTGAATAGGTACATCCTCCAACTTTTTGATGTTGATTTTTAATATGCAGTGTAGGAGAATTCCCAGGTATACCGCAACATGGATTCTTTGTGAGGTGTATTTTTACAAGAACATGCACAGTTTTTGGAATATTTGAACTAATCTATTAATATAGGAAGTTTGATTGGATTTGAAGAGGGTTCCAGGGGGCTCCTGGCTTGTATCAGCCCCCCATGCCTCCACAAACAAAATAAAGGTTTAAATGTGTTCACAAGGACTGCATCCCCGACTTTATTTGACAATGCCTTGAATACTTCTTTAAAAATTTCAGTTTTTAGATATTCAGTTCCTATTTGAAAGGCAGTTTTTATTAAGTTTTTTCACATTTGTTGATGTTTGCAAATGGGAATTGTTGAATGCTTTCATAGATATGTTCATTGAAGTTTAGCTTGACATCCCCGCAAATTTCATTCATTTCTTTGAAGTTGATATTTGATCCTATTTTGTATGCTTCCCTTAACCACGGCAAGCACCCCGCAGGTGGTAAATATTCCCTATCTTTAGCTTCAATATTTGAAAAACTATTCATATTCTGTTGAATTATTTTATTTATTTGATTTTATTTATTTGTTTTACAGGGGTTACCAGTGACTGGTAACCCCCATAAAACCAACTCAGCATAAAAGCCGCCACTTCCGCAACCTTGTCCCCATTCCTGGTGATGACTAAAATAAATATAGATAAAACATAAAAGACTAGCTAATTGTTTCCCCTGTGGCCCCCTCAGCCACAGGCGACACCTCAGCAAACTTCATGAGTGTTGGCTGACCTTCATTAATTTTCCTAGGCTTAATTTTTCTTATCTTTCTTGCAACTTGTGTTTCTTCTTGATTTTCATTTGATAAAATTTCTGTATTTCTTGAAGCACTCCTGCTTCTTAGCTGAGTTATGTTTTTGTCTGTTTCCATTTGGTTGTTTTCCTCTTCATTTGTGTTTATTTCATGTGGGATTTCATTTCCTTCAATTAGTTTGCTTTTTTGAGTATTCTTTCTATTGGTTTTTGAAAATCCCCACAAGTTGTAACTTTCACTTTTTAAATCTAACCTCTTGAGTATTTCCTTTTGAAGATTTAAAATTATTTTCTTGTGTTCTTCATTAACTATTGTTCCCAGGCTATTTTTGCAATTTCCTTTTGCTGGACCAAGGCTCTTCCCTCATTTCCCAGTTGATTTACCACAATTTCCCTGATGTTGTATTCAAGCTCAACAACCTTTAGGAGGGCTGACTCTAATTCATTGATAAGTGTGTAAATATTTGACATTATGTTTGAATTCCATCAAAAAACTGGTTTTTATAGTACTACCTTCAATGCATACATATTTTTCATCATCATTAATAAATTAAAGACAATAAACGTAAATATTGCATTAGAATATTACAATTAGACGTCAACTCTTGATATTTTGTAATTATGTGCATAACTCAATGCATTTTGATAAATAAAATCCATTGTAAACTTGGCATTTTCCATTATAATTTAATGAAATGGACTGTGTTTATATTAGAGAGCCATTGAAGCTTAGTACAAATATTGATACATAGTGCATTTTACAGCCTGTATATTTACCTATTGGTAATAATTCTATAAACTTTTTAGTTGGACTTTGCAAGGTAATAATAATTTAATGTGTTAATAAATTACTGTTTATTGTCATTAATTGGCTGATTTTCTTTGCTGTGGCAATTGTGCATTTTCTGATATTTACACACTAGTATCCAATTGGTTGGTTTCACATCCAATCAATTGGATACTGGTGTGTAAATATCAGAAAATGCACAATTGCCACAGCAAAGAAAATCAGCCAATTAATGACAATAAACAGTAATTTATTAGCATATTACGTTATTATTACCTTGCAAAGTCCAACTAAAAAGTTTATAGAATTATTACCAATAGATAAATATACAGGCTGTAAAATGCACTATGTATAAATATTTGTACTAAACGTTAATGGCTCTCTAATATAAACATAATCTGTTTTAATAACAATACAATGAAAAAGGCCAAGTTTACAATGAATTTTATTAATCAAAATGCATTGAGTTATGCAAATAATATCAAAATATTAAGAGTTGACGTCTAATTGCTATATTCTAATGCAATATTTACATTATTTCTTTAATTTATTAATAATGATGAAAATATGTGTGCTCATAATTTTAAGCTATTTGTAAAATGTACAACAGTGTGTTAATTATGGGAAATGTTGATAATGTAAAAAGAAAATATTATTAATTATGAATTGAAAGAGAGATATTGAGTTTAATAGTTATCACAAAGAAAATAATTATTTACTAATCAAAGGACAGGAAGGGGAGGGAATGGGCAGAATGAACATTGCCTTCATCTGCACCTGTGAAAAGGACAGTATCAGAGATAGTGGGGGGATTGGTAATGGCTTGGGAGTCAGGGTTGGAAGGCAGGTGGCTTGATGGGGGTTGGGGAGGCAGGGTTTGTTGACTGGGAAGGGGCAGCAAGAGCGGTTTGCATTAATTGCTTGAATTCTTCTTCCGTCATGTATGTGGGCTTGAAAAAACAGATGAATGGGCAAGGGGGAAGGCAGTAGTTCTTTATGGACTTATCACTATCACTTGCATAGAAGATGATGAGATCAAATAAGTCCTGGATGGACACAGAAGGGAAAAGCTCATAACCCTTATCAATTCAGGTGCACAGTTTATTGTAGGTGGCAGGCTTTAAGTGCCTGAGGGCAGAACCAAAATTGTAGAGACATACATCTTCAAGATGCATGTCAACGTGGTTGATGGGGTAGGGCCAACAGGTATGTCCCGCAGCCCTGATTTCTTGGGTTACCCATTCCTGCTGCTCCATCTCAGCTTTCAGTACAACTGTGTGCACAGAGTTTTGTGTGGCCCACTCCTCCAGCATGGCCCTGAGCTCTGTCTGGTAGGCATACCCATCTGCGGTGGTTGATATTGCCAAGTAATAATTGACGCCCAATGGGGAAACTGCCAATAAACCCCCAATAAAACAATACAAGATTGGTCCACGTTTGTACACGTCAGACTGGATACGCTTCTCTCCATAGTCTTGGATACTTGCAGAAATATTAGCGTATGATAGGAAGATGACGTCATTACGGACCATCATTCCCTCCCTTTAATAAAATTGATGATGGCCAAATTGTATGGGTTGGTATCCACCAAACTGGGGCCCCCAAGAACCTGATTGGATAGGATTCTGGCGGCAACCACAACTCCGTGCATCCACAAATTCACTGTTCTTTTGTTGGTAAAGATGCCCATAAGTCCCAGCTAGAGACGTACCTGGACCAGGGGCATCCACAGATCACGTTCCATAATGGCTATCATAAGGGGATGGGCTATGTCACCTTTGGTTGAAGTACAGGCACCAGTTGGGGTCTTCTTGGTAGGGGGTCACAGTTGGCGTGGGCTTGCAGGGTTGCAGCCACAGTGGACTTTGCAAAACTCATTGCAGCCGCAATTTCCCCAATGGACATAAGCATCCCTTGCTTTGCAATCATTTCAAGAACAATCTCCGGAGTGATTAATTTTCTTCTGCGCCTTGCAGGCTGATTGGCTGGAGGTGGGGTGGGTCTGCCTTGAGAACCAGACAGTGCCATCTGATTAGCTGTTTCTGGATTCTGGCTTCCATTGGTGGCCCCATGGCTCACTTGGTCAATTCCAGATGCTAGTGTTGCTGTATGATTTGGGTTAGCAGCTGCCTGTGTGTGATGGGCAAACAGGGCCATGCTTGAGAACGCAGGAGAAAGAACACACTCCTGGGTGGTGCTTGCAGAGGGGCCTGTGGATTGGGAGTGGCCATAGAGGGAGGCTTCACTATTAGAAGACCCAGTGTAGCCCTGCATGATTTCATCAAGGCCAGGGAACAGCTCATTGACTTGGTTGGTGTTGGAAGATGACATAATAAAAATTTTATTATAATTTTAAACTCAAGAAGAGGAATGTATATTTTAGTCAATCTTATTGTTATATATGGTAAGTTGGTGATCATTACAATATAAATTTTGGCCAATCTAAACTGTAATAGAGTGATTTTTGAGAATGCCTGTGATTCCTAAAAGAATCAGCACAAATGCACTCTGGATCCTTTAACATCCTTTTTGAGGCACCCATAAATTATATTTATTTCAAATTCACCACAATTATGATTTGAAACTTGGTTCTTGGATTTGAAAATCCTGCAATTTCAGATTTGTTAATTTTCACATGATGTCTATGATTTGTTTGACATACAGGAAGTCTCAAATCTTACAAAAGAATCCTGCATTTCTGATTCATGTATCCCAAATTTGTTTGCTGAGTTTTGTCTTTTGTTAGCTGAGTTATCTGCTCAAGAGATTCAAAATTTGCCAATTTAAATAAATCAAAAAAGTCAAAATAAATGGTTGATTTTATTAAATATTTTATTTTTTCACTCAGCTGAGTTGCCCGCAAAAGTGATTCAAAATTTGGACCAAGAATTTAACAATCCCACATTTTTATGTTTAGGTTCTGAATTTACAGTAGTTTTTTTTTGTATTATTAAAATATTTATTGTTATGGTAAATTCATTGGATTAATATATAGCTTATTTCCAGAAGTCCACTTAAGCCAAAGCATATATGTTAAAACTAGAATTTATATATGTATTTACAATGTTAACTGTGTGTCAAATCAACATGTCACCTGAATTGCAACAAAGAGGTTTGGCTAAGCAAACAAAGTGACATAATTTAAGCAAGATTTAATAGGAGAGTTACTATAAAAGAACACTGACTGCCTCCATGTTGACACCTTCACTGGTTTATTAGTAAAACACTGCCGCTTAACAAAAAGCACACATACAATGGTATGTTAATTCATATATAAAGTACCAAGGGCTGTACTTTAGACTTCCCTCTACAACCCCCATTATTTATTTTTCATAAGTTACATATACAAATCTTTAATTTTTTAAAATTAAAAAATAATCAATTTCAGTCTTAAAAAACCAACTCTGTAAAATATTAACTAAGCTTTATAAGCAATTTACATAGTGTTTTTCTTGTTTTAAATTGACTTTCAATATGCTGACAGTCAAAATTAAAGAGTTTTTTATGCTGGCAAACTAATGATAAGAAGCGCCTTTTGGGAAAGCTTCAAATATAGAATTAAAAAAGAACAGAAGTATATTTTATTGGATAATATTTTAGACTTATATAGACTTGGCTGTGGTGGGGATTTAGTTAGATCAAACCTAGGGGTTGGTCATGTGCAAGATGGGTTTGAGCCACTGGATACTTGGACAGTCAGGTGATATTGCTTGGTTACCATTCTTAGTATGTCAAACGGTATATTGGAAGGGGACCAAATCGGGCAATGGCTGGATGCTAAGTAGGTTGGCAGTAGCCAGAATGCTTGTACATCCAGACCCTTGACACTAAATTAAATATTTTTGACTATTGTGGCAACAAGAATGTCAAATTTTTATTCAAACACGTTTTTCTCTATTCTTTACTAATAAACTAACTCTTAAAGCACTTTACATAATTCTATAAACTATTTACTTAATAATTAAAAATAAAACATGTGATTATTATTTAATTTTATTCATGTTTTAAATTATTATTCTTACTTTATGAACTCTACTCTAATTATTATAGGACAAATTTTCTAAGAAGCCACATAAGAACCCCAAGTCAACCAAGAAAGTGCCCAGAAACTCTGGAAAAGCTCAAAGTCTAAACCCCAACAAAAACCAGCCAAAGCTCCCTTGAAGAAACAGAAGACAAAGGAGAAGACCCCAGACCCTGAAAGCAAAGAGCCCTCCCCTGACCCCTCCTCCTCTCCAAGCTAGTACCAATGATAAAGAGATGAGGTTCCGCTAAACAATCAAGGAACAAAAAATATACCCAATAGTCAGGAACCTCAGCCAAGCCCAGATGAATCAAGCCCTAAGGAATCAAGCCCATCCCAGTCCAAGACGCGCAAGAATCCAACTTTAGATAATTCCCCTGCACCGCCCAATAAATCTGTACCTCCATCCTCCTCATCAATTATCAATAAAGAATATCCTGATGATCACCTGTCTGACTACTACTAAGCACCAATTGACTCGTGGGATCCCCTCAAGGTTCACAACATATGTAACATCAAAGGAGAGTTTGAGCTCCCAAAGAAGTTCCCTTAGTTTCCCCCTCTAATGTCTGTCAAAGGAGGTTCAAGTTTAGTCTGTGATGGCTATGTTTTCAATTGCAACAATCATAAGAGAGCAGGAAGAATCAAGAATTATATGTGTGAAGATAGAAGCTGTGCTGCCAGGATCAACACAGAACAATGGGATAAAGTTACCAGTGAAAAAGGATAACACACATGCAATGCTCCATTCAATCTTATTGAAAAGCTTCTAAAGTGGTACCTCTACCAAATGATTCCAGTCTCCAAAGACATCAAGGCTTCTGATCTGTCAGTTAAGGCCACCACACACCTAGGTAATGAGAACCTGAAGCTCATCCCTGACTGCAATCAGTTAGTGAAATACATATGTGACAAACACTGTGATATATTCCCCCATAAGAAATCTGTCATGATCCAAGGAGAGTTAGTCTTGACAGATGAGCTGAAGATGTTCAATGATGATGAGGTATTTGTTTTACATGATGATGGGCCTACATTAGAGGCAAGAATTGTATGCTATGTTATACAACAGAACCTGGAGCAATTAAGAGATTCAGAGACCTGTTTATGTGACGGTACCTTTGCAGTATGCTCTCACCTTTTTATACCAATTATGGGTTGTACATTCCCACATTGAAGGCAAGGTGCTCCCATTTGCCTACTTTCTGCTTCCTGGGGCAACAGAAGAGATCTACACAAGGGCCTTTAAAATCCTTCAGGAGGGCATCATGGCCCTACCCAGTAATAAAAAGAGTCCCCCTGGCCATAACACTAGAGCCAATCCAGATGATGATGAAAATGATGAAGCCACCCTTACTGTAGAACAAGAAGCTCATGATAGAGCACTTGGCCCCTCAACTATAATCATGGATTATGAAACTTCCCAGTGTAACGCTTTTATAAATACCTTTTTTGGAGAGGTCCAGGGGTGTTTTTTTGTTATCAACAGGCTGTTAATAGGCAGCTAAAGGGTCAATCTGAGCTCAGCAGCTCCACTGTCTATATACATCAGGAAATTACAAGTTCTTAATTCAGCAGTTTGTATCACTAGCCTTTGTAAAGCTGGAGAATACTGGGCAAGCCTTTGACCTCCTATGCCAGGGTCTATATGCCAAGAAAAATGAGGATGCCTTATATCCTTTCATTGAATATTATGAGCCACAGTGGATTGGACGTAAGGTCACTAAGCGCCAGAGAGCCCAGAGCCAAAGCCAACTGGAACTGCTACCAATCAGTTCTTAAGGATGAGATGGAAACTAATTCATCTTTGGAGAGCTGGCATAAGCATATCTATTACTCCTTTGAAATCAAGCCCAGATACAACACCTTCTATGAGCACCTCAAAAGCCAACAGGGTAAGACTGTTGCATCCATCAGAGATATTGAGAACCACCCATCCAAGAAGAGAACCACCAAAGAGAAACAATATCAAGAGAAGATCAAGGAGGTTGTCAAGACCAAATATAAGCTTTCAGAGATTGGGGAATACATCAAGAAGATTGCCACAGTTCTTAATGGCAACCAGGCAATCACAGTCTAGCTTTTAATTAAATTTATTGAGTATTGCCTAATTTTATATATAGTTCTTATATGTTCAGTATAATATTTTTAAATAAATAGTTGTTCTGAATAACACACTGATAGTTTATGATACTTTTTTTATAAAATCATTGATTTTCTATTGATAGTTTGATGCCTTAAACTGTATTACATGGTCTATATTGGTATTTTACTAGTAAATTATATATTTTTTCTAGTTTTAAATATAGAAAAAAATATATTACTGTTTCTGATTATTAAATTTTCCTAAAATATGTGAATTTTTATGTAATATCTTTTTATATATTGGGTTTTCTTATTTTTATAAGTGAGAAAAAATATTCTATAGTAAAGATAGCTAATTTCATAGTAAAATATAATTAAAGGGTATTTTTATTAATTTTTTTAATTGTCATGTATCATTTTGATGTACTTTTTAAATATAAGTAGTCACATTACCCTAAAAAGTATTTTGAAGATTAATTTTTTTAATAAAAATGTTCAGGAAACAGGTTTCTGCTTATTAAAAAAGTGTCAACATTTAGTAGTCTGCATGCGTAAAAAACTTAATTTTGACTTTTCAATGCTGTCAGCATTATAGTCTTTGTAAATCTGATTGTTGACATATAGTAAGTTACCTTGCTGAATGAGTTAATTCTGGCAGCTTCCATGATGATGGTAAGACTCCCTGTTGGGCAATTATTAGTAAAGTTTGACCTTGGTGCTTTATTACACCTGTTAGGGGAGAAACTCCAAAACAAGTGGATTTCTGACAACAATTGGACTGTCAACCTTTAATATGGATACCTCTCTTTCTTGGGTTATGAGGTATGTAAGGGCCCTAAACATTAAAAAATCAAGCCCAGGAGTCAAACCTGTGACTTCTGCTGTAAAGAAAAAACGCAGGCAACCACACAAACCTGTTGGGGGAATCAAACCTCCCACAAGCCACCAGGGCGGGTGGAAGCCAAATCTCAAAAGAGAGATTAGCTTAAATTTGCTGTCAATAGCAAAAGCTGTTGTATCAATCAGGGCCAGTTCACAAACTGGCCCAAGGGTAAGCGGCCCCCAACAGTAGCAGAGCTACTAGCTCCAATGCTACAAATGAGCTGGGTGGCTCCCAACTTGAAATTAATGATTTTTGCTGGGTTATTCAGCAGATCCAGTATCAGCTGGGTTTGCTGAATAACTTGTCAAATAAATCAGTTCAAGTTCCAATCTTGCCAACCAGTCCCACTCCAGTTCTATCTCCCAGTCATGATTCCCATACCACCTTGTAGCCCATCCCTAAATTCAATGCCACTTCACCCATTGATGTAATGAAGCATCATCTGCAGGAAGATGTTCCAGCTTCCACTTCCAATCAAATAAATCCTTTTGAAGATTCCCAAGACATTGAAACCCCCACAATGCCTGCAGTTTACAACTGTTTTATTGGGTCAAAAACAGAAGATAAACCACTCAGCCAGGAATATCCACCAACAAATGATAGTCCCTCTACCCAGAAGCAAGTCCAAACTGCCAAGCAACCCCAGCCCCAAATGATTAAGCTAGATATAATTATTCACCAATCAGCTTCCAGCAATCCAGCTGGTCTCAAGATGAAACCAGATAGCCAAACCCAGACCCCATAACTTCCCCCAGCCATGAGTCAATTAACCAATCCAATGGCCCAAGCTCAGAGAACTTCCCTCCACCCCAGTCTAAGATTCTTGGGACCATATCCCCTGTTCTCAAGAATTTCTCATTCATCCCCAAAGTACCTGTGACCAAAGGTTGGACTACTAGAGCACCCCAAGGAGCTGCCAGCAGTTGCTTCCAATGAAGACCAGATGAGTGGTATAAAACCCACTTTCCTACAATCAAGACAGATGCATACAACGTTTAATAAAGTTTATGGTCCAAAGAGTAGTCTTTGCCTTTCTTCCCCATATTCTTTTATTACCTTGGACTCTCCCATATCAACCAGCTCAGTCCCCAGCACTTCAACTAGTAGAAACAGTAGAACCTGTTGCAATGGACTACCAGCCAGGGCCTAGCCCTGGACAGACCAGCAGCTTCATCCCTCCCACTCCTCCTCCAATCCCACAACCCTCTGCTGAGGTTATCCCTTATGACCACAGCAGATATGGGATGGTCATCCTGACCATCTTTAGTCTTGCTGAGGTTGTAGTACCTCACCTTGGTGCCTACTGTCCACTTGCAGCTGGTATGCTGTACTTATCTTGCTCCTTGCCCTTCCTGTATTGGGCCTTAGTGTTGCAATACCCTTAAGGGTGGACTCCTACCATGTTGCCTTGGCATGATACTACACCCAGCCATGACAAGGTACATCTGATTTTTGAAGAACTTCCTTGTATTTCTAGCAAGCAGCTTAAGACTTGTGTCCTTAAGTACCCAACTGGCATCTTCCCTCTTAAATACAGAACACATCCCTCTAATATGCACACTCCTCTTCTGTCCTGTCCTGCTTCTGAAGGATTATTTTTGCTTTCCCCAGCTGCCATTGCCATATCTCCTGTATCTCAGGTCATCCTTGACTCTCAGATCTCTTACAAGCTAACTGAGAAGTCCTTTTTTGAGTTGTATCTCCTGAATCTCTGAATTTTAAATATTATTGGTTATGTCCAGGGATTTTGGATTGTGCTTATAAGGAGCCTGTGAAGCTGCTGTTTGCTAACCTTAATGCTTCCCCCATGCATTTATCTTGGGGGCAAGTTGTAGGGCATAGTTGTGTACTAGATGCAGAACAGGCAGCCTCCCTCTATCCATTTGGGACATTTAGTGACTTCAACTTACCATAGGAAGACCCTCAAGTGCTCTCCCTGTTTACAGCCGCTGATTCCCCCTAGCTGTCCCTGATACAAAAAAGGTGTAATTGATCTGTTAGACCAGTTCAAGGGTAATTTTGCTTCTGGTCCCAATGACTATGAATTATAAAAGGTGTTATCCATCATATTAACACTGGAGATGCTCCCATTTATGTTCCAAACCCTACTATCATAGTCAAGTAGAAGTCATTCAAGTACCAAAAGAGTTGAAGCAACTCTTAGATGCTGAGTTGTTAGCTCTATCCCAAAGCCCGTGAGCCTCACCTATGTTAATTCTCAAGAAGAAGGATGAAGGACACAGGATTGTAATTGACTAACATTAACTTAACTCCCTTACCAAGAAGGACTCATACCCCTTGCCTCAAATATATAATACTCTTAGAAGCCTTTGTGGTTCCAAGTTCTTCTCTGTCATGGATCTGGACTCCGGATATTGGCAGGCAGACTTATCTCCAGAGGACCACAAGAAGGCTGCCCTCATTACTTCTGAAGGTCTGTTTGAACCCAATCAAATGCCCCAAGGCCTCTGTGATATACTTGCCACATTTCAACAGGCAATTCACTTAATTCTCATAGACCTAATGCTCTCCTTTGTACTCTTATATAAGAATGATATCACAGTATTCAGCTCTATCTTTACAGATCATCTAGAGCATCTCAAGGCAGTTTTCATTAATATCTACAATGCTTGTTTAAAATTCAAACCTTTCAAGTGTTCTTTCTTTGAGGAACAGCTTGAGTTCTTGGACCATGAAGTCATTCAGACTGGGATTTGACCCATGACCAACAATTTGGATGCCATTAACAACATGTTGTCCCCTAAAAATCTTTGAGAAGCTCAAGTCTTCTTAGAAATGATGGGGTATTCCCACATTCAACCATGATTTTGCTGAGATTAAGAATCCCATCCTCAGCTTCTCTGTTGGGTGTTATTCAAATGGACTGAGAGTCAGCAACAGTCTTTTGACGTTTTGAAACAAAAACTTAATGAGGCATTCATCTTAGTGTACCCCAACTACAACAAGGAGTTTAATCTGTACATCAACACTAGTGAGGTTGCCATGAGAGTCATCCTGGCCTAATTGGATGATAAAAGAGCGGATTACCCTATTGCCTACTCTTCTTATGATAAGGAGCGCCTTTTGGGGAAGCTTCAAATATGGAATTAAGAAAGAAGAGAAGTATATTTTATTGGATAATACTTTAGACTTATATAGACTTGGCTATGACAGGGATTTAGTTGGATCAAACCTAGGGATTGGTCATGTGATGGATGGGTTTGAGCCACTGCATATTTGGACAGTCAGGTGATATTGCTTGGTTACCATTCTTAGTATGTCAAACAGTATATGGGAAGGGGACTAAATTGGGTGATGTCTGGATGTTAAGTAGGTTGGCGGTAGCCAGAATGCTTGTACATCCAGACCCTCAACACCCCCCCTTAAGGAGTTACTCTGGTGCATCAGGAGGGGGCTTTGTTTTCACGTCTGCCGCCTGATGCTCCTGGAGCTGTTTACTAGTTGGAACCAGTCTGGTTGAGTGCTCTTCTTTAGTGAGGCGGAGACAAGTTCTGTGGTATTTCTTGACAATTGGTGTTTGGCACCTTGGAATTTTACTAGATAGGTGTTTTGATCTGGTCTGTACTTGATGATTCTTCCTGGTCCCTGGTGTACTGAGTCTAGTTTCTTTCTGTTTCTAGCTAGAACCCAAACAGGGAGTTGATGGGAAGTGGTTCCTCTGTGGAGGTTACCCTTTGTGTTTTGAGCCTCTTCATTTTAGCTATTTTGGCTTTGAGGCAGAAGTGTTGTAGGTTTGGTGCTTGCTCTACTGTGGTAGATTTCCCTGGGGGATCTTTATGTAGGGCTGTTTGTTGCGGATGATTACTTCTGGTTTATACCTGTAGGTTAGCTCAAATGGTGAATAGCCTGTCCCTTGGTTGGTGCAGACTCAGGATACTAGTAATGCATGTTTCACAAAGAGTGCCCATGTGTCTTTGGCTTTACCATCCATTATTTTCTCTAGAGTCCTGATAAGGCTGCCATTTAGGTGTTCCACTCTACTGTTGACCTGTGGCCTGTATGGAGAGGTTGTGGAGTGTTTTATGTTTTGGATTTCAAGTTGTTATTTACTATGTGGCCTGATAACTCTGTTGCTCCATCAGCTATGATATAGTCTGGAGTGCCATAGTTGGCTATGATTGCATTGTTAATGAAACAGTTAATGGTTTCTTCTTTGTGGTCATTTGTTGCCCAGAAGATGGGCCACTGTGTGGCAAAGTCAATAGCTACAATTAAGAAACAATGGTTTGTCTTTGTTTCTGGGAAGGGGCCCACTACGTCTAGCCCCCAAACCTTAAATGGTTCAGGGTCTGGTACTGGTTTGACTGTTGGCTGAGGAGCCTTTGTACTGGTGTATTTCTTGCACACTGTGCACTTTTTCAGAACATCAACTATATCCTGTTTGAGGTTGGGCCACCATACTATCTCTTTTAGTGTGTGGTTTAGGTTGTTAGCCTTTGTGTGGCCTAGTAGGCGGTGATGTCTTAGTATGGTGTCAACTCTTTGTGCAAGTGGAATGTACAGAAAATGTTTGTCATTGATAATTTGTTAGACTGTGCCATTTGATACATGGAAATACTTGTTGTTTCATACTAATATATTGTGGATCAGTTGATGAGTTGAGGGGTCTTTTCCTTTTGTTTTTTACTCAGTGTTGTACAGGTTTGGCCAGTCAGGGTCCAGGTGGTCAGGGTGATCCTCTCTAGGCTGAAATAGTCTAGAGAGAGCATCAGCCGTGACCAGCTCTGCCCCTTTTTTATACTGGATGTCCAGGTTAAGCTGTTCTGGCAAGGACATACATTTGGCTTGTTGCCGTACAAGTGTGTTCTCAGTTTTGAAATAGATTAAGGATTTATGGTCAAATAGCACTCAGACGTTTAAATGTCCTTCCAGATAACATCTCTATTGCTTGCATGTGTGGTATATTGCTAGCAATTCCTTATTGTGTATTGAGTATCTCTACTCAGTGTTAGTTTTCTGCTTTTGTAACATATTGGCAGGAAATCTTGCTGTCCTGGCTGGCAGATGCGCAGGACTGCGCCAATGACCGTATTGCTGGCATCTGACTTGAGCTTGTAGCACCTGTTATTGTTAGGGAATTGCAATATTGGTGCTTTAATCAGAGCTTGTTTTAATAAAGTGAAATTCTTTTCAAATTCTGGAGTCCAGATGAATTTCTTTTGGCATTACCCTTAGTTAAGTCATTGATTGGTGTGGTTAGTTTTCCCCAGTCTTTGATGTATTTTCTTAGGTAAGCTACATACCAAGAAAGCATCTAACTTAATTAATGTAGGTGGGGCATTGCATGTTATTTATGGCTTTAATTTTTTCTGGATCTGCTTTTATGCCACTGTTGGAGACAGTGTGGCCCAAGAACAGGAGTTCCTTTTCCATAAAATGGCACTTACTTGGTTTTGCATAAAGTTTGTGCTTTGCAAGTCAATTGAGTGTCTTGCAGACATGCATGAGATGTTCCTCTTTTGTTTTTGAGAATATGATGATATTTTCAAGGTATCATAATGTGTTTTAGAGACCATTTAGTGCTTGGTTTATCATGGTGACAAACTTTGCGGTGTGTTGGTCATCCCAAAGTTCATTACTCTGCATTCAAAGGATCCAAATGTGTACAGAACACAGTTTTTGGTGTGTCCTTTTTCGTTACTTCAACTTGGTTTTATCCTGAGGTGAGGTCAATTTTGGAGAAAAATTTGGCACCTGAGAGTCTTGAAAACAGATCCTCTATAAGTGGAAGAGGGTATTTATTCTTTACTGTGCTTGCATTTAGTGCTCTGTAGTCAGTTAATAGACATATAGTGCCTTCCTTTTTCTTTACAAAGAATATTGCTACCCCCATGGGGATTCAGACAGGAGGATGAAGCATTTAGCTAGGTTGTCCTCAATGTGTGTTTTGAGGGTTTGTGTCTCCATGGGGGAGAGTCTTTAGAGGGGTGCAGGTTTAGGCATGACCTTGCATAAGTTGATGCCATGTTTTACCTCCTGTTTGGGGGGTAACTCTGTGAGTTCTTCCTTGAATACATGAGTGTATTAATTTAGGAGTGCTGTGAGTTCTGGGCATTGGATCTTTTGTGTTTGTATGTTATTGAATTCAGAGTACCTCATTATGTGGAGGTTACTATCTTTGGTTAGGTGTTCTGAGTCATCTTGGTTTATGACCTGGACAAATACTGTGTCTCTTAGAATGAGGTCATTTGGTTTTTTGAGGGTATTAAAGTTGACTCTGTTGCGTTTGATGGTCATGGTTTTTGTTTTCCAACATACACTGGGGTTCACTCAGGTGAACAAGTCCATGCTAGCTACAATGTTGTAGTTTATGTTGTTCATGACAAGTCCTTTGATGGACGTTTGTATGCCTTGGAGGTCAATTCTGAAGGGAGTTGTTTCTCCTTTGAGTAGAACCTTTGATTTGTCTGCCATTCTGGCGTATTTGAAGTTGGATTTGACAACTGGTATTTTGTACTTGGTTACAAAAGATTCTCTAACCATAGTATGTTGTGCAACAGAGTCAAATAAAAATTTATGTGCGTGTGATTTGTAAGTGCATGGGTAGAGAAGAAGTTGTGAGCATTCTTTAATTTTTATGTTCATAAAAATGGAGGATTGCGGGACACTGGGGATGCAGGCAGCAAAGCTCGTGCCTTGGTACAATTTCTTGTCAAGTTGGGGGGAGACAGGGGCACTTAAGCCTGTTCCCCCTCCTCTTTTCCCTGTTCCTCTGTTTCAAGGCCTTTGAGGTCAGAGAATGTGGGGTCAGATTCATAACGGGTTGCTACTTCAGCATTGTTAAAATTTGGCGGTGTCCTCTTTCTTGGGACGGGAGCAGTTTGCACTTTGGCTGTGATTGTCATAGTTTCAATTGGAGTGGCTGTTGTTATGGTTGGTATTTTGGAGTTTGTTGCCATTGGAGTTTTCTCTGCCATTGCTGTTTGAGGCGTGGTTGCCATTGTGTGCAGCATATTCCATGTTTGCGCGTTTTTCAGCGCGCTTGGCTTCTGCAATAAGCACAGGCATGGAGGTATTAGCCTCTGGGTGGATGAGAGCAGCAACAGAGGGTTTCATTCTTTTGATGAATGAGACTCTGGTATGTACATTGTCAGCTTGTGCTGAATTTTGGATTTTTGCAACATATTTCCTCAAATTTGTTGGTGTAAGCTGCAATAGTGGTCTTTTGAGGAAGGTCACTGAGCTGTATTGCAATGTCTTGGAGGGATTTGGTGACTTTGGAAATTGTGGGCAATGTCTGCTTTGAACTCTTCCCAGTTTTCAAGCTGGTTGTCAGTTTGTGAGCCAAACCAGGTGTCAAACCAGTTAGCTGCGGCCTTTTACAGGCGCTTGCTGGCTTCCTGGACCCATTTTTCATGTGGGATGCAGCTGGTGCAGAGTTTAGCGGCTGAGTGGTCTAGCCAGTTAATGAGTTTTCTTTGTTTTTACCAAAGAACTTGTCAATACCAATGTATTTGGTGTTGGTAACTTCACCTGTGATAGGTGGTATTGTGTTTTTTTGTGGTTGAAGAGAGCAACTGTATTGAATAATCTTGGTGCATGCTTTGGGAATGACCAGACCTTTGAATATGGTGCATCTACTAGGTATATATTTGTTGATATTGTTGGCGCAGAAGTACGTCTTCCAGGTATCCTGGGATGTGGCCTGGTTGAGTACGTGAGCAAAGGTGAGCAGGTTTTGGTCAGTCATTTTCTCTCTCATGGGTGTGGTCAAAAAACCGTAGCTGCTACCAGTGATAAGGAGCGCCTTTTGGGGAAGCTTCAAATATGGAATTAAGAAAGAAGAGAAGTATATTTTATTGGATAATACTTTAGACTTATATAGACTTGGCTGTGGCAGGGATTTAGTTGGATCAAACCTAGGGGTTGTTCATGTGCTAGATGGGTTTGAGCCACTGGATATTTGGACAGTCAGGCAATATTGCTTGGTTACCATTCTTGGGATGTTGAACAGTATATTGAAAAGGGACTAAATTGGGCAATGACTGGATTTTAAGTAGGTTGACAGTAGCCAGAATGCTTTTACATCCAGACCCTCAGCACTTGTATCCTCAACAAGCACAAGAAGAACAGCATTGTTATATAAAAAGAATGCTGACTTTATTATATACAGTTAAACAATTAAGGTACTACATTTATGGTAATCACTTCCTTGTGGTCACATATCACTCTTCTTTTTATTGGCTACAATAACTGAAAGTGCCTAAAGGATTGTTATCTTCTTGGTCTTACTCTTGCAAGGGTATGAATTCACAGTGATTCATATGCCTAGTGCCCAACACCAGAATGCTGATGATCTCTCCATTAATTCCCATTCTGGCTATATACCCCACTGATGCCAATAGGTTATATGAGTTCATTAGATATCCTGATGTATGACCTACTGAAACTGAGGAGATGCACCTAGCACTCCAAGTATTATCTAAAGACACTGTTGTGATAATTTTCTACAGGTCCTCTGAAGTCAACTCAGGGGAGTCCTTACCAGAATTACTTAGCAGGCTGTGAGAGGGGTGATGCTAACTAATAGAATTTATGGGATGAGACAAACTGGGCTCTGTCTTGTATACAAGATAGGGGTGGAGGATAGAAGCAGGAGGTTGTGTTCTGACAAGAAACACAGATAGTTTATAGCACTTACTTTAGTTCAACACTATCTTAGAAATACATTAATCTATATCTGTGAAGATATTGGGTAGATTATCTTCAGTACATATCACAGTACAGATAACTCACAGCAATAATGGCATCCTATAGCATAAGTTATGAGGAACATATAAGGCTGTCTGGATCTGGCTCTTTCTATCAGAAGTATGGGAGGCAGCAGGTATACATAAAGTCTTTATAGGTCCACAAGAGAAGAAGGGAGGAATAGCACTTGTGTTTGGGCCTAGGACACTAGCCTGGTAGGGATGCTAGTATAGAAGGGGGACTGTTCTGTCACATGTGATTTCTTCAACAGGAACAGCATGGGCTTCCGGAGGAAGGACCTAGTTAAAAGGCACAATCTAAACAGTAGAAATTTACAGCCAAGTGCAAATTGCAATATATGTCAAAGGGTAGGGGTAAAAGTGGGTCTTGTTTTTTGTGGATGATGAGGGACTTATATAGATATGTATCATTATGTACTTGGATAAAAGCAGGGGATCTACTTAATGGAAATGCATTGATAGTCTCATATTAGAGGATATAATAATAGCAGGGCATTGATAATTTATGGTCAAGAGGATCAGTCACACATAGCAATTTCAGCATAAGAGAATCCAGAAGTTTCAAGAGGTTCAATTATCAGATGAGAGGGACCCATCATCAGACTAGAGGATTTAATAACTATAATCATTAGGTAGTGCACCTTAGATAGTGCACATAATATAATGTACTGTAGACAGTGCACCTTAGGTAGTGCATATAGGGAGTTTTCACCTTAGAGTGCTATTTTCTGGCATCAAAACTGTCATTTGTTGAGATGTGCTTTATTATTTGACATAATGAAAAAATTGGGCAAAAGTCTTAAATACAGAAGACTTTTGGTTCTGGCTTTAAGCCCTGTTTGATCTGAAAATTATTTAATAGATATCTTCCTAGCAAATGAAAGATGAGCGCCAAAGATTCTGTGTCAAAATTAATGAGTAAAAATGAACTTATTTTATTGGAAGAAAGTACATTTGAATTTATACCCAAAGGTTCAATCCTAATAGCCTAAGTGGAGGTACCTCAAGTGGCAAGAGGCAGGTAGAGATCTGGAAGGCTCATTTATTGATGTTGACTCATATTTGAGTAAAGAGAACTCAGCAAACCAAAAGAAAAAACCAAGGCTTTTGCATGAGTCATTCTTCAAACCACCATTCACTAGGCCAATTGTAACCCCTAGTGAATTCAAATTCACAACATCATTCAAGACCAAAAATTGTTCAAAAAGGACAAGAATCTTTACCTACCATATGTATGCCCCAGAATGAAATTGTTTATTGTACTCCAGACTTACATTGATAATACACATTGTGGTAAAAGCAAAATTTATGACTGGATATGCAAGAACTACTAGTAAAATATGCACCTTCTCATCCAAGATGTTATCTCTTTGTGTCATTCCTATCAATTGCAATGCCCTCAACTCTCAAAACATAATCTCAAGATTATCTCTTTAAAGCATTATTTCCACACTATAAGTATTGAAGATGTTGTCCTCCTCCCCTGCTCTCACTCTGGTTGCTGATTCATCATAATTGCTGTAGAGCATTTCAGAAAATGGGTTGAAGCCAGGGCCATCAAGGATATCACTGCTAAAACTGCATCTAATTTCCTAATCCAAGAACTCTTATGTCAGCATGAATGCCTACAGAGCTTGCTTTCTGAAAATAATACCAATTTTAATGCTAGGTTGATCACATTCATTGTAGAAGCTATGAGCACTCATCAATCCTTCTCAGCTCCCTATTACCCATCAACCAATGGGACTGTTAAGCAAGCCAATTCAACCCTTGACATCATTATGAAGAATTCACCCTATCTGATTATGCCAATTGGGATATTTTCCTTCCTGTTGCTCTCTTTGTGTACTGCCTAAGAAAACACCAAGTAATAGTAAATTCCCTTTTTGCCATGATATCTACATGTGAAGCTATCACCCCCTCAATTTTAGGGGGGCACTAGTAGAGTTTGATGCTACAATCAACCCAGAGACCCATGTGAATGAGCTGATTAATTAGATTATTGACATTCAAGCCTCTGTCTATAAAGTCAAATTCATAGAGATGTCACCCTCCAAAGCCTCTATTACCTCCCTCCCTGAGTTCCAGATAGGTGATTTAGGCTTATACTATCAGAATTTTACTGATGGTTGTGCACAAAAACTAGAAACTCTAGGATTGGGCCTTGTGAGGTTGCTTTTAAGAAGAGATTTGAGTGTAATTTCAAGCTTATGGCCTCTGGGAGGCCTTTTTCTTGTATTCATGCTAAATTCTTCTTCAAGTATCAAATCTCAGCATCCAATCTTGAGGAGGGAGATGTTGTAAATTGCACCATTAATGCTATTTTAATATAGCTGTGAATGGTGATACTTGCAAAGATCTAGCTGGGTTCAATTTTGAGTTTAACAGTTGCCCCTTTCCTTATATGGGTCAACTGCAAAGTCTAAACATTCTGTATTATATTGCCTTTGTTATTCTGATCCTAGTATAGTTTCAAACCCAACCAGCCCCCTTTTATATCTAAAAAATGATCCCTGCTCCCATTATACTATATAAGTAAAATTCTATCTCTAAATAAAGACAAGTTTATCCACATTTGTGTTGGCTTTTATATTCTTCAAGTGCTCCTTTCATTTTCAATAAAAAACTATCTTTCATCTTTCCAGGAAATTAAGGTATGTGCCCTTAATTTTGCCCTGAAGGCTAACCCAAGGCTAGCTTCAAACCTTTTATATCAAAGGCTTCCACACTGTGTTATCTTGGATGTCTTACCCAAGAGCTGAACATGGAAAGTATCCTCTACAATAAATTCTATGATTTTTCTTCCCTGGTTGTGGGGCAGAGACTTCACTTAATTATTTATATAAGCTTTATTATCTTAATACCATTAAATCAGAGGCTTATGTTGTAAAATATGCAGCCTGGGTGCTGATTTCTATGAATAGTTAGTCTACTACTTCTTTATCTTAATACTATACCTGTTGTGGTATAGTGACAGCCTGGGTAAGGACATAAGAATATAAGAAGATAATAAGACAAAACTGGTGTTTATTTAGATAGTATTGCACTTATATAGTGTGAGGCGGGGGAATTGCCACCAGGGGCAGGGAGGCACAGACAGAAGGACTTCCCTAATAGAGGAGAGTGGATTGGCACAGCTAAAAGTCTACTACAAGAGAACAACTGCTTCCACGCGGCTTTCCTTAAGGAGGTAGATATAAATAACTTTGTTGTTCTATTTATAATTGCAGAAGTAAAGCCTGTGTGTTGTGCGCATTTAAAAGGCAAATTGAACACCTGTTTTAGAGGCGTTTTAAACGTCTTTATCCCTAGTAAAATCAGGATGCAATAGCACAATTGCGCAACCGTTCTGTCGCTCAATTCCTAGATAGACAACTTAATGTCTAATCCATTCAATATGCAACAGCTTACAACACTCTTTATATTACAATTAAACTGGGAAAAGGGCAACAGCATCTTGATAGAAAGAAGATTGCTCCTGGCTGCAGCTTAATTGAACATTTTATTCAGGATGCAGTTATTCTTGCAGCCATCTATAAGATGTCTTCTCCCCCTGAAAAGATCTGCCGATACAATTGGGTCAAGTGCCTAAAGTCAAAGTGCAGAGATCAAAATCTCCAAATCAATGGATTTTTTGATCTCTGCACTTTTTTCAATAGAAAAAATTTCCAAAAAAATTAATTTTTTTCTAAAATTTGACTTTTTAAAAAATGTTTTTACTAGTAGCTAAAATCAAAAAACCAAGTTTGAAGTGCCCAAATTGATGTAATTTAAAACACACCTTAAATTAATTTGGCTTTTAAAATAGATATTATTCATCCTTTTGAATATAGGAGACAAAATCAAAAGTGCAGAAATTGAAGTCTGGAAGTCTCTTCAATTTAATATTTGGGGCCTCAAAATTAAAAAAATTAAAATATCACTTAATATTGATTCTATCACTATGTAAATGATCAGAAAAGCTTCAAAATCATATCATACTCAACCAAATAAACTAAAACCTATCATACAGGTTCACAATTACCTGTATAACATTTGATTATATTTTCAGTGATTTTTATTATGTAAAAGATAGAGTGCTGAATGAAACAAATATTATATGATCACTTAGTAATGTACTGGGTGTAGTAATAGAGTGCATAAATCAAAAAAACTTCAAATCAAAATTTGAAACACACTGATTTAGTGCTCACCAATATATTTTAAATTATGATTGGAATTTAATATTTTATTAGCTAAGCTCCAATAGGTGTTTATAATTGAAAGTGCAGAAATCAAAAGTGTATTTAAACCAAACAAACACTCTACTTTACAAAACCATAATAATTTAACCAGTGTAAGTTTAAAGCTTAAAATTGGCGTTTTAAAGGTTAAAGACTTACTTTAAAACATAGTAGAGTTTCAGGCCTTTTGGGTTAGTTTAGTGTAACTTTTTAAAGGGTTTAGTAAAAACTGCAGATTTTGGAAGTTTTGAAAAAATATTAAATTAATTTAATATGTTACTATGTTTCCTTATGTTTTTAGGGGAGTGTTGAGATTGAAGTGCCAAAATTGCAACTTCCTAATTGTCTGATCAAAAGTCCCTTTTTTGCTCCTTTCAAAGGCATTATAGAGTTGACTACCTCAATTAAAATATTTATTAAAACTAACAAAATATAGTAAAAAGTACTATGGCTTTTGGATTCTGCTAAAAAAATGATAGTTTTATTAATAATTTATATTCTTTTTTACTAACCAAAAAATACTAACTTTGAGCCATCTAGATGCCCCCTAAGTCAACTCTCATCAACCCAAAGAAGTACAACCCTTCCAGATCCAAGAAGCCTGGCCCCAAGACCACCAAGAAGGCCACCAAGGCCACCAAGAAGACCCCTGAGCCCTCCCCCTCTCCAGAAGAGGAGCCTTCTGAAGAGGAACCTACCCCCAGCCTCTTCAAGAGCCCAACTGGGCACAAGTTTGTCTACAGACAGGCAGATGAAGAGGAGATGCCTCCCCACATCTCAGAAGAAAAATATGAAGATCTGTACAACTCTGGAGATGCTACACCAACTGAGGATGTCCTTGAGACCTGGGATATCCTTAAAGTTCATAATATATGCAACTATGAAGAGGAGTTCCAACTGCCAGATATCCTGCCTGTCTCCTTCCCAATAATGTCCTCCAAGGTTAATGCTGGGTTCTAACATGATGGTTTTATGTTTAAGTGTAATGATGAGCAGAAGAACTTGGTGCTTCATCATTACAAGTGTGAGGGGCCTGCCTGCCTGACTACAACTGGGTTTACCCAGTTTAAGAAGCTGAACAATCAGCACACCTGCCTGGAACCAACTGGGGTATATCAGCTCCTAATAAAGTGGTACCTGCGCCAGAGGCAGCCTTTCAACAGGGGCCTTACCTCCCAGGAGATAGTCACTAGGGCTATTCACAACTTGACCAGCTTTTAAAAGATAGCAGTTGGTACTTTTGGATCCCTTCAGAAGTATGTCAGTGATAATTGCTGGAAGTCTGACAATGTGGGCAGACCTGCCACCTCCCTCCTGGAACTGGATATACCCAATAAGCTCATAGTCACCTCCAAGGATGAACAGTTTCTCCATCATGACAATGGGCCAGATGAGCATAAAAGAACCATCTGCTATGCCACCCAGGAGAACCTTAATAGATTGATGACAGCCAATATCTGGTTGGCTGATGGGACCTTCTCATCATGCCCTAAGATCTTTTCCCAGCTTTGGTGCATCCATGGAAAGTATGGTGATAAGGTTTTACCAATGGTTTACTTTCTAATGTCAGGACAAAATGAGGATGACTATACTCATGCCTTGGAGATTCTAAAGGGGAAGCTGGATCTCCTTCCCCCTACTGATGACCCCGCTTCTACCCCCAAGAGGAAGAGGTCCAAAACCCCAAGCCAACCTGATGATGAGGAAACATCATAGCCTTACCATACCCACCTCCTTGTTGACTTTGAGCCTGCTCAAGCCAACGCCTTTAAAAAGGTATTTAAGAGCAAGCATCATGGTTGCTTCTTTCACTTCAGACAATGCCTCAGAAGAAAGCTGCAGAGCTTTACTGAGCTCAACAGACTGGTTACTAGATCCACTTCCCAGGATCCCAAGGTGGCCTTCAACTGCTTTTCTGCCATTGCCTTGGTGAGAAAGAAGGACTCTAGTAAGATCTATGAGGCATTCAAGAATATCAAGTATATGGAGGACAATGCAGCTGTCTTTGCTCCATTTATTGATTACTTTGAACGCCAATGGATTGGAAAACTTGAAACCAGATGCCATGGAAGAAAGGAAAACAAGATTGAATGGAACCAGTTCAAGTTTGTTAATAATAAGACCATGAATACTACTTCCTCCCTGGAAAGCTGGCACAACAAGTTTGCCAACTGTGTTGGGGTGAAGAAACCCAGGTTTAATGTACTGATCAACAAGCTCAAAGTTGAACAAGCAACCAATGAAACTCTTTACCAGGAGTTTTTAGATGGACGCCAAAGTGTTTCCCAGAGCAGCAAGGATCTCAACAGCTTTGAGATAGTCACAAAAAACTCCCTCCTTTTCTACAACTCCTCCAACTGGCTCACTCATCTTGAGAACATTGCAAAAGTTTTTTAATAATTCAAATAAAATCTTACATGCTTTTACTTTCTTTTAATTTTATGTTGTGATAATAAAGATCTTACCATGCAAATACATTTTAAAGCAGTTTTTGTTTAGTTTTGTATTTTACATTCAATTAAATACAGTTGCATATAAATTCTAGTTAAGTTTTCTTTTGAAACTAAAATAAACTTTCTTTTAAAAACTGCAAATTTAAGAATATTTTTATTATCTAGCATATACTTTTTATTGCAGAAATAAATTTCTTGGGGTCTTTTTTAGTCTAAGAGTTTTTAAAATATATAGTTTTATATTAAGAACTTTATTTTTATTTGGCTTTTAAGTTAACCTCTGGAAAATCTATTTTTGCACTTTGATCTTTGATATTTTCAATTTTTGCACCCTACATAGTGTTTCAATTTCTGCACTTTTGGGGGGTCCCATTTTCAATTTCTGCACTTTTGACCTTAGGAACTTTGACCTTAGGCACTTGCCCTACAATTGTGTCACAGCATTGCTTTATTCAAGATTCTGCAAGTTATTCAGTCAGGGAGCCATGTCAAAATATGCCCTAGTCATAGAAATATACAATACAATCCAAGAGCAAGTCCTTGAGCTCTGCCAATCCAAAAATCAATAACAATTTTGTTATCTTATTAAATTATTTTCATATTCATGTTCTTTGATTTAAATCATATATATTTGCTAAGTTCTTTAGCCTTCCATTAAAAATTTTCATTTGATTTTATAGTTTTTATTGTTTTTGATTTATAATTGCTAGTACTGAGTAATATTAAATATTTATATAAGTTATAAAATAAGAAAAAAATATAAAAACATAAACCAAATATTTAATTGATTGGCTGCTTAGCAAGATATGCAGAGATGAAAAAATAAGAATGGGTGTAGAATTTAGCCACAGCCTCATATGGAAGGTTGTGGACCACAACCTGCAACAAATCAAACAAGTCCTCAGGCTCAGCTAGAGTGCCATATTTGATGACCCTCTTAAGCCACATAGGCGCTGTAGCCAATCACTGTTGGTCAATTACTATGCCTGTCTCACTCATTGGGAATTCCTTGATAATATATACCACCTTGTGGAGCCCAACATTATCCAATATGATGATATTGATGAATTTCAAGCTAGTAATCCTGAGGTGCTTTTAAACCAATTAGAGAAATTCCAGAAAGGTCCCACTATTATGGGGACTCTTGATCATCTGGTATAGTTCAATACAAGGGGATCAAGAAGAGCTACTATAGAGTAGGTCACCTCACAAACAGACACATGTTGAGATACACCGTCCTTGGTACCTTTGGGGACGTAGTCATATTCATTGCACATGAAGGACTCAAAGGAGGACTTGTTGATGCAGTAGAACTTTACTGTGCCCTTTTCCTTGATAGCAGTTATTGTCTTGGCTTATTTCTGACAGTACTTTATGTTTTCAGGGCTGTTTCAATTAAATGGAGAACCCCCAAGTTTTTTCTATGTGAATCTCAAACTCTTCACAGCGCAATAGAAGGTGGAAATTGAAGCCTCAATCCCAAAAGTAGATGTAAGAGAGGGGGGCTAAACTAACTAAGTCTGGCACCCATCCCAGGGGGGAATCCACCAGGATATCATCCAGTACAACACTGGAATGACCGCTTGTAAAGGCATCCAGAGGGAGGACGCAAGGGACAACTGAGGAAGGTAAGAATCCAGGCCCATCAAAAACAGACTGCCAAGCAACCATGGTGTGCGCTTGGGAGCAGAATCAGGGGTACAACCTTGCCTTGGGGGTAGGGAACTTGGTCTCCAAGGGAGGGCTACTTTGGCGGCAAATGTTTCCAAAGAAACTACAAGGTCAGAACTGGAGGAGGGAAGCTCAAGGTCATCACTAGTGAGACTCTTGACCAGCTTTTCCCCTGTAGCAACCAGCCCATGGGCGCAACCAGGGAGATCCCCACTCAAGACCAGGAGGTGAGAGGGATCTTCTCCCACGTAGGAGGCAGACAAAGACAAGTGGATCCAAAGGTTGGGGTGGTTATCCAGATCATCAGCAGAACTGGAACCAGAGTGAATGCCACAAATTTTTCCAAGAGAACAATCATTTTTGGAATACCAGTTTAATATTTGGGTTCACTGAATTGAAGCCAAGGAAATTCTGAGGCCTGAGGTTGAGATGACTTTGGGAACAGGTTTGAAGTGGCAAGGATATGGTAGGAAGCTTCTAGATAATGTATAGGAATGCCAGAGTAAAGGCAAAGTGAAAGCAAAACAATTTAAAAAATAAAGTAAGAATATATATTTAATTCTATACTAATTATGAAAGATCAAATCTGATTTTAAAAGTGGAAAAGGTAAAGGATACTGATATTACTAATGCTAACTCTAGGGCCTTCAAAAGAGACACTGTAAACCAAGGGACAGTGTAGAAGGTAAGCAAAGTAGAACACCTTTACTAACAACTTTATATTAATTAAAAGGCCAGCAAAAAAGGCCAAAATACACTAAAATTTTAAGTTAAAGCCAAAACTTTTATTTGAAAGAATAAGCAAGCAGGGGACTAGAAGTCCCCTGTCTTGCTATAAGGGATGAGTTTAGACTTCAAGGTCACCTGACCCAGTAGGCAAATTTGATTAGCTGCAAGAGAAATTTTACAAAGGTTAATCCAGTATGTTGGAAAGTTTTACAACAATTTCTGGCATCAACTCTGATTGGATGGTACCTTTGTGGTGATATGGAGCAGCATTTAATCCAGTTTGAATGGAGTCAGTCAATTTAGCAGAAGAGCGCCCTGATTGGTTCCACTTCATTTGTTTTAAATGGGGGCAAAACCATGATAACAAGTAGTCTAAATTAATCAGGGATTCTCCCCATGTAGGAACACAAACCAAATTGTTAGTGGTTGCCACTTGAGAAGGGTACACTAATAAAAATCTCTCATCAACTGTGTAGGCTAAGTCCTCAAGGGAATTAAGTGGTTTGACTGAGTTTTAAGCTGCTTTCTTTGTATGTTGGGGGGAAATAGTCCTGTCCAGAGCCAAAGGGGGGAGTAACTTTACAGTAGACTCAACCATCAACTGAATATTTTCCAGTTCAAGATGGCAGTTCTGCTTGATCCACTTCCAGATTTCCCACATGTTTTTCTTGACTAATAGGATTGGCTTGCGTTTGGATTTCTCCAAAAATAGAACATAGCCCATTTTCAGGTAGGCTGTGTGGAGCCTGTGCGCAGATTTTTCCAAAATACCAATGATGGCCGCGGCCTTCTTGTAGGCATTTGTTTCTTTCATGAGTCTCTTAAAGGTCTCACGGGTGGAATTGGGGATAATATGGTGCTTGGCCTTTTTGGCGTTAGAAAGTGACTCCACAGGCTCAGCCACAACACAGGGCATAGACACTTGTCTGTAGAACTCAGCAACCTTTTTAAGTACCTTCTGCTCATCAGTGTTTTTGAAATACTGTGGCTGCTTGTTGTCATCTTGCCCTTTGTTATCACTCACGTAAGGCTTGTACATGGTGTCAAGGACTGGCTTAACCTTCTCCATGATAGTAGCTGGAACACTATTGCGGCAGTATACAGGGTTGTATACATAGGACACCATTTTGGTGGTGATGTCATTTACTGTTTTGGTGGTGATGACCTTAGTGTACTTTCTAGTCAGCTTCTGGACCCTGGGATTTATGACCATGCCCTTGCACTCTGTGCCCCTTGAGCTGGTTATGTCAGTGCAACCTCACTATTGAACTCTCCTCTCCTGTTCCCTTCCTGAGTAGGCATTTGTGTTGCACCAACTGGATTCTTTGACCCACATTGGCGTCCACATCCACGGCGTACTCCTTTGGCTCCTTGGCTCTGTTGTTGGCATGCGTCCATATTGGTATAAAAATAACATTAAATTAAAATGGTTTATCTATATAATTTATTTATTTTAATTTTTATCTCTCCATATATAGTAGCATGCAATCTTGTAGTCACTACTGCTTATTTCAAATTAGATTTTTAGATTTGTATATTAATTATTTTGGGTCATAAATGTGCACTGTTGATCATGAGTTTGGATAAATTTGATCCTTTTATTAATTCTAATCCCAAAAAAAAACACTCAGAATATTTATTTCCTTTTTGTATTCTAGATTGTATTCTTAATTAAGACAAGCTGGTAACATCATTATAGATTCATTGATTTGTTTTGATATTGGATATTTTTGTTGTCTGTTTTAATTGCTATTGGGGTTCATTGTTGGATTAAGTTTGTAACTTTTGTGATTGAGTTTCATGTGTTCACCAAAAACATAGTAAACATAGTAGATTAATTCTGTGACTAAAACTCATGTGTTCTAGTGTTTGGTAAATTTGTTGTTGAATCATTATATATTTGTCCCCAGTTTAAATAGGTTGTTGTATGGCTGGACATATTTCCCAAATAGCGCACATTTTCTGTGAAGTTATCTTCTATTTAGATCTAAAAAGTTGAAATTTTTTGTGTGGCTGAACCTATGCTTTATAAATTGACTAATATATGTTTATCTCAACAGGTTTAAAAACTACTGTACAGCCCATAATGCAATGGGCTAACAGAGCGCTTTAACTAAACACTCATTAATAGTCTGGAGAAGATTACAACATAAGATGCCACACATTGAGATGTCTACTTTCCTGTGGCTTTATGGAACTACCGCTCAAAAGTTCAAGCAACAACTAAGTTCAAACCTTAAAAAATACTTTATGGTATCCCTATATAATACCCAAGCATGGTAGGTACTACCTGTAGCAGGTTTGGAAGATTGGCAATCTGGAAACCCGTCAGAGCAGTGACAATGGGGTAAATGGACATCAATCATTGAAACACCTTGGCATGAGTGTTGTATCTGCCAAAGCTACCTGTGAATTAGTTCAATACATAGTAGGTGGAGGTGTATGCGGCAACAAATAGAGTGGATGGGGTGACACCAAGGAGGCCAAGGACCAGTGTACAAAGAATTGAGTTGACCTGGCTTTTATAATACTTTTGGCCCAACCTTTCTGGCAAGGGCCCAAAGGCAGCAGGTCCTTGCTGATACCCTCCAATCCCAAGGCAAGCTGTGATCACAGCTGTGAAGATGAGGTGATTCATCTTCACTAGTTGGGGATTGAGGATGAGAGTAAATAGTCTAAGGTTTAGGCTACAAGTGCAGATTTAAAAAGGGATTTTATTGAGGGGGTATTGCTCTCAATAATAGCACAAGCCATAATTGAGATGGGTTCCTTTATTTATAGTATCCCCCACTGTACAAAGTTTTGCAAGTGGGAGTGAAAACAGTGGATGGGTGAACCCAAAATTCTGGTGGGTGAGGGTTGGCATTGGGCAATTGGAATAGGGACAAATCCTTGTTCATCTGCAATCTTTGATTGAATTAGAAATTCTTGGTTGGAGCCAATGAATTCTTGCTGGTCTATTGCCATGAGGAGAAAAGGGTCCAGGATACTCACACTACCTATTTTTATCTTGAGTGGCAAGGTTTGGCATGAGTAGGCCTCAACCATGTGGTCTGGGTCCCAGATCCCCATTGGTTGGGGCCAGGATGGATGAAAACATTTTTGGAATTGATTGCAGGTTTTTCTGGGTGGCATGGGTTGCCCTCTATTTTTAACTCTTCTAAAAGGGACCTTTTTGATTGGCTACTCCCATTGGTTGCATCTGATTGGTTGGAGGGAAATGGGGCCTGGGGCTCAGGTGGGTGGCTGGCTGGCAGCAGGCTGGGACCTGGGGGGTGTGCAAGCAGGGGACTGGCAGGAGGCCCGCTGGCGGCTGACTAGGCAACAGGAGGCTGGTGGGGGGTGCTGGCAGGTGTGGCAGGCATCTGCAGAACTGCAGCAGGCACCTGCCTGGATGATAAATTAGTCCAGGCTTCACCAAGCTCTGTTTTTCTTTTAATTTAGTTTCCCTATTTGGGAGGGAAAATCCTTCTTGTATTGAGAATTATTTGGACCTGAAATTCTTTTCCTGCCCCAATTTAGACAATGGTGGAAATTCACTTGGTATCAGGAATATTCCTGACCTCCTATTAGAAACTTAGATGCCAATAATGTCAGGAATGTCAATTTGGATGCTCCTAAATCCCAAAATACAGAACCAGAGTCAAACCCTGGACAAAACCCTTCACAGACTGACAGACTCATAGGCTGGGAACCCAATAACCCACTATTGATTGATAAAGTTGTTGCCAGTGTCAAGGGTATGGATGTAAAAGGATTCTGGCTACTGCCAACCTACTCAACATCCAGCTATTGCCCGGTTTAGTCCCTTTCTAATATACTGTTTGACATACCAATAATGGTAACCAAGCAATATCACCTGACTGTCCAAGTATCCAGTGGCTCAACCCCATCTAGCACATGACCAACCCCTAGGTTTGATCCAACTAAATCCCTGCCACAGCCAAGTCTATATAAGTCTAAAGTGTTATCCAATAAAATATACTTCTCTTCTTTCTTAAATTACATATTTGAAGCTTCCCCAAAAGGCGCTCCTTATCACTGGTAGCAGCTACGGTTTTTTGACCACGCCCATGAAAGAGAAAATGTCTGACCAAAACCCGCCCACATTTGCTCACGTACTCAACCAGGCAACATCCCAGGATACCTGGAAGACGTACTTCCGCGCCCATGACATCAACAAATATATACCTAGTGGATGCACCATATTCAAAGGTCTGGACATGCCCAAAGCATGCACAAGATTATTCAATACAGTTGCTCTCTTCAACCACAAACAAACACACTACCACCTACCACAGGTGAAGTGACCAACACCAAAACATTGGTATTGACAAGTTCTTTGATAAAAACAAAGAAAACGTCATCAACTGGCTAGATCACTCAGCCGCTAAACTCTGCACCAGCTGCATCCCACATGAAAAATGGGTCCAGGAAGCCAGCAAGCGCCTGTACAAAGCCGCAGCTAACTGGTTTGCCACCTGGTTTGGCTCACAAACTGACGGCCAGCTTGACAACTGGGAAGAGTTTAAAGCAGACATCACCCACAATTTCTGCTTCACCAAATCCCTCCAAGACATTGCAATACAGCTCAGTGATCTTCCTCAGAAGACCACTATTGCAGCTTACGCCAAAAAATTTGAGGAAATATATCACAAAATCCAAAATTCAGCACAAGCTGACAATGTACATACCAGAGCCTCATTCATCAACAGAATGAAACCCTCTGTTGCTGCCCTCATCCGCCCAGAGGCTAATACCTCCATGCCTGTGCTCATTTCAGAAGCCAAGCGCGCTGAAAAACGCGCAAACATGGAATATGCTGCACACAATGGCAACCGCGCCTCAAACAGCAATGGCAGAGAAAACTCCAATGGCAACAAACTCCAAAATACCAACCATAACAACAGCCACTCCAATTGCAACTATGACAATCACAGCCAAAGTGCAAACTGCTCCCGTCCCAAGAAAGAGGACACCGCCAAAGTTAACAATGCTGAAGTAGCAACCTGCTATGAATCTGATCCCATATTCTCTGACCTCAAAGGCCTTGAAATAGAGGAACAGGAAAAAGAGGAGGGGGAACAGGCTTAAGTGCCCCTGTCTCCCCCCAACTTGACAAGAAATTGTACCAAGGCACGAGCTTTGCTCCCTGCATCCCCAGTGTCCCGCAATCCTCCATTTTTATGAACGTAAAAATTAAAGAATGCTCACAACTTCTTGTCTACCCATGCACTTACAAATCACACGCACCAAAAATTTTATTTGACTCTGTTGCACAACATACTATGGTTAGCAAACCTTTTGTAACCAAGTACAAAATACCAGTTGTCAAATCCAACTTCAAATATGCCAGAATGGCAGACAAATCAAAGGTTCTACTCAAAGGAGAAACAACTCCCTTCATAATTGACCTCCAAGGCATACAAACGTCCATCAAAGGACTTGTCATGAACAACATAAACTACAACATTGTAGCTAGCATGGACTTGTTCACCCGAGTGAACCCCAGCATATGTTGGAAAACAAAAACCATGACCATCAAACGCAACAGAGTCAACTTCAATACCCTCAAAGAACCAAATGACCTCATTCTAAGAGACACAGTATTTATAAAAGTTCATAAACCAATATGACTCAGAACACCTAACCAAAGATAGTAACCTCCACATAATGAAGTACACTGAATTCAATAACATACAAACACAAATGATCCAATGCCCAAAACTCACGGCACTCCTAAATAAATAAATTCATGTATTCAAGGAAGAACTCACAGAGTTACCCCCCCCCCCAAACAGGAGGTAAAACATGGCATCAACTTATCCAAGGCCATGCCTAAACCTGCACTCCTCTAAAGACTCTCCCCCATGGAGACACAAACCCTCAAAACACACATTGAGGACAACCTAGCTAAATGCTTCATCCGCCCGTCTGAATCCCCATGGGGGCAGCAGTATTCTTCATAAAGAAAAAGGATGGCACTCTACGTCTAGTAACTGACTACAGAGCACTAAATGCAAGCACAGTAAAGAATAAATACCCTCTTTCACTTATAGGAGATCTGTTTAAAAGACTCTCAGATGCTAAATTTTTCTCCAAATTGACCTCACCTCAGGGTACAACCAAGTTGAATTAAAGGAAAAGGACATACCAAAAACCGTGTTCTGTACACATTTGGATCCTTTGAATGCAGAGTAATGAACTTTGGGATGACCAACACTCCCGCAAAGTTTGTCACCATGACAAACCAAGCACTAAATGGTCTATAAAACACATTATGATACCTTGACAATATCATCATGTTCTCAAAAACAAAAGAGGAACACCTCACGCATGTCCGCAAAACACTCAATTGACTTGCAAAGCACAAACTTTATGCAAAACCAAGTAAGTGCCAATTTATGGAAAAGGAACTCCTGTTCTTGGGCCACATTATTTTTAACAGTGGCATCAAAGCAGATCCAGACAAAATTAAAGCCATAAATAACATGCAACACCCCACCTCTGTTAAACAAGTTAGATGCTTTCTTGGTATGGTAGCTTACCTAAGGAAATACATCAAAGACTGCAGAAAACTAACCACACCAATCAATGGCTTAACCAAGGGTAATGCCAAAAAGAAATTCATCTGGACTCCAGAATGTGACAAGAATTTCCATTTATTAAAACAAGCTCTGATTTAAGCACCAATCTTGCAATACCCTAACAATAACAGGTGCTACAAGCTCAAGTCAGATGCCAGCAACACAGCCATTGGCGCAGTCCTGCGCATCTGCCAGCCAGGGCAGCAAGATTTCCTACCAGTATATTAAGAAAGCAGAAAACTAACTAGTACTGAGTAGAGATACCCAATACACAATAAGGAATTGCTAGCAATACACCACACATGCAAGAAATGGAGATGTTATCTGGAAGGACATTTAAACGTCTGAGTACTAACTGACCATAAATCCTTAATCTATTTCAAAACTCAGAACACACTTGCACGGCGGCAAGCCAAATGGATGTTCTTGCCAAAACAGCTTAACCTGGACATCCAGTATAAAAGGGGGCAGAGCTGGTCACAGCCAATGCTCTCTCTAGACTATTTCAGCCTAGAGAGGATCACCCTGACCACCTGGACCCTGACTGGCCAAACCTGTACAACACTGAGTATAAAACCAAAGGAAAAGACCCCTCAACTCATCAACTGATCCACAATATATTAGTATGAAACAAAAAGTATTTCCATGTATCAAATGGCACAGTCTAACAAATTATAAATGACAAACATTTTCTGTACATTCCACTTGCACAAAGAGTTGACACCATACTAAGACATCACCGCCTACTAGGCCACACAAAGGCTAACAACCTAAACCACACACTAAAAGAGATAGTATGGTGGCCCAACCTCAAACAGGATATAGTTGATGTTCTGAAAAAGTGCACAGTGTGCAAGAAATACACTAGTACAAAGGCTCCTCAGCCAACAGTCAAACCAGTACCAGACCCTGAACCATTTAAGGTTTGGGGGCTAGACGTAGTGGGCCCCTTCCCAGAAACAAAGACAAACCAACATTTCTTAATTGTAGCTATTGACTTTGCCACAGGGTGGCCCATCTGCTGGGCAACAAAGGACCACAAAGCAGAAACCATAACTGTTTTATTAACAAAGTGATCATAGCCAACTACAGCACTCCAGACTACATCATAACTGATGGAGCAACAGAATTATCAGGTCACATAGTAAATAACAACTTGAAATCCAAAAACATTAAACACTCCACAACCTCTCCGTACAGGCCACAGGCCAACAGTAGAGTGGAACACCTAAACGGCAGCCTTATCAGGACTCTAGAGAAAATAATGGATGGTAAAGCCAAAGACACATGGCCACTATACGTGAAACATGCATTACTAGTTTCCCGAGTCCGCACCAACCAAGGGACAGGCTATTCATCATTTGAGCTAACCTACAGGTATAACCCGGAAGTAATCACCTGCAACAAACAGCCCTACATAAAGATCCCCCTAGGGAAACCTCCCACAGTAGAGCAAGCACCAAACCTACACCACATCTGCCTCAAAGCTAAAATAGCTGAAATGAAGAGTCTCAAGATGCAAAAGGTAACCTCCACAGAGGAACCACTTCCCATTGACTCCCCTGTCTGGGTTCTAGCTGGCAACAGAAAGAAACTAGACTCAGTACACCAGGGACCAGGAAGAATCATCAAGTACAGACCAGATCACAACACCTATCTAGTAAAATTCCAAGGTGCCAAACACCAATTGTCAAGAAATACCACAGAACTTGTCTCTGCCTCAGTAAAGAAGAGCGCTCAACCAGACTGGTTCCAACTAGTAAACAGCTCCAGGAGCATCAGGCAGCAGCCGTGAAAACAAAGCCCCCTCCTGATGCACCAGAGTAACCCCTTAAGGGGGGTGTTGAGGGTCTGGGTGTACAAACATTCTTGCTACCACCAACCTACTTAACATCCAGCCATTGCCCAATTTAGTCCCCTTTCATATACTGTTTGACATATCAAGAATGGTAACCAAGCAATATCATCTGACTGTCCAAGTATCCAGTGGCTAGAACCCATCTAGCACATGACCAACCCCTAGGTTTGATCCAACTAAATCCCTGCCACAGCCAAGTCTATGTAAGTCTAAAGTATTATCCAATAAAATATACTTCTCTTCTTTCTTAAATTCCATATTTGAAGCTTCCCCAAAAGGCTCTCCTTATCACCAGCCCGCCAGGACCCAAACCTTTAACTATCATGCAGGATTCTGCAAGCAAACCGCCAGTGAAAGACGCCGGGAATTTCCCTAAGGTGCCAATGCCTGACACCAGCAGTTTGCCCGGTGAAATGCACAAGTTTCTCAATGAGAGTTATTCCAAACTCTCCCAAAGCCCAGGAAGAGGCACTGAACCTGAAGAGGCACCCAATACCCAAATCAAGAAACAGAAGGATTTGAAGTCTTCTCATCCCAAAGCGGCCAGTGGCAAACCGCCAGTGCCAAGCGCCACACTGCCATCTAAGACCCCCAATGCCAAAACTGCCTGAGCCCAAAAAACCTGACCAGGAAATGAAGCCTGGCAGTGTGGTATAAATACCTGCCTGGCCAAGATCAATCCCCATTATCATTTTTAAATAAAGATTATGAGATATTGGTTTCCCCAGCTATTGCTGTATTTTATTCTTGTCATCTTCCAGCTAACTCAAAGATCATCTGACCCTCCTGCCAGCCCGCCAGCTACATACCGCCCGCCAGGTGTCCCCTTTGGTCCTGTCCATTTCACAGAGTACCCCTTAAAGCCTGAGTACAAGGACTACACCGCTGACAACATACTGGCCCGGGATCCCTTGACCAGAACTACAGAGTTAACCAGATACAACCAAAAGGGCCCTTGGTATGTTACTGAGCCCTGCCTGTTCAGAGATAAATACAACTTTCTTCCTGCCTACCAATTAGACATGGAACCACTCGTCACCCCCAAACTGATGCCTGCCTCTGCCGCCGAGCTCCTGCTGGACCATACCAACAAGCTTTTTGTAATTGTATATATTACTCTCATGGGAGTAATAGATACTATTGTCCCTGCCGCTGGTCCGTAGTCGTGGGTGGGAAAGCCAATGTCCCACATCATTAAGTTAGTGCCAATCCTTTGGTGGGCCCTGCCCACCCAGTCCACAACCCGCCAGTTCCCAAACGCTAGCGAGCCAGCAGATCAGGGTTGGTTCCCAGACAAATAATATAAGCTCGCACAAACTTATCATGTCAGAAACATGCGGCCAAGCCCAATTTGAAGTCTTAGACACTGCTGAAAAGCTCAGAGCGAAAGTGCGCACAGCGCCGGCTGTTGATCAGATACCTATTGGCACTGAAGTCTTGGTATTCAAGAACTCAGTTGCCCAATCGCTTAGTAAGAAATTCCTCCCAAAATAGTCCAGTCTCTATAAGGTGATTGGCCACACAACATCCAACAATTATTACCTGGTTGATCAAGAAGATCAGCCACTTGACTTTATCATTAATAGCAATCAGATGAAGGTATTTCACCGAGCCAATGAATGAAGGGGAAAATGTGATGTAACCGTCAAGAGAACAGGTTTTCAGTTAATAACAACCCCTGAAATCCCCACTTTACTATTAACTACCAGCCACATGGCTAACCCCCCCCCCAATCACCCCATATTATCCATTTTTCAACTGTTGGCAAATACTATATATCCAACCAAATTATCCAATATTAAATCACAAGTATATTTCATAAATCCATTTATTGTGTTTTCGATCACTTTGAGCAATTTTCAAGTTTTACATAGAAATTCCCATCCAGACGAAACTAAGCGGAAGAACGTTACCTCTGTCTTTTCGAACCCACAAGACTTGTAAAAGAGCACATTTGCTGTGTAATCTTACACTGTATCGAAATAGGAAAATGCTTTCCTGGTTTGGATCTTTTGCAATCTGTCACCGAAAAGGATGAGATCATAATTTTTAATAAATTACTATTCAAATATTATATTTAAAACAGGAAAACTGTGACCGCCCTAAGCCAAGTTGAGAAAAAAGTTCATGAGAAAATAAAAAATAATTTTGATGGGAATCTTGGTGTCCAAGTGAAAAAAAATTAAAACCTACTACCTTTACAAAGCCAAAGTGTCACCATTAGTTTTATCACGGTTTGGGAAACAGGCCGTAGAACCTTTGAAATCATTTAATTCAAAACAACACTTTATAAAACGTTGGAAACATTCAAAATTTACGTACCCTACATTAAGTTTCAGTAATAGAGCACGAGAAAAAATGTGTGACATTTCAAAAATACTTAACACAACAACTGAAAGTATCCCCTATACCGAAGATATTAAAAACAAAGTTGCTCTACAAGATAAAATTGAAAGCACAACTGAAGAAAATATGTTGAGAGTGAAAAACAGGGGGTAGATAATCAACCATTTGAGCTTAAAGAGGGCCAAGCTACTATCATTTTTTCCAAGCAAGAATGAGGTGTTTTATAACCCAGTACAAGAGTTCAATAGAGATATGTCAATTGCCGCGATTCAAACTTTTGTTAAAGAATTCATAGAGGAAAAACGAGAAAGGCACATAAAGAGATTTAAGGGTAATTTTGAACTCAGCTTTATTGTTTATTTTTCATTTTTAGGACCTTATCTTCAATTTAAACTTGTCAACCTGTATTTGCTTGTCTTTTTTTGGTTTTCGAGTGATATTAAATTATTTAAAGCTTTTATTTATTATATACAAGTTTTAAATGGCCCTTTTTATCTTCTGTTGCTTGATTTTTAATAACTTGAACTTTAGGCGAAAAAGAGGTATGTTAAGGTTTGGCTTGGGTTAGTCCTCACAAAAACATTAAACTAATGGTTAGTTTGTTGTACCCGAGCCCTCTGTTTTAGAAGCATTGGCTGCCACTGGGCTTCGATCCATAAGATATGCCAAAGAAATATGTGGAATCGGCTCTATCACCATTAATGATCTAGAGCCTCAAGCAGTTGATGCCATAAATAGAAATTTAGAATCCAATGGGTTGGCTGAACCAAAAGTCAAAGCCAACCTAGGGATGCATGGTAAAGTCTGGAATATAATGTTCACTAATCCGCCAGTGATGTTATGTATGCAACATCGAAACCCTTCCAAACACTTTGACATCATTGATTTGGATCCTTATGGCTCGGCAGCTCCCTTTGTGGATGCAGCAATTCAATCTATTTCTAACGGGGGTAAGAGCTAGTTATTTGATTTTAGGGTTGACAAAAATATAGGTCTTTTGTGTGTCACTTGTACAGATCTTGCGGTACTGGCTAGCTCACAGCATCCCGAAACTTGCTATGCCAAATACGGTGGGGTTCCTCTCAAGGCAGGATTTTGTCATGAGGCGGTAATGGTTGCACTTTGTGTTGATCACTTACGATTAAACAAGGCTCTCCGCATGGTGATTCATATGCTTATGACAAGCGCAGCTCGCTACAAGCGTGTAATTCAACCTCTGGTTTCTTGTTCAATAGATTTCTATGTCCGCATTTTTGTCCGTGTAGTGGATTCAGCAGCTCAAATTAAATTTGATGCCAGGTGACCTCATCCCATCATCCCAGTCTAACAATAAGTTTAGTAACACTTCAGTAGTATTCAGATGTTCAGGCTGCGGCATTTATAATCTTTCAAGCATGGGTCGGATTACAAACAACCTTAACCAAGTCAAGTTCGGACCAACCCAAGGCCCCCCAGTAAACTCTACCTGTCACTTCTGTCGCTCTAAGATTCATGTAAGTTTAACCTTTGCTTCACTCACAAATAGATGGCTGGCCCAATGTATAGTGGCCCCCTTCACAATAAGGAATTTGTCTCTGCCATGCTCAAGTTTGTTCAAGACAACAAGACCAAATTCCAAACTAGTAAACGGATGGAGGGGATGTTAACTGTTATCTTTGAGGTTAATTAATCTTTATTTATAATATTAACCTCTGAAGGAGATTGATGCACCTCTTTTCTATCTCCCAAATGATCTCAGCTCCACAGTACGTTCCCCAACTCCAGACTACCAGACTCTCGCATCCGCATTTCTTAACTTGGGGTTCAAAGTGTCTTTCTCGCACTGTGCTGCGGGGTCGCTTAAAACAGATGCTCCCCCAGAAGTTATCTGGGATGTTATGCGCTGTTGGGCCAAAAAGAATCCTGTTAAACTTGAAAAGTTTCCTAAAGGGGCCCCAGGCTTGCTTATCCTTGGTGTTGAACCTTCCAGAGAAGTTGATTTTACTTACAATCCTCAATCCAACACTCCTTCTCGGTGCATCAAGTTAGTCCGTTATCAATTGAATCCTGAAAAGAATTGGGGGCCCAAACCTCGCCATAGGCGCCAAGTGTAAACTTCATTTGCATGCATTTCTAATCCATTATCTAGTGAAGAATGTAGGTCTGAAAAAAAGCAGAAAAAAGAGTTATCTTAAGGTATACTAAAAATCAAATTCAATACCATTTTAACCAGTTTATTTTATTCACCTTGGCATCATAGCAATAATTTTTCAATTCCAGTATTCTGCTATTATTATCTTTATTAATCGCCTTTATGGATAATGTTCCAAAAACCCAAACTTTTATTTTAAGTTCTAAAATTTATTAAAGGTGAATTTATTAAGGAAATAGCCATTGATCTTAGTCTACTCGAGAGAGTATAAAATCCTGCCATTTTTTAGATACCAACATTCCTAATCACATTCCAAGTTTACGTATTTAAAATAAATATTTGCTTACCTAATTTGTATCTAACTCCAGACGCATTTTAATGCTCACATTTGACATCTAGATTCTCTTAAAGTTTTGAATAGCAAAACCTATTCTGAATCTTTTAAACCAATTGAAATTTGCTCAGAATGTCAGTGCTGGAAGAGCAGTGTCTAATCTCAGAGTGTATTAATTGTATCTAACAAAATATACCTCTTATATCTTCAACAGATGCTTTCCACATTTGTTAACTTTGACCCTGTACCACCTCTACTGATAAAAGAGGATATCATTGTTGCATCTGTGCTAGGCAATCTAGAAATAACTTTATTTCTTGCCAAGCTGCTACATGACTTGTCACATACCAGAACTTCAGTTGTGGAGCTAGAAAGTGCTAGTACTTCAATTTTCATGGAAAAATATTATTTGTTTTCAGTAATACCACAGGTCATATAGTTGTAATTGTACTTCCTAAAAATATATCAATACACATGAGTCTTTCAAGTAGCCAGATTAGAACACCTAATCTTCCCTTTTGATGTGCTCTAGATCCTCTCCTTACATAATCAGGGACATGTTGGTAGTAATCTATGGCAACTGTCAGAATTTAAGCTGTCCAAATGTGACATCTTCCATATCAACAATCCCCAAAGGTTTGTAAATTTTATTGTAAGTTGACTAATTTTTTGGCTTAAATCATTGTTACTGCTGTAATTTACAACCTGTTGAGATAAAAAATGGTCCAGTTCAGAAAAATTGGTTCAGTCACATAAAAATTTCTACAGGTTCCAGTTGAAGGACAATTTAATCAATAAAAGTTTCATTTATCTAGGTCTGGATTACAAAAATAGTCAAACACTGCAAAAATAAAATTAAATCTAGAATTCTGAAAGATATACAGCAAACACAAGTAATAAAAATTCAAACCAAACATTATCTAGTCATATTATGAAGAAATCTACATCAACTATGATAATGATCATGTAACAAAAATGATATGGTTGAGAAAAAAGGTGATTCAGCCACAAAAGTGACATTTTTAAACATAGAACAGCTCTTTTCTGACCATATGAATTATTTTTTTGACTTGAAATGAAAACAGTATCTTTATAAGAGTAATCCATCAAAATCTATTCAGGATGTTATGCCATTTTTTGTGGATGCTTCTAAATTTTGACATTTATGTCTGAGAGAATGTCTCAAATAGGAGCACATATTTAAATAAAACCAATACTTTGGCAATAATTTTCTTTTCTGTTTTAATATAGTTTTGTTGCTGTTTTTAAATTGATTCATACTATTGAAGATAACTTTGATATTCTTTAGGAGCAGTACCAGGAGCAACTGCAAGCCCAGGCTACTGATCAATGGAGCGCAACTGCCACGGCCCCTGTCTATGCCTAAATCAACTTAAGCCACAAGAAGGCCAAGTTATAGGTATTACCAAGTGCAGCACTGGGTGGCTTTTCTGACATTCAACATTAGGAACCCCAAGATCAGGCCCAACCTATGCCTGTGCCACATTCTGGAGACTGGGCAACTGTGGCCCCCTCTATCCCTATCCAATCATTGCCTAAGAATTTGGGCTAAGCAGAGCAAGCCCTGCCTTATCTGGGTACCAGTATGGCAAGTGTCCCAAGCAACAATTGATAATCAATGAAATCATCAAGAAGATACTGGGCCTCAATCAAAGTGGCATGGACTTTGAAGAAATCACAACCTGGCTACAGTTCACTGATGCAGTAGTCAGACAAGAATTTGTACCATCTTGAAGAGAGATGGAAAAAGATTACTAAGAAGCCAAAGAAGCAGCCAGACTCCCAGCTCAATGATGCCTATCCTTTCATGATTGACCTTCTGCAACGTGACCCATACCCCTGATTGACTGAGGTCTGTTTCTTACTTGGGCTTTAGGGCATCTTTATAGCCTGCCACACTGCACAGCTCTGGATGCATGGGCTTGTTGTTGGATTCTTGGTTCTGACCCATCATGTAAAGTTACACCTTCTTCTCAGGCCTCTACTCCAATTCCTGCCAAATGCTTGGGATTTTCTACCAAATTATGTTTGAATATTTCCCCAAAAAGTTACTGAAAAAGCCCAAGAAAAGCCATCAATTTAATATTTTGAAATTATTCTGAAAATGCCCCCATCTAACCCACCCAAGAGACACCTCTGGTTAAATATCATGTGCAAGAGTGGCCAGGAGCAGTGGTAATTGCATCCAAAGCATATTCCTGATTTTAGTTGGTTAGGTTTTCCTTTTGACTATGTCCATTCAAAATGTGTCAAGATCTTCCTGCCTCAAGAAATGCATTTAATCCGCTCATATCATTGGTCAATTGGTTTTGTGACATTCAATCTACCACCCCAATTCTATCACATCCCTTAAATGAATACAAGAGTTGTAAAAGACCTTGCTTCATCATTCTTTACTCTAATAAAGTTTGAAATTTGTTAGTGAAATCCAGCCATTTGGTTTTTTCTGTTGCTGTTGGTGTTCAGTTGATTCCTTCCCCCCTTTGGCCTCCCAGGAATTGTTGATGACAACCTTTTAGTTGTTGCTGAAACCACAATTTTTATTGTGGTTGAGAGCTTGATTTTATTTCCTACTAACCTGCTCCCCAATTCTCACAAATCACACAGATGACAAATGGAATAGTGACTTTGATTTTCCCCATAGCCCAGAAATTGGTGTCGCAATTACCCAATGCTTGTACAGTATTACAGATGATGACATACTATATCCTAATATAAATTGCCATTATATGTCAAGGATTATGGTGTGGTAAAAAAACACACCCAAGGGTACAGTAGTTTTCAAACCTGTTGAGATAAACATATATTAGTCAATTTAGAACGCATAGGTTCAGTCACACAACAAATTTCAACTTGTTTGATCTAAATACAAGATAACTTCACAGAAAATGTGCACTATTTGGCAAAAATGTCCAGTCATACAACAACCTACTCAAACTGGGGGGAAATGTATAATTATTCAACAAAAAATGTACCAAACACTATAACACATATGTTTTAGTCACAGAACAAATCTACTATATTTACTATATTTTTGGTGAACACATAAAACTCAGTCACAAAATTTACAAACTCTATCCAACAATGAACCCCAATAGTAATCAAAACATACAACAAAAATATCCAATATCAAAAAAATCAATGAATCTATAATGCTGTAAGGTCTTGCCCATAATGGTGCAAGGTTATAGACTAGAGTGTGCAAGGCATTAGGATTCAAATTTAAAAGATATAAGAACTTAGGAACTGTCTGTAAGATAATCTTACAGAAGCCTTCTAAAACCTATATTGTGTCACAAATGGAGTAATAGAGTGTAAGAACCCTAAGCAAAGAAGATAAAACAAAGTGTTCAATAGTGAACAATTTGTAACTAAGGGAATATCAATATTAGGATATTCTCCATCAGCAAATTGATACATATAACTATTGAAATATTCCTTAAGGGATAAAATGGATACAACAAGCCTAAGGCTTGTTGTTTTACAAGTTCCATTGGATTTAAGGAAAGAAAAGGCTAAACTAAAAAAGATGAATTAAAAAACAAAATTCTTAAAATTACAAATCTGAAGTTAAAAATTGTAAAAGATTGAAGGGAAGAAATCACTTAGAATTTTGGCTTAAAGCCTACTCTTCAAAAGCTCTTTATTTATAGAAGAAAAAACCTTTTCTGTTGGAGACTGATAGCCAGGAGGAAGAAGCTAAGAAGAGGAGCAACTGGAGAAGTTGGAGAAACCAGGTACAGAAAAGGGGAAACAGAAAACAGTTCAAAGTTTGATCAGTAAGAATGAAGCTGGGGAAAGCGGCAACAACGTAAACAGGAGTTTTGAAAGGTGAGCAAAAAGTAAAATTTCTCCGACTTAAAGTAGAGAATATATTGCTAATTGAATAGCTGAGAAACAAAAGACAACAACAACGTCAATTTGAACATGAATTGACAAAAAACAAGGTAATTAAGTTTAAAATAATTATATATTAACTCTCAATTCAAAACTTCAATATTAGAAAAATACTGAACTTTAAATTGATCAAAAATACACAAAAATAATAAGTTTAAAGAGCCTGCCCTTTGGGGCAGGGCATGAGATTACCCCCTCCAGATCCAAGCTCAGTATGTGCTTAGATATAAGAGTTGATAGCATCAGGACAGTTTCCAAGGTTGGACAGTGGCTCCCAAGAACTCTCCTCAATGGAATATCCCTTCTAAAGAACCAAGTATTGGAGTTTACTACAGTGGTAATGATGGTTGATAATGGAGTCAACCTCATATTCAGGGGTCCCTTGGACCATGTGAGGAGGAGGTGCTTTGTTGTTCTGATGAGAAAGAGGAGGAGACGTCTGGAGTTTGAGGAGGGACACATGGAAGACGTCATGAATGCAGTACCCTGGAAGAAGTTGAATACAGTATGCAACCTTCCCAATCTTTTCCATTACAAGAAAAGGTCCTATGAATTGGGGACCAAGCTTACAAGAGGGCCATCTGATAGGAAGATTCTTTGTATTTAGATATACAAGGTTGTTGACCTGGATGCTCTTCCCTTCCTGACAATGACGGTTGGCCTGGACCTTGTAAACCTCAATAGCCTTAGAGAGATTATCCTTTGAAGAATTCTGGATGAGTTTTAGCTGGACAAGAAACTCCTCAGCTAACGGGGAACAGACAGAGGAGGTGACAGAAGGGACAAAGGCAGGAGTGTAGCCTAAATTTGCCATTAATGGAGTCATCTTGGTAGAGGAATGGGGAGTAGCGTTGTAGGAATACTGGGCCAAAGGTAGGTGAGAAGCACAATTGTCTTGTTGTTTGTTGGAAAAACAGCAAAGGAAACATTCTAGTGTCTGATTTTTACGTTTGGTTTGCTCATCAGACTGGGGATGATAAGAGGTGCTAAGAGAAAGGTGAACACCTAGCTGAGTCATAAACTTTTTCCAGAACAGGGAAAGAAATTGTGGTCCATGGTCAGAGACAATATCTCTTGGAGTACCATGGTGAATGAAGACGTTCTTAACAAAGAGGGAAGCAGTCTGCTTGGCAGTAATGTTAGAACTGCAGGGAGCAAAAATAGCCTGCTTTGAGAATCTGTCTACAATGACCAGTATGGCAACAAAACCTTTGGACTGAGGAAGCTTGACAATATAATCCAAAGAGACAGACTGCCAAGGACCTTCAGGGACTGGAAGGGGACATAGAAGACTCACAGGTTTCTGGGTGGAGTGTTTGCTTCTCTGGCAAACTAGGAAACTACTGACGTATGACTTGACAAAGGTGGACATCTTTGGCCACCAGAAGGGATTGCAGAGTTTAGAAAGGGTTTTCTTATATCCAGTGTGGCCTGCAGCAAGGGAGTCATGGAACATGATGGGTAGAAGCTTTTGAAGGTCTGGAGAAGGGACTACCAAAAGGTTGTTGAAGTATAACACACCATCTAGCAGGGAGAAAGAAGGATTTGTGACTGTCTTATTGTTTGTAAGAGCGTCAATGATCTGAGAAGAGGCTTTATTGGAAAGCTGGGATTCGTGGATTTGCTTCAGTATATCAGGGGTTGTAGTACTGATAACATTAAGTTTCAGAAAGCTCTCAGGTGGAAGGACCATCTTGGTGTTAAGGAGTTTGTAGTCTTTGTCAACATTGGATAATGAAGGATGTTAACTAAGCGCGTCAGGTAGGGTATTAAGTACACCTTTCTTGTACACAAGCTTGAAGCAGAAATTTGATAGCTCCAGTACCCATCTAGCATGTCTTTGGGAAATGCGACGTGACTCGGTGAAGTAAAGCAAGTTCTTATGGTCCGTGTAAATGAGGAAAGGCTTGTTGAGTCCCTCAAGGTAGCGACGTCAATGCTTGAGTTTTTTGATGATGGCAAGAAGTTCCTTGCCATATATGGGATAGTTTTGTTCAGCTGGAAGGTGTTTTTTAGAGAAGTATGCAACAGGGTGTTGTATCCCATCCCCCCAAGCTGAAGAAGAACACCACCAACAACATAGTTTCTGGAATCAGTCTCAACCAAGAAGGGTTTGGAAGCATCAGGCATCAGGAGGACAGGTGTGGAGACAAAGACAGCCTTTGTAGCCTTAAATGCAAGCTGGGCCTCAGGTGTCCAGACAAAAGGAACAGAAGGAGAAGTGAGGGTAGTGAGTGGCAAAACTAGAGAAGAAAAATTTTCCACAAACTTACAGCAATAGGTTGCCAATCCAAGGAAACCACAAAGTTGTGAGCAAGTCTTGGGAACAGGCCAGCTTTGGATAGCATCCAATTTGCTAGGGGAGACAGCAAAACCGTTTTGAGTGACAACATAGAGGAGGAAATCAACCTCAGTGCAGAAGAATGAGCACTTAGAAGATTTTGCAAACAGGTTGTAGTCTCAAAGTCTCTGGAGTACTTAGCGGACGTGGGCGACATGGTTGTCAATGGAAGAGGGGTATATGAGGATATCATCAAGATAGAAAATGACAAATTTGTTAAGGAAAGGCAGAAGTGCCTCATTTATTAAGGCTTGGAAGGTTGACGGAGCGTTACATAATCCAAAAGACATTACATTGTACTTGTATAACCCAAATGGGGTACAGAACGCGGTCTTCCATTCATGGCCAGGAGAGATTCTGATCTGGTTGAAAGCGCTTCAGAGACCAATCTTGATGTATACGGAACTACCAGCAAGGCAATTGGTCAAAGCCTCAGCAGAAGGAATATGGCATATATCCTTGATTGTGATCTCATTGAGGGCTCTATAGTCTACACAAGGGCGCTTAGAGCCATCAGATTTACTGACAAAGAAGATGGGGGAAGAACATGAAGACGTAGATCAAGAGATGAAACCCTTGGAGAGTTCCTCATTGATGTAGTTCTTTAGTAGAGTGTTGTCTGAGTCAGAGAGAGAAATAAGCCTTCCCCAGGGGGGAGTGGTGCCTGACATAAAGTTTATCTGAATATTGTAGGGCCTATGAGGAGGTAAAAGGTTACATTCCTCCTCACTAAAACAATCCTTGAAGTCAGAGTAACAATAAGGTAATCCATCTTCATCCTTGGCAGAAAGAGTATCTGGGATGGTACTAGAGATAGCAGTCAGGTTTGGTTTGGAGGAAGTTGAACCAAGAGTACCAGGCACAAGGGATAACAATTTGACAACATCATTGCATGTAAATGATATCTTGTTGTTTGGGTGATCAAAGTTAAGCAAAGACTCTCTCAACCACAGGAATCCAAGGATGAACGGGAAGGATAAGTTGGGGGAAGAGTTACACGTGACGCGGAATGGAGAGCCCTCCAAGTCAATGGTGACAGGTTGGCGGATAAGTGTGGCGCCAATTAGAGTGCTGTTTCCCACCTTAACATCTGAGATCTGAAAGCAGGGAGTCCAAGTAGTTTAGCAAGTTTCTCCTCGATGAAGTTGGCATTGGCGCCGGTGTCAAGAAGAGCAAGCACCTTGATCTTTACCAAAGGTCCATGAATGGTCACTAGGACAGTAGGTGACTTGGAAGTGTTGTTAAGGGAAAGCAAAGTAAGAGTGGAGGTCTTGTTGACAAAGGGGGAACATTTGGAGAGAGGGCAGGCTGGTAGAAGATGGTCCTTTGATCCACAGTAAGAACAGAGGTTGTTGTTCCTTCTTCTAAGGACTTCATTGGCAGTAAGGCAAAAATCTCCCCCAGACTTTGGCTCAGTGCCAGGTTGAGGGGATGAATAAAGTGGGGCCTTTTCTGGAACAAAAGACCGGGCTGCATAGGATAGGTTAGAAGAAGGATGTGTTTTCAAGGAAAGGTATTTCTGGTTCCACTTAACCACTTCTTTGATAAGAGGTTCTAGTTTGTCAGGGAGGTTGTGGTGGTCCAAAAATTCCTGGAGCAATATATTGAGGCCTATCTTGTAGAAGCTGCAAGCCTCAGTGTCAGAGGCTTGTAGTCTTGACTTGAGGGAGAAAAACTTCTGGTTGTATTTGCCAAGTGGAAGCAAACCTTGTATGAGACCTGCAAACCAAGAAGCAGAGGGAGTGGATGACTTCCAGTCTTCTCCAGAGAAGGATAGGAGTGAACTGACAAAGAGATCATAGTTCTAGAGAATATCTGGGCTGCATATTGAGTGGGAGCTAAACCAATCTCTGTAGTGACCAGTGAGCTTCTCTGCAAGATAGAGGACCTTCTGGGAGTTGGTGGAGAACTCAGACCCATAAGCAGTAAAGTGGACCTGTGCATAAGCTAAAGTATTAAAAATACTAGGGGGTGGTGAACTATGATCTAAGGTATTTAGAACTACTGTTTGGTTGGTATAGGTAGTGGGGGTGTGCTCCTTCTTATTACAAAAAACCTTATCATATAACCAACCAAGTAAAAAAAACTACTAGAGAATACAAAGTCACAATAATGATAGAGAGAAACAAGACTAAAAAGATGATATAAGAGATGGAAAAAGTATTGCCTGGATCAATTCCATGGGAAGCCAATATAATGTAAGGTCTTGCCCATAATGATGCAAGGTTATAGACTAGAGTGTGCAAGGCATTAGGATTCAAATTTAAAAGACATAAGAACTTAGGAACTGTCTGTAAGATAATCTTACAGAAACCTGCTAAAAACCTATATTGTGTCACAAATGGAGTAATAGAGTGTAAGAACCCTAAGGAAAGAAGATGAAATAAAGTGTTCAATAGTGAACAATTTGTAACTAAGGGAATATCAATATTAGGATATTTTCCATCAGCAAATTGATACATATAACTATTGAAATATTCCTTAAGGGATAAAATGGATACAACAAGCCTAAGGCTTGTTGTTTTACAAGTTCCATTGGATTTAAGGAAAGAAAAGGCTAAACTAAAAAAGATGAATTAAAAAACAAAATTCTTAAAATTACAAATCTGAAGTTAAAAATTGTAAAAGATTGAAGGGAAGAAATCACTTAGAATTTTGGCTTAAAGCCTACTCTTCAAGAGCTCTTTATTTATAGAAGAAAAAACCTTTTCTGTTGGAGACTGATAGCCAGGAGGAAGAAGCTAAGAAGAGGAGCAACTGGAGAAGTTGGAGAAACCAGGTACAGAAAAGGGGAAACAGAAAACAGTTCAAAGTTTGATCAGTAAGAATGAAGCTGGGGAAAGCGGAAACAACGTAAACAGGAGTTTTGAAAGGTGAGCAAAAAGTAAAATTTCTCCGACTTAAAGTAGAGAATATATTGCTAATTGAATAGCTGAGAAACAAAAGACAACAATGACAACGTCAATTTGAACGTGAATTGACAAGAAACAAGGGAATTAAGTTTAAAATAATTATATATTAACTCTCAATTCAAAACTTCAATATTAGAAAAATACTGAACTTTAAATCAATCAAAAATACACAAAAATAATAAGTTTAAAGAGCCTGCCCTTTGGGGCAGGGCATGACAAATACTGTTACCAGATCATCCTAATTGAGAATGAAATCTAGAATACAAAAAGGAAATAAATATTCTGAGTGTCTGTTTTGGGATTAGAATTAATAAAAAGATCAAATTTATCCAAACATACAATTAACAGTGCAAGTTACAACCAAAAATAATTAATATAGAGATCTAAAGCCTAATTTGAAATAAATAGTAGTGACTACAAGATTGCATGCTACTATATATGGAGAGATAAAAATTAAAATAAATAAATTATATAGATAAACCATTTTAATTTAATTTTATTTTTATACCAATATAGACGCAGCCCAACAACAGAGCCAAAGAGCCAAAGGAGTACACCACAGACCTGGATGCCCTTGTGGGTCAAAGAATCCAGTTAGTGCAATGCAAGTGCCTACTCAGGAAGGAGACAGGAGAGGATAGTTTAATAGTGAGATTGTACTGATATAACCAGCTCAAGGGGCACAGAGTGCAAGGGTACAGAGAATAAATCCCAGTGTCCAGAATCTGACCAGAAAATACACCAAGGTCATCATCATCAAAACAGTAAATGACGTCACTACTGAGAGGGTGTCCTTTGTATATGACCCTGTATACCTCCACAATGGTGTTCCAGCTACTATCATGGAGAAGGTGAAGCCAGTTCTTGACACCATGTACAAGCCTTACGTGAGTGATAACAAAGGGCAAGATGACAACAAGCAGCCACAGTATTTCAAAAACACTGATGGGCAGAAGGTACTTAAAAAGGTTGCTGAGTTCTACAGACAAGTGCCTATGCCCTGTGTTGTGGCTGAGCCCATGGATTCACTTTCCAACGCCAAAAAGGCCAAGCACCATGTTATCCCCAATTCCACCCGCAAGACCTTTATGAGACTCATGGAATAGACGTCAGACTACAATAAAGCTGAAGCCATTGTCAGTATTTCAGAAAAATCTGCACACAGGCTCTGCACAACCTACCTGAAAACAGGTTATGTTCTCCTTTTGGAGAAATCCAAGAGCAAACCAATCCTATTGGTTAAGGAACACTTTTGGGACATCCAACAGTGGATCAAGAGGAACTGTCATCTTGAACTGGAAAATATTCAGTAAATGGTTGAGTGCACTTTCAGGATTGAGGCCTCAATTTCCACATGTTATTGTGCTGTGAAGAGTTTGAGATTCTCCTGGAAAAAACTAAGAGTTTATCCCTATAACTTCAATATCCCAGAAAATGTTGTCTACCATCAAAAATACGCCAAGACATACACCAATCTAAAGGAAAAGGGGACTGGCAAATCTTACTACATTAACAAGTCCTCCTTTGCGTCCTCCATGAGCAATGAGTATGGCTACATCCCCAAAGGAAAAAAAACAACATTTCCCAGTGTGCAGCTATCCAGTCTGTTGCCTACCCAATGGTAGCCCTTCTTGGTCCCCTTGGCATAGAGCTATACCAGATGATCAAGGGTTTCCATAATAGGGAGACCTTACTGGAATTTCTCTGATTGGTTCAGGAGCACCTCCAAGTAACCAGTTTGGGTATCACCAATGTTATTGTATTGGATAATGTTGGGCTCCACAAGGTGGCAGATATTCTCAATGAATTCCAAATGATTGAGCCTGGTGTAGAAATTGGCTCCCCACAATTGGCAACATCTAATTTGCACCTGCTATTTTCCCCCTCCTATTCCCCATTCCTCAACCCAATTGAGGAGGCCTTTGGGTGGCTCAAGCAAGTAGTCAAGAAAGGAGCACCACCTGGGCCTGATTATTTGTTTGATTTGTGCAGGTTGGTGTCCATACCCTCCTAGATGAGACTGTGACTAAATTATATGGCCACATTGATTTTTCTCCCTGCATGCCTCTCCAAGCAACCAATCAATTAAAGGCTTTGCTATTCCAAGTGTTTTTTGCATTTTATTTTTTAATATCTGTTTTTTGTTTAGTTATTTTTATATTGGCATTCTTTATACAAGCCCAATTGTATACCATCAGGTATGATAAAAATTAACAAAGCAAATCCATATGAATGAAAATTGAATGAATGAATAATACATAAAAATAATTATGTTCATATTTGATTTTATTTAGTTTAGTTTATATTGGTGTTCTTTATATGATTCTAATTGTATACTGTCATGTATAATAAAAATTAACAAAGCAAAGAAGGATGAATGAATATACAAACTTAAATATATATATATTATTATGTATTTATTTTTTGAATATAAATGGTTTGATAATGTTGAAACTGCAGGCTTGACCCGCCAGCAAGGTTCCAACCAAGCGGGTTTGTGATCCACAATCCAATTATCTGGTCACTCAAAGCCAGACTAGGAAGTCAACTCAAATTACCAAATCCAACAACATGAACAGATGATGATCCTTCCTGGTGGATACCTTGTTTTGGAGCTTGACTCATTACCAGGATCAAGCCACTCCCTTCTTCCATCCAGCTGTGTGATCACCAATCATGTTCCTGTTATCCTTGATTCACATGAACTATATAATCACTATATCACAATAAAGATTATTATCTATCTTCTAAATATTTTCCCCTGTAACTCTTCTAAAACAGCACAGTTATAACAATAAGAGTAGATTTTAAAGAAATTATATATAAAGAATTTAAAAATTGTATTTGGGTTTAGAGCTATATTGGGGGTGTGAGCGGCGGAATTCCAGGACTTGTTGTTGAAATAAACTAGAAAACTCTATTGCCAAAGCAAATGTTGACATTGGCCCCATAATATATAGATTGTGGCAGCTTGAGTACAGGAGCACTGTGATACAATTGTCCAGGAGGATTTTTTCCAGTGGGGCTGCCATTCCATATGTGGCGGCAAGAAGAACTGCATCCTGAATAACGTGCTCTATTGATCTGTATCCAGGGGCAATTTTTTCCAGCTAATAAATGATGATTTCATTAAGTTTATTATTACATCAGACAGCTTGTGTGCTTCTGCTTTAATCCCCATCATTAAAACAAGACCTAGTTAAACAATTAACTGAAGTCTCTGCCCCACAAACAGGGCTAATAACTCACAAATTTTATTGTATAGGGTACTTATTTCATTTTTAAAGGACATGGTAGCAAAAAAAATTCCATTATTGGCAGTATTCCAGTCTTGTTGGAGCACTAGGAGGCCCTGAAGTCTCCAAGGACGTCCACAACAGCGGGCAGGACAGCAGACAAACTGTTGGTAAGGTTGGTTATTTTTTCTTTAAAATTTTTTGGGACGTGGGACACTGTGTGTTTGGTTGGGAAACAGAAACAGACTTTTTCTTGTCCTCTCTCCATCTCAGGTAAGTTTTGGTATGACATTTTTTGCCAAAGTCCCAGACAAGGAGGACAAAGAGCTTGCAGAATTTGGTGGCAGAACATACTGGTTGAGGTGGAGCTTAGGGGCCGTGGACAAAGCCAAGTCCTGCCATTTGGTGTCTTCTGGTTTAGGTTGGAGCACTTCAAGTTGAAAAAAGATGATAGGGTAATTCTGTTATAATTTTTTATCATTTCAGAGCAGGTGGCTGGCGTCAGGACCAGCTGACACCCTATGTGGGGGATGTAGTTGCTGTAAAAGGTCTGGGTCATGTAGGGTTTTAGGTATTAACAGACTATTTGTTTGTTCTCTTTTATAAATAAAAAAGTTATTATAGTATTTTAATTTATTAAATATTTTATTTTTTATCTTCTGCTATATCTTCATCTGTTGCCCCCTTGACAGGGGTTGCTTGACAGGACTTTCACTAGATGGTTGCTGGTTTTCTTCTGTTAGTTTCTGTTTATTTTTATCTTTTAGTTGCTCAAACATCTTGGGATCCTTTGACCACGCCTCTGCAGTTGTAAAACCCTGTGGCTTGAACTGTAGGCCAGCAAGAACATCTTTCTGTAAGTTTAGGAGCCTGTTCCCAATTTTTTTGTTAGTATTGGGTATCTTCTTCTTCACGGCCTTTACGGTAAGTTTGTCCAGTTTGTCTCCTTCTAACACCATCTCCTTGAGCATGTCCTTCACCTTTTGATTGACCTGCTTGATTTTAGCCACCACTGCGTCAGACTCCTTGATCATTGCCTCCAATTCTGACATTTTTCCTTGTTCTTACCCCAAGCCATTTTATACCAATAAAAATATCCTAGTAAACAATATTTATTCTATTGTATCTAATAGAGATTTAATAAATACATCTGATTTTAATTATGAATTTTTATTAGCTCTTAGTAATACTATTCAATTGATATTAATATTTTATATATTGTTTGGATATACCAACCCATTCCATGTATCATGAATAACATATTTTATCCAAGTACATGTTTTGTCCAAGTAAAACATGATTTATTCTCAAATCAGTATGCCAATTTTGACCCAAAGTACACATTTATTAAAAGATAACCACTTTCACAGGTTATATGTAGATCACATATTTCAGAGCACGTAAACCAACCCATTCTTAGTATCATGAATGACATTTTTTGTCCAAGTATAATATAATTTGTTCTTAACTTGGTATGCTAATTATGTGCGGAGTACAAATTTATTAAAAAAATAATTACACTCAGGGTTTATATGTAGATCATACAGTTCAGAGACATATGCAGTGTGATGGATTATTTTATTAATTCTATTGTTCTTTATTATAACTAATATTTTTAAAGCAATACAATAGAGTGAATTTTAAAAACTACAAGTACTATGGACCAGCCAATTGGAATGGGCGTACATTTGTAGTTTTTAAATTCACTTTATTGTATCTCTTCAAAAATATTACAGATATAATAGAAAACAATAGAATTAATACATATTAAAGCAGCCAAATTTAACTTGTGGCTTGATAAAAATCAATCATTCCTTTAGTTAAATGTAAAATATATTATAATAATAATGAATACATACATTTTAAACCAATATATTATAAAAGAAAAATTATTGGGGGGCAAGTTTTATTGGGCAAAATGGATTGGGAGGGGAAAACTAGTTGGTGGGCTGGATTGTGGGGGGGAATTGATTGGCTGGGGGTGGGTTCCAAATAACTGGATTGGTTGGCTGGGGACTAGGGCAGCAGGAGAACCCAGTGGCAATCGAGTGCCTTGAGCGGCTTGGAGGAATTCATGATGCATGACCTCATATTCAGACTCAGGGAGGACAGCAATTGGCTTGTACGCCAGGGAATCCTGAGGGGGCAGCTGTGGGTCCTTTAATCATTGACTGGTGCTGTGAGCATTAAAGCCATCTTTGTGAACATATCTGTGACCTTCTATCAGGGAAACAGCACAGTGTGGTTGTTGGCCACACTAACCACCTGGTTGAAGTTTGTGGGGTTGCGCCCACAGATGGTGTCCCCAATGTTGAAGAACAACCATCACCCAGGTGAAGATCAGCATGTCCAGAAGGGAAATTGAGATGTTGTGTCTTCTGCTTGGATTTTCTTGGAGGCCACTTCAGTGCATTCCATTTGATGGCTCAGGAAAATTCTAAATTTGTAATTTCTTGTGCTCCAGATAGCAATTAGGTCTGATAGGAATTTCCCATAGCATTACCCATTGGTATAACTGGTTGTGGTTTGGTAAAATATAGTCCTTTGGGGGGAAGCTGCAAGGAATGCACCAATCACAATCCCTTCATTTCCTTCTTTCTACCCTTGGGGTGTTCTTTTTCAATAAAGTGCCATAGTCCTGGAATTTTAATGAAAATTTATAGTAAGATATTAATATTACATTGTCCAAAATTAAGGACATGCAGCAGGTGATGGTGGCACCAATAACAGGGTCATAGGGCAAATCATAGCCAATATCCAACTGATTGGCCAGCTGATTGGTTAGAATCAGATCAACAACTACAAGCCCATGCATTCAGAGCTGTGCAGTGTGACAGGCTAAAAAGATGGCCTAAAGCTCAAGTAAGCAACAGGCCTCAGTCAACCATAGGTATGGGTCACGTTGCAGAAGGTCAATAATGATGGGATATGCTTCCTTGATCTGAGAATATTGATTCTTCTTTGGCTTCTTGGTCAGCATGGTACTGACTCTCTTCAAGAGGGCTCAGAATTCATGTCTAACCACTGCCTTGGTGAATTGAAGATGGGTGGCAATTTTGGCAAAATTTACGCCATTCTGTTTGAGGCTCACAATCTCCTCTATTGCCTCATTGGTTACTAGGCATCATTCTTGGGGCCCACTTGAAATGCTAGTACCCAGATAAGGCAGGGCTTGCTCTGTTTGGCCCAAATTCTTGAGTGATGGTTAGATTGGACTGGAGCAGGCCACAGTTGCCAGTCTCCAGAATGTGGCACAGTCTTGGGTTGGGCCTGGTCTTGGGGAGCACCATATTGGCTATTGGAAAAGCCACCTGTGGATGAGCCTAGTGACACATACAGCTTGTTCTCCTCACAACTTGCATTGAACTGGGTATAGATGGGGACTGTGGCAGTTGTACTCCCTTGATCAGCAGCCTGAGCTTGGAGCAACTCCTGGTATTGCTCCCTGACAATGTCAAAGTTCTCATCCTAGTATAAACTATCTTAAACAAAAAAACAATAAATTTTTTTATTAAAAACAGAAAAGCAAAGTATTTATAGAAAATTAATTTTATTTAAGTGTGTGCTCCTTTGTCAGGGATCCAGTCTTGGGTGGCTGGCCCATCAGTTTTGGGGGTCACTTGGGCTGGAGTTTTTGTGGGTAAAGCCCACCACAAGAGAGGATCTAACTTAAAGATATAGGAGAGGGACTTCCCTGCCCAGGATTACGGGCCAGCAGCTGGGATTATAGTGTCAATCATCCCTGTGAGGGTAATATACACAATCCTAAACATCTTGCCAGTGTGATTGGCTGGGAGGTTGGGTGAGGAGGCAGGCATTGGCTTGGGGGTCACAGGCAGTTCCATACGGAGTTTGTAGGCAGGCAGGTAGTTGAATTTGCCTCTAAACAACTTGGGCGTTGAGAATATCCAGGAGCCTTAACAGTTGTATCTAACTGTGGATTGTATACGGGTCAAGTGATCTAGTTTGAGGATCTTTTCCAGGATGTAATCCTTATATTCAGGTTTTAGAGGGTACTTTGTGAAGTGGACAGGGCCAAAGGAAACACCTGGAGGACATGAATCTGCAGGCAGAGGGGCATGAGGGCCAGAGAATCTTGTACTGATTTGATAGATGGCAAAGACAAAATAAGGCAGTAGCTGTGTAAGCCAAAATAACATAACCTTTATTCAAAAATGGCAATAAGTTTGGAGCATGAGGTCCTTTGGTCTGATTACCACCCAAATTCCAAACTTAATATTTTCCATGGGGGGTTCATCAGGGCATTGGGAAAGATGTGCCCAGGGGATCTGGGTGATTGGGTTCAAAGGTGGCAAAATGGCACCTGGGCCAGGAGTTCTTTCATTGGTCAAAAATCTTGAATTGGCTACTTGCTTATCTCACTCTAAAGTTGTGGTCATGGGGTTGGGCCACGGGCCTGTGCCTTCTTCTATGGATGGCTCTTGATTGGCCACTAGTGTAGACTTCAATCTTATGAAGCTAATGGTAGGAATTTTGTTGCCTTCATTAGGCGCCTTGATTACTCCTCCATTTGGGGTGATGATTCCTTTGGTTTTGCTCACTTCACCATTTGGGCCATCATTCTTGGCCTCAGCTTACGGGGGTTTGACCCCAGGGAAACACAGACAGGCAGCCCCTCTGTCCCCAGGCCCGGCAGCCCACAGAGATTTAGGTTCAGGGTTTGAATCCCGTCCTTTGGCCCAGGTTTCAGGGATAAGAGAATTGTCAATCCTGATATCCTTTTTTGAGACATTCTCTCAGACTTAAATGCCCAAATTCAGATGCACATACATTGAAAATAATGCTGTAGTTCCCTGAATAGATTTTGGTGAATTCACTTCTGAAATCCACTATTTCCAATTTGATCCCAAAAATAATCAATATTTTCAAGAAATGAGACATTTTGTGTTTGAGATCATCACTTTTGTGAGTGACCTCATGTTTCTCTGTTTGTATCATATTTGCCACACACTCATAATTAAATTTGATGTAGAATACTTCAGGAAGTGACTGGTTTGTGTTTGTTTTGAATTTGAGTTCCATATGTTTGCTATCTCATTTTTGTAATTCAGTATTTGACTTTAATTTTGTTTTGTGGTTGACTATTTTTGTTTTCTGGCCATAGATAAATGAAAGTTTTATTGAGTAAATTGATCTTCAACTGGTTCCAGTTGAAATTTTTTTTGTGACTAAACCTATGTGTTCTAAATTAACCTATATATGTTTATCTCAACAGGTTTGAAAATTACTGTATAGAACTTCATGGAATTGACTATTAGGGCCAGTGGCATCAGAAGTGGGGGGTTGAGACAGACAGTTTGGGCGTCAGGGGTGGTTCCATTGAATTCAAGTAGGCAGCAGGATTGTTGTATTTCTGGTTGAAGATCAAAGGATATATGGTGATTTCTCTGCCATCACAGATTATTTGATACAGATCCTTGGGAGTATCTGGGCAAGTGTACCACTGCAAGTCTTCCAAGGTCCAGGGGTTATGATCAGGGTTATGGGGGTACTCAGTGAAGTGCACAGGGCCAAACCAAGCTTAAGGAGGGCAGTAGTAGTCAAAGACTTTGTTTTTGCCAACTGGCGCTTGGTGTTCAACTCCTGAGGGTGAGTTCTGGTGTCTAGGTTAATGCAGATGTAAGAGTATCAAAAATAGGTATGAAATCATATTGGTGAACCAAAGGTTCATAACAACTTTATTTGGTAAGAATGATGATACAGAATCTTTCTGGTGCTTCTGGCCTATATAGTCATTCCCATGCAGGTGCATCTGGGCATTCTTCTTGTGCTATCTAGGTGGCAAGATTTTTCATCTCAAATTCTGATGGTTGGTTGGCTGTTTCATCATTATTTTTGGGGTCTTCAGGAAAAGCTGCTTGGCTTTCTGGTGGCTTATCTTTGCTTGCCTGGTCATTGGTTCTGACAGGGTTGGCTGCAGGTATCATAGGGTCATTTTCAATTTAATTACCATTTTTGGACTGGCTTGACAGGCATTTGCTGAGGCTGGAAACTTGATCAAAAAAGAGCTTCCCAATTGGGAACCACAAATTACTAAATGGAGGGTGGGCTTTAACTGGGAGCCCTGGATAGCTAAAATTAGTCTTCCAGGCCCAGCCAAACCCACCAAAGCTTGGTCATAGATTTTGGGGCCCAGGACAGGCCCTACAGCCGTGGCCAGGGCAGGGTTGATTCCTGGACCTGGATTTTTGCTTTTCAAAGCAAATCTAGGTGCAAGCAAATCTGTGCCATCCGCTTGCCCCGCCTGGCAGCTGGGCAAGGGTTTGATTCCCGCCTGGGGCTTTGAACGTGTTACATCCATAACAAAACTGATTTGATATTTTAACACAATTTGATAATTAATTATGCAGTAGTAAAGATTTTGGTATCTAATATAAATCAATAGCATTAAAATTTACTATAAATGAAATCTGTTTGTTTTAATTATTTTTGTTTATTATCAAAGGGTGTTTGTTCAATTCATCATAATATTGGCTGGAACATCTGTGTCATAAATGACATTTCAATACCTATATTGAAAACCCAAGAGTTGAACCCCAGTCCTTTGAAGGCGGTTTGGGCCCCCAGGATGGCCCAGGACCTGCTGACCTGTTAAGTCACAGACTCAAATGGTTAAGTTACCCCGTAACCCGCTGACTTAATAATGAGGATTCCCTAAATGGTTGTCAGATTGCTGCCAAAACAGTGCCATTGGAGGCCCATACCTACGCAGGAGACATGGCCTGCCTAAAGAAGGTTGGTAAAAGGCCTACTACTAGCCCTGCCAACAAGTACCAGCTGTTGCTAGTCTCCAGTCCAGATAGAGTATTGTGATTGGTCAGCTCAGGTGACATGATGAACAACAACAGCAAAACAAAGTATTGCCACTTCTGTTCTCCAGAGCCAGCCTAACCAAGAACCGTCAAACCAGTGCCAATGAGGGCCCAGACCTGCGCAGAAGTTGTGAATTGGACAAAACCCACTACTAGCTCTACCAATAAGCACCAACTGCCACCAGTCAGAAAAGGGAATGCAATTTTCCTGCTCAGGTGACATGGTGAACCACAGCGGCAAAATTAAGCATTGCCACTTCTGTTTGCCAGAGTGTACCCAACCAGGACCTGCTGCTCCCAAGACCCTAAGCCAAGATCCATGCCCTATCAGCAAACTTCCCATGGACCTGAAGCCTGCAAAAATCAAAGAAGCAAAAATTACATGGTATAAGAACTCTGGCAGTGTGGTGAGGACCACATTGTCATTTTTGATAATAAAGTTTTATGAACCTTTGGTTTGAAAAAATCTTACCTTACCTAGTCTTAGTGATCTTCCATCTTAACTCTGGCCAAGTAGACAGACAGACAACCACCCCCTCTGGAGACAAACCTGTTGTCCCGCCCCAGGCACTACACTGTCTCCCAGGAGCCCCCTTTGGACCTATGCATTTTACTGAGTACCCTCTGAACCCAGCCTACTTGGAGTTAAATTGGAAACCGTCCTCATTGCCAATCCCTTGGCAAGGACTAGAGAAACCAAATACATATGATGTGAAAGAAAGAGGATCAAAATACTTCCCTTATTGTTCAAAGACAAGTATAATTACCTGCCAGCATACTTTGTTCTGGTAACCTCCAGAATTAACTCATACAGAATGAAACATCCTCCATGTTGATAATTCTCAAAAATATTTTTCTTATTCTCAATATTAAAGGTTATTTTCTCTTGATTAAATAATTGACACTGATAATAGAAGCAATGTTTGATTTTTATTTTGAATTTTTGATTGAAATTATAAAAGATAAAGCAAAAACAATTTTTGAAATTGTCAGCATGGAGGATGTTCCATTCTATATGAGTTAATTCTGGAGGTTGCCTTTGTTCCCATGATTCCACCCTTAGCCCCTAGACCAGACCACCCAACAGAACCTCTTGCCGCAGCAGAGACCATCTCTACCCAACTGTTTAGAGTACTCTATATCACTTTGAAAGGATCAGTGGATTCCATGGTCCCTAACTCTGGACCCTGGTCCCTACTCAGGCAATCTGTATCTTACATTATCAAGTTAGCACTTATTCTATGGTGGGCTTTACCCATTGGCTTAACTGTACCCCATCCCAAGCCGCCCAATGCCTCTAACTATGCCTGGCTTCTTGACAATCTGGCACAAACCAAGTTTGCTTTCAGGAAGCCAGGCATAGGTAGAGGCATTAGTTGGCTTGGTACAGAATACGGCCGGACCAGAGGGTAATGCCCACCATAGGATGGGTGCTAACTTGATAATATAGGAAACAGATCACCCAAGCAAAGACTAGGGACCTGAATTGGGCACCATAGCGTCTACCATTCCTGTCAAAGTAATGTAGAGTACTCCAAACAGTTGGGTGGACGTAGTCTTGGCCGCAGTGGGGGTCTCCATTGGGTGGTCAGGTTACGGGGTTAAGGGCAGAGTCATGGGAACAAAGTAGGCAGGCAGATAATTGTACTTGTCTTTGAACAATAAGGGCGGCACCTTGATCCTCTTTCCTTCATGTCCTATGTATTCAGTTTCTCTAGCCCTTGCCAAGGGATTGGCAATGAGGATGGTCTCCAGAGGGTGTGGTTGCCTGATGGTCTACTTGGCTGGAGTTAAGATGGAAGATCACTAAGACTAGATAAGGTAAGATTTGTTCAAACCAAAGGTTCACAAAACTTTGTTATCAAAAATGACAATACGGTCATCACCATACTGCTGGGGCTTTTATACCATGGGTTTTTGCTTCTTCAATTTTTGCAGGGTTCAGGTTTGCAGACAAGGCACTGGGGGGCATGGATCTTGGCTTAGAGTCTTGAGTGCAGCAGATTCAGGTTGTGCCTGCTCTGGTGAATAGAAGTGGCAATGCTTTGTTCCGCTGCCACTGTTCACTACGTCACCTGAGTAGTTCAATTGTACTACCCATTCTGGATGGAAGACTGGAAGCTGCTGGTGATCATTGGCAGAGTTAACATTAGATTTTGTTTTAACCTTCTTAAGGCAAGCTACAACCTCTCCATAGGTCCAGATCTTTGGTAGCGCAAGGTTGGCAGCAATCTGGTGACCATTTGGGGAATTGTCCTTGGGAGACTGGTGGGTCTTGGAGTAACTCGTCAACTCAGGTTTGCAATTTAAAAGGTGGGCAGGTTCCTGTCAACTTTTTGTGACTTGAGTAGTCTTTGTAGGGTTAGGGTTCAATTCCAGAGTCTCCAATGTTGATTTCAAACCTCTAGTATTGACGCTTGGCAGGTTGGCAGGTTTCTGTTCTCCCTGTTTGGGGTCATCTATCTCTGGTGGTCCAGGGCTTGACCCAACTGGCAGTTGGGCGGTTTCCTGTCCACTCTGGTCAACATAAGGCTTTCCCTGAGGCCCAGGTTTCAATTACCAGGTTTTCAATACAAATATTGAAAGGTCATTCATGACATTTGCAGGAATTTGGCAGGGACAGCCTTCCACTTTTGAGAAGATTTTCTGGGAACATGTATACCAAACCATGAGTTAAAAACTGATGTTCTGGAACTGTTTCTATTGTCAAGGAGCTGGATGTACTGGTATTCTGGATGTTGCCAACACACATAACATCCAGCCATTGCCTTGTTTAGTGTCAATCCAATATTCAGTTCAGAATTCTGGAAATGGCAACAAACCAATATCACATGAGTTGTCCAAGTATCCAGCAATCCAAATCCAACTAATACATGACCTCTCCTATCTTTGATCTAACTTTAGTCCCCACCACAGCGCAATATATATACGTCTAAATTATTATCCAATAAAATATACTTCTTTTTTCTATAAGACCATATTCAAAGCGTCCTCAAAAGTTGCTCCTCATCACTGGTAGTAGCTACAGTTTTTCAACCACACCCATGACAGAGAAAATGGCTGAACAGAACCCACCCACCTTTACTCACGTACTAAACCAGGCTACATCTCAGGATACCTGGAAAACGTAATTCTGCGCCCACAGCATCAACAAAGACATACCTAGTGGATGCAACATATTAAAAGGACTGGTCATGCCCAAAGCATGCACCAAGATAATTCAATACAGTTGCTCTCTTCAACCATAAACAAACACACAACCGCCTATCATAGGCAAATTTACTAACACCAAGTACGTTGGTATTGACAAGTTCTTTGGTAAAAACAAAGAAAACTTCATCAACTGGCTGGACCACTCAGCTGCAAAACTCTGTGCCAGCCGCATCCTCCAGGAAGAATGGGTCCAGGAAGCCAGCAAGCGCCTGTAAGAGGGTGCAGTTAACTGTTTTGCCACTTGGGTTGGCTCACAAACTGGTGACCAGCTTGACAACTGGGAATAGTTCAAAGATGACATCACCCACAACTTCTGCATCATTGGATCCCTCCAAGACATTGCAATACAGCTCAGCAATCTTCCTCAGAAGACCACTGTCACAGCCTACGTCAAAAAATTTGAAGAAATATATTGCAAGATCACAAAATTCATCACAAGCTGGCAACATGCACACAAGAGCCTCACTCATCAACATAATGAAACCCTCAGTTGCTGCTCTCATCTGCCCAGAGGCCAACACCTCCATGCCCGCACTCATTGCAGAAGCCAAACGTGCAGAAAAACGTGAAAATATGGAATATGTTGCACACAATGGCAAACACTCCTCCAAAAGCAATGGAAGAGATCATTTTAATGGCAACAAGCACTAAAAAACCAACCACAATAATGACAAATCCAATCAAAACAATGGCAATTGCAGCCAGAGCGCAAATTGCTCCTGTCTCATGAAGGAAGACACTGCTGAAGTAAACAATGCTGAAACAGCAACTTGCTAAAAATCTGACCCCACAATCTGTGACCTCAAAGGTCTTGAAACAGAGGAACAGGGAAAAGAGGAGGGGGAACAGGCTTAAGTGCCCCTGTCTCCCCCCAACTTGACAAGAAACTGTACCAAGGCATGGACTTTGCTGCTCACATCCCACATGTCCCGCAATCCTCCATTTTTATGAACATAAAAATTAAAGATTGCTCACAACTTCTTGTCTACCCATGAATTTATAAATCACACACAAATGAATTTTTATTTGACTCTGGTGCATAACACACCATAGTTAGCAAACCATTTGTAACCAAATACAAAATACCAGTTATCAAATCCAACTTCAAATACGCCAGAATGGCAGACAAATCAAAAGTTCTACTTGAAGACAAAACAACTCCCTTCAGAATTGACCTCCAAGGCATTCAAACGTCCATCAAAGGACTTCTTGTTAACAACATAAACTATGAAATTGTAGCAGGCATAGACTGGTTCACCTGAGTGAACCCCAGCGTATGTTGGAAAACAAAAACCATGTCCATCAAACGCAATGGAGTCAATTTTAACATTCTCAAAGAACCTAATGATCTCATCCTAAGAGACACAGTATTTGTCCAAGTTGTAAATCAAGATGACTCAGAACATCTAATCAAAGACAGTACCCTCTACATAATGAGGTACACCAAATTCAATAACATACAAACACAAAAGATCCAAAGCCCAGAACTTGCAGCACTCCTAAACAAATACGCTCATATATTTAAGGAAGAACTCACATAATTACCCCCAAGCAGGAGGTCAAGCATGGCATCAACCTATGCAAAGCCATGCCCATACTGCACCCCCTCTACAGACTCTCCCCCATAGAGACACAAACCCTCAAAACCCATATTGAGGACAACTTAGCTAAAGGCTTCATCCGCCCATCAGAATCCCCTTGGGGGCAGTAGTGTTTTTTAAAGAAAAAGGAAGGCTCACTCTGTATAGTAACTGACTAAAGAGCTCTAAAGGCAAGCACAGTAAAGAATAAATATTCTCTCCCACTTATAGAGGATCTGTTTGCAAGACTCTATGTAGCCAATTTTTTCTCTGAAATTGGTCTCACTTCATGTCACAACCAGGTAAAAGTAGGAGAAAAAGATATACAAAAACTACATTTTGAACACAGTCTGCATCCTTTGAGTATAGGATAATAAACTTTGGGATGACCAACGCTCCCACAACGTTTATCACTATGATGAATCAAGCACTAAAGGGTATCTCAAATACATTATGATACCTTGACAATATCATCATATTCTCAAAAACCAAAGAGGAGCACCTCATGCATGTCTGAAAGATACTCAATCAACTTGCAAAGCACAAACTCTATGCAAAGCCTAGCAAGTGTTACGGTAGAAAATCAAATGGAAGGGATAGTGCACCCTCATAAAACCCAAAATCAGCAAAGAACTGCAGCCAAACCCTTGAAAGAAATAGACAACTTGAATGCTGTCATAGACAAAAAATGGGTCAAATCTGGGGTTGCCCAAATAGCCCTGGAAAATCTGGACCTGCCCTATTTTTCCCCAAATAATTATGACAAGAAAATTACGTGTTATACACTATTTGGGGATGGCAGCGCTTGACCCACTGGTCACCAATTTTTTTGAATTATGACATCATTGACTCAAATTCCAATGTGGGACCTCCAACTGCTGAAAATATTCTTGCCAGCCAATCAGATGCCGCAGAATCCCCTCCTGCCCCATCCTGAACTCCTTTAAGACTTCCCCATTTCCCCTCTAGAAACTTGTTTCTAGATAGCTATATTTCCTTGCAAAATAAAACAAAACAAGTCTCCAAAAACCTCATGTTAGAGTATCTTGGCCCCCATGGTTGACAGCATGTCAGCTGCTCTCTTTCAGTTTGCTGCCAACTCCTTGACCGCGCCTTGGCCCGCTTTGTACCCTTTGGTTCCCCTGGCATTGGCCTCCAATTTGGCCCTTCAGTTAATGTTCTTGTTTTCAGTCATAATGTCTGCCATTTGCTACACTCACAAAGGCGCAAAATTAGTAACCTTCTCTCATCAATTTGGTTTATTGTTGTTGAAGCAACTGAAAATTTGTTTATTATATCCTCATTGTTTTTCATTGCATCTTACAGTCCGCCATTTAACCCTTACAGCAAGTGCCAATTTATGGAAAAGGAACTCTTGTTCTTGGGCCACATTGTCTCTGACGGTAGCATCAAAGCAGATACAGACAATATAAAAGCCATAAATAACATGCAACACCCCACCTCCGTTAAACAAGTTAGATACTTTCTCAGAATGGTAGCTTACCTAAAGAAATACATCAAAGACTGCGGGAAACTAACCACACCAATCAATGACCTAACCAAGGGTAATACCAAAAAGAAACTCATCTGGTCACCAGAATGTGACAAGAATTTCCAGTTGATAAAGAAAGCTTTAATTGAAGTGCCAATCTTGAAATACCCAGATAACAACGGGTGCTACAAGCTCAAGTCAGATGCCACTGACACTGCCATTGGCGCAGTACTACACATCCACCAGCCAGGGCAGCAAGACTTCCTGTCAGTATGTTATTAAAGTAGAAAACTAACTAACACTGAGCAGAAATACCCTATACACAATAAGGAATTGCTAGAAATATACCACACATACAAGAAATGGAGATGTTATCTAGAAGGATACTTAAACGTCCAATTACTAACTGACCATAAATCCTTAATCTACCTTAAAACTCAGAACACACTTGCACACTGACAAACCAAATGGATGTCCTTGCTTGAGCAGCTTAACCTAGACATCTGGTACAAAAGGGGGGCAAAGCTGGTCACAGCTGATGCTCTCTCTAGGCTATGTCAGCCTAGAGAAGACACCTCAACCACCTGGATCCAGATTGGCCAAACCTATACAACACTGAGTACAAAACCAAAGGAAAAGCTCCATCAACCCACCAGTCAACTTATGACACACTAGTAAGAAATGAGAAGCACTTTCATGTGTCTAATGATACAGTATACCATATCATCAAGGACAAACACATTCCCTACATTCCCCTTGCACAAAGGGTTGATACCATCTTCAGGCACCACTGTCTATTGGGACACACAAAAGCCAATAACCTATACCTTACCCTAAAGGAAACAGTATGGTGGCCTAATATAAAACAAGACATCATTGATGTCCTAAAGAAGTGCACAGTATGTGAAAAATACTCAAGCACCAAAGCATCACAATCTACAGTCAACCCAGTGCCTGACCCAGAACCATTTAAAGTTTGGGGACTGGGCATAGTAGGACTTTTCTCAGAAGCTAAAGCAAAACAATGCTTCCTAATTGTAGCCATTGACTTTGCAACAGGCTGGCCAATCTTCTGGGCAACCAAATATCAAAAGCAGAAACAATCAACCGCTTTATTATTAAGGAATTTATAGCAGACTATGAAACCCCAGACTACATAATCACTTATGGAGCCAGGGAACTGTCAGGACATGTAGTGAATGATAATCTGAAAACAAAGAACATCAAACACTCCACAACCTTGCCTTACATGCCACAAGCCAACAGCATAGTTAAACACCTAAATGGCAGCCTCATCAGAACCCTAGAGAAAATAATGGATGGCAAAGCCAGAGACACATGGCCACTATATGTGAAAGATGGATTATTGGTATCTCAGGTACACACCAATAAAGGGACAGGCTACTCACCGTTTGAACTAACATACAGATACAAACCAGAAATAATCACCTGCAATAACCAACCATATGTGAAGATCCCCCCGGGGAAACCTCCCACAGCAGAACAGAAACCAGCTCTACAACACATACGCCTCAAAGCCAAACTGGCAGAAACAAAGAGACTCAAAACCCAAAAGGTAACCTCAACAGAGGACCCACTCCCCATTAACTCCCCTGTCTGGGTCCTAGCTGGGAACAGAAAGAAGCTAGACTCAGTATACAGGAGACCAGGAAGAATCATCAAGTACATACCAGACAGGAACACCTATCTAGTGAAATTCTAAGGCACCAAAGACCCTATCATCAAAAAGTATCACCAATCCTGCCTTTGCCTCAGAAAAGGGGAACACTCAACTCAGCTAGTACCTACTAGCAAACAACTCCAGGAACATCAGGTGGTAGCTGTCAATACAAAGCCCCCATCCTGATGTACCAGAGTAACCCCTTAAGGGAGGGGTGTGTCAAGGAGCTGGATGTACTGGTATTCTGGCCGTTGCCAGCACACATAATATCCAGTCATCACCTGGTTTGGTGCCAATCAAATATTCAGTTCAGCATTCTGGAAATGGCAACAAATTAGTGCCACATGACTCGTCCAAGTATCCAGCAATCCAAATCCAACTAATACATGACCTCTCCTATCTTTGATCCAACTTCAGTCCCTGCCACAGTGCAAGCTATATAAGTCCAAAGTATTATCCAATAAAATATACTTCTTTCTTCTCTAAATCCATATTTAAAGCTTCCCCAAAAGTTGCTCCTCATCATTATTGTAAATTCACTACCACCTTTGTCCTTGGATCAAATCATCTTTCCTTTTGCACCAAAAAAGGCCCAAAAATGACAGCCAAGCCGCTTAATTTCCTAGGGGATTTAGCCCATACTGTTGATGAGAGGTTTTTTCTGGCCTACCCTGCAGATCCCCTGGATTTGGTTGTTTCAGCCTGGGAAGAAACACTGATCAATTTGGACTATTTGCTGACATGGTGTCGTCCACTTTTAAAAACAATCATAAATGCCCAATCAGAAGATGTCACATCAATGCCCAGGAAGTCAAACAAATCTGAAATGTGTGGGATGCCTTCCAGCCAACCAGGTGGAGCTGCAGAAGTTATCTTGGAAACCTCCAGCACCCCTGGCCTTGGCTAGCAAATTTTCTCCCTTGGCCAATTAGATGCAGCACTTGTGGTCATGTGATTATTCTCTGTCAACACACCCCTTTTTACAATGCCAGGGGACTTTGAGTCCCCTGCTTGTCAATTCTCAACTTAAATAAACTTTAAATAGTTTTCAAAACCATAAGGAAAACCCTAGTCCTTCTCTTTTGGTGGCTTGGTTTGAAGTTCTTCTCTATTTTAAGCAAAGTGTTAGTAGTTGTCTTTTAATACTTACTACTATACAGTCCTTTTCAAACCCGGCAGCCACTTTTGAATCCCTAAGCATAGTGTTAACACTTAGTCGTTGTGTTTATTGCTTGCTCTTTCAAACTCACAGTTTGAACTATAAACTTCAACTTAAAATTCATATAAATTCTATTAAAATTTTGAATTTTCTCTTTGAATTTAATGGTTTTGAGTCCGCTTTTGCTTTTACACCCGCTCAAGACACCCAAGGCTGCTACCAAGGCCCCCAAGTGTTTCTGCCTATCCCACTTATAGTTTTCTTTGTAGTTGCCCCTTCCAGCCAAAATTCTATTGCTTTGAGTCCTGATAATTGCACCCTGCAACTCCAAATTTTGTGGGCTACATTATTATGATCCTCCCAGCCTTAAGATTTGCGGTGTTCTCTCTGGCCCCCTTTGTGCTTCTCCTTTGGACAACTTCCCCCAATTTATGGTCCTGCATCTCTTCTTCTGTTTGCCTCGTGGGAGAAAATCCCTCTAGTCTCCTGCACCTCCCTGGTGAACTTCTTATTTCGGGGGAGACAATTGTCAAGAGCTTAACTTGTGATGTCCTGGACTTTTATGCTGTTAACTACACTGTGCCTGCCCTCACATTGGAGGAGGTGCCAGTGTCTACCCTTCCCAGCTTGGAGGGGAACAACTCAGTACCTCTTCAAGCACCTGTGAAGTTGCCTCCTGCTCCCACTCTCACACCCTGGTTGCTCACTGGGTTAGTGTTAATGGGATTGAATGCATATTTTCCCCAGTTATCCCCTATGTCCTCTCTTTGGTCCCCTCTCTGAGGGGCTATCCTAGTACTCCACTGGGCGGCATCCTGGTGGTTCATCTCGTCGGGATGGGAGCCAAACTTAGTTAGTTTAGCCCCCCTTTCTCACAATTATAGCAAACAACAGAGATTGAATATTCAGCACAAGTGAAAAAGGGGGAATACAAGGGCAACCCACAGCAGCACCTGCCTCTGTGAATCAGTTACAACCAGCACCAAAAAGTGTAGGGAAAGAGATAAATATGGGTTATTGGGGGCCAAGGAGGTGAGAATATAAGTCAGTTACAAAACTTTGATTCAAGATGGCTGGAATGAATGCTGAACATATGTAGCCAGTCAGAATTCACCCCAGCACCGCTATACAGGGCACGGTTCCCCAGTAGGCTGCAGGGGAGGAAAACGCAACTGTTGGGTTCTGTTTTTGGATTCCCTTTACTTGGGGAATCTGGAATTTAAAAATAAAAAAGGGTTGCAGACGGCTTTTTCCCTCTGGAATAGCCAGAAAACAATGTATTCTTTTTGTAGGGGAATTTAGTTCTTGAATCTATTTAAATTTAAATCCGTGCAGTTTATTTTTCAAAAATTTGATAAAAATATAATTTCTTAATTAAAAAAATCTAAAAAGACATCTGGAAAACAAGATATTTTTTGCAGAAAGATTTAATTCTTGAATCTATTTAAATTTAAATATGTGTACTTTATTACTTTAAAATTCGGTGAAAAAATATAATTTCTCAATTTAAGAAATCTGGAAAAAAACATCCCCCAGTGGATGTGTAAGGCTACGATCCCGGAAAAACTGTAGCCAGGACGGCTTTCCGGAACCGTAGCTGGATCTGGGACGGATGGCAGGTTTTTTTATGAAGCGGCCATCGTTTCAGATCCGCTGCAGCCCTATTCCCCAGCAGGCTAGATAAAATTTCCCCATCCAAGGATTTTTCAGGATATCCTGAAAACATGTGTCAGATTTCTTCATTGCAGGTAGCAGAATATAATTGGTTTCAAAAATCAGCCGTTCCACGTGATCCACTCGCGGATTCAGGATACATAAGGGGGGCACTTCGAGATTCTTCGGCTTAACCCCGGCTAGTTTCCGGCTCTTGGTTCTCCAACCAGAACGGAATTGCTGTATATTTAAACATTTAAAATAAATATTTGAAAAAGGGTTCCCAAGAGCGAGAAACTGGCTGCGGCTACCTAGGGCTTGGCCGAAGCAGCCCTAGGTGCACTTGGGAGCAGCAGCAGGTAGGGCTGATTGGCGCCTACGTCCTATTGAGTGATTCGCCAGAGTGTGACTGGGCATCGTATTGAGTCATCAAAGTTTCATTTAAGTAGCAGCTGTCAATTAACGAGATATTCAATCTGCTATATTAAAGCTGTAGTCCGTAACCTTCGCCTTAAAACCCCGTAAGTACCCGCTATTTAAAGTATCCCGCACTTGAAGTACAATAGGGGTTTGAGCTGTGTAGCATTTCAAAGCTTCTACCGCCCACCAGTTCTGATTCATGGTATGGTCCGTAAGATCAGCGATTTTTAAATCCTACGGGGACGGGGCGCAAATTGAGAAGAGTTTGCACTTTTTGGAAGGGCTCAAAACCACTTTGGTTTTTTCTCAGAGGTTTAGTGATAGGGCTTATTTCACCTAAACGGAAAACAACTTGGAGAGTCAAAAATATTTTCGCCCAAATTTAAGGCTGGAGGGCTGCATTTCAATCTTATTTAATTTATTTTGTCGAGGTAGTCTGATAGTTCTATTGGCTTTAGAAGTAACCGAAGCCTAATTTCTACGGCATAATTGTAAGACATGAGTGGTTTTGAGTGCTCATCTAGTATTGATTTAATAAGAAGAGGGGCGTGCACTAGGCATAGTAAATCTTACTGAAGTGGTTCCAAAAGACAACTCATTAGAATCTATTTTAAAACTTAAAAGTTAACTTTTTATTTTTCATATCTACAGAGCTTCCTGGTTGTAAAGAAGAATTTTTAACTTGTGCTTGAATCTACTATCATGTACAAATGTCTACTTTGATCGTTATAATATGGTTTAAACCTTCAAGCATTATAAAGTTAAAGTCATCAAGTATGCTGAAACTAGTGATTTTCAAAACCTTTCAAGATTTCAAAATATTTAAAAAGCGAATTTCATTTGCAGGCGTACACCTGGCTTGAATCAGAAGGACTTTTGTCCAATAGATGCATTTTGACCCTAAAGCCATCTTAAAAAGCTTCAACCATTGAACAATCTAGCAAAAATATACATCATTCATTTAAAAAATGTTTACGGTATTAATCGAAGCTTAGCCCTTTAGAATTTCAAAACAGCCTTACCATGTCGACTCCCCCTTCTTCCCAAAGGAAGCCCATCAAAAACATGCCGGCCTGTAATTTAAACTAAGTAATAGCACCCGTTAACATGCTTCCTTTAGCCGAGCTAGCCAAGGACCCAAAGTTTATCAAATTCACAGCAGTAGTAGAGCGCACCTTGACTGGGTTTGAAGCAGTTGCAGAGTGGGCGGATGTCTCATCCTTTCTGAACAAGCTTCTCAAGGTATTTCGGATTCAAACGCGAACTAATTCCTAGTCCTTTGAAGCATACCCGCAGTTCAACACAATTCCCCATAAGCTTCTGCTGGCCAAGCGGCTTGCCCAGTGCTTAAACCCAGCCCTGCCAACAGGTGTCCATCAGAAGGCTCTTAGCGTTTATGCATGTGTGTTTCAAAAGATTGGGGTAATGCGAAAGAGGGATTCTCTAATGACTTAGAATGATAACCTGGCCATGGATCTTCCTATATATGCGTATGGCCTGTTTCCCTGCATGCAGTATGCCTCGATGAATATCAAAGTACGGAAGCAAACTTAGACATTCAACTTACCTTAGTAGCCTCAGCTGATCGGAGTTTATGAAAAGTATATCTTACCTTTGGGCCAGACTTTACGCCCATCCACCAAAAGTCTACTGCTGGCGATTCTTCCGGGGATAGAAGAAGAGGGGAATGAATATTTTGAAAACGTAAAACTGCTGGTTTGCACTTGTTAATACCACAACAGGTGCTGTTTCTTCTGGATCTGCTGTGCCAGTCTGTGGGACAAAGCCATTACTTCCAATGCATCTGGCTCACCATTTTGACTTCTCCTAAAGCAAGGCAGCCCGCCCTTAATTTCTTATCTCGCAGGTTTCCCAGCGTCACACGTCCTGAAGGTAAAGAACTAGAAGACATGTATTGACCAGCAGATGTCGCTTTTGTTCTGGGAAACAATTCAGGGCTGATGGTCCAAGCGATCTGTGCTTCGCTCGAGGATAAAGATCCCCTGGTTAAGCGCGGGATACTTGACTTACTGGTCAAGTTTGTTCCTCTGCAAAATAAGTAAGCCTAATTTATAAACACTATCTAATAAATGCTAGGATCATATCCCCTACAGATCTTATTACCCTTGTCAAAGCCGTCCTCTCCATTTTCCTTCTTCGAGACATGTCCCTCAATAGGAGAGTGTATGCCTGGTTTCTAGGTATATGATGTATGCCACGTATTGCTTATCGATGTACAGGGGAAGGAGAATCGCCTGAAGCTATTCGGACCCATCTATCAGAGTACTCTCTAGACCCCATAAGTATGGCGCTCCAAGTGAGTTGTATATTTGGAAAAGACTAAACCACAGCAAGAAAATGTTGAAAGATCCAAATCCCACTCTAGCAGACATCCGAAACCCATACAGCATTCTTATTTACTTGATGGACAGACCTGAACTCGGCCCCTTGCTGCTTGAAATGTCTTTCAATGATCTTCTGAAAGCAGCCTTTTTCCAGTTCACTGCCTGGCCAGATCTTCAAAATGAAGTGCTCCAAGCTACTGGCCAGTTCTTGGAAACAATTGACCAGTATGTTGTCTGGGCCAGCATCTATAAGGATATCAAGCATATCAAGATTGATCGCATTTCAAGCAAAGTAACCCCTTTTAAGATGCTTGACTTACCCTTGTAGAGTCTGGAGTTTTATTGTTTTGTCATCCAAGCCTTGCTCACCAACACAGACGCCATTGAGTTTGTGCATCTGCAGTGCTTTTCTGTGACACTTCTTGGTTTAATCAAGGTAGACAGCTGATTTAAAGGTTAACTGAGAATCAGGATATTGGAAATAAGGAACGCTTTCTGCAGTCCGAACCTCAAGTCATTGACATATTAAAGATGGGTACTATAACCTTCTCCAGGCTGCCAAAGGATATATTTTTGATTCGGCATGCCCCTGAAAAGCTGCAGGAGCCCAAGCAAACCCTGGTTGAGCTGATTGATGCGTATTATGGCGCCAGTGCTGATAGAGTATTTGTAGAAGAGGACCTTGACGCTCTTTCGTTTTGTGCTCAAGGAAAGGGGTTGTTTCAAGAATTATCGAGGCTGGTGGAAGCAGCAGTTCTTGTCTTTGCCCAGACAAAGAACTATGACGAGCATAAGTCAGGATTCCAGCTTGCCTGTGGTCTGTTGAAGCAGCTCACATCCTTCCGGCTCGAGCCCAACAAAGGCTTGTATTTTTCTGCAGAGCCCCAGTTTCAAAAGTGTGCCACTTCTCTGATAAAATGCTGCCTGCATTCAAAAGATATCACCATCTTGACTGCCGCTATTACGTCGCTTGTTGATCTCTCGTTGAAAGGCTTTTCAAGCCCAGGTCTCCTAACCAATCAGCTGATCTATGGTCTGCTGGATCGGCTCTGGGACTTTCTGCATCCTGTTTACGGCGAGAACCATGCTCGAGTAGTTGAGCTGATCTGGAGTCTAGGGCAGGTATTCCCTCTCAATCTGATAGAAGCCCACGTCGCCCGCCGAGTTTCTATATTCTCCTCCAACATTGAAAACTTTGGATGGTTTTGGAAGTTTTCCATCGCCAAGGGCCACGAGCCTGCCAAACACTTCTCGCAGCCTCTGTTTGTCATCATCGATGCCCTTTCGGACGAGAGCGTCGAGGTAAAGCAAGAGGCGCAGGCTTGGCTGCGGACATTCCTGAATTCGTATCCCGAAGTTTTTAATGTCGTTCTGGATTTTCTAATCAACAAGGAGTTTCGGCGCATCGTTTCCCCAAAGCTCATTGGAGCCGACCCGTCTGGCTTTGATCTCATCGCCATCTACGAAACCATCCCTGACCTGCTCCAGGCCGAGTATCTGCTTTCCACTCTCCTCAACCTAACCAGGTCCGAGGGTATAAAGTTCATCCACGTCTTGGAAACCACTCAGCTCACCAATTACGTAGTGGGTGGACCAACACTCGAACCTCAAACGAACTACCTCATCTTCTTTGTTCAAGTAATGATGGCGTTTCTGGCTACCGAGCTGAGTCCGGCATATGGTTCTGAAAAGATGCAGCAGTGCATTAAACTGTATTGCACCATTGGTCAGATCCTGCAGCGATGGCTTCCTTCGCTTGACCCCTCCGCCAATCCCCTTTACCCACCATTGGTAACTGAGCTCCTGAACATCCTCCACAACAGGCTGGCTCACTTCATCGTCGAAGAGAGAATGTCGCCTCAAGTAGAGCTACTCCCAGTCCTTTCCATTTTGAAGGGATTGCCGGCTTCCAGCTTCCTTCCTATCGATCCTTCGAAGTGGAAAGATAACCTTGTGCACTGTTCGCAGCATCGCTTTTACCCACTTGCTGTTAGTAATGCTCAAGAAGCTGCCGAGAGTTCTCCATCTGTTCCTCATATCATCTCTTCGCTTGTCCTGCTTTCGATTACAGAAGTCCATTCTGGCAAAACACTTCAGTACTGGTGTGATATATTCATTTCCATTACTCCTTCATGTACATCAAGCAGCAGGTTCCAAGAGATTGTAGTGCCAGTCTTGGATTACACGCTTGAAAAGATTCGGCAGCCCTCGCATCGGAACGACGTCTCCATCTTGATAGACTTTGCTTGTCAGATGTACAGGAGCTTACTGGGCGCTGGAGCAGTGCAGTTGATCTCCCCCGAGTGGTTGCTCTGATGGTGGCACTGGCCAAGTCATGGGCCTGGATTGCGGATAATACTTCTGGAACATTGGCGTTGTCCCAAACACAGGAGAAAATAGTTTCGGCAGCCCACTGCATGGCGGTACACTTCCCCAAGGAGTTCCATGGCTCGTTTGTAGAAGCTTGGCTCGACACCAAGAACAACATCTCAATGCTGATCAAAGTGCCCGACTTCTCCTTGACATCCTTCTTCCAGGACTGCCTGCAGCTCGCGAGGAAATCAATCTCCGAATCCTCTGGCAGCCGCCGCTCCAGCTTCCGGTCCTACACCATCACCGACTTGGACTCCTTGGAGTTTTTGGAAGCCTTGCTATCTCAGCTGCATACCTCAACCTATGGGTCGTTGAACTCAACTTGGGCTCCCCTTTTGACTTTCTACAAGGATACCCTTTACAACCTCAGCAACCAGAAATATCTCCTTTATCCGCTGCTAAGACTCTACCAGCAATACTCCCTCCATGCGGGTGCAGCCGAGTCAATAGGCGATAGAAAGCTCAAGCGCGATGCCCAGGACACCTTCCAGAAGCTGCTTGATCAGCTGCTTACGGTGGTATGCAAACCGCTAGACCAAAGCTCGTGGCTCAAGCTTTCCACAAGCAGAGGCCAGGAGGACTTCAACTCGGAGAGGGACAATTCCGATCTACTTCACGTCAAGCAGGTCATGGGGTTTGTAGACATCCATGTCCTTCCCATGATCCAGAAACATCTGGTTGATAACGAAAGGGTAGTCGGTTTCCTTTCCAACCTAGTATATTACTTCATTGGCCCCAGCATGGGCAACCAGCATCCGTAAGCGTAGATTGTTTCGAAATACTGAAGGCGTTTAGGTGCCATAAGCTTGCCCTCAGCATGCTTAAGAAGATATGTGATTGGGACTTTGCGTTCAGGTGCTGGAAGCGAGAGGTGTGGGATGCCTTCTTTGATGGCGACTTCTTCGACCAGGATCCGCAACACTTTGAAACTTGGATCAAACTGATGCAAGCTGCCCTCGCCCAGGAAAAGGAAAAGCTGCCCGAAGTCATCAGTAACCTGATCCCTTTTCAAACTTCTAACCTTGCCAGCGAAGATCGCCACAACCCCATTGAACCTTTTCACAAGCCGGGAGGCGGAGACGCTCAACCGAGCCATGATGCTGCGGCGCCTATCGTTCCTGGTGTTTTGCGGGCTCAAGGACAACCATATTGTACATCTGCCGTTGATCCAGGAGAAAATAGTGGAGCTTATCAAGTCCAACACTCCCGTTCTGATCCAAATAGAGGTAACCCTCGACCAATGCAGTAACCGACTTATAGATCTTCCTGTGCCTCAGGGTTCTCCTATGCCGCTTTTCCAGCCATCACATCACGAGCTTCTGGCCTATCCTCCTCACCGAGTTGGTAACGAACTCCAGCCATATGATCTCAACCCTGCTTTAGGTCCAGATCTTTCAGTCAGTCCGGAAAGTATCATCGCTTGCCGCTGGCTCCAGCCCCACAAACCCCGCCCTTGCCGATGCCCTTAAGCCCAACCTGGTTCTTTCTGTCTGCAAGTTCCTTGACACTGCGCTCACATTCCAAGTGGAAGAGTTTCAAATGTAAAGGCTGCTTAAACCATATTTACAATTCTAGCTACCAATGGCTTTTCATCAACGAAACGCTGGATTTTGTATCTTCGAAGCGAGACAACCATTCCATGCTGGATCAGCTAGGCTCAAACCCCACCACCAAGCCCCAAACGGTAAGCCCATCCATAATCCCCACTGCAACTTTACCAGGACGCCGCCAATCTCACGCGGAAGCCAAACTTGAAAATGCATAAAGTGGCAAGCATCCAAGAGCTCCAGCCATTCTTCAATTCCATCAGCTCCATTGTATTCTCCAACACTTACCATCGCCTCCCGCCAGATGACTTGGATATCGAGCACCTCATCATTAGAGACTTCCACAACGATTCCAACGATACATCACCCAAGTCTGATAAATCTGAACTGGCAGAAACATCCGAGCCAAATTCCCCCACCTTCCCGGGAGATGGCTTCCTGTTTCAACATTAAGTGTACTCTCCCCTTCCTAGCAACAACCAAGCCACTCTCCCCCTGCACAATAAAAACATCAAATAAATAAATATTTCAGACCAATAAAGGCCCAAACCTTTGCCAGTGAAATAGTTTCCAACCCTGATAAGACGAACAAACGCAAAGATGTTGAAAACCATTAACCACCCTCATCTATAAACTACCTTATATCAGCTACGCCATCAAACCTTGATCAGCCCATCAATAGCAAAAAAGTTACATACCGCCAGCTGAAACTTGCTTGGCTCGATCCACCAGCATTCATCTGCAACCAAACTGCCACCAAATTTCATCCACGCCGTCCAGTAGAGTGCCCACCTAAACAAGGGTAGAATCTAGACAGCGGGTCAAACCTGTTGAGGTGGATACCACCATCCAAGCGTCGGTGTAAAGTACTAACCCACTCGGCTAACCGAAACCTAGCCAACAATCGGCCAGGTAACTCGGCCACAGAAAGAAATCATTTGGGTAGTGAGATCGATCACTAACATATAGTTGTACTGGGTTCAGCTGCCTTCAGATCAGACCAAGCTTATTATGGGATCCAAGAATCCATTGTACCCAGCTGCAGCGGGTTGAACCCTGAACCCAGGCAGCATCTCAGTACCAACCCAAACCTAGACCCACCACCCAATCTCTCTCTCTCTTGGGAAAGACGGGAAATGATGAAACCAAGGTTCCAGGTCATCCCAACCAAGATTGATATCACAAGCAAACATCACAACCACGATAGCTGAATATCCAACTCTAGGATAAAGTTTTGTAAAGGGGGCAGAATCTTGACCCCATAAAACTTCTGGCGGCTATCTGCAACGGGAACCTACTGCTTGGGACATACAAAGCTTTAGAAGATACCATCAGGGTGTTGAAACAGCAGGCTCGACCTGCCAACAAGGTTCCAAGTAAGCAGGTTTGTGACCTGCAATCCGATTACCTGGCCACTTGAAGCCAGACTAGGAAGTCAACTTGAATTGCCAAATCCAACAACATGAACAAATGATGATCCCTTATGGTGGATACCTCGTTTTGGCGCTTGACTCATTACCAGGATCAAGCCACCCCCTTCACCATCTCACTGTGTGATCAACACAATCATGTTCCTGTTATCCACGATTCACAATGACTATATAATATCTATCTCTCAATAAAGAATATTATCTAGCTTCTAAATATTTTTCCCCTTGTAACTCTGCTAAAACAGCACAGTTACAACATTGGTAGCACAGGTAGGTTGTCCATCCTACCTTATCTTGAAAAATTCCGCCTGTTGCCTGTACTTGCCACGGCCAACAAATCCTTGACAGAATTATGTCTGGCCTTCCGCTGGACTGGACCCCATACACCCCTGGTACCAAGATACCTGATGGCTTTGTCCTGTACCAGAACATGGTGATTCCACTACCCACCTTCAACGCCATGTCTGCACAAGGTTTCTTTCAGGCCCCTATCTTTCTGCAACCAACCGACAAAAGCACCATGCCCACTTATGTAGCCCAAAGACTGCAAAGCGCTGCCTTGGTATCCTTTGCCGTGGCCAACAACGACAACGCTGCCGCATGGATCCAGTCTGCCTAGAGCAAACTGGCCCAGATGAAATGCCCGCAGTGGTTTTGGATTGCGGAAATCTTCATCCAACTGACCCACAACGCTGGCACCTGGTGTGACAAGTGGCACAAGAAACACACCGACAAGAACTGGGATACCTTTAAGAAAGACTTCCTGGCAAGATTTGTGATTAAGGATACAGCGCTCATGATAATACGCCAAGTAAAGAACCTTACCCAGACAGGCACTGTGAAGGAGCTCACCCGCGCCTCAAAGGAACTCCATCTACGCGCACCCTCTGATATGGCTTTTGATACCCCAGCCACACACCTCATGTACTACAACGCCCTCAAGTCACATGTAATGAGGCATATGAACCTGGACCAAGTGACCAATTTACAGAGTCTGTATTGCAAAGCAGAGAAAGCAGAGCAAACATCCAACTCTCTCCACAAAGCACAAACTGGGAAACAAGAGAGACCCAAAGACTCTCACCCAGCCAGCTGCTCCAGTCAATCATCCCCTGAAAACAGCAGCAATAGTACAACTCATAAACCTGCAGACTCAAATGGACATGGAAACAGGAACAAGGGCCAGAAAAACTGTACCCATTTCCACATCACTGCAACACAGGGCAACCAAGACAAGGAAAAAGCCTGAGGAAAGCATTAAGCAAGCCAAGCTCTCCCCGCACAGCTCCTGAATTACCCAATGATGAATACCAACCTGAGGATGTAGACTAATGTCCAATGATTCAAGTACCCTTGCAGGACCTGGTACTGTACACCATTGCCAGACATCCCAATAAATTGATCTCCTATCCTTTCCGTTTTTGCAGTTACATAAGCTCAGCACTCCTGGACTTGGGTGCAGATCAAACCCTAGTCAATAGCAGCTTTGTAGATAAGTTCAAGCTAGCCACTAATCCTTCACGGATTAAAAACATGGTCCTGGCTGATAAAAATCACATTGCTGTGACACAGGAAACTGCCCCCTTCTCTGTCATGCTGGATGACCTTCACTTCACAATCCAAGGACCTGTCATTGACTTTCCCAAATTTAACATTGTGCTGGGAATGGACTGGTTGCCAAGGAATAACCCTCATGTAGACTGGGTGACCTCAGTATTAACCATCAAGTGTGAGGGTATCAACCACCAGATCTACACTGACTCAGTGGATCAACTCCTATGCAACCACATCTTTGTGCACATCAAAGAGACCCTGGACAAACAGGAGAACCTCAAGACAATTGACTGGGACTCCTGCCAATACAAGATCATACATTTCAAAGACCACCAGGACACCACTACTACTCAATATTGCAAAATTGTAACCCATCATCCAGAAATATTCAAGGAGGCTCTACCTGGGTTGCCTCTGGAAAAGCATATCCAACACTCCATCCAACTCAAGTGAGATGTACCTAAGGTGCAACCTATTTATTGCCTGACCCCAAACAAAGACAACGCCCTATGTGCCTACCTCAAAGAGGCCTTGGAGAAAGGACTTATCTGCCCCTCATAATCTACTTTTGGGGCCGCTGGATTCTTTGTGGCCAAGAAGAATGGTACCTTACGTCTGGTCACAGACTACTGAGCCCTAAATGAAGTTACCATCAAGAATTTTTACCTGCTGTTGTTCATTGACAACCTCTTTGATGCCCTGGGTGGCGCCATAGTCTTCTCCAAGATTGACCTAACTGCAGGCTACAATCAGATCTGTATCAAAGAGGAAGATATCCCCAAAACGGCCTTCTGTACCAAGTACAGCTCATAAAAGTGTGTGATGCTCAATTTTGGTATGACAAACGCCCCGTCAACCTTTGTGACCTTCATGAATGAGGTGTTTGCCCCTCACATAGGCAAGCACACCTTAGTCTACCTGGAAAACATTATTGTCTATAGCCCCTTGGTAGAGCAGCACCACAAGGACCTGGAGGCAGTCTTTGCTACCCTGGCACAACACAATCTGCTAGCCAAGCCCTCCAAATGCCAGTTCTTCTGTGAGCAGTTACCCTTTTTGGGACACATAGTTTTGAAGGATGGCATCAAGCCTGATATCCAGAAGATTCAGGCCATTTGCAAAATGCCACCTCGAAAGGATAAGTCAGAACTCTGCACATTCTTGGGAATGGTTGCCTATGTACAACAATTCATACCCAACTGTGGCGTCCTGACTGCACCCCTGTCTGCCATAACCGGCGCCAAATCTAAGTTTGTATGGACCCCCCAATGTGACCTTTGCTTCAGACGTCTTAATGAGAAGCTCACAACAGCACCCATTCTCCAATACCCCAAACATGATGAAGAATATCAAATGAAGATAGATGCCTCTGACACATCCATTGAGGGAGTACTATTAATCAAAGACAAAAATGGTGACTTCCTGCCTGTAGCCTACAAATCACAGAAACTAACAGAAGGAAAGTGCCAATACCCCATACACAATAAAGAATTGTTGGAAATTGTACACTGCCTAGTCAAATGGCATTGTTATCTAGAACAGCAGGAAGAATTCACAGTGTTGAACAACCACAAGTTGCTCATATACTTCAAAACCCAAGCAAATCTATCCTGCTTTCAGGCCTTCTGGATGAAACTCCTGGAGAGATTCAATATGCTCATACAGTACAAGCCTGGTCCAGAACTTGCCATGGCGGACACACTCTCATGCCTGTATGTCTGAGCCACAAGAGAAGAGAATGGGCTCAACCCAGACTGGCCCCTCTTGGTACTTTGGACAAAGGAAGAAAGGTTTTTCCCCTGGCACCACAGACATAACAAAAGAAACAGTCATTAAGAACAAGCACTTAGTTGCAGACGTGTATGGATTCCTACATCAAAAAATGTCAGATGGAACCACCATCTCTTATATCCCCACACATCAGCAAGTTGACACCATCCTATGTTACCATAGAGTCCTAGGGCACACAAAAGCCGCAGCCTCTATGAATTCCTTAAACACAAAGCATGGTGGCCAACCCTTTACCAAGTTGTTCAGGAAGTCTTGGACCAATGCAAAGTATGCAAGAAATTTGCAAAGAGAAAACCCCCACCCAAGTCAGTACTACCTATCCGCACGCAACTGCCCTTCAAGGTGTGAGACCTAGACATTGTCAGCTCATGCCAGGGAAACACAATGATAATAAATACATCATCACTGCTATAGACTTTACTACACAATGGCCAGTAGCCCAAGCAGTAAAGACACATACAGGCAATGATGTGCGGTGGTTCATAGGGAAAGAAATCATCAACAAGTTTGGAAAGCCAGAACTCCTGATAACCAACAGAGGCAAAGAATTGACCTCTGAAGACACCAATGTATACCTCACCAAGAATGAGGTCAAGCACACTGTGACAACGCCTTATCATCCTCAGGCCAATGGATGTGTGGAGCGGCTAAATGATAGCCTTGTGCAAGCCTTGGCCAAACTCACCACTGAGAGACCTGAGGAATAGTACAAGAAGCTATCAACTGCATTGCTTGTATACCAGACTTGTGTGAACAGATCTACCGGAAAAAGCCCCTTAGAGTTAGTATATGGCACACACCCCAATATCATCCAAGCATTATCAGGACCCAAGCTGGAAATACCAAGCCAGATTCCACCCCAATCAGATCCCTGGGTCATAGAGGCTAATAACAATCAAACAGAATAGAAAACAGGTATCTAAAAAAGACATTTGTTCCAATCTAAAACAGAAATGAGGTTGGCAACAAAGTTTGGGTCATGAACATCAACAAAATTAAATTAAAACCAGAGAAAGTAGGCCCAGAAATCATACTAAAGGTAAATGACAACAACACTTATCTTGTGCAAGGACTTGGGAAACGTAAACAAGACAAGGTCCTCCACCATGATTGCCTGAGACCTGTAAGGCAAGACAGAAAAAATGTGAGACCGTCCTACCCACCACAGAACAACAGTTAGTCCAGTATGGCGCCCAGGCTCCTGACAACCTCCCTGACAACCTGTCCCCAGAGGAGGCCAACCTTCAGTTAGGGGGTGTCAAAACAGCAGGCTTGACCTGCCAGCAAGGTTCCAAGTAAGTGTGTTTGTGATCTGCAATCCAATTATCCAGTCACTTGAAGCCAAACTAGGAAGTCAACTCAAATTTCCAAATTCAACAACATGAACAGATGATGATCCCTTATGGTGGATACCTTGTTTTGGCGCTTGACTCATTACCAGGATCAAGCCACCCCCTTCTTCCATCCAGGTGTGTGATCAACACAATCATGTTCCTGTTATTCATTGATTCACACTAACTATATAATCATTATCTCTCAATAAAGAATATTATCTAGTTCCTAAATATTTTCCCCTTGTAACTCTGCTAAAACAGCACAGTTACAGCAACCTGATGGTCTTTCTTCTTTTCATTAGAGAAAGGCTCCCAAAATTTAAGGAAATGCTTTCCTTTTACACAATAAAAGGGAAATTTTGAACTTAATCACATTGGAAAAACATCAGAAAAATTAGCATTTATTAATGTGGATTAAAATTTGAACTCAGACCTTAAATTGGTTGATTTAACATTGAATAAAATGTGATTAAAATCAGAAAAAAAACACACTTTTACTATACAGTCCACAGAGGAGAGTGAAAGCAAAAACCACATCTTTAATATAAATTATCTAGTAAACTTAAACCAGGAATATCTGGGCAACAATGAAGCAAATAAATATAAATTAGCAATAAATGGATCCAAAAATAATCATAGACCACATCCAACCAATCAGCATTTAAAAAAATTGCAACAATAAATCCAATCAATTGCCAGGCAATCCAGGGACCCAATCAAACTTCTGAACTAAACCAAGCCTCGGAACTACTTGTCATCCAACACAGTCCAAACTACCAGCATATATCAAAGAACCCAACTACATCCTACAAGCAAACCCAAGCCTTACTGCTTCCTGTTTTGCAGGCTGCAGCTTGCTGCAGTTCTATAAAACAATTATTCACCTCTGGTGTTTGCAGGAGCCATGGGTGACCACAATGTTCCTCCCCCACTTCTACTTTGGTATTTAAGCTGAATTCCTTTTCCTGAGAAAATTGCTCCAACAATTTTATTTCTTTCAACATCTACAATAAACTCTATATTTTTACTCTCTAACTGATTAGTAGACTATTATGATCTTTCTCAACAACATGAATCCCCTTCTTCTTGTGTGGATTTTGTGTGTGTTAATATGGTACAAACTGGCTAATGTGAACTTCAAAACTCTGGATCCAACTCCAACTGACAAATCTGAGGGTTCTATCTGGCATTGTTTGGTCTGCACTGCTTCCATGCCCCTTATGTCAAAACTGCCCACTTCCCTCCTATTATTCATCCCAAGGCACCATGGTTGGTCTTGGGCTACACCAGAATATATTAATTGCTAAATCACAAAACTCCCTTTTGGGGAGATTTAGATTGCTAGGCCAGTTATTACATATGTTAATGATTGTAATTTCAGTAGGAACTACTTTAGTTAAATTCAACTTGATAGCGCTTCTCTATTATATTGGAGAGAAGCTCCCAAATGAGTGGATCCCTGACACAACCAGTGAATTTCTGAAACATTTTATTTTACTCTTCGTATAACTTGTGTTATATAATAAAAGCTTTGACTTTTAGGATAGCTTTTTCTTAAACAGGTAGCAGACTTTGTTTTTAATCATCCTAATTGCCTGTTTGAGTAATTTTTTAAGTACCATTTTTTTGCCTGCTTGAGTCATATAGAATTGTCAATATAGTATTTCAATGCCTTTTTCCTTTGGTATAGACTGAATATATTGTCTCTGAGCTTATTATTGCTCTTTTCTGGTGCTATTTTTGCCAATGATGCATCACAGAAATGAGTATAGCCTCTCAGAAGGTCTTCATCTTGCAGAGTAGCTTTGAAATATCATGCTCTTGCCTTTTCGCCATCTTTTAGATACATGATGAAAATTTTGAGCTTCTTTTTAAAACTGATACAGGGTGTTTTAAAAGAGGAATTTGGAGAAGAGCAGAATGATCAGGATCTCATTTTCTATGCCATGCTCTACAGTGATGTTTGACAAGGTATTCAAGATCACTGTTTGGACTTGTGAGTTAGTGGTTTTTTTAGAGAGCCTTCTGGCTTGGTGTTCCTTATGGGAAATATCACTTTATAGATAGCAAGACTGAGGACAGTAATAATGATGGTCAGGCTCAAACAATTGGGAAGATAAATTTACAACAAAGTTTTTAGGCTTAGGTTTTCCCTGAACCTCTCAGGATATGATCCAGTATAGGCTCTAACAAGATGGCAGGTATCTAATTCTGAGGCACAAAAAATCCAAGATGATGAAGAATTTCAGTGAGATGAGAAGCTATTTAGTTTGAGCTAACAGGAACTCCCATCATTAAAGGGCTTATAAGGTAGCCCCAAAAATTTTACTGTCTCACAAAGGGAGTAGATATTTGAAGGAAAAAATATATTACAAAGCATTTCAAACATATCAAGAGGCATCAGCACAGGAAATGAGAGAAGGATTAGAGGTTTGGATCCCTTCTATCTTGGAGAGCTTTGCCTTTTTGTAAAGATAATTCTGGGTGGAGTGGCTGGTTTCTTTAGAAGAGATAGATTTAGTATCATATGTTTCCTTTCTGAATGATAGCTTTAAAAAAAGAACAGTAACAGGGAGAAGAGTGACAACAGCTTTATGTTGCTGTTTGCAATAAAGCAAAATCCTACTACTAATTATCTGAAAATAAAAATATAGAAAAGATAGTTTTCATTTAAAGGTGAAGTTGTTGGAACAATTTTCCAACTAAACATGGCTTTCAATTGTCAATTATATACATCTTAAAAGTATATGAAGAAAGATAAAAGTAAAAATTAAAAAGAGAATGGCACTTCATTTAATATGAAGATATAGTGTTATATAGTATTGTTACAACCAAGTTTCCAGCCTTGCCTGCTAACGTATCTTACAATACACAGGGGGCGCTCAATGAGTTGCCCCTTGACGTGTCTAAAGTTATGGATTAATCTGATGGCAATATCAAATGGCGGGAACTTCATCCTAATTAGGAGTGCTACCAATTTGACTTGCTGATCCCCGCACAAGTTATTCCTTGGCTCCAAACCTTACATGGAACTCCCCACCATGCCACCCCCTTGTGGCCTTGTGGCCTTCCCCATATAGTATATTAACCACTATATTCTATAATAAATGATACCTTATTCTTATTATTCTGTCCTTTCTATTGGACTGTTGTCTTCCCTAATTCCAAATACTGAATCCTCATTGGTTCAGTTGCAACAGTGATAGTAGTAGTAGGTTTACAACCTACCTAAAACAAAATCCCCCCAAGAAAGGACAGAGTACGGGCTGTATGGCTACTCCCCAACAAGAGACCTTCCTGCCAACCCCCAAGGGGGACATCCCTGACAGGTACATCATCTATCAAGACCAGCTAGTTCTCACCAGTGTTTACAATTGGCTCTGCCTCAGGCAGCATGACGCCAGCGTCACCCTGCCCCAGCCAGATCTGTCCCAGTGCATGATCAACCTTCAGCTATAATTCTTCACTGATGGCATAGAGGGGGCCAACATTTTCAGTTAGCTCCAATCTACTGAAACCCACCTTTGCATCTGTCAGGTTCCTGAGCCCATGTGGGTTGCCACTGCATCTGGCCGCCTCACAGGGCCCGCTGCTGTGTGGTTCACCAACTGGGCCAGCCAGGAACTCGACGTTACCTGGGCAGCATTCCAAGACGCCGCCAAGTCCTGCTATAGCAAAACCTTCTCCCCCATTGTTGTAGGAACTCCTCTTCTAGAAATCAAACAAACTGGTTCTGTTCCTGAGTACCTTGCCGCCTGGCAGCAAGCTCTTGCTGCCGCCCCCAAAGCTGTGACTGACAGAAATGCAATGCTACTCACTCTCATCATCAATGGGTTAAAACCCCATATCTGTAAGTGGTTCCCTGTAGGTTGCTGCACCTCCATTGACAACTGCTATAAGGCCATTGTGGAGGCTAACAACCAGGCCTCAATGGGCTTCCGCCATACCAGTGACGCTCTATTCCAACCATGTACCACACCTGGCAATGGCCACAATCAAGTAGGCTGCCACCAGCCCTGTCAGCAGAATAATGGGACTAAACGCCCCCGTAAGGGGGAGCTTCAGCTAGCGCAGATTGAGGATCAGGGAAAAGCCTGGGGGTTATAGCAACAAGAGGCCTTGCAACCCCACCTGACCCATCTTCTCAAGCCCTGCTTGCAAAAAATCCCTGTGACTACAACATTCATGAGGTCAAAACCCTGGATGTCTTTCAGGTTCACAGTGACAACCCCGTATTGCAAGCAAGCCACTCCTCAAATAAAGTAACACACTTGTCCTATCCCTTCTGTTTCTGTGGGAAACCCACAAATTACTGGTAGATACTGGGGCTGACCATACTATGGTGGACCAGGCGTTTGCCGACTCTCAGCAATTAGACCAAGTGCCCAGCAGGTTCAAAGCAGTACAAGTAGCTGACTCCCGCAGAGTTGCCATCACCCATGAGACGTTACCCTTCTCTATGAGAATGGGGAACGTCCAGGTTAAGCTCTCTGGGCCCATCATGGCAGGGCTCAGCCACAACGTAATTGCTGGACTTGACTGGCTTTGGCACAACTGTCCCTGCATCAATTGGGATACTTCTGTCATCATCCTCAATAGAAATGGGGTGGGATTCCAGATCTACCCTGTAGAAATGAGCAAGCTACTCCACAATACTGTGTTTTTCAGAATAACAGAGACAGGCTTGTACAATTTCAAGGGGGAAACTAGACTTTAACCAGTGCTCAGTCAAAGTTATCCATGCTGAACCATCTGTGGTCCCTCCCTCACCTCCACCAGCGCTTGTTGCACTCCTCAAGGAGTACAAGGATGTATTCAGTGAGACACTTGAACAACTACCTCCTCCCTGGGAGATCCAGCACGCTGTACAACTTCAAGGGTCGTTACCTAAAGCACAACCATTATATTGTCTTACACTAAAGGAAGATGAAACCCTCTGCCAGCACCTCGTGGACGCGCTCAATAAGGGCTTCATTTGCCCCTTGCTCTCTCCATATGGGGTGGCGGTCTTCTTTGTAGCTAAGAAGGACAAGTCCCTTTTCCTGGTCACAGACTACCGCGCCCTAAATGAAGTGACAGTTAAGAACAAGTACCCCCTGCCGCTGATTGACAACCTGTTTGATACACTTGCAGGTGTGAAGGTCTTTAACAAGATCAATCTCACTGCAGGGTACAACCAGGTCTGCATTGCTCCAGGGGACAAGGCAAAAACTGCCTTCTGCATGCGCTACGGGTTGTTTGAGTGTCGTGTCATGAACTTTAGAATGACCAACACTCCCTCCACCTTTGCCATGTTGATGAACAAAGCCTTTGAGGAACTGATTGGAAAGTGTGTGTTTGTGTACCTTGACGACATTATTGTCTTCAGTCAGGATCAAATCACACACCTCCAACACCTCCGTGCTGTCCTTGACACCCTTCGGAAAAACCAGCTAAAAGCTAAACCCTCCAAGCGTGAGTTTCTTAAGTCGGAGCTGTTATTCCTTGGGCACACCATCTCTGCCCAAGGGATAAAGCCTGATCCTTCCAAAATCAAGGCAATCACCAGCATGCTGCCCCCCACTGATGTGGGCCAGGTGCGGACATTTCTAGGTATGGTTGCCTACGTACGCAAGTTCATTCCCAATTGTGGGGAATTAATTGCACCTCTCACTGAGCTCCTCAATACCAAACAGCACTTCCATTGGACCCCTTTCAGAGATTGAGCCTTTGAGACGTTGAAGCAAAGGCTCACAACAGCACCAGTACTGCAGTTCCCCAATCAAAACCAACAGTACAAACTTGAGACTGATGCCTCTGACAGGGCCATAGGGGGCGTGCTAAGGGTAGAAACTGACAATGGTGTCTTCCTCCCCATGGCATACAAGTCCAGGAAGCTTACTGACTCGGAACAATGTTACCCCATTCATGATAAAGAATTGGCAGCCATTGTACACTGCGTTGAGAAGTGGCGCTGTTACCTGGAAGGTGCTACCTTCTCACCCCGCGTCCTGAAGGACCACAAGTTGCTCCAGTACTTCAACACGCAGTCCCACTTGACATGCTGCCAAGAAGGATGGGTTGAGCGTCTATCCCCTTACCAGTTGCACATCAAGTACAAGCCTGGAAAGGAGCTTGTCATAGCTGATGCCCTTTCATAACTCTATGTAGTGTCCATCACTGGGGATGATGGCTTGGACCCATATTGGCCCATGCTCTACCTCCGCCCTGAGACAACTTGCTACAAGGGCCTTAACTTGGTCACCATCTCCAAGTTGAAGGACAAAAAAGTCAGTTCACCACCAATTCTGGTAACATCTGCCACCGGGCAGAGATAGGTGAGAAGATGCCTTAAATTCCCACTACACAACAAGGGGACACAATATTGCACTACCACCAAACCCTGGGTCACATCAGAGGGTGTAACCTCTTTGAGATCATGAAACAGAAGGTTTGGTGGCCGCACATGCGTCAAGACATCTTGGACCTCCTCAAAATGTGTGTGTTGTGCAAAAAGAACATGTCCAAACCTGCACCCCCAAGTCTGTCCTGCCCATCAAGGCCATGGAACCCTTCAAGCAGTGGGCCCTCAACATTGTGGGACTATTTCCCAAGGACAGGCTGAGAAAGAAGTACATTATCACTGCCATCGACTACTTCACTTGCTGGCCAGTGGCTTGGGAGACAACCAACCACACTGCCACCACCATCACCCGCTTTATTGGCAAGGAAATTGTGGCCTGCTTTGGATGACCCAAACGTCTCATCACAGATGGCGGCTTTGAACTTGTTGGGCATGTCATGAAGGCATACTGTGCCAAGAACGCACTCCAACGTATAGTTACAACCCCCTACCATCCTCAAGCCAATGGACGCGTGGAACGGTTAAATGGCTCACTGGTTCAATTGAATGCCAAGCTCTCACAAGAACACCCTAACACTGCATGGACCAAACACCTGCCCACTGCTCTACTTATCTTACAAGCAAGAATCAACAGGGGCACGGGGTTCAGCCCCAGCACCCTGGCCTTTGGGACACCTGACAGTCTGACAGAGGTCAAACAGGGAAAGCTACAGTCCAGAGTTCCCAAAAAGCCTCCCCTAGTAACAACTCTATCCCTAGACCAATGGCGTGCCAAAGCCCAGGAAATCAAACACAAGCAGATTGCAGGAGGGACAAAGCACCTCAAAGCTAGGTACACCGTAGGTGACCCCGTCTACACCCTCAATCTCAATTCTGCCAAGTTGGAACCCAACCACCTAGGGCCTTTCAAGATAGACACAGTCTATGACAATCACACTTATCAACTTGAAGATGCCCAAGGAAACACCAAGAAGCTTCATCATGATTGCTTGCGCCCCTGCCGCGCCATTCCCACACAAAAGTTGTTTGTGCGGACCTTCCCAGACCTTCCGCAGACTCTGGTCTTGGTGCCTGATGACAAGCAGGGGGCAAGGGGAGGTGTTGCAACTGAGTTTCAGCCTTGCCTGCTAACGTATCTTACGATACACAGGGGGCGCTCAACAAGTTGCCCCTTGGTGTGTCTAACATTATAGATTAATCTGATGGCAATATTGAATGCAGGTACTTCATCCTAATTAGGAGCACTATCAATTTGACTTGCTGATCTCCGCACAAGTTATTTCTTGGCTTCAAACCTTACATGGAACTCCCCACCATGCCACCCCCTTGTGGCCTTGTGGCTTTCCCCATATAGTATATTAACCACTATATTCTACAATAAACAATACCTTGTTCTTATTATTCTGTCCTTTCTATTAGACTGTTGTCTTCCCCAATTCCAAATACTGAATCTTCATTGGTTCAGTTGCAACAGTATCATGGGAAGCCACATACTGTTCATGTACATCATGAGACTTGTCCAGGTAGTGTTCCTCATAGGATTTGAAATGTTTGACCATTATACAACATAAAGGGGATGGAAGCAGTGCTACCAGCTATCTGGTAGTTGAGTCATTTCTTGGAGAAATGGTTTCTTGAGAGGGAGTAATTAAAGACAATGCAAAAGATATAACATTTATAGATGAAGTGGTTGAGTGGAGGATAAACCTCACTATACAAGAGAAAAATTCAAGGCATGAAAAGTGATTGCAATTCTGATCACAGATTGAGGGAATAGCCTTGCTAGTAAACAGAGTACAATAATGCTGGCTGGTATACTACAATCACTTAAATAATGTGTGATTGAACCAGAACCCCCTTTTTAAGTTATATTTCAACAGTCAAGCTTTAGCTATAATTTTTGCCAAATAATAGCCACATGTACGTAATTAAATAAGTAAAATATTACTAAAACACTCTAAAAATATGAAATAAATTTGGGTTATTAATAGAAAAGCATTCAAGCTTGCCAAGCTTAAAGTTGAATATTATCATTAATTACAAAACAATGATATATTTTTAACAGATAACTAAGATCTAGAAAAATCCAAAGGGAAGAAGGAAAATACAGTCAAAATAGCTGTATTTTTGCAGTGCCTAAGAGAGTAGATATGTATTTCTCTTCCAGTGATAACCTAATTTATGTCAACATGAATTTTTTTATAATTTTAGAAGAAAACTCATCAGAATCCTCAAGTATATCTTTTAGATGAGTTGGATGCAAAATTAGTGCTCTTATATCTTTAATCCTATATCAATGGAAATAAAAATTAAATATTTCATTATAAATAAAAGGATTATCCTAGGTTATCAACTAGATATTACATACAAGTTGTTGGGATTTTTGACCAAGCAATGATGCCAATTATGACAGAGCTTGCAGAATAGAATCACTGCAACCTCAACGTCATAAATCAATAATATAAAAAGTATGTATATTGGATCAACAATAGATTGTTGACCCTTGCCACAAAATTGACCAAAGATAAGCGCCACTGCGTTGCATAATTAAGACACAATTTGTTGCCGCGCTGCCTAGTGAATATTTCAGGCGCCCAAGTGCTGTCCTAATTTTATGTTGAACACCACCCTACTTTTATATCAGGTGCCGCGGCGGCACTAGGTTTGAATTTCTGAAATTTGAATCTCTGATTAATGGTATTTCTAAGAAAATAATTTGAAATATGTTCTGGATAGAAGGAAGTGACCCTGAAGCCTCCAAAACTCTCACACAAGCAAGGGCCACCTGTGCTGGGTGAAGAAAAATATATTCTATTGGTTGATGTGTAATAAGCACCAACCCTAGATTACTGATTACCCAAAATAAGGGTGTGCTGGAATGTCCTAGAAGACATTGCTAGTAGCCCAGGGATTAACCCTCAAGAAGGTATAAGAAGAATCAATTAATCACAATAAAATCATCTTTTATTCTGCAAAAACTTATGGGTGATCAGGAGCCATTATTTGACAATAATTATGTTTCCATTGATCCTAGCTCTTCTGATATGATACTAATCATATCCTCACATATGATTGTATTTAAGAAAATGCTTTGTGCCCTACATTACTTAGGATTGTGTTGCTGTTATGCAAAAAGCGCAACACAAGCCAAGATTTATATGCTTAGAAAGAGAGCAATGATTTTAGATTGCTTATATAGTTTAATTTGTATTTAAAAGATAAAAGTTGCTTCAATGATTTTGAGCTTAAATAAAAGCACTTACTTTGAGTTTGTCATTGTAGTTAAAAAAATCAATCCTAGGAAAAAGCATTAAAAAAGTTCACAAGACAACAATTTCAAGGATAATATTTGGTAAAAAGTTTTAGGAGAGGGTACACACTGATTATTTTGCTCATTTATGATAGTGTCTAGACTCAGCTTTGTACTAAACTATCACAGCTATACTTATCTAAAAGTAAGATTTAAGCTTAGCAGCACTTATGAAAGGTTTGTATTTTTTATCCTATAACTTAACTTGATTCTCCAACTAATCTATTATGTTCTGACTTTAAAGTTCAAATGCAAGCTTCAAAAACCCAAGTTCTATAAAAAAGATTCTACTTTTACAGGCCCTAAGCTGTTAACTATTTGTATAGGGCATAATGAGAGCCAAATCAGGACATTTTGTCAAGAACAACAGAGACTTCAAAAAGAAGATATATAAGATGATCCCAAAGAAGATATTGCGCAAGATGGCACAAATATATCAGGCCTCAGTTAAACAAGTATTACAGTACCCTCTGTAAGTAATGGGTCACCATTATTTTCTAAGATAATGCAAGATTTTACAAATTGAAAATGAGCAAAATTAGCATGAAAAGATGCACCATAAAATTTTACACAAGGCTTCAAAAAATATGCAAAATAAATAAAAGTGAAACAAAAATAAAAAAATAAAAAATATACAAATTTATTATCATATTTAGATAACTTACAATATTGAATATCTCAAGTACTTAGTACTTTGTTGGTCTCCCTTTGGCTTTGATAACTGCAGCAACTTTTCTAGGCACTGAGTGGAGAAGATTTTTGAGATTTTCCATAGGAATTGCCTCCCATGCTTTAGCCACTCCAAATTTTAGATCCAATATGGATTGTTTGGAGTCTTCTGGCAAATTAGACTTAATGACATCACAAAGATGTTCAATAGAATTTAAGTCTGGGCTTTGAGGAGGCCAATCCAAAAAATAATATGTTTAAAATCCAAATATTTCTTAACAATATTGGCTTTGTGGAAACCAGTGTTATCTTGCATGAAGGTATAATTGGCTGAATCTTGTAGATCCCTCATAAGACAGCAGAGATTTCAATCAAGGATCCTTCTGTAAATAAGAGCATTTATCTTTCCAGTGAGTGACTGGATCTCTCTTCTTGTATTGACTGTAAAACAGCCCCAAAACATGGCACACATGTGTTTATTTTTAACAGTACCTTTTAAACAGCAGGGACTGAGGGATCCTCCTGGTTTGCAATAGCAAGTTTTGGGTCTCTGAGATCCACTGATAAGCACTTAGGTCTTATCAGACCAAATAACTTTTTCCCAGAAAGATATAGGGTGATTAACATATTGATGAGCAAAGGCCAATCTTTTAACCATATTTTCTGGAGTAATAAAGAGTTTTCTTCTTGCAACATGCCCATGTAATCCTTGATCATGTAATCTTCTACAGATAGTGGTCTCAGAAACTTCAACTTCTAAGGAGTTTTTGTGCATTTCCTTAATTTTCTTGGCTGATAAAAAGCAGTTTTGGAAACACTTTCTAATTACCAGTCAATCATTTTTCTCACTAGTTTTTTAGGGCAACCTGATCTGGGACAATTCTTCACTGAGTTGGTTTTTGGTACTATAGGTAAATTCCTTGGGCAGTTTCAGCACTAATCTTAAGTTTCTTGCTTATTTTTCTATAATATAACCCCATATCTTTTGCTAGAATAACTTGGTCACATATATATTCAGGTATTTCTCTTGTTTTAGCCTAATTTCTGTTCAAAAGATGCTCTAACCTCATTTATATTATCTAGGTAAGTTTGAAAAAGAGGCTGTTTCATAAGCATTTTATGAGCATAACTTTTATATACAATAAAAAGCTATAATCAGGTTTATTTTCAATTTTAGTTTATATTTGTTTCACTTTTATTTATTTTGCATATTTTTTGAAGCCTTGTGTAAAATTTTATGGTGCATCTTTTCATGCTAATTTTACTCATTTTCAATTTTTAAAATCTTGCATAATCTTAAAAAAGCTGTTGACCCATTACTTACAGAGGGTACTGTAGTTTTTATTTGAATTTAAAAACTCAAATTGGACAAGCAGTTTGACGTTGGTATAGATATTTATGATGCTTACATTTACCACTTGGAAAAATCGGCCAGGGAAACTTACTTAAACAACGTCAGTACGAAAGCAAAGAGCAACAATTTTTTTTATAAAATTGAGATGTTAGCCAAAGCAGAACCACGAAAACTAAGGGTTTCTAAAGAGTAAGCGTTATTGAAGCGAATAAAACAAAGCATATACAGTTCTATAAACCAAAAAAGTTGACTGGGTAAACCCACACTTTAAGTACTTCAACTACTCAGACCTAAAATTGCAGGACGAAAGGAAAGGACAGATGAAACAAGGAAGCTATCTCTTGAAACCAGACTAAAGGAATTCAATATTTAATAAAATACGTATCAGACCTTGGTGGAAAGGTTGAATGTTTAAGGATTAAAGAAAATTTAATCTCAAAGTACAAAGCGGGCTTGAAAACGAAAAAAGAGGATTTTAAAACAAGAATATAAAGGCCTGGACCAAAGATAACTTGGAATAAAAGGTTAAATGCCCGTAAAACTGAAAGAGTGATGCAAAAAAGTATGAAAGTGAATATTTGTTGACTGAAAAAATAAAATAAAATCTGGATTAAGTGGATGGAAATAAGTCAAAAAAGAGTTAAAAGTTAAACCAGTAATTTATTCAAACCACTTCATTTATACGTTTTGGTCAAATTGCTCATGATTTATATTACAATAGAGAGAGATGATTTTTATTGGCAAATAAAGTTGACTTGATCAAATTTAAATCACTGGAAATAAAAATGCTTAAAAATTTAAATTTACCAGAAGTGATTTAATTTTAATTAGCAAAGCCACCCGATGTTATGTTACATATTAATCTTCCAGAAATTAAGCCTCCAGATCCGAAGTGGCTGCGAACAAGTTATTTAAGATTATTACCACAGCCACCCAGTTGGAATAAATACCAGCTGCTTGTAAACTGCCCAACAATGCTCCCAACAGCGTCCGATATTCGAGTCCTCACCCCATCTGCGTTCAATAGCCTTGCCTTCAATGGGAAATGGTAGTATTAATCTTTTATATTGCTTACAAGATAGGTTTGTGAATTTCAATAAGCCAGATTGTCCATACTCAGTTAAATTCCGCCCAGTTTGGAAGCAACTAGCAAGAAGCTACCTCAATACTACCCTTCAGTTTGGGCAGATAAATTGTCATAAATACAGAGACTTCTGTAAAATGAGAGATATATACTATTATCCTACCCTTGTGCTATTTGAAGATGCATTTGAGGTAGATGTATTTGAAGAAGATCTAGCTTCTCCTGACATTCAAAATTTCCTGGACCTTGCATTACCTAACTCTGATTTAGTCAATCCAGAAATTGAAAATGACATTGCCAATCCATTTAAATCTCTTTAAACTCTAAAACAACCTCTTCATCCCAACTATTAATCAGCAATTCATTACCCCCACCTTTTTGTTTGACTATTTTTAACTTTTTGATGGTGTTTAAAATTTAAATAATTTTTGTTTATCCACCCTTATTCCCCCCAAAAATCCATTACTAAAGGAATAATAAGATACAGTAATTTTCAAACCTGTTGAAATAAACAAAAAATCTCAGTCTAAAAAAGAAATTGAAAATCAAGGAATTCATATTAAATTACAATAGATTTGGATCCACTTTATTTGTGTTTTTAAACTGAGTTTTTTTGTTTATCTCAACAGGTTTGAAAATTACTGTAATACCTGTATCTCCATAAAGATTATTATCTCAGTTCAATCATTTCCCCCTTGTAACTCTGCTAAAACAGAACAGTTGCAACATTGGTAGCGTAGGTAGGTTCTTCACCCTACCTTTTTTTCAGAATTCCTCCTGTTGTCTGTACTTGCAGTAGTCAACAAATATACAAAAGAAATATGTCCAGACTCCCCATGGATTGGACACCCTACATGCCAGGAACTGAGATACCAGAAGAATGTCCTTTACCAAAACATGTCAATCTTAATTCCTGTATTCAATTCCCTGCCAGTACAAGGGTTTTTCAGGCCCCCTCCTCTACACCCTGAAACAATGATGAGAGCATCATGCCTGCGCAGACAATCAAGCAACTTTTCAGTGCAGCCTTGAAGTTTCTTGCAGGAGCCAACAACAACAATGCCAAAGAATGAATTCAGTCTTCCTAGAACAAGTTGACACAGTTGGAGTGCCCAACTCACTTCTGGATTGCACAGGTCCCCATTTTCTTGACCCACAATGCAGGTACTTGGGATGACAAGTGGCACAAGGCTCATACAGAAAAGGACTGGGAGACCTTCAAGTAAGACTTCTTGTCTAGGTTTGTTATGAAATATACTGTTCTCATGATTACCTGCCAGGTGAAGAACTTGTTGCAAACTGAAACAGTAAAGAAACTAACAAGGGCCCATGAGGAGTTACAGTTGTGTGCACCCTCAGATATGGTGTTTGACAACCAAGCTACACACCTCATGTACTAAAATACTCTCAAGTTGCATGTAATGGGGCACGTAAACCTGGATCAAGTAACCAACCTCAAAAGCCTTTACCAGCAAGAAGAGAAATCAGAACAAACATCTAATGCGCTTCACAAGGCACAAACTGGGAAAAGAGAGAGACCTAAAGGCTCTCACCTCCCAGGGCGCTCTAACCACTCCCCACCTGGAAACAGCAACAACACAAACAACAAACCTTAGACATCCAATGACCATATTAATGCAAACAATGGCCAATCCAAACACACTCACTTTAGAGTCACCAGTACCCAGATCAACCAGGATGAGGGAAAAGCCCAGGGAGAGCAGTAAGCAAGCCAAGCTCTTCCCTTCAAACTTCTGACTTTCCCAATAATAAGTACTTTCCAGAAAACATGAATCAATGCCCAATGATTCAGGTCCCCTCAGGAGATCCAGTACTCTACACTGTTGTCAGACACCCCAATAAAGTTCTGTATTACCCTTTCTGTTTTTGAAGTTACACAGGTTCAGCACTCTTAGATTCAGGCACAGATTGTACCCTCATGAACAGCAACCTTGTGACCAGTTTCAAGCTAGCTACTAATCCTTTGTGGATTGATAACATGTCTTTAGCTGATGAACATCACATTGCTGTTATCCAAGAGACTGCCCCTTTTCATCATGCTAGAGAACCTCCACTCTACAATCCAAGGACCCATCATTGATTTCCCCAGGCTTGACGTGATACTTGGTCTGGACTGGCTAGGAAGAAATAACCCCCACGTGGACTGGGCTACCTCAGTGTTGATCATTAAATGAGAAGGGGTAAACCATCAAATATATCCAGATACAGTAGACCAACTGTTAAGAGACCACATTTTTGTATGCATAACAGAAACACAAGAGTAGAAAGACATCCTTAAAGCAATTGCCTGAGACTCCTTCCAGGATGAGATCATACATTTCAAGGACCGCTAAGATACCACTATGCCTCAGGACCACAAAATTGTAGCGCAACACCTGGAGATCTTCAAAGAGGCGCTACCAGGACTGCCACCTGAAAAACACATATTGTATACCATTTAACTCAAAGGTGCAGTCCCCAAAGCACATCCTATCTATTTCCTTACTCCAAAAAAAGACAATGTACTCTGGGCTTACCTCAAGGAGGTCCTGAAAAAGGGGCTCATCTGACCTTCAAAATCTCCCTTTGGCACTGCTGTATTCTTTGTAGCAAAGAAAGATGGATCCCTCATATTAGTCACTGATCACTGTGCGCTAAACAAGAACCATCAAGAATTGCTAACCCATTCTACTCATTGATGATTTTTTGATGCACTGTGAGGGGCATCAGTTTTCTCTAAGATTGACCTAACAGCTGGGTATAGCCAGATTCACATCAAAGAAGAAGACATCCCAAAAACTTCTTTATGTTCTAAGTATGGTTTGTAAAAGTATGTTGTCCTTAAATTTGGGATGACTAACACACTGTCAAACTTTGTCATGTTCATGAACAAAGTGTTCACCCAACATATTATAAAAAACACACTGATATACTTGGACAACCTCGTTATATACAGCCCCATAGTAGAACAGTACTACAAGAACCTGGAGGTAGTGTTTGCAACTCTTGCTCAACACAAATTCTTTGCCAAACCATCAAAGTGTCAATTTTACTGCAAACAACTCCTCTTCTTGGGGAACATGGTGTCTAAGGAGAGCAGCAAAGCTAATTAATAAAATATACAAGCCATCTGCAAGGTGCTGCCATCCAAGGATAAAGGAGAGCTCAGAACCTTCCTGGGTATAATTTCATATGTATGCCCCTTTATCCCGGACTGTGGTATAATTATAGTACACTATCTGCCATCACAGAGTCCAAGTCCAAGTTTTTATGGACCCCCAATGAGACATTTACTTCTGCTGACTGAAAGAGAAACTAGTGTCTGCCCCATTTTACAATACCCAAAGAGGGATGGGTACAATCTGATGGAGACAGATACCTCTGACACGTCTATTGGAGGTGTACTCCACATCAAAACAGACACTGGCAACTTTATATCTGTGGCATACAAATCCTGCAAGTTAACTGACAGTGAATGCTGTTACCCTAATTCACAATAAAGAATTGCTAGACATTGTAAACTGCCTGGTCAAGTGGCGCTGCTACATTGAAAGGCAATAAGAGTTCACAGCCCTAACCAACCACAAGTTGCTAACCTATTTAAAAACACGAGCCAATCTCTACTGCTGACAGGTATGCTGGTTGATGTTCATGGAGTGGTTCAACATGAACATCCAGTACAAACCTGGGCCAGAGTTAGTAACTGCAAATACACTATTGCAACTATATGCAAGAGTATCAAGGAGACAAAACAGGATAAACCCTGACTGACCACTTCTAGTACTATGAACCAAAGACAAAGGCATCCCCCAGGCACCACAGACATCAACCAGGGCACTGTGATTAAAAACAAAAACCTATCACCAATGTCTATGGGAAATTACACCAAAAAAAGACCAACATGGTAACTATCCTGTATGTACCAACACATCAGAGAGTAGATACTGTCATCTGCTACCACTGGGACTTGGGTCATATCAAGAGTAGAAATCTGTACAAATTTCTAAAACACAAGGCCTGGGGGCCCATATCATGCAGGGACATACAAGAGGAAATCAACCAATGCAAGCTTTGTAATAAATTTGCCAAGAGCAACACACCACCTAAGTCAGTACTGCTCATCTGAACTCAGTTGCACTTCAAGGTATGGATCCTGGATATTGTAAGACACATGTCAGGAAAACACAATAACAAGAAGTACATTATCACAGCTATTGATTTTTCTACATGCTGGCCAGTAGCTCAGGACGTCAAGGCACACACTGGCAATGATGTACACAGATTCATAGACAAAGAAATAATTAGCAAGTTTGTAAAGCCAGAACTGATAATCACCAATGGAGGAAATTAATTGACCTCCAACGGCACCTATGTCTATTGTATCAAGCAAGGCGTAGAGCACACTGTAACCTCACCTTATCACCCCCAGGCAAACAGCAGGATCAAGCCACTGAATGGCTGCTTGGTACAAGCCCTTGTCAAAATCACCACTAGTAACCCTGAGGATTGGCCCAAACAAATAGCAACTTCACTCCTTGTGTGTTGCACTTGGGTAAATAAATCCACTGGGAAAAGCCTTTTTGGACTAGTTTACATCATACAGCCAAACATTATTCAAGCCCTCATAGGTCCCAAGCTAGAAATGCCAATTAAGATACCACACCAATCAGACCCCCAAGTACTCTGCACCAACAATGGCCAAGCTGATAGAGAGGAAAAACAACTGCAAAACATGTTTGTTTCCCTCAAAGACTGACACAAAGTTAGCAAAAAAATCTGGGTAATGAATACAGACAAGAGCAAGCTACAACCCAAAAAGTAGGTCCCACCATTGTAATAAAGGCAAACAACAACAATAATTACCTGGTGAAAGGGTTGAGCAAAAATAAAACAAGATAAAGTCTTGCATCACAACAGACTCTGCCCCTGAAAGGCCCAAAAGAAGTAATGTGAAGCTGTCCTCCCTACAACTAAGCAACAGTTGATACAGTACGGCACCCATGCTTCTGATAACCTTCCAGCAGATCTTCCAACTTAGAAATCTGACACTCATCCAGGGGTATCAAAACAATGGGGTTGACCCCCAGTAATTTTCCACCCAAACAGTTCTGTGACCTGCAACCCAACTTCCCCATGACCTGAAGCCAAATGCGGAAGTCAACTCAAATGACCAAATCTAGCAACAAGACCCAGTGACAATCCCTATACGGTAAACAACTTGATTTGGCGCTTCACTCATTAAAAGGATCATAACAAACCCTGTCCAATCTAACAGAATGATCATCACAATCATGTTCCTGTTATCATGTTTCACCATAACTATATAAAACCCATAAAGTAATTTTATAACATGTTGAAATAAAAAACTCAGTATAAAAATAAAAACAACTCACTCTAAAAGCAAAATCAAAGTGGATTCAAATATATTGTAATTTAATATAAATTCTTTGATTTTTGATTTTAGAATGAGTTGTTTTTGTTTTTAGACTAAGTTTTTTGTTTATCTCAACAGGTTTGGAAATTAATGTATCTCGATTAAGATTCTTATCTAGTTTCTAATCATTTTTTCTCCTTGTAACTCTTCTAAAGCAGCACAGCTACAATAGCACCATATAGCCTCATGCAATTAAATCAGTCTAATATATTGTTCAAAGACTTACATTATTAAAAATTCAGCATTAGTTTATAGAATTTTATAACCAGGGTATTATCTAAACATATATAATTTAGCCAATCAGAAAGATTTTTTCTAGGACACAATAATAATGCCATCAGGAATAGCACCCAAAAATTATATCTGGAGAAAATCCTTGGTATTGTTGCAACTGAACTAATTATGGTTCAGTATTGAGATTGGAGAAGACAACAGTACAATAGAAAGGACAAATAATAGAAATAAGATGTAGCTTTATTAGGAAAACAATAGTTAATATGCCAGAAAAAAGCCATTGATACACCAGGGGGTGGCATTGTGACAGGATAGAAGTATGGTATGAGTAGCAAATATCTGTCAGGGTGAAGTAGAGTAAGAACTTGTTTTAATCAATCAAATGGGGAATGTACACCCAAATGAGGATGATATTACCAATGAGGAGGAGAAAATGCGTGTTTACTCAGAAATAGTAACCCTTGAAGAGTGAATAAGGAAAGATGCAGCAGAAGATTATGCACAAGTACATCAAGAAGACCTTAATTTGGCTCAACGTCAAGGAATCAGCAGTATAGATAGGTTCATGTTCAATTTTGCGGGTTTCAGGAATCATTTCAGCAGGAGGAGGGAGATTACCAGGAAATTGTAGAGGTGGGAAAGCAGAATCTATCAGTCTGGTTATTGCAAATCTGACTGGGAAATATTAAAATAAATGAATCATCAAGACAAGATATTTATTGAAGATAAAATATCAAACTACTAAGGTAGTTTGGAGGGTACAATTGTTATTTAAAGCCTTTGGGTGCATCTTGATGAGGTGTCCTCCTTGTATGTAATATTTGGATAGATTATAGATACCACTAATGGTGGTTCTGTAAGCTGTTAACTGACCTGCTTTGAGGTCAGGATTTGAAAGCCAGCAGCTCAAAGAAGGGGAAATTGGGTGTGGGGCATCTGCACCCCACTTGGACCCAACTTCCTGTACTATAAATTCAGAACCTAAAGGTAAAAATGTGAGATTGCCAAATTCTTTTGATTGAACTCACCAACTTACTGGAATATTTTTCATCCTTTTATATAAAAAAGTAAGTTGTTCTGGGATGAAAATTACTCCATTAAGTTGGTGAGTTCATGCAAAAGATTTTGACAATCCCGCATTTTTACCTTTAGGTTATTAATTTACAGTATCACTACCCACTTACAATTGATTGTTAGATTTAAATCTACAATATCTTCAAGCAGGGAGGCTTTGGGCCGGGTTTCCCTGGGTGTTAGTGCCTTGGCTGAGCCACACCCAGGAAAACTATGGTCATGAAATTACTCTATCCTTTGTTATGGGGACTTTCCTCCTCCTGGGAGTGCTGCCAGTGCATAGTTCTTATGGGCAGGAGGAAGTTTCATGGCAGCTAGGGTGCCCTTTATCTGACTTAATGTCTGGGGGTTGTTCTTGTGGAATTCCTGGAGCATTTCTTGGGCATGAGTTAGGTTGTGGTGGGAAAACCAACAGTTTGCTGAGGCCAGGTATCCTTTCCAAGCCACTAGGTAGTGCAGACACTTACAGGATAGTTTGGATTCAATTATTGATTTCAGTTCATATTTCAATTGTCCATCTATCATTATAAGATCAGGAGTAGATACAGGAATACCTTCATACTTAGTTAAGAGACATTCATGGAAAGTGCTGAAGATGTGGAAGGAGGGAGGGAGGTCCAGTTGGAAGGGCTGATGATCCAATTTTCTTTAAGATTCTGAATGGACCTACTCTTTTGGGGCCAAGATTCTGGCAGGGCACCTTTAGTTGCATGTTCTGGGAGTCAACCAGTACTTGATTGCCAATTTTGTACGCAAGACCCTCTCTTCTTTTTATGTCTGTATAATCCTTGTAAGTTGTCACAGCATTAGTCAAGGACTCTTTGACTTCTTCATGAATATTTTAAAAGATGCTGCCTGTGAATATTTTAATTCCACTTTGCTACTTGGGAGTGAGCCAAAGTTACATTGGGGCTGTAGTTATAATTTGCATAGAATGGGGAGACAGTGGATGAGGAGTGGGGGGCACTGCTGTAAGAAAACTGAGCCATTGGTATGTTTTGGGACCAGTTATCTTGTTCAGTGTTAGAGTAGCATCTAAGAATTTTCTCCAAACATTGATTAACCCTCTCTGTCTGGCCATCAGATTGGGGGTGTTAGGCTGTTAATCTGCATAAATTAATGCCAAGGAGTCTGGAGAATTCCTCCAAGAATTGTGCTGTGAATTGAGGACCCCTATTGCTTATGATCTCTTGGGGGACCCCATGGTGAGCAAAGACATTGTTGACAAACAGTCTGGCCATATGGACTGATTTAATTGTGATTTGGCAGGGGATTAAGTGAATAATCTTTGTGAAGCAATCTATCACTACCATGATTGCATCATAGTCATTTGATGGGGAAAGTTCTAATATGAAATCAACAGAAAGAGATGTCCATGGACCATTTGGAATTTGTAGGAGGACCAGTAGACTTGTCTGTTTGAGACAGGAGGGCTTTAACCTTAGACAGACCACACAGCCTTTCAGGTACTTAGCTACGTCTAATGTGAGACCTCTCTAATTAAATTGCCTGAAGATTATATCTATAATCTTGTTTTTCCCTTGATGACCAACTAATATGTTGTCATAATGGTCCTTGATGACTTCCAGGCAATTGTCTTCATTGGGTACCCACAGGCAACTATTGTAAAGTATGGTACCATCTTCATAACTGTAGAAGGCATGGTGAGTAGATTGACTTGCCATTTTAAACAGCTGGGGGTATTGCTTGTCTAAAGGTTTTAGCAACTTATCTCTAGCTGCCAGATCTGGTTTGGCAGGTTCTTGAACACTTAGGTTTTCAGATTGTTTCCATTGGAGGAGAGGATATAATGGCGCTGGGGGGAATCATGACCTTTGTGTTGAATTCTTGTTCAGTCTTAACTTCAGGAAGAAATGCTGGGTTACAACTGAGGGAGTCTGCCAAATGATTATTGATGCATTTGATAAACTCATGTTGGAATGTGAACTTGACTAGAACTTTTTACTATCTGGTCTGATGTTTAGTTAAGAGATGAGGTTCATGGTAATACAGCAGGGCTTTGTGGTACGTCTTTACTGTAAATGGGTGTGTAGCTGAGCAAAGGTGATGCTACCAATATTTCATAGAATCTATCACTGCTAATAACTCCTTGTCATAGATCATGTAGATGAGCTCTTCAGATCTCATTTTCCCAGAGAAATAGCCCACAGGGTATTCTAACCCATCATAAGCAGTCTGTAGAAGGATCAAAGCAATGGAAAACTTGGAGGCATCTGTGGCTAAGATGAAGGGTTTGGAGGCATCAACATAGGAGAGCATGATTGCAGAACAAATGATATTCTTGACAGCATTGAATGTAGTATCACATTGTGCAGACCATTCCAGAGTTCTTTTCCCACTAGCAGCATAAAGGGGGGCTGCTGTTTCTGACAAGTGGGGGGGTGAAGAGTTTCAAGAAGTTGTATGTTCCCAGGAAGCTGCAGAGTTGGGTAATATTTGTCAGGGTCTGCCAATTTCTGATTGCAGCTTCCTTGACAGGGGAAACGGCATGGTCTTTCTCCAAGATCAGATTTTCTAAGAAAGAACCTTACTCTTGAAGAATTTGCATTTTCTCAGTTTGATGACAAGATTGGCCTTTTGGATCATTTTTTTACAGCACAAAAGTGAGTAACATGATACTCATAATCTGGAGAGTATACTAAAATTTTATCCATGTATGCAATAGCACAGGTCCCAATGAGGTCACCCAAGACTGCATTAATCATCTTCTAGAAGACTTCTGGGGTGTTCTTTAGACAAAAGGGTATTACTTGGTACTGAAAGATAACTTTCTTAGTCCTGAAAGTAGTGAGCCATTCCTGACCTTCTTTAATGCAAATCTGGTTGAAAGCATTTAAGAAGTCCACCTTTGAAAAGATACTAGCTTTCTCCACTTCCCTGGAGATTTGAGACTCAATGGGGATGGGGTATGGGTCCAGTACAGTACAGTCACATTTTTAAGGTTTCCAAAATCAATGCAGGGGCATAATGATTCATCAGATTTCTGAACAAACAGCAGTGGGGAGCATATAGGAGAAGATTTTCTAAAGATCTGTAATTTTGCTTCCATATCCTTTGTCCATTTTTCTAAGCATTGTTGCTCCTTTAGTTTAAGAGATAGATGGGAGAAGCTACTTTCACCAAATCAATGGTGAGTTTGAACTCAATGTCAAATTGTGAGTGTGCAGGGAGACAATCAGTCAGCTTAGAATCAAAGACTGCGTGTAAGTGTGAGAGGCACAACAGAAGTACATCAAAGGATGTAGAGTGTGTTGTTATTGCTGAGACTGACATAGAGATGTGAGGAGCTTCTTTCCCAAACAAGATTGTTGTTACCTCCAAGGAAATTCTGGCGGGATGAACAATCCTCAGTAGGTTATCTTTGAGGATTGGGGTGATATTGTGCTCCTACCACCATTAAACGCCTAGTATCACCAGGTATGTCAGGTGCTTTGCCACTGTGAAGTCAGAAACAAAGGCATGATCATTGATAGAGAAGGATAACAGGCAGCATAGTCTGAACAAACGGAAGACATTGGATACTTCTCCTCTGCACAGAGCAACAGGATTATATTCCAAACCTAGCTTGTCAACCAGATCTTTTGAAATGAAGTTGCTGGTGGCACCAGTATCTACTAAAGCTACAGATTTTGTTAGATGTGGTGTGGAAGCAAAGGAACAATTAAACAAAAAATATCCCATCTTTGTTTTATTTAATAGAGGGGGTGATTGGAATCAACTTATACCTGGAGTTGAGGAGCTGTCTGAATGGACAAAAGGTCCTCATTCAAGGCTACAAAGGGTTGGTCAAAAACAGGTTCAAAGACAATAGACTCAAGGCAAGGAGTAGGTGCAACCTTATTCACGGTGGCAACATGGAGGTCCACAATAGCTTGAGCTTTGGCAGATAGCAGCAGAAAGTTCTGATTAAAGTGTATAAGTTTACAGGCATTGGTAGTGTTGCCTAAAGTGGGCACTTGGGAGTCAGTAGAAGTCAAGTTTTCCAGGGTAGCACTGGAGTTGTCAATATTGTAGAAGGAGAGTGCAGCTAAGGTAGGGACACTCTGAGGAGGCAAGCTGCTGAAAGGAACTATAGCCAGAGTAGAGGCTGGTGTCACAAGAGATTGATAAACATCAGAGGATATGGGCCCTTGTGGGATGGTTGGCTCCTGTTGACTTTGCAAAAAATTCAACATGGGAGGAGCCTTTAACAACAGAGGCTGTGTAGGCTGTTGAGACTTTGCTAATTTACCCCCAACTGCTTGCAAGAGGCGCTGTATCATATCAGAGACAGAAGCAGAAGGGTGTGACCAAGGTGAAAAGCTTTGACTGGTGTGATCAAGGCTGAGATAGAGGGTCACAAGCTTCACACTTTCAGGGAGTGATGACTTCTCAGCATTGGCTTGGAACTGCTTGAGGTGCAATGGTAGAGGTTGAGGGCCTTGAGAACTCAGGAACAGGGTTTTGTAGTCAAGAAAGGAGGAATTTGATGGGGGTTGACATGTCACCAAATGAATTAGGGTAGACACGTCATCAAAGGAGTTTGGTGCTTGTTCAAGAATAGACAAACACCACTCACAGAATCCAGGTTCTGCTTGCTTTAGTAATAAGATGAGAAGCTTCTGAGAGAAACCATGTTGATTCCATTCCTCTGTCAGTGCCAAGATTTCTCTTGAAGTAGTTAACAAGGGGGATGGGAGGCTAGGAGCAGGCTGCCAGAATTTGAGGTGTGAGAGTAAAGTACAACGAGGTTGCAAGATCTCAATCTTTTCAAAGGATGGGTATAATAGGGGAAAGAAAAACACTTTAAAAATACTCCAAATTGAAGTAATGGGCATTGTGGAAATCACCACTGAGATATACATAATGCTAGAGAATTATCTAACAACAAAGATACACAGGCCGTACAATAGATCAAAGTTAGAGTAGTTTGATAATATCAGAGTGAAGTAGAGTGAGAGCTTGTTGTAATCAATCAAATGGGTAATGTACACCCAAATGAGGATGATACTATCAATTAAGATGATACTACCAATGAGGAGGAGACAATGCATGTTTACTTGAAAATGGTGACCCTTGAAGAGTGAATAAGGAAAGATGCAGCAGAAGATTATGCACAAGTACATCAGGAAGACCTTAATTTGGCTCAACATCAAGGAATCAGCAGCATAGATAGGTTCATGTTAAATTTTTCAGGTTTCAGGAATCATTTCAGCAGGAGGAGGAAAATTACCAGGAAATCACAGAGGTAAGAAAGCAGAATCTATCAGTCTGGTTATTGCAAATCTGACTGGGAAATAATGAAATAAGTGAATCATGGAGACAAGATATTTATTAAGAGTAAAATATCAAACTACTAAGGTAGTTTGGTGGGGACAATGGTTACTTAAGGCCTTTGGGTGCATCTTGATGAGGTGGCCTCCTTGTATGTAATATTTGGATAGCTTAAAGATACCACCAATGATGGTTCTGTAAGCTGTTACCTGACCTCCTTTGAGGTCAGGATTTGAAAGCCAGCAGCTCAAAGAAAGGGAAATTGGGTGTGGGGCATCTGTAATGCCAGAAAATAGCACTCTAAGGTGAAAACTCATATGTGCACTACCAAAGGTGTACTTTCTAAAGTACACTATCTTATGTGCACTATTCAAGGTGCACTATCTAATGTTCACTTTTATTAGATCCTCTAGTCTGATGATGGAACCCTCTCATCTGATAATTGAACCTTTTGAAACCTCTGGATTCTCTTATGCTACAAATCCTATGTGTGCCTGATACTCTTGACCATACATTATCAATGCTCTGGTATTATTGTATCCTCTACTATGAAACTATAAATGCATTTCCCTTAGGATGATTCTCTGCTTTTATCACAGTACATAATAGTACATATGTAAGTCCCTCATAATTCACAATAAACAAGACCTATTTTGACCCACTTCTACTTTTTGACATAATGCACTTTTAACTTGGCTGGAAATTTCTACTGTTTAGATAGTGTCCTTTAACCAGGCCCTTTCTTAGAAGCCACTTCCATTCCTGTTGCAAAGAGCAAAGGTGACAGGAAGATCCCCCTTCTATAATAGCACCCCTATCAGGCTAGTGTCCCAGGCCCAACCATAAGTGCTATCCCCTCCTTCTCCTACTGTGGACTTAGGAAGCCCTGATGTATACCTGTTGCCTTCTATTCTTATGATAGAAAGAGCAAGGTCCAGACAGTCCTGTCTGTTCCTCAATAACTTATACTATAGAATACCATTATTACTATGAGTTATCTGTACTCTGGTATGTACTATAGATGTTCTACCCAATATCTTCACAGATACAGATTACTGTATTGCTAAGATAGTATTACACTGCAGTAAGTGATATAACCTATCTGTGTTCCTTGCCAGAACACACCCTCCTGCCTCTATCCTTCACCCTCCTAACAGGTATATGAGACAGACCCCCTGTCTGCCTCCTCCCATAAGTGCTATTAGTTAGCACCTCCCTTCTCACAGACCACTAAGTCCTTCTGGTAAGGAATCCCTTGAGTTGACCTTAGAGGCCCTGTAGAAAAGTACCATAGCATCTATTCCCCACTTGACCCAATTTCCAATGCCATCACCCACTTTCAATTGATTATTAGATTTAAATCTACAATTGCTTTAAACAGGCAGGGCTTTGGGCCAGGTTTCCCCCAGATGGCAGGGATTTGGCCAAAACATACCCAGGAAAACCATGGCCATTACAATATCTAATTGAGGAATTGGCACTAGGAATTTGGTTTTTTACCTAATCAGGAGTTATTTCTTGTATTTTGACATTGATGATGTAATGCCCAATGTTGTTAGATACAGCATGAGACAATTCTATGAGCATCACTGTGTTTTTCAAGATACATTAGCAAGTAAGGACCAAGACAGTCAAAACACTCTCTTGCACCCTGTTTGTAGTCCAGGACCAGGATTGGAGTATTTAAAAGATATGTGATGTTGCATATGAAAGCTTTCTGGGAAGGTTAGGCACAGCAGGGATGCAATTGATTGTGACAGAGCTTCTTGGTATTACCTTGGGCGTCTTCAAGCTGGTAAATGTGGTTATTGTAATAAGTTTTCAAACCTGTTGAGATAAAAAATATTATTCAGTTTATAACGCATGAACTCAGTCACAAAATGTATTTCAACTTGATAGATCTAAATAGAAGATAATTTCACGGAAAATGAGCACCATTTGGCAAAAATGTCCAGTCATACAACAACCTAATCAAACTGGGGATGTATGCTTAACAATTAAAAATTAAGTGTACCAAATAATAGAACACATGAGTTTCAGTCACAGAATCAATCTACTATGTTTACTATGTTTTTGGTGAACACATGAAACTCAGTCACAAAAGTTACAAAATTGATCCAACAACAAGCCTCAATAGCAACTGAAACAGACAAGATAAATATAAAATATAAAAACACATGAATAGATATATAATACTGTTACCAACTTGCCCTAATTAAGAATGAAATCTAGAATACAAAAAGGAACTAACTATTCTGAGTGTCTGTTTTGGGATTAGAATCAATAAAAAATCAAATTTATCCAAACTCATAATCAACTGCGCACATTTACAACCAAAAATAATTAATATAGAAATCTAAAAATCTAATTTGAAATAAACTGTAGTGTCTACTAGCTTTCATGCTACTATATACAGAGTGATAAAAATTATAATAAACAAATTATATAGATAAACTTCTTTAAATTTATTTTATTTTTTATACCAAAATGGACACATTCCAGCAGCAGAGTAACAATGGACCTGTTGTGCGCCGCGGTTGCAGTTGCCCCTGCAGGTCAAAGAAAAGAGTTAGTGTAACGCAAGTGCCTACTCAGAAAGGAGATGGTAGAGGAGAGTTCAATAGTGACGCTGCACTGACACAGCCGGTTCAAGGAGCACAACATGCAAGGGGGTGGAGCATCAACCCCCAAGTCCAGAAGCTGACCCAAAAATTCAACAAGGTCATCACCACCAAAATAGTAAATGATGTCACCATCAAGAGGGTGTCCTATGGTGTATGACCCTGTATACTGCCACAATGGTGTTCCCACAGCCATACTGGAGAAGGTTAAGTCTGTACTTGACACTAGCTACAAGCCTTATGTGAGTGATTCCAAAGGGACAGGCAAGGACAAGCTGCCCCAGTATTTCCAAACAACAAAAATGCAGAAGGTGCTTAAAAAGGTTGCTGCATTCTACAGCCAAGTGCCCATGCCTTGTGTTGTGCCCAATCCCAATGAGTCTTTGCCTGCCGCCAAAAAGGCCAAGTACCATGTCATTCCCAGTTCTACCCACGAGACTTTCATGAGACTCATGGAGGAGACCAAAGAATACAGGAAGGCTGCAGCCATTGTTGGGATCTCAGAAAAATCTGGCCATAGGCTCCACGCAACTAATCTGAAAACAGGGAATGTTCTCTTTTTGGAGAAATCCAAGTGCCAACCAATACTATTGGTCCAGGAACACCTGTGGGCAAACCAACCGTGGATTGAGAGAAATTTCCATCTTGAACAGGAAAATATTCAGTTGATGGTTGATTCTGTTTTTGGAATCCAGGCTTTGGTTTTCACTTGCTACAGAGTGGTGAAAAAATTATATTTCTTGTGGAAAAAGCTTGGAGTTTCTCCCTATAACCACAATAGCCCAGATAACGTTGTCTACTGAAAAAAATACAACAAGAAAGTAACTTCTCTCAAGGAGAATAAGACCATCAAATTCTACTACATTGACAAGTCCTCCTTTGCTTCCTCCACAAGAAACAAGTATGGGGATGTCCCCAAAGGCAAAAAGAACAGCATGTCCTGTTGTGCAGCTGTCTGGTCTGTTGCGTACTCTATGGTAGCCCTTCTTGGTCCCCTTGTTATTGAGCTTCACCAGATTATCAAGGGTTTTCACAATAGTGGGACTTTTCTAGAATTTCTCCAATTGGTTTGAGAGCACCTGAGGCGCACAAGCCCAGATTTCACCAATGTCATTGTGCTAGACAACGTTGGACTCCACAAGGTGACAGATATTCTCAACAAGTTTCTGATGATTGAGCCTGGTGTTGAAATTGCCTCCCAACAATTGCCACATCCCCTTTGCGTCTTCTCTTCTTCCCCTCATATTCCCTATTCCTCAACCCAATTGAGGAGGTCTTTGGGTGGATCAAGAGATTTTTCAAAAAAAGGGCACCACCTGGGCCCAATGATTTGTTTAATTTTCTGCAGGTTGGTGTCCATACCCTTCCAGCTGAAACCATGGCCAAATTCTATGATTACACAGATTTGTTTCTCCCTCTGTGTCTTGTCCAGCAGCCAATCAATAAAAGCTTTGTTGTTCCTGATGTTTTTTTGCATTTAATTTTTTAATATTTGTTTTTATTTAGTTTAATTTATTTCAACTTTATTTCTGTGATTTCACATATTGCGTCAGTTATAATAAAAATTAACAAAGCAAAGCCAATTAAATTAATGAATGGAAAATAAAACACAAGAATATTTATATTTTTATTATTACAATTTTATTTAGTTTATTCTTCACGTGTTTTTATTATTTCAATTATATAATGTCCTGTTTATAAAAATTCCCAAAGCAGTAAAGGTGAAAGAATGAATACATATAATATTTTTTAATATGTATTTATTTGTTAAATATAGATGGCTTGAGTAGATAATTTTAAAGAATATATATAGAAATCAAAATAGTATTTGGGTGTAGACTTTTATTGAGGGTGGGAGTGGAGAAATTTAATGACAGTGTGTTGAAATAGACTAGTTATTTCTATTGATAACGTGTATGTTGACATTGGACCTGTACTAAATAAATTGCGGCAGGTAGAATACAGGAGCATTGTAAAAAAATTGGCTAGGAGGATCATTTCTGATGGAGCAGCCATCTCATAGGTGGCAGCAAGATTAACTGAATCCTGATTAATGTGCTCTATTGAGCTGTATCATTGGGCAATTTTTTCTGTCTAGTAAATGGCGTAATAAATCCAGTTTTATTATCACATCAGACCAGTTGCAGGTTTCTGATTTAAGCCACATCAGTACAACAAGACCTAGGTAAACAATCAAGTGAAGTCTCTGCCCTGCAAAAAGGGCAGAGAACTCACAAAATTTATTATATAGGGCTTTAATTTTATTCTTAAAGGACGTAGTGGCAAAGGGTTTCCCCATTTTTTTAGTATACCAGTCTTGTATGAGCACCAGGAGGCCCTGAAGCCTCCAAGGACGCCTACTACTGCAGGCATAAGGGCGGCAGAACTATAGCTAAGATTTGCTATTTTTTATTAATTTTTTTAGGATATGTGATAGTGTGTGCTTGGTTGAATAACAGAAACAGACTTCTTATTTTCCTCTTTCCATTTTGGTAAGGGTTTGGTATGACATAGTTTGGATAAAATATCAGACAATCATGACAAAGTGCTTGCGGAAGCCAGGGAGAAGAGCGTACTGGTCAAGTTGCAGGTTGGGAGCTGCAGCCAAAGATGAGACCTGTCATTCAGTGTTGTCTTTCTTTGGTTGGAGTGATGATATTTGTTCTTGTTTCATAGGGTATTTTTTAATTTATTAATCATCTCAGAGGTAGCAACTGGCATCAGGACCAGCTAACACCCATGTGGGAGACTTAGTTGCTGTAGAATGTTTACAATATGCAGGGTCTTAGGTACTGGAAGACTTCTCCTTTGGTTCTTCTAAATAAAAAAGTTAGTACCGTAGTTTTGAAAGCTATGGCGACAACCAAAAATACTTCAGATTTAAACAAAATGATTTCAGATTTGAACAAAATCCAAGTTGCACAAGATTCAGGATTCAATTAATTTATAAAATTTCAGTTAATAAATGAACTGTCAAGCAAAAAAATTTTTTTACTAGCCCATTATACAAAATTATATCAAACATTGAGCAGTGTAGTTCAAACCACAAATGAAATGAACTGACACAACAAGTGAAATGGATGGATGCTGTTCTGGAGTATATTATAATCTAATCAGGATTCATATGAGGCACCAAAAATAGGACTAAAATGAAACAAAATTTGAGCAATCTAGAAGCAAGATTCCACAAGCATGAAACAAAATGAACTCACACAAGATGTGTAGTATGAGCAGCCTATAATAGAAAAATAACAGTTTAACAACCAATCAACAGCTATCCAATTTAGGAACAGAGGCATTTTATTCATTTTCATGGCTCCAGATTTGTATGTAATGGTTTTGAGAACCTTCCAAATATGGGCTTGAGATTTCAATAAAAATAAATCATTAAATTTTAAATTTTCTAATTTTAGTGATTTTATCCTAGGTTTTTTTACAATGGTTTTCAACAGCAACATCTTTGATGGCACAAGCAGCCAAGCCAGCAGCAGCCAAGCAAGCTTTGATGGAAGCAAGGCTCAGGGCGTGGAGGCACCTGTTTACACCCAAGCCTTTGAGGCAGGTAACAAGGAAGCTGACCTGTACCTGACCACTGACCCCTATGGCTTTGACTTGTTCAGTAGTCACATAGTGTCTAGCTCTGCTCCTGTACCCACCCCTGCACAAGATGCCTACCAACCAATCAATGAGGATGACAACCTTGATTTGGAACAACTTCCTGCCACCAGCCAACCAGCCCCCCTATATCCAATCAGGCTTCAGCTCCCCTGGCCCAGCGCCCCAAGCGACAAATCATCACTGCCCAAATTCTTCAGGAAATTGTGACACTGAATCTACAGGGTCTGTCCTGGGAACAGATTGCTTCCCAGTTGCAATTTACCTGAGCTACTGTCATGCGGGAATTCAACAACCTGATGAACAGGGGGAATCTGATTAGGACAGCCAAGAAGCCAAAGAAGGCCACAGAGTCCCAGATCAATGAGGCATACCCAATAATGCTTGAACTCCTCCAGCGGGACCCCAAGCTTCCCTTGACCCAGGTCCAGAAGCAGCTTGCGCACCATGTCATTTGGGTGTCTGAGCGCATGGTGCAGCTCTGAATGTATGGGAAGGTGGCTTCAATACAGATTCTTACCAATTTTGCCGGCAACCAATGTGATGGCGCTAAGGATTTCCCGTATGACACCACCATCAAATCAACCCTGGTCTGATGCCTGAATAGTCTGACTGATGATGTCATGTTCATCTCTTATTACAAGCTATCAATAGCTATTGATGATTTTGGCAAGCAAGGAAGAGCCACCACTCAAAAAGGAAGGAAGAAGGTCAAGAAGGGGACGTTCATTGGTGCATTTCTGGCTGTTTCAGCCAAGGGTTTTGTCTACTATTAGACAAACCCAGATTTCATTGATGGCTACTCATACAGCCACATCCTAGGTGGATTACTTGACTCCTGGGATGGCTCAAATTCCAAGTAATGGGGTTTCTTGAGCCACTAGATGGAGGGTAGCTCCACTACCCTTGAGGCCATCCAGGGATGTGGGCACCAGGCCTCAGTCTACCCCACCAGCCATGCAGACGTCCATCTGGCTGATGTTGTCTTCTTCAACATGGGATCCACATTACAGGAGTGCCGCCCCCAGGCTTTCAACAACCTCTATCTTGGGGTCCTTGACCACAATGTTCTCTTTGGCTGCCAGATAGTGGCTGACTTGTTTGCACAAATGGTTTTCCATGTGAACATGGGCAACCAATCACGTAAGAATAAGCACCTTCCACCTCAGGCCACTGCCACCTACCAGCCCATCCAGCCAATGATTGATGAGGAATACAACAAGCATTATATGGCAGCCATTACGCAAAATCCTCCTGTCTCCACCCCCGCCACCAACACCCCTCACCTGCAAGCCCAACCCACCCAATCCCAGACCCCCAGGCCAGCACCGCCTCTACGTGTCAGGAAACCTTTTCCTGACTCACTTTTAACTATGGATACTTTGTTAATGGAGGTCAACAGCAAGAGACAAAAAAACAACTTTTTTAATACTTTTGAGCCTTCCAGCCCTTCTCAGACCAAGAATTGAACCCAGGACTCTAATCAGAAAGATAATGTTAGAACAAAACCAGGCGCTTCATTTACATTATCTATTTATTACCCATCAATTCAATTGGATTTTGAATTCAAAAACCCTTTCAAAAGCAAAAAGGTTAGTATTAAGAGTGATAATGTCACTTACTGCTTTGATTCTGATTGGCTGCTTGAGGCCTATTGTTTGATTAATGACCTGCTCTTTAAACATATGGACCAGGCTCTGTATAGTATGATATGCAATCAACAGTCTTCATTCCGCTTAATTAGCTTCTATATTACAAGATCTTTGTGGATCCAGCTATGAAACCAACTTGGAATGTTTATTATAAAGAACCATTGTATCCAATACCTGAAATTGGTAAGCCTTACATGATAAACTCATGAAAATCCCCTCTTATTTTCCCCAAACTCCACTCAAATACCTCAGCCTTAATTTTAAGGCTATTTAAGTGCCCATTTTTTATTCATTCCAATTGTTCCAACAATAAAGATTATCCTATTCCTGCTACTCCTTCCTTTTCTGATAAAACACATTTTTGAAGCCATGAAAGGAATTCTATTCCTATCCTGGTTTCTAGCTTACTTCTTTCCAGTGGTTTTGGCCTTGGAAAACCCAACTCCTACAACTGACTGGTATAACTCTTCTCCAGATGATGCCCACCAAAAGGAATCCCTTGCCAATGGATGGTTCAAATACCATTCTGGACATTGGGGACGTAAATTCCAATATGATTGTTTGTTTACTACACCACCTACTGAACCTACTCTGATTAGACCTTACGCCTCCTTTTACCTCTTGACATATATGATAGGGTACTATCTACTTGGTCATTTTAGTTCTATGTTTGGAAGATTTGCTTACCTAGGGCACCTTAGACACCTCACAATAGTCACGGTCCCTATAGGCTTGGTAATAGCAGGTTTGAATGTAGGGGCTTTGGCCCATCAGCTAGGGAGCTTATTCCCTGCCAAGTGGGTCTCTGACACTACGTCTTCCTTCCTGCGTTATTATGCCTCCTAGGCATCACTCTTCCCCTCCCCAATAAACCCCCTGTCACCAAATATTTTCTATTTATATTATCTTTATTTTGAATCTCAATTGTTCATGTTCTCTTTGTTTATAGTTGGTTTTATTCTTTATGTTCAGCTTATTTCTATAAAATCATATATTTACTATGTCATGTATCTAGATCCAGAACACAGTTATTTTTAGTACCCAGACACAGCCCCTTGTGAAAATATTAATAACAATTTGGTGATCAGCTAAATTTGAATTATAATATTATGTGTTAACTGGTTTTAGATTAAGTTGTTACTGATCCAAATTCAAAACCTTAATGATAAAATTTAAGCCAATCAGGAGCCAAGTGATAAAGGGATTGTTGTGACATAAAGGGACATTCAATAATTCTTTGGTGCATGTGCGCTAATTAATATGATTGTCTGGATGTTTTGCCATTGTACACCATTGACGCTGTGGCAAGTAATTGATGGACTAGTTCCCAATCAGCTGCTGGGTTAGCACTAGTCCATCAACAACTTGCCACAGCGGCGATAGCGTACAATGGCAAAACATCTAGCCAATCATATTAATTAGCACACATACACCAAAGGATTATTGAATGACCCTTTATGTCACAACAATCACTTTATCACTCAGCTCCTGATTGGCTTAAAGTTTATCATTAGGGTTTTGAATTTGGATTGATAACAACTTTATCTAAAATCAAATAACCTATAATTTTCTAATTCAAATTTAGCTGATCACCAAATTGTTGTTAATATTTTCACAAGGGGCTATGCCAAGCGCCAAAAATAATATGGTAATTAAGGAAACAATGCCAACACAAAGCAAACAACACATTGATATGAGTGTAAAAATATACAAAATGGAGAAAAGATGAGATAATGTAAGAAAATGGGAAAACAAAAAGGAATAAACAAAGAGGCAACAGTATCAAAATATTACAGAATTTATTGGGGCAAAAGCTATAAAAACATATGAAAAGGCTAGTAAAAAATCAATGAGAGAATTGGAGAAGCTTCTGAAGGATCTTGGCTTGGCAATTGCCAAAATCAAAGACATTGACTGCAAGGTCAAAGCCAAAGTGAAGTCTGCTGTCCTTTACAGAGACCAAATAGACAAGTTTTCTAAAAAGGCCCTGATGATAAAAATGCCAGACACCCCTGAGAAGACCATCAAGCGTCTTCTCAACATCCAGAAGACAGTGATTGAGGGCCTGCAATTTAAGGCATACAATCTTTCTGCACTGTCTGTCTGGGTTGATGACCTGGAGATGTATGAACATCTCAAACCCTCCAAGTGTGGAAGAACAGAGGATAAAGAACTGCCTGCACAACTGCTTGCGCCAAGAATGGCCAAGCCTGCTGAAGCAGCCAGCAAAGAAAAAACACATGAAGGTAACATAAAAAATAAAATTAATAAAAATTTGTAAATACTTACCTGTTTTTTAGAGAACATAGACAGTGAACTCTACCAAGTCCTGGTCCCCTTTGTCCCTGTCACATTCTATGCCAACTACTCCGCTCATGTGGCCAAGCAGCTGTACCTGTCCCCCCTGTCTTGCGGGAGCTGGAGGACCACATCCACAGGTCCTTCCCAATGTTGCTTGAGGCATTGTCGGGCTGACACATGGCAAGGGGGCATCTGAGTGGGCAGTTACTGCCTACAAGAATGCCCAGCTGGTCTGCCTGGACCTGGTTAACCTCAGTGGAGTTAACTGTGTAAACTCTATTGAGCTTGTTTGGGATGTCCTGGCAAAGCTCCCATTCAAGAATGTACTGGAGATGAGCCAGGCCCATGCGGCTACTTGCTTCTGCTACCCCTTGGAGCACACAATTTCTTACCTGCTGGACAACTTTGGGTGTGTGGTGGGGAAATTGGCTATTGCAGACGCAACAGCTGTCAAGTAGACAAAAATCCTCCTTGCTGACTTTGGGTTGGCCTGGAGCGCCAAAAAGATGGGGGTCCCTGTAGCCATGGAGCTGACCTTTGCAAAGAGCAAGCATGATAAGAAGACCAGTGCAGTTTTTAATAAATTATGCAAGTTTACAGAAGCCTTTGCTGGGCAAAGGCTTCAATTGGTGGTTTACCTTGGGTATCTCTTCTACTTTGGAATGGGCACCAGCGTGGAGGATCTTGACAGGGTCCTTCTAGGAATTGACAAGGCCCAGCTCTCACTTGACGGGAAGAAGGTCCCCCCGGATATGACTTGGTGGATCACGTCATCCAGGATGCCCTGGTCCTGGAAGGGATTTACAGGTTTGCAGCCCTGCCTGAAAAGCTGCTCCTCTATTCACACCTAAACCTACTCCCCTTCACCAGCAGGAGTGAGTTTTTTTAATAAGGGTATATCTACTGTCCAGGGTGTGGCAGTGGAGGTTGTGCGCCACCTCCATTGCGGGGTGGGTACATACAGAAGAACTCACTACAGGCGCTCTTAATAAATTCTCTCTTCCAAATAATTCCATTGTAATTTATATTATTTTTATTATAATAAAGTTTTCTAATTATTATTTTAGCAAACAAGATTTGCAGAATATATCCCAGAGAAGGTCTTAATAAAAGCATAATAATAAATTTCAATAAAACCTACTTCTGATTTGTACACATTACGCTAACTTTTTTTGATTATTATATTTATTTGAAAAAGTGATATTAATGTGTTTGGGTAATCCAGTGTCAAGCATTTGGTATAACCTTAGATGACACATTAAAAAATGATTATAAATTAATAAATTACTAACCTTTATTGATTGTCCTGCTGAATGTTATTGCGGGCTTGGAAGCATCTAAATATAGAATGATAATTAATAAATCTTGAATAGTAAGTTAGAGGATATAAAAAAGTTGGACAAGCTAAGCCTTTAATTGATTGGCTGTTTGGCTAGGCATGCAGGGATGAACAAATCAGCATGGCCATAGAATTTGACCATGGTCTCAGCTGGGAGGGTGTGGATCCTGGCCTGCAGCAAATTAAAGAGGTCCTAAGTCCCAGTTGGGGTTCCTTGCTTGACGACTTGCTTGAGCCACCCAAAGACTTCCTCAATGGGATTTAGGAATGGCAAATAAGCAGGGAGGAAGAGAAGGCAAAAAATTTGCTGTGGCCAATTGCTGGGGGCCCACTGCGCTGTTAGTGTCAATTATTGGGAATTCCTCAAGAATATCAGCCACCTTATGGAGACCAACATTGTCCAGCATAATTACGTTGGTAAAGCCTGGGCTTGTGCGCCTCAGGTGCTAATGGACCAATCAGAGGAATGTTAAGAAGGTACGGCTGTTATGGGAGCCCAGTATCATTTGGTATAGATCAACCCCCTTTGGACCAAGGAGAGCCACCATTGATTAGGCTGTGGCGCAGACTGCTGCATGCCAAGCCATCTCGTCATTGGAGCCTTTAGGGACATAGCCATATGCATTGTACATAGACAAGGCAAATGCCAATTTGTCAATCTAGTAAAATTTGACTATCCCCTTGGCTTTGATGGAAGTGTACGCCTCTGCGTAGTTTTTCTGGGTCTCAATGTTGGTTGGTTATTTTGATTGTACAGAGATACCCCAAGCTTTTTCCAGGAAAAGCAAATTTTGTTCAGTAGATGGAAGTAAAAGGAAATAGAAGCCTAAACCCCAAAAGTGGACTTGACCATTGCCTGTATATTTGCCAGTTCAAGATGGCATTCCCAGGTGATCCAAGACAGATTGTACAGAGAGTACCCCAAGATTTTTCCAGGAAAAGCACATCTTCTTCAGTAGATGGTAGTAAAAGGAAATAGAAGCCTAAACCCCAAAAGTGGACTTGACCATTGCCTGTATATTTGCCAGTTCAAGATGGCATTCCCAGGTGATCCAAGACAGATTGCCCATTTGTGCTCCTTGGTGAGCATAGTGGAAATGCGTAAGGATTTCTCCGCGGCAAGGATTTGGCCAGTATCAATGAACTTGTTGAAGATCTTGCTGGCATACTTGGGATCCACCCCAACAAGGGCCGCAGCCGCCTTGTAATTGCCCAATTCATGCATAAGCTTAAGCAGGATGATGCTTTTATGTAGGGGATGCACTTCTGAGTGGGCTTTTTAGCGGTGGGGATTGACTCATTGGCATTAGGCACAGCACAGGGCATGGGCACCTTGGTGTAAAACGCAGCAACCTTTTTGAGCACCAACTGCCCCTCATCAGTTTGATGGAACTCAGGCTCCTTGTCATCTTCCCAATTGCCATCACTGACATAGGGCTTGTAGCTAGTATCAAGTACAGGCTTCACCTTCTCCAGCATGGCTGACAGGACAGTCTCTTGCCGGTACACAATGTCAAACACATACAAAGTAAGTTCTACCTCCTTGTTTCTAACTTTCTTTGTAGTGGTGACCTTGGTGGGCTTCTGGGTCAGCTTTAGGACCCAAGGGTTGATGCTCTGCACCCTAGCAGCTTGTGCTCCTTAAACTGGCTGTGTCAGTGCAGCGTCACTATGGAACTCTGCTCTCCTGTCTCCTCCTTGATTAGGCACTTGGGTTGCACTAACTCTATTCTTTGACCTGCAGGGGCAACCACAACCGCAGCGCATAACAGATGTATTGGTGCTCTGTTGTTGTGTTCCTTCCATTTTAAAATTTAATAAAATATTAATTAAATTTTAATTAAGTTTCTTCCTAATTTTATTTTTTACTTTTATCTGAATATGGATATTTAATTAGAGTTTTTCCCACCCAATATCCCAATTACAGATTTTTTATTTCTTAGTTAGTTGTTTTTGGTTTTACAACACCCATTTTAGAATACCCAAAATAATTTCCACCCATTTTCCTAGATTTTACTGCCAAATTCAAACACCCAACACAATATTTTTAAAATTTATGTTTCAGATCTTGTGTCTTATTTTAGATACCTTGGTATCATTCATGATTGCAATCCATTGCACACATTGTGTGAGTGATTTTGTTTACGTAGTGAGTTGCTATTGTGTTTTGTTTTTGGTTTGAGTTTTGACTCACCTTGCTCGGGTGTATTTTGTCACTGATTCACATAGTAAACATATGTACACCAAAAGTCAACTCACACCATTTTGTTTGTGAATCAATGTATTTCAGACTATATTTTGAACGGTTTCACTTTGCGCGTGAGCCCTTTGTTGCTGTGTTGACTCATTTTGCCCATTAATGCCAATAAACCATGTTAACAGAGTGTATATTTTAACCTGATAATTGGATTTTGTTTAAATCTGAGGTATTTTTGGTTGTTGCCATAGCTTTTAAAACTATTATATGATCTTTTTATTTATTTGAGGTTTTATTTTTTACCTTTTTCTATATCTTTACCTGTTGTCCCCTTTGCAGGGGCTGCTTCATGGGACTTGTCACTAGCTGGTTCCTGGTTATCTTATGTTGGTTTTATTTCTTTTTGTTTTTTAGCTGCTCAAGCATCTTGGGGTTCTTTGACCACGCCTCCACAGTTGCAAACCCCTGTTGCTTGAACTGTAGATTGGCAACAACATCTTTTTCTATGTTTAGGAGCCTGGTTGCAAGTTTGTTGGTAGTATTGGGAATCTTCTTTTGTCACAGCCTTCACAGTAAGTTTGTATAGTTTGTTGCCTTCTAACACCACCTCCTTTAGCATGGCCTTCACCTTTTGATTAATCTCCTTTATTTTATCCACTGCCACATCTAATTCCCTTATCATTGCCTCTAATTCTGCCATGTTTTCCTTGTACTTATTCCAGCCCTTTTTATACCAATAAACTATCCTAATAAACTATATATATTATATGGTAACTAATAGAGTTTAAAAAACATTTACTGAATTTACTTATGATATTTTATTAGCTTCAAGCACCAGTATTCATTTGTGTTGGAAATTTTGACCAAGCAATGATGCCAATTATGACAGAGCCCACATATTGGGACTGTTACAACCAAATCCATAAATTAGTAGTACAAAATACAATGATACTAATTATGACGGAGCTTGCACATATGAATTACAGCTACCAAACTACATAAGTTGGTAGTATAATCTATATGCATATTGGATCAGCAGTAGTCTGCTGGCCTGAGCCTTAAACTAGCCAATGATAAGTGCCACCATGGCAATTAAACAAGACATGATTTGCTGCTGCAGCACTTTAAAAATACACAAGCGCCGCGGCGCCGCCTAGCAATTGGATTAGGCGCCAAAGCGCCAAACTACTTTTACGTCAAGCACCAACTGAAAATTATTGCAAGCGCTGTGGTGCTGCCCGGCAAATATTGCAGGCGCCAAAGCGCCGCTTTACTTTTACATTGGGTGCCAAGGCGCTGGGTTTGATTCCCCAAATCTCAAATTTCCATATTTATCACATTAATAAGCATTAAGCTTGAAGTATGCCAGAGAAGTAGGAAGTAATCCTGAAGTACTAAATTATTCCATGCCAGCAAGGATCACCTGTGCTGGGTGAAGATGAAAATATTCTATTGGTTGATGTGCAATAAGTGCCAAACCTAGATTAATAATTACCCAAATTTAGGGAGAGTTAGATTGTCCTAGAAGACATTGCTAGCAGCCCAGAGACTACCCTTGTAGAAGTTATAAGAAGAAATAATCATTTACAATAAAATCATCTTTGAAGCATTTTTATTTTACCCTTAATCTGGTTGACCTTTATCCTAATCCTTAAGTGCTTCTGCTCAATCAGAAGCCATTGCTGGGCAATAATCATGGATCTGTTTAATCCTGGCTCTTCTGATACAGTACTACTCATATCCTCACATATGACTGTATTCTGGAAAATGTCCTGTGCTCTATAATCTCAATAATTGTGGTGCTTTAAAGCAAAAAGTGCAACAATTTAATACTGATATTATAAATTATTGTATATTCAACCCAATCTTAGCATCATGAACATCATATTTTATTCAAGTACATGTTTTTTCCAAGTAAAACATGATTTGTTCTCAAATAAGTATGCCAATTTTGACCCTAAATACATATCTATTATAAGATAGCCATTTTCACAAGTTATATGTAGATCATATATTCTATAAATATATGCAATCTAATGGATTATTTCATTTAGTTATATTATTTTCTGTTATAAATTTAATATTTTTAAGGCGCTACAATCAAGTGAATTTTAAAAACTACAAGTGCTACAGACCAACCAATTGGAATGAGAGTACATGTGATGTCATTGTGTCTGGTTTGAGCCAAGCACAAAGACACCACATGTACTCCCACTCCAATTGATTGGTCTGTAGCACTTGTAGTTTTTAAAATTCACTTGATTGTAGCGCCTCAAAAATATTAAATTTATACCAGAAAATAATATAATTAATAATTATTAAAGTAGCCAAATTTAACTTGAGGCATGATAAAAATTGATCATTACTTTATTTAAATGTAAGATATATATTATAACATTAAAAAATACATAAATGTTAAACAAATATAAATTAAAAAATAAAAATTATCAGGTGGGAAAAGTTTTATTAGGGGAATTGGATTAGGCAGGACAAACTAGGAGGCAGATTGGGTAGAGAGGGGAGGACTTGACTGGCTGGGGAGGTGGGTTCCAAACAACAGGATTGTTTGGCTGAGGACTAGGGCAGCTGGATGGCCCAGAGGTGATTGGTTGCCTTGTTTGGCTTGGAGGAATTGATTGTACATGACATCATATTCTGACTCAGAGAGGACAGCAATTGGCTTATACACCAGGGAATACTGAGGGGGCAGCTGTGGGTCCTTTAATTATTGACTGGTGCTGTGAGCATTCAAGCCATCTTTGTGAACATGTCTGTGACCTTCTATCAGGGAAACAGCACAGTGAGGTTGTTGGCCACACTAACCACCTGGCTGAATTTTGTGGGGTTGCGCCTACAGATGGTGTCCCCAATGTTGAAGAACAACATATCACCCAGGTGAAGATCAGTATGTCCAGAAGGGAAATTGAGTTCTTGTGTCTTCTGCTTGGATTTTCTTGGAGGCCACTTCAGTGCATTCCATTTGATGGCTCAGGAAAATTCTAAATTTGTAATTTCTTGTGCTCCAGATAGCAATAAGGTATGCTAGGAATTTCCCATAGCAGTACCCATTGGTATAACTGGTTGTGGTTTGGTGAAATACAGTTCCTTTTGGGGAAACTGCAAGGGATGAACCAATCACACTCCCCTCTGGTTCCTTTTTTTGCCCTTGGGAACGTTATTTTCCCTCAAAGTGTCATAATCACAGAACTGCAATGACAATTTATAATAGAATATAAATACAACATTATCTAAAATAGAGGACAGGCAGCGGGTGATGGTGGCACTAATCACTGGGTCACAGGGCAAGTCAGAGCCATCATCCAACTTATTGGCTGGCTGATTGGTCAGACCAGAACACCAACTACAAGCCCATGAATCCAGAGTTGTGCTGTGCAGCTGGCAATGAATATGCCCTGGAGCCCAAGTAGGAAACAGACCTCAGTCAATCAGAGGTATGGGTCACATTGCAGAAGATCAAGCATGAAGGAATAGGCATCCTTGATCTGGGAGTCAACCTGCTTCTTTAGTTTCTTGCCCAGCTTTGCACCACCTCTCTTTAAGAGGGCTCAGAACTCATGCTTAATCACTGCCTCAGTAAATTGAAGCTAATTGGTTATTTCAGCAAAATTTACGCCACTCTGATTGAGGATCACAATCTCCTCTATCACCTCATTGGTGATGAATTGCCATTTTTGGTGGACTTGAGGAATAAGGGGTCCTGGATTAGGAAGGGCTTGCTCTGATTGGCCTAAACTCCAAGACAATGGTTGGGTTGGATTGGAGGGGGCCACAGTTCCCCAGTCTCCAAACTGCAGCAAAGGCTCAGGTTGGGCCTGGTCTGGTGGAGCTCCATATTGGCTATCAGAAAAGCCACCTGTGGATGGGGCTGTTGACACATAAAACTCAGCCTCCTCCCAACTTGCATTAAATTAGGTGTACACAGAAAACACGGTGGTTGCGCTCCTTAGCTCAGCAGCCTGAGCTTGGAGTAGCTCCTGGTACTGCTCCTTGATAATGTCAAATTTACTCTCACTTCAAAAACTCATTTTAAACAAAGCACAATAAACTCTAATAAAAACAGAAAAGCAAAGTATTTCTAGAGAATTGATTTTATTAAAGTGTATGCTCCTTTTTGAGCCAGACTCTCAGACATAAATGTCCAAATTTAGAAGTGTGTACATTGAAAATAATGCTGTAGTTCCCTAAATAGATTTTGATGGATTCACTCCTAAAATCCACTATTTCCAATTTGAGTCCCAAAAATAATCAATATTTTCAAAAAATGAGTCATTTTGTGCTTGAGTTCATTACTTTTGTGACTGAACCTTATGCATTCTTGTTTGTATCATATTTGCTACACACTCATTATCAAACTTGAAGAATGCTTCAGGAAGTTACTGGATTGCAAATGTTATGAATTTTAGTTCCATTCATTTGCTATCTCATTTTTGGAATTCAGTATTTGACTTTTTTGTTTTGTGATTGACTTTTTTGTTCTCCAGCCCTAGATAAATGGAAGCTTTATTGAGTAAATTAACCTTCAACTGGTTTCAGTTGACATTAGTTTTATGACTGAGTTCATGTGTTCTAAACTGAATAATATTGTTTATATCAACAGGTTTAAAAACTAATGTAGACAGCAAAACCCCCAATTACCCAAGATGGTTGGGTTTAAGTTTTGCAGAGTTGGGGTTGAGGTTATAGACTGGGTCACCTACAGCATAGTAAGCTTCAAGGTGTCTTATTGTCTCCTTAATTTTTCTTGCTCAATTTCAAGGGCCTTAGAATTCCACTGTGCTAGTAAGGGGGTTAATAAATGCTATGTTAAAGAAGTGTTAGAATGTTTCTGAGATAGCTTAAAATGAGTTAAACTATTGAACCATTAAATTATTCAACTTTTAATTGGCTTATTGATGATATGGGGGTGTGACCACATGCTCTAGGATGTTCTTCATATGATAAACCATCATGAAATTGCATACAGGTTCCAAGCTTTATATGTGATGAGTTGATTAGGACTTTCAAAATGTACCACAATCTCTTTGTCAATAAACCAGGTGATGATGGTGGTGGTGTGGTTAGTGGTTACCCAAGCCACAGGACAGCATGTGAAATAGTTGATGGTAGAAATAATGTACTTCTTTCATAACTTATCTTCAGGCAAGGGCTCTATAATATTGAGAGCCCATTTTTCAAAGGGTTTCATGGCCTTGATGGGTAGCACTGACTTTGAAGGGCAGGCTTGAACATATTTTCCCACACAACACACATTTTTCTAGGAGATACAGGATATTCTGATACATACACAGCCGCCAGACCTTGCATTTTATATTTTAAAACAGGATATATACTTAAATGTGTTATAGAGTGTGGTGATAATGAAGAATGATATCCCCTGTTATGTGATGAGATGTATGGAATCTTTTCTCCCATCTCTGCTTATTGGTAGACATTTATAGTATTAGCCATGAACCAGCTCTTGTTGTCTTTTAGCTTTGAAATAGTAGTCAAATTAAGATCCTTGTAGCACATAATTTTGGGGTTCAGTTACAGTAGGGGCTAGGTAGAGTCTAACCTGTTTTCTCTTGTGATTGATTTTACATTTATATTGGAGAGGGTGTTGGTGGTTACAAAACTCCTGCCCATGCTTATAATTAATCCAGAGTTAATAGGGGGCAGGCGCTCAATCTATAACAGTAGTTTCTTTAATGCTGAGCATAAACCAGTCTAGTCAGAAAGCCAGTAAATTATGGGAATCATTAAAGAAATTGTTGGAGCTGAAGGATCCAAATAAAACTATTGATCAAAAATGGGTTACAGAAGCTCCAGTTAATCAGCAGGATCCAGATATTCATATCAAATTAACACTGATAAACTAACATAATATCAAAGTCACTCAATATATCCTAGTTTATCAGAAGGGCCATCAGAAGTTAATCACTTAAGGGTTCTTTACATACTAGACTAGATAAACCCTGAAATGACAAGAAAAGTTAGGAGCCATAGATTCAGGTGAAATTAATGAGTCAATAATTTTGGTACATATCAAAATTTTACCTATTGTTAAACTCATAAGAATTGAGTCCTCCTAAATTATCAAATAAAAACCAAAACTTATTTCTCAATTTTAACCTATATCCCAATGCATCTGGTAGTTGGTCTCCTCTGCTATATCTCTTACAATTTGATTTTAAATTGTATTGTAACTAAAAGATGGAGTCCAGTCTCAAGTACTTCTCCTCCCAATCTGCTCAATGTAACTTCAATGCCTCCCAATGCTGAAGTTTTCACAGCTGAAATTAAACTGAAACCCTCTTCAGCTCCCAATGCCCTGATTTTAATTCTGAAGACTCATTAAGTTTGTCCCAAGATAATTACCTGTAATTACTCTGGCTAGCCTTAATAAATTTATTAAGCCTCAGTGTTTTATTTAGAAATTTCACTAAATGATATATTAAGCCATGTTGATGATTAAGCATCATTTCTATGTGGATCTGAGTGTTTATGTCATGAATGACATTTTAATACTTGTATTAAAAACCCAGGAATTGATCCCCAGCCCTCAGGAAATGCCTTGCGTCAACCAGGTAGATGAGAGCCTGCCAGATTTTCAGTTGGGCCAAACCCTGGGCCGCTGGAGATGCCTTGCCCCAACCAGGAGGGACAGGAACCTGTCAGCCAGTTGAGTATTGAGACTGGAAGTGCAATATCAACATTGAAAACCCTGGAACTAAACCCTGACCCTCTAAAGGCAAATTGAGTCACCTAGGATAGACAGGGACCTGCCAACTCATTGAGTCAAAAAACCAAGTTGTTGAATTACTTTGAGACCCATCAGCTTCTTAAGGATGATTCACCAATGGCCACCAGATTGCTAATAACCTTGTGCCACCAAAGACCCAGACCTATGCAGAAGCTGTACCTTGCCTAAAGGAGGTTAAAACAAGGCCTACTGCTAGCCCTGTCAATGATCACCAGCTGCTGCCAGTCTCCAGTCCAGAATGGGTAATGTCAAAACAGCAGGCTTGGCCCGCCAGCAAGATTCCAAGCAAGCGGGTTTGTGACCTGCAATCTGATTACCCGGCCACTCAAAGCCAGACTAGAAAGTCAACTCAAATTGCCAAATCCAACAACATGAACAAATGATGATCCCTTATGGTGGATACCTTGGTTTGGCGCTTGACTCATTACCAGGATCAAGCCACCCCCTTCATCATCCAACTGTGTGATCAACACAATCATGTTCCTGTTATCCTTGATTCACAATGACTATATAATCACTATCTCTCAATAAAGATTATTACCTAGTTTCTAAATATTTTTCCCTTGTCACTCTGCTAAAACAGCACAGTTATGACATTGATAGAACAGGTAGGTTCTCCATACTACCTTATCTTGTAAAATTCCACCTGTTGCCCGTACTTGCCACGGCCAACAAATCCTTGACAGAATTGTCTGGCCTCCCACTGGACTGGACCCTGTATACCCCTGGTACCAAGATACCTGATGGCTTTGTCCTGTACCAGAACATGATGATACCACTTCCCACATTTAATGCCCTGTCAGCACAAGGATTATTTCAGGCTCCCTCATATAACTTGCAACCAACTAACAAAAACACCATGCCTGCCTATGTAGCCCAAAGACTGCAAAGCGCTGCCTTGGAACCTTTTGCCGGGGCCAAAAATGACAACACTGCCACATGGATCCAGTCCTCCCAGAGCAAACTGGCCCAGATGAAATGCCCACAGCAATTTTGGATTGTGGAAATCTCCATCCAACTAACCCATGACACTGGCACCTGGTGTGAAAAGTGGTACAAGGAACACACCGGCAATAACTGGGATACCTTCAAACAAGACTTCTTGGCAAGGTTTGTGCTTAAGGACACGTCACTAATGATCATACGCCAAGTAAAGAACCTGACCCAGACAGGCACTGTGAAGGAGCTCACCTGCGCCTACAAGGAACTCTGACTTTGTATATCCTCTGACATGGCCTTTAATACCCCAGCTACACACCTCATATACTATGACGCCCTTAAGTTGCATGTAATGAGACACGTGAACCTGGACCAAGTGACCAACCTAAAAAGCCCGTACCATAAGGTGGAGAAAGCAGAACAAACATCCAACACCCTCCATAAGGCACAAACCGGGAAACAAGAGAGATCCAAGGATTATCACACAGGTGGGCGCTCCACTCATCCACCCCCTGGAAGCAACAGGAATAACACCAACCATAAACCCACAAGCTCAAACAGACATGGGAATGGACACAATGTACAGTCAAATAGTACTCATTTCTGTATCACTACCACGCAAGGCAATCAAAATGAGGGAAAAGCCTGGGGAGAGCATTAAGCAAGCCAAGCTCTCCCAAAACAACTCCCAACTTGCCTAATAATGAGTACCAACCTGAGGATGTGGATCAATATCCAATCATCCAAGTACCCTTGCAGGACCTGGTACTATACACCATTGCCAGACATCCCAATAAACTGATGTTCTATCCTTTCCACTTTTGCAGTTACACAGACTTGGCACTACTGGACTTGGGCGCAGATCAAACCCTAGTCAACAGCAGCTTTGTGGACAAGTTCAAGTTAGCCACTAATCCTTTGTGGGTTAAAAACGTGGTTTTAGCTGATGAACATCACATTGCCGTGACAAGGGAAGCTGACCCCTTCTCTGTCATGCTCAAGAATCTACACTCCACCATCCAAGGCCCCGTCATTGACTTTCCAAAGTTTGACATTGTACTGGGTTTGGACTGGTTGCAAAAGAACAATCCCCACATAGACTGGGCAACCTCAGTGTTGACCATTAAGCGTGAAGGTGTCAATCACCAGATCTACCCTGACTCAGTGGACCAACTCCTACGCAACCACATCTTTGTGCACATCACAGAGACCCTGAACAAAAAATAAACCTTAAGGAAATTGACTGGGACTCCTGCCAATACAAGATCATAAATTTCAAAGACCACCAGGACACCACTACTACTCAATATTGCAAAATTGTAACCCACCCTCCAGAAATATTCAAAGAAGCTCTACCTGGGTTGCTCCCAGAGAAACACATTCAACACTCCATCCAAATCAAAGGAGCTGTACCCAAAGCACATTCCATCTACAGGTTGACCCCAAACAAAGACAACACCCTATGAGCCTACCTCAAGGAAGCTTTGGAGAAAGGACTTATCTGCCCCTCACAGTCTTCTTTTGGGGCCGCGTATTCTTTGTGACCAAGAAGGACGGTACCTTGCATCTGGTTACAGACTACTGAGCCCTAAACAAAGTTACCATTAAGAATTGTTTTCTGCTACCACTGATTGACAATCTCTTTGACTCCTTGGGAGGAGCCACAGTCTTCTCCAAGATTGATCTGACTGCAGGCTACAACCAAAATTACATTAAGGAGGAAGCTATTCCCAAAACAGCCTTCCACACTAAATACAGCTCTTACAAGTGTGTGGTGCTCAACTTTGGCATGATAAATGACCCTTCAACCTTTATGACCTTCATGAACAAAGTGTTTGCTCCGTACATAGGCAAGCATGCCCTAGTCTACCTAGACAACATCATTGTCTACAGTCCATTGGTGGAACAGCACCACAAAGATCTAGAGGCAGTCTTTGCTACCCTGGCACAACACAAACTGTTGGCCAAATCCTCCAAGTACCAGTTCTTCTGTAAGCAATTACCCTTCCTGGGACACATAGTCTCAAAAGACGGCATCAAACCTGACAGTCAAAAGATACAGGCTATCTGCAAGATGCCACCATCCAAGAATAAGTTGGAACTCCACAACTTCTTAGGAATGGTGGCCTATGTACGCTGCTTCATACCTGACTGTGGCATTTTGACTGCCCCCTTATTTGCCATAACAGACGCCAAATCCAAGTTTGTGTGGACCCCCCAACATGGCCTCTGTTTCAGACGTCTCAAGGAGAAGCTCACGACAGCTCCCATCCTGAAATACCCCAAACATAACGGGGAATACTAAATAGAAACCGGCGCCTCAGATGCATCCATTGGGGGAGTACTACAGATCAAAAATAATGATGGCAACTTCCTACCCGTAACTTATGAATCACAAAAGTTGACAGATGGAGAGTGTTGATACCCTATCCACAACAAGGAACTTCTGGCCATTGTACACTACCTAGTCAAATGGTATTGTTATCTATAACAACAGGAAGAATTCACAGCACTAACTGATCACAAGTTGCTCGTATACTTCAAAACCTAAGCAAATCTGTCTCACTGCCAAGCCCACTGGATGGAGCTCTTGGAGAGATTCAATATGCTCATACAGTACAAACCTGGTCCCAAGATTGCCATGGCAGACACCCTCTCATGCCTATATATCCGTGCCACAAGAGGGGGAAATGGGCTTGACCCAGACTGGCCTCTCTTGGTGCTACAAACAAAGAATGAGGGTTTCCCCCCTGGCACAACCGACATAACAAAGGAAACAGTTATCAAAAATGAACACCTATTTGCTGACTTGTACGGGACCCTGCACAGAAAAATGTCTGACGGCACTACCATTCCCTATGTCCTCACACACCAGCGAGTAGACACCATCCTACGCTATCACAGAGACCTCAGGCACACCAAGAGCCAAAACCTATATGAGTTCCTTAAGCACAAGGCCTGGTGACCAACCTTATATTGTGACATTCAAGAAGTCCTAGACCAATGTGAGGTATGCAAAAAGTTTTCCAAAAGCAAAGTCCCTCCAAATTCAGTACTACTCATCTGCACACAACTACCCTTCAGGGTATGGGCCCTCAACGTTGTTGGTCCCATTCCAGGGAAACACAATGATAAGAAATATATCATCACCGCCATAGACTTTGCTACAAGATGGCCAGTATCCCAAACAGTAAGGGCGCACACTGGCAATGATGTACAAAAATTTATTGGTAAGGAGATAATCAGTAAGTTTGGAAAGCCAGAACTCATGATAACCAATGGAGGGAAAGAATTGACCTCCAAAACCACCAACATCTACCTCACTAAAAATGGGGTCAAACATACTGTGACAACACCATACCACCCACAGGTCAATGGACGTGTGGAGCGGCTCAATGGCAGCCTTGTGCAAGCCTTAGCCAAACTCACTGCCAGGAGACCTGAAGACTGGTATAAGCAGCTATTGACTGCATTACTTGTGTGCCAAACCCAATTGTACAGATCCACCAGGAAAAGCCCTTTTGAGTTGGTATACGGCACACAGCCAAATATCATTCAAGCTTAACAGGACCCAAACAGGAAATTCCAAGTAAAGTCCCCCTGTGTTTGGACCCTCAAGTTATAGAGGCCAATAACAAGCAAACAGAAAAAGAAAATGAATGTCTGCAAAAAACTTTTGTCCTCATCCAAGATAGACATGAAGTTGGGGACAAAGTTGGGTCATGAACAGTGATAAAAGCAAACTACAACCCAAGAAACTAGGCCCAGCAATTATTATAAAGGTAAACAAAAATAACACTTACCTTGTACAAGGACGTGGGAAGCGCAAGAAAGACAAAACCTTACACCACAATTGACTGAGACCCTGAAAAGTAAGACAAAAACAACGCAAAACGCCCTGCCCGTCATAGAACAACAGTTAGTCCAGTATGGCACCCGGGCTCCTGATAACCTCCCTGACAACCTACCCCCAAGGAGACCAACCTTCAGTTGGGGGGTGTCAAAACAGCAGACTCAACCCGCCAGTAAGGTTCTGAGCAAGCGGGTTTGTGACCCACAATACAATTACCTGGTCATTCAAAGCTAGACTAGGAAGTCAACTCAAATTTCCAAATCCAATAACATGAACAAATGATGATCCCTTATAGTGGATATCTTGTTTTGGCGCTTGACTCATTACCAGGATCAAGCCACCCCCTTCACCATCCAACTGTGTGATCAACACAATCATATTCCTGTTATCCTTGATTCACAATGACTATATAATCACTATATCTCAATAAAGATTATTACCTAGTTTCTAAAAAAATTTCCCCTTGTAACTCTGCTAAAACAGCACAGTTGCAACAGTACTGATGTTGTGTTTACCAAGAAAAGGTAATTGTAAATGCTGGTTAACACTAGTTGGTCTTGGTAAACAATATAACCTTTTGGAATCTCCCCATCAGGGATGGGTAAGAAGTTCTTATGTTGAAGTGCAGCCATAAAACAGCCTTTTACTCTTTCTTGGAGAATATTGTTAAGTTAAGGTTATTAATTGAACCTACTTCTGCTACAATTATTGCAACTGAACCAATTATAGTTCAGTATTGTGACTGGGGAGACAACAGTATAATAGAAAAGACAAGAAATGAGATGTAGCTTTATTCAGAAAACAGTAGTTGATATACCAGAAGAAGAAGCCAGTAATCAGTCAGGTGGTGGATTGTGGAAAAATAAAATATGGTGTGAGTGGTGAGTATCTAATTGAGGGATCAGCACTTGGAATTGGAGATGTACCTAATCAGGAGATATTGCCTGTATTTTGACACTAGCAGTAGAATGCCCAATGTTGTTAGATATGTCATGGGGTGTGTCGTAGATCCTGAATGGATCAGACAATAAGTTATCTACTTAGGGATTGAGAGACATAACAATTGCGCAATTGCTTTATCTCAACCTGGTTTTAATAAGGTTAATTATGTTAAAAACGCCTAAAAAACGGGTGTTCAAAGCGCCTTTCATATGTGCTTCAGGTTTGGGCTTTACTTCTGAGGTTATAAATAAGACAACATAGATATTGCCACTTGTCTCCATTAGGAAAGGCACATGAAACTGGTTGCTCTCTTGTGTGGCTCTTTCCACTTTGTCTTCCCACTCTCCTCCTTTAGAAAGGTCCTTCTGTCTGTGACTCCTTTCCCCTGGTGGAAATTCCCCCACCTCTTACTATATAACTGCAGCACTATCAAAATAAGTACCAGTCTTGTCATTTTATCCTTATATTCTTGTGTCCTACTAAAGGCTATCACTATACCATCTACAGGTATAATATTAAGAGTTAGAATTCTGACTAACTGTTTGTAGAAAATAGCACCCTATACTGCTACAAAAATGACAGGGTGCCTCTATGAGTGCCCCCTGTGTGTCATAAGAAAAATTGGCGTGTAAGGTGTAAATCTTGGTTATAACAGGGATTCTCAAATCAGTAATGGATCCCATAATAAAGAAATTGGACCCAGCCCACAGTGGCCCAGTGAAAAGAATCTGATTCCTGCCCCATCTTAACACTTTCCTACAGAAGTACCAGAGAAAAAACGGGAAATCATAAATAAGTGCTACAGGAATTGTCTCAGAGCCAGTAAGATGAAAAAAGCAATCACAGTCACACCCACTGACAAGCAGCTAAAAAATTATTGATCAGGTGCCACCAGAAGCTAACCACCTGAAGATGCCCCTGAAGAGGAAAAATCCTTTCAGAGGGGATGAATTATGATGCACATCCAGATTGAGAGATATTACATTTCTAGCATCATGGTTGCCACTTGACTAACGAGATGAAACATGATCCTTAGTCCCACATGTGACCAGTTAAGGATAAAAGCCCAAACTGTTAAAAGAAACAGCACTAATTCCTGATTCATACCCCTCTACTATATACCCCAAAATTATACTTCAATAAAGCACATCCCTCTCTTCTAAACACCGTCCTCCTAACCCTCCACTCAACATAAATATAAGCTGCAGTTATGGAAATAGTTAACTTATTTAAACAGAATAGGATTGAAGTAAAGAAGGGTTAAAGATTAAATATAATCCACCAAATTCCTATTAAAGGGATAGAGATTAGTTGGAAAAAGTTTGGTAGAATATTGTTCCAGCCCCTCATCTTGGTGGGGCGCCAAAGCTGTGTGTTTGATTGAAAATATTTGGGCTCCCCATGCTTTGCTGTACTAAATGGATACATGTATTGATACATATTATTTCAAAATCAATGGCCATGTGACAAGGGCCTTGGGAGCATGTATTTCAATATGGGATTTAGGGGCAAAATGGTCTTCAGAAACACTAGTATGCCAGAAAGTATCTCTTAAAGCTATGGTGTTTGTTAGGTTGATGGATCTGTTTTTGGAGTATTAATGCTGGGGACTTTAACTTACATTTAGTCCAGGATTCTCTGAAAAATTATGAGTGTTATTGGTCTTTTAAAAAGTTTTACTGTACATTATATCACCTTATCTTCTATAAAAGTGTCAATTATGTACTTCTTGGAAGTATATAAAATAAGATACTGGGAAAGTAAGAAAAAAATACTTTATTTGCTATAGAAGAGAAGTGTGCTATAGAGTACCATGGCAAGCCACATAGTGTCTATGTATGTCATGGCTTCAATAGGGCATATCCAGGTAGTGCTCATCCTAGGATTCAATTTTTTGATCTTGTAAAACTTGATAGTGTGTCAGTAGCGCCAATGTCAAAACAGCAGGCTTGACCCACCAGCAAGGTTCCAAGTAAGCAGGGTTGTGACCTGCAATCCAATTATCCAGCCACTTGAAGCCAAACTAGGAAGTCATATCAAATTTACAAATCCAACAACATGAACAGATGATGGTCCTTCATGGTGGATACCTTGTTTTGGCGCTTAACTCATTACCAGGATCAGGTCACCCCTTCATTATCCCACTGTGTGATCAATACAATCATGTTCTTGTTATCCATGATTAACACCAACTATATAATCATTATCTCTCAATAAAGATTATTATCTAGTTTATAAATATTTTCCCCTTGTAACTCTGCTAAAACAGCACAGTTACAACACTAATGATTATTCATTAGTCAGGGTGTTTACTAGGGAAATGATTTCCCAAGAGGGAGTAATCATAGATGTTGTGGCACTAGGTAAATTCTGTCATTTTTAATATGAAAAATGATGGGATTTACCTTGTTTGGAAAATAAGGTGACATAGTATTATGTTCAACCTTTAAACTCCATGTATACTTTTTAATGAGAAGGCTAATTGTAGGAATTTCTGGGTCAATAGACGGCCCGTCTTTAACTAGACCTTTATAAATGCTAGTTAAAATCAGTCTTTGAGGCGGTGCGGCTAAACTCATGGAGCAATTTGGGTTGATTCACAGTAGATAGATGCCTATTTTTACTGTATTGTAGTAAGTCCTTAGATCGAGTCTGCTTTTTAAAGGATGGGATTGAATCCCTCTAGCAGGATAATGTGTGCTAGCACAAGTTCTGCAGCTGGTGTATTTGCAAGTAATTCAACAAGCCAGTAGAATAGCTTGGATATAAATGCTAGTTCGGAATAAATGACGTCATACTACCGGTTGGTGTTGGTTGAGGGGATTGATGCTGAATAGGTTGGATACGCCTTGCAGATATGAAGTGCAGCAGTTGTAGGCCGGCTTTGCCTAGCCGACCTCCGACTCTGGGTGCTTATTCAAATATTTATTTATATCAGATTAAATCTCTAAACTACCGCTCTTGTTTTAGCGGCTTTGAGCCGGAGCCCAGCCGGAGAAGTCAACTAGGCTCCGCTTTTCAGTGGATCGAACATCTAATTTGAAGGAACAAGTTCAAGCTACACTTGAAGTGTTAATTCACAAGTACTTCCAGTGTTCTTTAGTTATTCTTGCGGTCGATTGATGATAGCCTATGGCAGGGAATTGCGTACGTTTACGATATGTACTTAAACAAAGCAGTCAGATCCCAGGGTAAAGAAATGTGGGAAGAGGAGCATGGCTGTAGCCAGCAACGAGGGAGAGCGATGGCACTATGGCTAGTCCTGTTTCTTATCATGTTCCTGATATACTTCACACAGATCATCAAGATGGTGCGATTAAAGACAAGTAAAGGGTTGAGTTATCAGTACCTTGTCCTGCGCACCCTTGGCCAGCTGTATGCTCTCTGCAACATTATTGTATACAAAGCCAGCTCTATCCATTGCTGTGCTGGAGAAGTAAGATATGTTTCAAACGCTAACCTCCAAGAGCGTTGCAGGTTGTGCCAAAATGACCATTAGCGTGACTTTCATGTTGTCTCATTTTTTCCTTGCCTGGGTCATGTAAGAAACTAAGTGTTATACTAATCAGCAGTTTCGTGATGTTCTTTGTATACTTCCCACTGGAAAGGAAGAGGACTGGGATGTTTTGGACCAAAGAGTGGCGAAATAAAACTTTGGTGGTTTACATGGTGTTGGGGGTATGTATTCTATCGCTGACATTCACTGCATTCCTGCTGTTCCAATCGGGGACTAAATTGGCAAGGGTATGGGTGATTGTAACAGGAGCCTTGAGCACACTGTTTGCAGTGTCCAAAATCATCCCCCAGATTCACCAGACGTGGAGGACAAAGGAGATAGGAGCTCTAAGCTTAAGTAGCGTGTTTTTGCAAATACTAGGTAATGTATCAGGTATATATCTAATAATTAGGATCTTCCGGTGCCATGGCTGTACTTATCTTGGATCACGGCCTTTCAGCGTACATTGTCTGGATCTCTCACTGCATGTGTGCAATTCTGGAGCTCGTCCTCGTTTTGCTATGTCTCGTGCTAATTTATTGCAAGCCCCGCAATAAAAACTAATTATCCAACAGAAATAAGAAACTTAATAAAATCTTATTTAAATAATCTTATTCGGCATCAACCAAAGAGAAAATTAAACTTAAATACTAACTCTTCGAAATCCAAGGGGAATCCTTTCAGATTAAGGAAGCTATCATAGTTGACAAAATAAAAGTGCATGGCTTCTATCTAACCAGGGATCCACAATTTTCTTCCACCAAATATAAATACTAAACCAAATCTCCAGTCTGATTTGAATGGGTTAAAACCATAGACCTCTAATCTCAACTGATACTTTCCCTGATATTACCATCCATTTTTAAAATAACACCTACATTTTACTAAGTTTAACAGAAAAATCTTGAACATTCTCAGTGCCCTTAAAGTCATGACTTTTCTCAATCAAACTGGCCCTTCTAATCTTACTTTGAGTTTTTTTTGCCACCCACCATGGGTAAACAAGAGCAATCAGAATTGGACCCACTAACCCGAGTTGCTGCACCACATGAAAGGTTTCTCCCCACAAGCAAACATGTTGAGGCCTCAGTGTACTAGGGCTGTGGTGTAACACCCCCAGACAAAAATTGGATTTTTCCCAGTATTTTCAAAAATGTGATTATAACATATATATATATATCTATTTAAACCCTTTTAAAGAATTGCAATTTAGAGAGCCAGACAAAATCTAATTTTTGTCCAGGCTTGGTACACCACAGCTCTACCAGTGCATTACCTCAAAGGGCACCACCTTGTGTCAACATGTGCTGGCCTCAAACAGCTTCATTGTCTTTTGACTTTTCAATCAATTTAGTAAGACTAAGCTAACAGTTATCTTGCTCATAGGAAAAAGGAAGGCTCAAAGAGACTAACTCCCAGGAAGATTCAATCCATATTTTACAGTGAAACTGTGCCGCTCTGGCTCCTAGGAAATTATCATTGGGTGTCCTTATTCAAAGACAGGGATCAACTGGGCTGGGATGCCATTATTCAAGCAACTGAGTTCTAATACCAGTGCATTTTACCCTGCTTGCAGCCCTGCAAACTCCTCCTTCACTTTCCCCACTAGCATCCTGGAATCTTAATGGGTCTGTCTTTTCTTGGGAGTGTACAGCTCCTTAAAGAGGGTAATGAACTTGCTGCCAAGGAACTCTTACCCTCTTGCTGTAAGAATAGCCCTCTTGCCAATCTTGTCCATTCTTAACCAGGTGTCAAGCTTCCAGAAAACTTCCTAAAGTTATGTATATACTTTTCCTCTTGATCAACGCTTGGGTAGAAGATTTCAGGAGATCATTTCATGACTGTAATGCTTATAAATTGGTGGAGGCTGTGAAAATCTTTATTTGAAAAAGAATGATCCCCTTAGAAACCTTCTGGAATGCAATTTTTTTGTAGATTTCTGGACTGGTTGCTCCTCTCAAATGTCTTGGGGGTCACCAGCTCTTGCTCCACTGTTCAGAGAATAATGCTCTTCAAGTTTGAAACCCAAGATGTATTCAAACTCAAGGTCTTCTAACACCAACCTGTCTCTCTAGCATCTGTCCAGCCTATCACTTGTATATTGCCACCTTATCCTAGACTGATCCTCTTTGGACTGGTCCTTTAAAAGTCTTAAAATGTTTGTTGCTCTTGCTTTTCTATGATAAAATAAGCTCATAAACTTAATCTATTTAATCCCAAGGTGTTCTCCTGCTGTTTCTAAATATATTAATTAAGCTATAGGTGATCCCATCAATGGAAACTCAGTGGTAGATTAAGCCTTAAACTCAACCAATCCCATCAATGTTCATTCTCTTTAAACATCTGAAGTGCTTTGCTTTGCTGCACGGTTCCATCAAAAGTTGAGTATGAACCAGTTTTTTCACAGAGTAAAACATAACAAATTCACACCTTGCTCTCTAAACAATTTCCCTGTTTTTTACAACGTTTATCAGTGTTCAAAATTGATCATTTTCCATAGGAAATCACCAATAAAATAGCTTCTATGTAATTTCTTCAAGTTTTCTCTTCAATTTGACCCCTGTAGCAAAATTGAGGTAAACCATTTCACCAAACTGTCTTAAATTTTGCTTCCCAGCCAAATATGTTTTGGATAAATATTGAAGTGCCTTTCTCAGCATTCCCCCCAAACCTTTCCAAATATATCATACTAGCCTAGCACCTAGCATAGCTATTAAGTATATACTAGGCTCCCAACAGTTTACTCCACCTTGGACTTCAGAAACATTCATTACTTAATGCCAAACCCCTGTTCTTACTTACCCAAGTAGTTAATTTGAGCTTCCAGGTACAAAGTAACCAACTTCACTTCCTAGATACCTTCAAATCATAAAGTTCAGCAGCTGATTCTCTAGAAAACATCTCAATGATGGTTTTAAGATAACTATGCTTGCACAGTAGCACTAGAACTTCTTTAAATTTAAACATAAGTCATGGACAGAGAAAATTTACCCTCTTCCCAGATAAAGCAACCCAACTGTATTATCACCCAAGTTGGTATTGGGATTACAATGCTACCTAAGCACATCCATCCTAGGAAAAAGCCTAGCTGCATTATCACTCCAGCTGATCTTAGGATGTCTATAACTCTTGGTATAATCATCCTAGGGAGCCTCTCTATCCTTATAAAGCACTAGCAAGAGGCCATCTTACTAACACCCCAAGGCAAAAACCAAGCACCAACTATATTGGCTGGGAAAACAACAGCCATTGTAGCTGGACAACAAAAAAACAATATACATTTAATTCTCTTAGGGAGCCAACCTTTACTTGGAAAACATTGGCTCACACTTGTAAAGCAGCTACAAATGTGATTGCCACAATTTACCTGCCAGACAGAGCCTATACCAAACTTTTTTAGACCAGTTGAAGGGACAATTTTTAAACCTGATATAATTTATGACCTCAAGGCTATTTCTTAACTCACCAATGTTCAACTACTAAGGCAGGTAGTCTAATCAAAGCCTATCATCCTCACAGATGCTTTCCCAGATGTAGAGATTAAATTGCAACTAAAGAACAGACAAAATTTAAGTTCTGGTGCAGAAGTAGCCCCCATCATCAGATACCTGAGAATTAATATCCAAGGAAGCTCAGAGCACCCCAACTCATATATACAGGAATAAAATATCTAAACCAGGCCATGAAATCTGGTAAGAAACATATGAAACGGTTTATGTCATCTCTGGATGCAGCAATATCCCAGCTGAAGCTTTCCAACAAGGTTTGACAGAGGATCAGATTAGGTTCCCAAGCTAAGCATGTATTGGAATCAAGATATGTTAAGATATTGCCCTCCAAATTAATTGGAACTATACCACCTAGAGTGAGTATGAATATAGTAGCCTTAAAACCTGCAAGGGTAAACAAAAACTTGAACTTGAACAGATCCTAGGTACTGGTGGAAATATACACCATACTATCAGTCATTCAGAATACCAATGGACAAGATGGCTCAATGAAACAACATAAATCCCATATTACAAAAATAACCAACTAAAGTACAGCACAAAAACCCAAAGGCCACACATGGAATGGTTTCAGTTCTTTTTTGGAATACATAGGATTGCTATGAAAATTGGTGACAAAACACCAACAGCTATAACAAACCATAACTCAAAGAAAATCCAAAGCACAGCAGCAACTCAAAAACTTATGAAACCATTTGGTTGTGAGGTGAAGGAAGATTTATACAGGCATGCTGCCAATCTACTTAAAATAGGATGCATAAGAGATGTTCCTGACAACAGTGCAAGAAACACTAAAATTTGCAGCATGGCAACAGGAGTTAAATATTTAAATATTTGCAGCAGCTCCCCTGGATTTGGGAAGCTGCTGCAGGAAACAAAGTTTTCAAAATAGAATATTAAAATTAAAATTCTAGCAGCCAGGCCTTTTATAGCCTGTCTGCGGTCTGTGCAGCCAACTGCCAGGACTCTGCACACCCATCCTGCCCACTCCCACCTGCCTTCTCCTGCCAGCTAGTCCCCCACTCCCAGGGGAAAATCCCAAAACAAGAAACTAGAAAAGTAAATTTCACCAAATCACAATTTGGGGGAATTGCTGCCCAAATTATGGAATTTCTAAATGCAGGAGGCGTCAACAAGACCAACTCAGCAGAATTCCATGCCCCAAACTCAATAAAAGAATTATGATGCATGAAGAAGGGACAACAACTATTATACCAATTCAAGTTGGATTTGTCCCTCCATTCCCAGATGCCAATCAACAATGCCAGTCAAGAAGGAGAATTTCTGGTTCTTACAAGCGTCCTGTGTTCCCAATACAATGCTTCCTAATATTTATGTCCCACAGGGGCACTGCTATACAATAAAGATAGATTCCTTGGTGATAGGTTGTGTATAATTGAGTGAAATTACCCCCAATATTATCACATAAAACATCTTAACAGACTTTATCACTAAATAAGCCTTGACACTAAGCTTTTTCACCCCTTTCCAGGAGTTACAAGATAAACCACTTTATCTTCTCTGCTTTAATAACAGCCTGCCTAGGGATTGGTGGCCACCATACCACTTTCAAGCCAACCAGGCCATTCCAAGAACCCGCTGAAGAGGACTACCAAGAGGAGTCAGCACAACTCAACTTCTCTAAACTATGCTCATGGCCCACACTGGTTCTTTCTCACTCTACCATGTTCATAGCTGTATACACTATTACATACTATGTACTTACATATTTTGCCAAGAATTTAGGACAGTTTAACATATTACCAAGGTGTTCTGTTGGTTATTGACAATATAACCAATCATCACCTCCCTTACAGAGGTCCAAGTATCAAATTTGGCCCCCTACCTAGCTAAAATACTTCCGTTTGTGTTGGTTTATTGCAGATGCATAGTCAGAAGTGTAAGCTGAATAAAAGTGTTACATGTGTCTAAATCTGGCATAATATCTGGGAGAATCTGTTGTAAAATAAGTTACTGATCCTTGTTGCAGATTGGGCCGTATGAGAATGCTCATAGTGATCAGCAGACAGTTATGATGGCAATGAGAATCCTGTTCCACTTTAAGTTCTGATATATTGGGCATATCTGATGAATTGATTGATTACTGGTATAAAATCACTCCAGACAAGCTATTAAATTGGCTATGAACAGGTTCTGAAAATTTCATATGCTGCCAAAATGAGTAGACCACATCAATTTTTTTGCATAAATATTGTCCATCCTCTTTTGGCATAAGATGAGGCAGAGATGACAAACCAATCAAATACTGATGTAAGATTGACTGTGATGAACTATTACATCAGTTATGGATTGGGTTCAGAAACTGCAATCTACCACCAAAACAGGTAGCTGCATAGTAATTACCTTGAGTATATGTTATGCATTCCCTTTTGACTTCTGATTGTACAGATTTCCACACATGGCAAGAAAGTGAATGCAAGCCCCACTTCAGTTGCTTAAACATGTCAGTATGTTCCTAACAATGATTCCAGTGCTAACACCACCTCTGCATCCACTGTGCAGCTAAAGACATATATATCTTCTTTTTCCCAATAAACATATACTTTTATACACTTAAATATTTGTCATACAGATGACTACTCTTATCTGTTAATTCCCACAGATAGATAAAGGCTTAAAGCACCTTATCAGTGTAAATCCTTGTAAATAAAGCCTTTCCTACTCCTTCTAAGCAAGCATCCTATAAAGACATACCATGAAGGACAAGAAGGACTGGATTTGCAACAGATCTAAAGGGGCCATGTAGAGCCCAAGTTGGCTGATTCCAATATGAAACTTTTAAACAGGCAGTTATTGGTGTACATTATAATTGTATAAACATATGCAGATAAAAAACTTATAGGGCTAGAGCTGTAAATTAACCTATATAGGTTTAGGATTTTATTCCAATTGCTATGGAGAAGGCACAACAGCAGAGTGGAGATGTAGCCCACACATTCTGTGGTTGAGGAAATCATATGGGTTGAAAAATAGAGTTATTACAGAACAAGCGCTCCCTCAGGAAGATGGAAAAGATACAGGGGATAAAGGAAGAGCGGTAAAGATGCTATTGGGCTGAGAATCTAAATCTTGGCTGATATCTCCTATTCTGTTGAGATTAATGCCAAGGCTTCTGTTTAGGTTATTTGTCTCTTCTTTACCACCTTTGGTTGCCAATATTTCTGAAAACACTGGACCATTCCAGCCCAGACTGGTGCCAGCCTGGAGCTCTCAGTACCAGATTTTGGAATCTTATTCCTGACAATAAATTTATGGTTAAATGAATGATTTAATTGTGCTTAATCATAGCTCCCTCATAATCTCTTTTTATGAAATTGTGTATAAAAGCCCTCAAAGTTATATTGTTCCAATCAATTCAGCCTTCTTCTGTTTGGGACCATCAATAAAAACATTGTCTCCATCCCAGCTGTATATTTTATTGGGAAATAGTAGTTATTGGTGATGGATAAGCTCAAGCTCTGATACAGCTTTAGCTGGGGTTGAAGAATTCTGAAGTATTACATCTTTTATCATATCCCTACCTCCCACAGACCAATGGTTGAGAAGAAAGGCTTAAGAAAGCCCAATTTAAACTCTTGATAGGGTCATAGATAGAAGGAAAAAAGAAACTTGGCCGCAATACTTTAAGCACATCCAGTTAGCCTTAAGAAGAACAAAACAGGGTGCATGGTACTCACCCTTTGAACTGACTTATGGTCATAGGCCAGAAATCAGAGCCCAAAAAAATCAAACCTTTAATTAAGATTTTAAAAGAAAAATTCCCACAGAGACACATAACCACATCCCTGAAGAATTTAGATCATATCAAAGGTGGCCTCCATTAGATGATACCAAAAAGGGGGTTCCCACTCAGAAACCCCCGCTTCTCAAGGGAACTACAGTCTGGATACTATCTGGGAGCTATGAGGAACTTGACCCAGTACACCAAGGCCCAGGAAGAGTGGTACAACCCTGACTAGATAGGGACCCTAACTAATGGAATTTGGAACCCCCAAAGAAAATGTCATCAAGAAATACTATCATACCAGACCTGGAGTGAGAAAAGCATTACTACAGCAAGCTCTGACCGAATTCCCAAAAACTTCAGGATCACTGGGTGATGCCATGAAAACACATACCTGACAGATGTTACTAGACTGCAGAGCAATCTTTAAAACAAGGAGAGTGACAAGCATGGCGATTGCATAACTATCCTCCTTCCCAACTTTCCTTAATTTCAGAATACCTTCAGGAAACCTCCCATGCATCTGGATATATATTGATCCCTTATATGTTCTGCAGTTACTTTACAAGGCAAGTCATGATATTCAATAAAATTATCCATTATTTTTCATCTCTTGCTCCCTCGCAGCATCAACTCGGCATAAGAATTGATTTTAAAGCCAATACTTTAAAACTAAGTACTTTTACAAATCAAATGGTTATGGATTTGATGCTATGTCTATAGGGAATCGGCCTAAGCTATATAATAATGGCCCAAAGGTTGGTTAACTTGAGGCAGTGCCTATTGATTGGATGTATTTTTAGGTTTAAAATAGGTGATTATATTTAATGGATTGTGGGGTGCTTTTTGTCAGTGCAGGGGCGTGGATTAGTTTTGGGGGCTAGGCAAAGTCGTTCAGGACTGCCTGGATGGAGCTGATGGAGCGGAAGCCTGTGAGAGCATTCAGCTTGTCGGTGAGCTCGTGGTCCTTGGCTTGGGCTAGGCTGACTTCGGCGGGGTTGATGTTGTTCTTTTGGATGAAATCCTGGCTGAGATTGCTGGGATGCTTGAGCAGAGGGAATTTGGCGAATGCTTCTTCTGATGAGGTGCTGCTCAGGCGGGTGGACTGGTTGAGGTTGGGGATTTGGTCAAGAGCCGAGTCAAGGTCTGCTTGCTGGAGTTCACCAGAGGAGAATGGGTTGGCTTCAAAGATAGATTTGGCAAGGGAGCGCAGGCGGGAGGGGATGTTGCTGCCGATGATGAGACGAGGGTATTGTGGGTACTGATAGCAAAAGAATTTGGTGCTCTTGTTGAGGGCATCACTTACGGTGGCTCCGTCAAGGCCAACCAATTCATCTCCAGCATCAGCGAGCATCCCATGCCGCCGGCCTTCGTAGCGAGCATTGGGATTGCGCTTCTGCCACTTGTCCCAGATCAGATCCACAAAGGCGTGATGCAAGTAAAACAGGGGGTCGTTGGGACTGTACATCTGCGCAAAGTCACCACTATTGCCTCCAATGGAGTCGTGGGGGCGACCGTGTTTGATTTCAAACTGCACAGCAAAGTCTGAGAAGCTGCGTGCGTTGATGTCGAGAAGAAGAGACTCCGAAGACGAGAAGGCTGACAGGCGACGTCCTTGGTCGAAATCTCGTTTGAGGCAGTGACGCTGGGGATAGCTCATCTGCCAGTTGGCAAACAGCCCGTCACGCACACATCTGCCAGCACCACCATTGCCTCCCATGTACTTGGCACTCAGTACAGGGCTGCGGTGCGGCTCACTGGCATCCAAACTCCAGTCCCAGTAGGGCAACATGACATTGGGGTTGAATCTCTGCAGCTCCTTCTCAAACTTCCGAATAAAGTAGCGGTGCCATGGCAAGAAGACGGGAGTAAAGTGGATTGTATCGGCATTGGTGTTGTGGATGTGCGTAAAATACTCAAATGAAGAAACACTCTTCATGCCCTCCTTACGCTCCTTGTGAAGCTTGTTCACGGCGTCTTGGAAATCATGAAGCTCCTTCTCGCTAAGCTCCCGGATCTCCTTGCGGACTCTTGGATTGCTGCACTGGGCAGTAACAATGCCAACATTTATTAAAACGTTAAAAAACTTCATGTTAACAATTCACTATAGAACATATCTTAAATACATTTACTATGCTGTTGTACTGCATTAATATACATATTACTTCACAAGTTTGCTCAAATATCGCTTGCTCGTTGTAAATTTTAATACAATTTATGTTTCTCATTGCCTGTCTACACTGACTTTCATATCCCAAAACCATCATCCAAGCGTTGTTATTGAAGTTGCCCATTTAAGAAATCAAACCTTAAACCCCAAACTAAAATAACCTTTCATCTCCGCAGCCAACATCTCTTCAGCTTCTGATTGGATCGCCAAAGTTTCGCAGCTGTGTCCAGCCTTGACCGGAAATCAATCCCCGCCAGGTTCCAAAGAAATCTCCGTCGCTTATAAATCCTAAACCGAGCTATCATCTAAAACGATGAGGCCATATTTAGATTCCCAGCCCATAGCTGGTGTTTCTATCTACACCATATGGCTCATTATTTATTAGGTTAAGCTAAGGCGCCAGCTTGAGCATTTTAAAGCCTTTTAACTGTTTTGGTCATAAGCTTAAATACTTTTTGAACATTAATATAATGCACAGTTCATTGAAGATTTTTTACGCGCAAAATATATGAATAATAAAAATAAGTTTTACCCCTATTGATAGTCTTTTCTGCTTAAACCCTTTTTATCTATCTTGATAAGCTAAGAATCAAATATATGGGTTGCATGGGAGAGTGATAGCAGCCCTAAAGCTATAATTGCCCTTGTCCCATATTTGGCTCATAAATTGATTAATCAGTTATTTTTAGATTTTTTTGTTATTTTTAAAAGACCATTTACCCCATGTGGTATAAAAATATTTGTAATGTGTCCAACTTAATGAACAAACATACTAATCTTTAGTAGTACCAGATCTCCTTGTTTCTCTGTAATCTTTTCAGAACTTTGCACAATAATTTATTTTGGAGTACTCCTTAACATCCTCAAATGTCAAAGATGAAACATAGAGCTCACCATCTTTCATTAAATAAGAAAGGTTAACATAAAAAGCCTTGACTTCAAGCCAGTTTTCAGGCCTGGATTTTCTATCATAGATGTAAAAAAATATTTTTTGAGAAACTTCAGAATCATTTACAACTAGGCAGTTGGCCCATCCAGGGACAGAATTAAATTTGAATTTAACAAATCAATTAAATATATTTTATTGTATTTTTAGGCTTGGATTACTTATCACATGTTTAACTAAATTTTTTTATTTAATTGCTCTATTAAAAGGTAATTTTAATTATATTTATTTAAATTTAAAATTAAAATTGTATATCCAATTATAAAAAAATTAAATATAAATAAGTATAGTATCACTATTAAGTTTAGTAAAGCTAAGCTAAGCTGATTATTTTGATATTTAGCATTTGATTTTTAAATCTGTAAAAATTTAGAGCTGATCTGCAGCTTTAAAATAAGCTATTAAACATCAAAATCATCTTATTATTCACTGAGATACATTGGTTTTAGTTTTTTAGTGTGTATTAAAAGTAAATTTAGATAATATCAAATTGAGTCTGGGTCTTTGATAATGATGTAAACCTGATTCCAGCGCTTAACTATATACTTCAGCATATAGAGCAGCTAGAGCTACAATAGTTTTAAAACCTATGGCAACAAGCAAAAATAGTTCAGATTTAAACAAAAATAGCTAATCTGTAAACTAAATTAAAAATCAATGAACTTATATTAATTTACATTAGATTTGGGTTAGTTTCAATTTTGTTTACAGTAGTTTTAAAAGCTACAGCGACAAGAAAACAATCCAGATTTAAAAAAAATGAACTCTTATTTAAACAAAATTAAAAATCAATGAATTTATATTGATTTACAATATATTTGGGTTCATTTCAATTTCTCTTGAATCTGAATTCATTTCGTTTAAATCTGAGTTCATTTTGTTTGTTGCCATAGATTCTAAAACTACTGTACAGATTAGCTATTTTTGCTTAAATCTGAGTTCATTTTGTTTAAATTCAAACTATTTTTGCTTGCTGCCACAAGTTTTAAAACTACTGTATCATGTTTGGTACCATTTTGATTGGAAACATCTGAAAATTGATTTATGTCCTCTAATTTCATGAAAATCATTATATTGAAATATACTTTATCATAGCCAGTTTACTCCACTGATGTTCTTTTGGGATGAAGCTGTTGCAAGCAAGGTTTACTCTGAAACAATATGCTGCCATTTGGATCAGCTGATGCATCCAAGTGGAATATTCTTTTAATTTGCTTTGGAACAGATAGATCCAAAATTTTCTAAACCAATCATCTCTTACTTTAAACTAATATTTATATTTGTAATTAGAACTGTATTGATTTAAATTGTTTAAGCTCTCTTTTCATCAGCCAATTCAGTCATCAGCAGAGGTTAAACATCCAACCATATAAAAGCATCTCAAACAATTGCTGCTTCCTTTCTAATTTTAATCCACCCATTCTAGATTCAGACAATCTATACAGATTAAACCTCTTTGATATGGCTTTATGAGGTTAGCCAATAGTTTGAAAATCAAGTAGCTATTTACAAATTTATATAGGTTTCAGTAGCTTATATTTCAGCTCAACATAATTTAGACCACACTCCACTTTTTTATCTGTGTACTTTCAAAGATGCATCTAAGGGATTGAATGTAAGGATGAGCCAGATTGAGCTTTTGTCTTGACAATCAACTTTTAAAATAAAATTTAACTAAAAATCAATTCAGTCAAATCCCTTACCGCTTGAGCCCAATTGAGGTGACACTACAGACAGACAGACTCCTTTTATATATTAGCTAACTTGTTGTCAAGTTTATACTTCTGAGAAGTATAATAAATGATAAAAGGGAAAATTAAGAAGAGAATGATACTTTGTTTGATAGGAGTTTGGAGTATTATATAGTATTATGAGAAGCCAAATACTATCCATGTACATCATGGCATTCATGGGGCTTGTCCAAGTAGTGTTCTGCTTAGGACTCAAAATGTTTGATTCTGTATTAAATGAGTGGATGATAAGAGTGTTGGTGGGTTACGCCATCTAGAAAGACGCCATCTTGAACCATATCCCGGGTTTCTGGCTAAACTGCGCCAGATACCTTAAAATATTGATAAAAGCCCAAAAAATTTCAAAAACTATAAAAAACATATGAATAGAATCAAAATCATCCAAGGATTCCAAATCTGAAATAAAAATGTGGGGTCAGCTAATACTAACTATAATGTGCAAAGCTCCAAAGTCAACACATCCTAAAACAGTGATATTTTTGTATTAAATTTTAACTCTATATTAAAAAGACATATACTGAAAATAAAGTTAAAATCAAATATTTGAAAGAAAGAAATTTATTGTTAAAGGAAGTGAATTATACATTAGATCCAAGGGCCATGAAAATTCCTTTGAGATGGGTAAGGCAGCCTTCTCTGGTGTAATAGGCTAATAACTCCTTGGTAACACTTGCAAACTTGACCTGCTGGCCAGCATGCTTGGATATAACAGCTTTGCCTTTGAAATCCTGAGAGTATAGCTGATCTTCATGAGTATGTTGAACCTTTATCTTGTTGACAATCACATTGAACATGGGCTTTTTTACCTTAACCAGGTGGGAAAATTGATGTGCCAACCTTCAAGTGATGAGGTGGTCTTAGTTTCACCTTCTTTGACCTGCTTATAGCAGTTCCAATTTCTCAAGTTGTTGCCCTTGTGGATGCAGCAATGTTCCTGGAATACACCCACCCACTGGTGATCAAAGTAATGGATGAAAGGAGCAAATGCTTCTTGGTTCTCAATAATGTAATTATCAATAAGAAGCTTGCCATAAAAAGGTTAACCTCCTCTTTTCTGACCATGCCCGGAGCAGCAAAGCAATTGAAGATCTTTCTGGCCTCCTTTGTGCCATCCTTGAATACAAGCTTATTGAGGGCTGGGGGTTTCACCAGGCTCTTGCGCAGAGCCTGGTGGTAGTGAAAGAAGCAGCCTTGGGGCCTGCTCCTATTCACCTTGATAAAGGTGTTGGTCTGTGAAGCCTCAAAGTCAACCATTAAGATGGTATGGTAGGAAAGGGACTCTGGTGTCTTTCTGGTTGTGGCCTGTTGCTCCTGGGTGGTCTCTGGGCTGACCTTCTTCTTGTGGCCCCTTTTGTCAGTTGGCTCTTCTTCAAGTGTGGGCAAGATGGCATCCAGTTTTTGCTTGAGTATATCCAAAGCGTGAATTTAAGTCTCCTCCCTTTTATTAAGGAGAAAGAAGAAAACAAAGGGGATGGTGTGTTCATTGAACTGACCATGGATGGACCAAAGCTGATAAAATAGCTTTGGACAAGAGGCAAAAGTCCCATTGGCAAACCAGATATCACACTTTAGAAGGTGTACAAGATCCTCTTGTATTGAAAAGCACAAAATAAGGTTTGGTAATTCTTGCCCATTGTTGTGTAGCAGAAAAAGATTCCCAAGCATGGTAGTCTTCTGGACTTCCAAAAGTACCAGCTCATCAATGCTTCTAGCGCTGACGCCAATATTGGCATCAATTGACCATTGATCAGTCACATACCATTGGAGTCTGGTCTTTTCTCCAACCTCCTCTCTCTGATCCTCATTCAGGTAAAGGAGAGCATGCGTTACCAGCTCAGTTGAAGTCATTTTCTTGTTGAAAGGAATGGCTTGGCAAAGGTACCAGCGCATAAGATAGTAGAGGATCATATCAGAGCCCAAACAGTCATGCTCAATGGTGAGCTCCTTGACTTGGGTAAACCCAATTGTAGCTAATTTTGTAGGGAAGCCCAGACTATCACAGTGGTAGTGATGATGCACCATGTTTTTTTCTGGTCATTGCAGGTGAAAAAAGCTGTCTTTGACAAAGCCAGCACCCCCCTTCTTGGTCATAATAGGGAAAGAGTCAGGAAAAAAAGTTGGGACTTTGAATTGCCCATTGTCATTGCAGATATTGGCAAATGAATGTAAGTCCCACTCTAGGATGGGCTCCTCCTCTGAGGCTGCAAAACAATGGTCACCAGAGTTTTTTTGAAGACTCTTTCATTATCATCTTCACCATTGAAGTGGATGTGCTTCTCCTGGGGATCAGAGGGGGAGTAGACAAAGGGAGAGAAGGGAGGGGTGGGGCTATCAGCCTCAGGCTCAGGGATGGTGTGGGGGTCTTGGCAGGCGTTTTTTCTTTAGGAGGCTGATTGGAGAGGATAGCCTTGATGCTTTCCTGCCTGAGCAGGAGCAGCTGTGCTCTTGGGAGCCTTGGGGGTAGTGTTGGTGGTAGGCTTGGGAGGCATCTAAGAGTGAATTTGCGTCAGAAAAGTTCAAATTTTGGGACAATTTTTAAAGAGAAAAATGAGAATGTGTTAAATATAAAAAGTAGTCAATATTTTTACATAGAATTGTAGAGAAACTCTCAAATTATATACCTACAAAGATTATGTTTTCTATTTTTAAAAAGTAAAAAAATTAGTAGCACAAATATGAAAAACTTTGATTTTTGACTGAAAACTTGCAAGTAAAATGGTGTTTTTGAGATGGTGCAATTGAGATGCCGTAGCTCAAAAATATAGTGATTTTAATCATTTTTTATATTAAATTAAGAAATCTATGGTGGAGCTACCTCAACTGGACCAAAGAGTAAAACTTGAATATTTTTAAAGCTAGCTTATACAACTGGGGTTAAAAAGTACCCAGTTGTTTAGAGGAGATCAAAATATATGTATGCAAAGTTTTGGACGGTTTCTTACATTTTTTAGTTTAGTGAGATTTGGCGCTGAATTGTACTTTTTAAAAGTAAAAACAGTTGATTTGTGATGGCATGCTCTTTATAGTGTACTATGACACCATATGTTAAAACAGGTTAAATTTAGTACTACATTGGTGGGCACCACTCCTATTGGATGCTTAGAAGCTTAATAGATTTTGTAATGGGTGCATTTTTCACAACAGAAACACCCTCATTACTAAATAAAATCAGTAGTAAAACATTGTATTGTTGAAACCCAAATATCAAAGTTCATACCATTATAAGGAATAAGGCTAGCATATAGAACATGGTTTTTTGAATGGCTGTATTATAGTGGGTAGTAATATATAAGTGGTGCTAATTTAAGTTGATTTATTATAGGGAGTATTAAATTAATACCATACTTTATTCCCAATTAAAAAGTGAAAGGCTTGGATTTATCACATAAAATTATGATTGTATAGACAAACAAAATCAAAGATAGCGGTGCCACACCATTTCAGTAAAGGTCTAGGCGCTGCAGCGCCAACTGAAAATTATTCCAGGTGCCGCCTTGCAAGTATTTTAGTTGCTGCGGCGCTGCTTTTTAGTGGGTTGGATTTTGTCATTACAATTATAAATCTACTACTGATTCAAAAAATCTCTTTTTAATTATTCTATTGAGACTAGTACTTAGAAGTATGATTAATAATTAAATTAACATTTTGGGGATTCAAAAATGGCGCTGCAGCAGCGCTTGATGTAAAAGTAAGGCGGCACTTTGGCATCCAAAATATTTGCAAGGCAGCGCCACGAGCGCCTGGAGTTTTTTCTGGGTGGTGCTTTATGTATAATAGGGACAGCACAGCGGCGCATGTCATTAGGTATTATGCAGTGATGATCCAAAATTTACTGCCAATTGAATATATATAAATTTTATATTATAAATTTATGACAATGAGGTTGTAGTAATTCTATTCTATGAGCTCTGTCATGATTGGCATCATTGATTTTATACTGCTAATTTATGGAGTTGGCTGCTGTAATCCTAACCCGTGGGCTCTATCATAATTAGCATCATTGCTTGGTCAAAATTTCCAACATATCCCCCCACTTGACCAAACACCACTTTCTTTCTTCACCAGATGAATCCAAACTCCAGCAGTAACAGCAACAACAATATGCACCAAGCCTACAACAAGATGATGGCTTCAATGGACAAAGTGGAGCGTAGCACTTTTCAAAAAATGCTGTGCTCAGTTTGTATTAGCTTCTTGAATCAACTTTGGGCTAGTGACTCCCAGTTTTGCAAACAGGACTGTGCAACCACCATAGCTGGCTCTGAGCATAGTACTGTGCCAAACTCCAGCGCTGTAAGGAATTCCATACCTTACACAAATACAAAGACAAACATAAGGATTCTGGACAAACCTCAAAACCAGAAAACTGCATTTTTAAATGCAGATTTAAGAACTAAGTTGGATAACAGAACTATTAATTTAATTGAGCCAAAAACACATTCAAAATTGATAAACAAATGTGTTTTAAGCAAAAATAAGCACAGAAGCAAAAACAATTGTAAAAACCCAGAACAATATATAAATTCCACTTTAAAACTGGACATTAAGGCTTCAAACAACCATTCCAACAACTGTAACAAATCAGCATTAAATTTTGGCTCCAAAAACCATAGTACAGCCAATCAATCACAAATTAAATGTGTAAACTGCCCAATCCAGACTTTCAGGGACCTAGAAGGCCAATCAAACCCAGAGGACTACCCAAGCCACTGCAATACTGTACATACAGGTCCAGATACCATCCCCAACCTAAGTGAGGTACAATACTGCAATACAATATTTCAACCTGCCTCTTCTTGCATTGCAGCCTGAAGCTTGCTGCAGGCCTGCAAGGCAATACTTCTACCCCACACTTGCAGGTTGGCCTGGTAAACTCTATGATCCATTCCCCAAATTATTTCAGTATTTAAACGGAATATTTTCCCTTGAGCTAAGTGCTCTAATAATTTCTTATTTCCTATCAACCCAATAAATCTATATTCTCAATTCTAAACACTTGATTAGTAGATTATAAAGGCTCCCCCCAACAACATGAAGTTCATCTTCCTTGTATGGACTTTGTGTGTGTTAATCAATTATGGACAAGAAAATGTTAACTTCAAAAAACCCTGAACCAACTCCTACTGATAAATCTGAAGACTCAATTTGGTATTGTTTTGGTCTGTGTTGAAGACATGCTCCTTATGTTGAAACAGCTTGATTCCCACCAAACATCCACCCCAAGGCCCCCTGGTTGGTCTTGGGGTACACCAGTGTGTATTATCTTCTCAATCACTTCACTCCCTTCTTGGGAAGATTCCGTCTATTTGGTCACCTTCTACACATGCTAACAACAGGAAATCCAGTAGGTTCCACTCTGATCAAAGTCAACTTGGGAGCTCTTCTCCATTCAATTGGGGAAAAGCTTCCTAATGAGTGGATCCCTGACAAGCGCTGGGGATTTCCCTGATGAGGACTCAATGTTTGAGGAGCCTCTTCCTGTCAGAAGTGCGCCTCCCAGTGGCAATCCTTCTGGTGCTCAGCACCCCTTTCCTCAACGCCTTCCCTCTACTGGTGCACCTCCCCCTACCCCATCTGCCATGCTCTGCGCCCAACGCAACTCTGACAATGTGGTGGTGGACTACCCCAACCTTCTTAGCAAGTTTGGGATCTGCCACCATGAGGAGACAATGCCCAGCTTTGTACAGACACTGCATTCTGATGAGGATACAATGACCCTAATTCAAGCAGGGGAGTTATACCACAGCTGCTACAATGCCTCCTGCTTGGCTGCCAAGGTGTGTCTAGGGCTGCAGTCAGCTATCTTGCTTCCCAGTGAGATCTCTGCCCAACACACTCATACCATTGCCATACACAATGAGTATATTGACAAGGTAGCTCAAGTTTGAGCTCTAGAGCTTGTGGCAGATCCCAGCTTTCACCAGACCTTAAACTTGCCCATCCAAGCTAACACCAACTGTTGCTTCTCCACCACGTTCAAGGTGTTTCTTCAGGGAGTTGATACTGGCAATGCTTCTTTGTACCTTTCTTTGGCTGCTGCAACTTGCCACTTTATGTGGTATCCTCCTGAGAGTTGCCAGCCTGGATACGTTGGTTGTTGCTTGGAACATTACTGCTCCTTGGCTTCCCAGCTCTGTGTCCCCCTACCTCTATCATATTCCTACATGGAAGATGCTTTCATGAACTGCTTCACCATAGGTGCTGCATTCTCTGCTTGTGGTGGCTGGGGCTGTTTGGTGCTAGTTAGTCAGATCTGTCTTCCCTTGTCTAACTGGTCTTCTATGTTGCACAACTCCCAGTTGGCCTGGGCCCAAATACTGGTGATCCTGGACCACATGCACCAGCACCTGGACAACAACTTCTTTACAATCTCCACCCATGAGCTCTCAGTGATCACTATTCAGTGCCCTGCCAAGCATCCCTTCCCCATCAACCATCAGGCCTCTCCTCACGCCACGTCTTCTGCTCAGCAGCATGGAGGCGCCTGCAACACAAGGGATCAATCCCACTGAGCCTGCCTGTTGCTTTTCTTGCAATAAACTTCTTTTGCTTGTCCTCTTTTTTATTGTTTCTATTATTTTTTAGTTCTTATTTATTATTTTAAGTTTTTACTTATTGTAGTTATCTTCTAAATTTAGTGCTTATAAAAATATTATTTATTAGCGGAGTTTGTATGTTGGGGATTTAAATCTTGCACTGCCGCAGCATAAAATATGTTTGCAAGGCGGCGCAGCAGCACCCAAGACTGTTACAAGTTGGCGCTGCAGCACTTTTTGTTTTTTTAAGATGGTGCAGCAGCGTTTTAAGCTGGGTAGTTTTGCAGTTGAATTCACTAAGTTTTGATAACCTTATTTTGATAACAGACTTTTTATTTTTATTCAAGATAGCATTTTTGTGATGCAGTTTTTTATGATGGCATATTTAGGGTATTTAAAAAGTGTTTCTATACTCAAAAAATCTTATTTGGGTTAAAACTTTTTATTTTGATTTGAGATAGCATTTTTGTGATGTGGTTTTTTGATATGCTGTATTAGAAAACAATATGTAAAAAATAACTATTTAATAATTTTTATTAAGTTTTTTTATTTTGCTGATGTAAATCCCAATGTCATCTCAAAAAAATTTCAAGATGGTGTTTTCAAGATGGCGTATTGCACCAGAGTGTCACTGACTTAATGATTAGTTAGGGAATCATTTGGGGAGTTACTTGGGGAATTGCTTTCCCAAGAGGGAGTAATTGAAGATGTTGCAACACCATAAAACCCTTTTCCCCCTTCTCTCCTTCAAAGCTCATTTTGAGAACATTTATATTTTTTATAAGCATCATTTATTTTCCTTTTGTTTAAGTATTCTAGATACTGTAGATTCAGAACCTGTTCAGAAAAAGACAGGATTGTCAAATTCTTTTGCACAAACTCAACAATTTAATAAAGTAATTTTCATCCCAGAAAAACTTATTTTTTTATATAAAATGATGAAAAATATTCCAGTAATTTGGTGAGTTTACACAAAAAAATTGGAAAATCTTGCATTTTTCCCAACAGGTTCTGAATCTACAGTAATACACCAAAATAATCATCAACAATACTTTTGCCATGACACTCTACAAATCTATTAAACTTAATTGTTCCTTTTATAATTCTAGGTACCTCTTTAAAAAGATAATATAAGTATTCATAAGATCTGGAATTATTAATATTATCAGTCCAGACTTTTGTCTTTTCAATATTATTAAATTTATCTTTTTAAGGAGACTTATCAAACACTGACCTGAAAGCAAAGAGTCATGAAATAATATTTCATACAAAAGGTTGTGATACTCATATTTAATTTTCTCATTTCCTCTAAAAGCAATTAAAAACCTAATAAAGAAATAGGTACTTTCTGATAAAAAGCATTTGTCTCTATAGTACCTCCACTTATTTTAAAATATTATTTATATCTAATTGCTATAACACAGGAATTACTAACAATATTATTGATATCCCTAATATGTTCTTTATTTCAATGATTATAAACCATTTAATGTAGGCCAATTGATACCAACTTTTCTTAAATAGATTCTGGCAATGGTAACCCTTTGCACTCAAATAGTTCTTCTTTTTTTCTAATGATTTTTTAAGTTGCAAATGTTACACCTATCAGTTTGTTTTTACTTTTAATTATATTATTGGGAATCAGCTTATAGTAAGTGGGAAGTAAAGTAGAAATATTATTTTTTGTTCTAATACCTTCATAAATTTCCTTTCTTGTTCTTGATAATAGTTTTTTTTCTAGTTGAGTGTCAACTCAATTATTTTTGTATTTATTCATAGATTAAACCAGGTGATCTTTTAGTGAATTGGCCGATTGGAAATAAATTATTTAATATATGTCTTAAAATATCTTTTATGTTTTCTTTTTGGCTGGATCTTTTTCCTTTTTGTTTTTTTTGAATTTAATTATACTTTTTTAGAATATGAATGCTCATTTTTTCATTTTAAAACCATGATCACAAATCTCTTTCAAAGTGTAGCTTGATTTAACCAATGATTTTAGGGCAGGAAGATCCTTGGCAGGGGATTCTGACATTAATTCCTTTATGTTGTTAAGGAAATCATTTGTATTAGAATTTTTTAGGACATATAAGAAGTTAATTTTTCCAAAGTCAGTTTCAATAAGAAATGTTTAACAAAAGGCGTTAGACTGTTGCCAGCAGTAAAAAGTAATGCTTACTTGAGCATAAATATTCTTTCTTGTTTAGTAGAAGCCCTCAATGAGAAGAAGGGTGATATTTGAGATGTAAACTTGATAGGCTTCATAAGGATAGTGGCTGGGTTCCTTTTCTTGATTTTATACAGCTCTTGCTTTGAAATAGATAGGCAGTTGTTAAGATTGTAAATTCTGACAATTCAATTCTAGCTATTGCATGATTTCTGCTATTCCCAACTTGCCCTAATTCCAGAATATCTTCCAGATTCCCTCCCAAGCATCTGGAAATACCCTAATCCTCTTTATGTTCTACAATTGCCTTATGAGGCTATCTAACATTTTCCAATAAATTTGTTGTATTTTCTCTCTACCTTGCTTCCCCACAGCATCACCTTGTCACTGGTATCAGCATATAGAACAATTTTTTATGCCATGCCAAAAGATAGAAATCATACCCCACTCAAGGCATACCAAAAAGTGGTGTTGGCCACCAATAACCAAGCATTCAACACTGAAGAATGTCAACAGCTTTTTATACCCTTAACAATCAACACAGATATCCCCACATGATACACTGTATATAATAACTATATAATGCCTTGCTGTATGGCACACACCTTAAGCCACACAACCACACTCTCAGGTATGTTTGCCTCACAAGTGAAAAACAGCAATGGTCAAACTGGCCCCAGCAATACCAACTACTTTGGAATTGTAAACCTTTCAGGCAAAAAAAGATAATGTAACTAACTGGTTGCAAAATACAGCAGCCAAACTTCACACAAACAAATTCCCCAGGAAATATGAGTACAAGAACTAGGGAAGTGCCTCATTGAGGCTGTCACCAATTGGTTTACCACCTGGGTGGACAATAGACCTGACAACCAATTAGAAAGTAAGAACAGCTTCAATGGAGAGCTTTAAAATGAATTAAAGGCAGTGAAAACAATCCAAGACATTGTAATAACCAAGCAATCTTTTTCACAAAATCACTACTACAGCATATGCTCAATAATATGAGGATATCTACTGCAAGATGATCAACCCAGCACAGGCTGATGATTTTCACAAAATAAACTCATTCTTGAACAGAATAAAACCATTTATTGTCAACCTCATATTTCCAGAGGCAAACACATCCATACCTGCCTTTATTGCAGAGATCAAATTGTGCAAAACACATCTATACACATAAAAATAGAAACAACAACATAAATGGTTCCAAAAACGCCAAAAAGCTCTCAAACAACAATGGTAACGTGAACAACAACCAAAATAAACATCAAAAAATGGCTTTCCAAGAACCAACAGCTTCACTTTAACCAATTCCACTGAAGTGAACAACATTCGAAATATTGAACGTTGTAACACAGAGCCCTATATTTCAGACGTTGAACTCTTTGAAGATAAAGAGGTGGGATAAGGCCAGGAAAGTCAGCAATATGTGCTACTGTCCTCCCCCAAACAAACAAAAGGTTAAATCACATCTCTAGGAATGCAGCCTCACATATTCCACAAACCCCCCAGTTCACTACTTTTATGTCTATTAAAATAAAAAAGATCCCAACTTATAGTTTACCTATATACTTTCCTTTCTTAGCCTCATAAAATCATGCTTAATTCTGTAATACAACACTCCATGGTCAAAAAAGACTTTAAAAGCCTACAGACTCACTGTATTTAAAACGAATTTCAAATACACAATAATGGCAGACAATTCCATGATACTCCTAGAATAAGAAATAAAACCCTTCAAGATGGACTTAAAAGGTGTCAAAAAACTTCAAAGGCTTAGTTATGGATGAGATAAACTATGGCATTGTAGCAGTAATGGGCTGGTTTGCAAGGGTAAACCCCAGCATGTTCTGGAAAACCAAAACCTCACAACAAACTGTAATGATGCCAACTTTAACACTCTAAATGAACCAAATGATCTCATACTGAGAGACTTTATACTTTGAAAAATTCATATACTCAGATGACTCTGAAAAACTTACACAAAATAGTACTCTTCACTTAATGAGATACAAACAAAAAAAACAATCTCAATAAAACTGTACTGACTTAAATTCATGTCAAAACAGCATAATCAACCCAACAGCAAGGTTCCAAACAAGCGGGTTTGTGACCCACAATCTGATTCCCTGGCCACTCAAAGCCAGAATAGGAAGTCAACTTGAATTACAAAATCCAACAACATGAACAGATGATGATCCCTTATGGTGGATACCTCGCTTTGGCGCTTGACTCATTACCAGGATCAAGCCACCCCCTTCACCATCCAGCTGTGTGATCAACACAATCATGTTCCTGTTATCCTTGATTCACATTGACTATATAATCACTATCTCTCAATAAAGATTATTATCTAGCTTCTAAATATTTTCCCCCTTGTAACTCTGCTAAAACAGCACAGTTACAACATTGGTAGCACAGGTAGGTTCTCCATCCTACCTTATCTTGAAAAAATTCTGCCTGTTGCCTGCACTCACCACGGCCAACAAATCCTTGACAGAATTATGTCTGGCCTCTAGCCTGACTGGACCCTGTACACCCCTGGTGCTAAGATACCTGATGGCTTTTTCCTGTAACAGAAGACAGTGATTCCACTACCTGCCTTCAATGCCATGTCTGCACAGAGACTCTTTCAAGCTCCCTTCTCCATTCTGCAATCAACCAACAAAAACACCATGCCCACCTACGTAGCCAAGGACTTTGAAGAACCCCTTGGAACCTTTTGCCAGGACCAACAACAACAAAGCTGCCACATGGATCTAGTCTGCCCAGAGCAAGCTGGCCCAGATGGAATGTCTGCAGCAGTTTTGGATTGCGGAAATCTCTATCCGCCTGACCCATGACGCTGGCACCTTGTGTGACAAGTTGCACAAGGAGCACACCAACAAGAACTGGGATACCTTCAAACAAGACTTCTTGGCAAGATTTGTGCTTAAGGATACGCGCTCATGATCATACGCCAAGTAAAGAACCTAACCCAGACAGGCACTGTGAAGGAACTCACCTGCGCCTATGAGGAACTCCAACTTCATGCACCATCTGACATGGCCTTTGACACCCCAGCCACACATCTCATGTACTACAACGCCCTCAAGTTGCATGTGATGAAGCACGTGAACCTGGACCAGGTGACCAACCTACAAAGCCTGTACCAAAAAGCAGAAAAAGTGGAACAAACCTCTCACGCCCTTCATAAGGCACAAACAGGAAAACAAGAGAGACTCAAGGATTCCCACACAAGCAGGCGCTCCACTTGACCACCCCCTGGAAACAACGGGAATAACACCAGCCCTAAGCTCACAAGCTCAAACAGACATGGGAATTCAAACAATGGCCAGTTAATCATACCTATTTCCGTATCATTGCCACACAAGGTAATCAAGATGAGTGAAAAGCCTGGGGAGAGCATTAAGCAAGCCAAGCTCTCCCCAAACAACTCCTGACTTGCCCAATGATGAGTACCGCCCCAAGGACGTGGACCAATGCCCAATGATCCAAGTGCCCTTGGAGGACCTGTTACTGTACAGCATTGCCAGGCATCCCAATAAACTGATGTCCTATCCTTTCCGTTTTTGCAGTTACACAGGCTCAGAACTCCTGGATTTGGGTGCAGATTTAACCCCAGTCAACAGGACTTTGTGGACAAGTTCAAGCTAACCACTAATAATTTGCGGATTAAAAACGTGGTCCTGGCTGATGAACACCACATTGCTGTGACAAGGGAAACTGCCCCCTTCTCTGTCATGCTTGAGAACCTCCACTCCACCATCCAAGGTCCTGTCATTGACTTTCCAAAGTTTGACATTGTACTGGGGTTAGACTAGTTACAAAAAAACAATCCTCACATAGAATGAGCAACCTCAGTGTTGACCATCAAGCATGAGGGTGTCAACCACCAGATCTACCCTGACTCAGTGGACCAACTCCTACACAACCACGTCTTTGTGCGCATCAAAGAGACCCTGGACAAAAAGGAAAACCTGAAGGCAATTGACTGGGACTCCTGCCAGTACAAGATCATACACTTCAAGGATCACCAGGATACCTCCACGCCTCAGGACCGCAAAGTTGTGGCCCACCATCCAGAAATCTTCAAGGAAGCGCTGCCCGGGCTGCCCCCAGAGAAACACATTCAACACTCCATCTAACTCAAAGGAGCTTTACCCAAAGCATGTCCTATCTACAGGTTGACCCCAAACAAAGATGATGCCCTACACGCCTACCTCAAGGAAGCATTGGAGAAAGGACTTATCTGCCCCTCAAAGTCTCCTTTTGGGGCCGCCTTATTCTTTGTGGCCAAGAAGGACGGTACCTTGCATCTGGTCACAAACTAACAAGCCCTAAACAAAGTTAGCATCAAGAATTGCTATCTACTACCAATTTTGACAATCTCTTCAACACCTTGGGAGGAGCCACAGTCTTCTCCAAGATTGATCTGACTGCAGGCTACAACCAGATTTGCATTAGGGAGGAAGACATCCCCAAAACAGCCTTCCACACTAAATACAGCTCATACAAATGTGTGGTGCTCAACTTTGGCATGACAAACGCCCCATCCACCTTTGTGACCTTCATGAACAAAGTATTTGCGCCACACATAGGCAAGCATGCCCTAGTCTACCTGGATGACATCATTATCTACAGCCCCTTGGTGGAACAGCACCACAAAGACCTAGAGACAGTCTTTGCTACCCTGGCACAACACAAACTGTTGGCCAAGTCCTCTAAGTGCCAGTTCTTCCGCAAGCAATTACCCTTCCTGGGGCACATAGTCTCAAAGGACGGCATCAAACCCAAAAGTCAAAAGATACAGGCCATCTTCAAGATGCCACCACCCAAGGATAAGTTGGAACTCCACAACTTCTTAGGAATGGTGGCCTATGTACGCCACTTCATACCTGACTGTGGCGTTTTGACTGTCCTTATCCGCTATAACAGGCGCCTAATCCAAGTTTGTGTGGACCCCCTAACATGACCTCTGTTTCAGAAGCCTCAAGGAGAAGCTCACAACAGCTCCCATCCTGCAATACCCCAAACGTGACAGGGAGTAACAAATAGAAATCAACACCTAAGATGCATCCATTGGGGGAGTACTACAGATCAAAAATAATGACAGTGACTTCCTGCCTGTAACTTATGAATTGCAAAAATTGACAGACGGTGAGTGTCAATACCCTATCCACAACAAAGAACTGTTGGCTATTGTACACTACCTAGTCAAATGGCATTGCTATCTGGAACAACAGGAAAAATTCACAGCACTAACTGACCACAAACACTCATATGTTTCAAAACCCAAGTGAATCTATCTTGTTGCCAAGCCTGCTGGATGGAGCTCTTGGAGAGATTCAACATTCTCATACAATATAAACCTAGGCCCAAGCTTGCCATGGCAGACGCCCTCTCACACCTATATGTCAGTGCCACAAGAGGGGAAAATGGGCTTGACCCAGACTAGCCTCTCCTGGTACTACAAACAAAGAATGAGGGTTTCCCCCCTGGCACAACTGACATAACAAAGGAAACAGTTATCAAAAATGAACACCTATTTGCTGACTTGTACGGGACCCTGCACAGAAAAATGTCTGACAGCACTACCATTCCCTATATCCCCACACACCAGCAGGTAGACACCATCCTACGCTATCACAGAGACCTCAGGCACACCAAGAGCTAAAACCTATATGAGTTCCTTAAGCACAAGGCCTGGTGGCTAACCTTATATTGTGACATTCAAGAAGTCCTAGACCAATGTGATGTATGCAAAATGTTTGCCAAAAGCAAAAATCCTCCAAATTCAGTACTACTCATCTGCACACAACTACCCTTCAAGGTATGGGCCCTCAACGTTGTTGGTCCCATGCCAGGGAAACACAATGATAAGAAATATATCATCACCGCCATAGACTTTGCTACAAGATGGCCAGTATCCCAAGCAGTAAGGGCGCACACTGGCAATGACGTACAACAATTTATTGGTAAGGAGATAATCAGTAAGTTTGGAAAGCCAGAACTCATGATAGCCAATGGAGGGAAAGAATTGACCTCCAAAACCACCAACATCTACCTCACTAAAAATGGGGTCAAACATACTGTAACAATGCCATACCACCAACAGGCCAATAGACGTGTAGAGCAGCTAAATGGCATCCTTGTGCAAGCCTTAGACAAACTCACTGCCAGGAGACCTGAAGACTGGTATAAGCAGCTACCATCTGTGCTACCTGTGTTCAAAACCCAAGTGAAAAGATCCATCAGAAAAAGCCCTTTTGAGTTGGTATACAGCATACAGCCAAATATCATTAAAGCATTGACAGGAACCAAACTGGAAATCCCAAGTGAAGTACCCCTGCGCTCAGACCCTCAAGTTATAGAGGCCAACAGCAAACAAACAGAAAAGGAAAACAAACGTCTGCAAAAAGCTTTTGTCCCCATCCAAGATAGACACAAAGTTGGGGACAAGGTTTGGGTCATGAACGTTGATAAAAGCAAACTACAATCCAAGAAAGGCTCAGGAAGCGCAAACAAGACAAGACCCTACACCATGATTGCCTGAGACCCTGCAAAGCAAGACAAAAACAACACAAAACTGCCCTGCCCACCACATAACAACAATTAGTCAGTATGGCACATAGGCTCCTGACAACCTCCCTGACAACCTACCCCCAGAGGAGGCCAACCTTTAGTTGGGGGGGTGTCAAAACAGTAGGCTCAACCCGCCAGCAAGGTTCTAAACAAGCAGAATTGTGACCTGCAATCCAATTACCTAGCCACTTGAAGCCAGAATAGGAAGTCAACTTGAATTACCAAATCCAAAAACATGAACAGATGATGATCCCTTATGGTGGATACCTCGTTTTGGTGCTTGATTCATTACCAGATCAAGCCACCCCCTTCACCATCCAGCTGTATGATCAACACAATCATGTTCCTGTTATCCTTGATTCACATTGACTATTTAATCACTATCTCTCAATAAAGATTATTATCTAGCTTCAAAATATTTTTCCCCTTGTAACTCTGCTAAAACAGCACACTTTCAACACTCATTAAATCTAAAAGAACTTCTTGATAAATATAAACACATGTTCAAGGAAACTCTCAAATAGTTACCCCCTGAAATTAAATTCAAACACTTGATTGACCTCCACAAGGCCATGCTCAAAGCAGCCTCTCTCCACAGGCTTTCCCCAGCGTAAATGAAAGCCCACAAGGAATATTTTGATGAAAATCTTAAAAAAGACTTCATACAACCATCAGACTTCTCATGAGGAGCTTCCATATTATTTTTCAAAAATAAATAGGGCATCATACAGCTTTAAACTGATTACCAAGCACTAAATGCAAGCACTGTTTAGAACAGATTCCCTCTACCCCTAATAAAATACCTCTTTGCCTGTCTCTCAGGTGCAAATGTATTTTCTAAAATTGACCTCACCTCTGGATATAACCAAGCAGAGGTTAAGGAAAAGAATATCCAAAAAACAGCATTAATCACCCACTTTAGGTCCTTTGAATGAAAATAAATGAGCTTTGTCATGGCAAATATCCCTACCACATTTATAACAATAATGAATCAAGCCCTAAATAGTATTCACAAAACAATGTGTTATTTTTACAAAAGTATCATCTTCTTCAAAGCCAAAGCTGAGTACATTATACATGTACGCAAGACACTCAATCAACTTGATCAGCACAGATTATATCAAACCCATCCAAATGTCCATTCATGTTAACATAACTATTATTTCTTGGAAATATAGTACCATAAATTCAGAAGCTAAATGTAAAAATGTGGGATTGTCAAATCCTTGGTCCAAATTTCAAATCACTTTTTGGGATGGCCTTTTTTAATTAAATTTGAATTCTTTGTATTTTTATTTGAATTTTTAAAAATGCAGGAACTCATAGACACTTTGAAAATTTCAATTCAACCTGCATATTTCAAATGGACAAAATGAATTAACTGGAATCAGATTTGAAGTGTTCAAATCCATCAACCAGTTTCATTAAGTTTACTATGTTTTTTGGGATTGCAGGATTGTCAAATCCAAGAACTAAATTTCAAATCACTTTTGAATTCCACTAGTAAACTCAAATATTAATTGCAGGAACTGGAATTCAAATTTAATGTACAGTAAGAAACTAGGACAAATCAGTCCAAATCAAGAAGCTCCACTCTGGATAAAATCAAATGAAAAATTCAATCTCAACAACCATGTTTAAACATGAAATTAAGTGAAATGTAAAATTGTCTAAACTGGAAATGATGCAATATTCTTCACTCTAAATTACTAATATTGCAACAACAAAAACACATAATGATATATGAGCCACACTCCTGATGACGCAAAAAAATTTAAAAGTTTTTTGGCCCGTGGCTACGCCAGGGGCCAAACAAAGTTTCTTTTGGGGAAGTAAGGAGAGGTGGGAAAGAAAAAACTTCAAAGTGAAACATCACTGGATTACTACACTATGTGTTGATGGATTGCTATTAAGGATGCTTGATTACAGTTGATTTTAGAGAACACCAATAATAAAATAGAATTATATGTTACAATCTATTTTTATCAAGCTGCCTTTTCCTTGGTGTGTTGATAGCTCATTTTCTGTTGTAATGTACCTTCATTTAATTGAATAGTTTCACTTCCAGAAGCCAAGGCAATAGGAAACCAAGTTACCTCTACATGACTAGCTGTTTTAGCAGAGGCAACTTGATTTCCTATTGCCACGGCAACTGGAGGTGAAATCATCTAATTAAATACAAGCACATTATCAAAAGCAAATGAATAATTACCACATCAAAGAAAAGGCAACAAAATAAAAATATATTTTAATATATAATTCCATTTTATTATTAGCATTTTCTAAAATCTACTTTAATCAAGCATCTAATTTTTAGCCTTCCTAAAATGGAATAGGGTGATTTTTGAGAATGCCTATGGATCCTAAAAGAATTAGCACAAATTAACTCTAGATCCTTTGACTTCCTGCTTGAGACACCCACAAATTATATTTATTTCAAATTCACCTCATTTTTAATTTAAAAATTGGATCTTGGATTTGACAATCCCAAAATTTCAGTTTTGTTAATTTTCCATGTTGTCTATGATTTGTTAGACATAAGGGAAATCTCAAATTGTACATTAGAATCTTACATTTCTGATTCATGTACAGTAGTTTTAAAAGCTATGGCAACAACCAAAAATACCTCGGATTTAAATGAAATGATTTCAGATTTAAACAAAATCCAAGTTGCGCAAGATTCAGGATTCAATTAATTTATAAAATTTCAGTTAATAAATGGACTGTCAAACAAAAAAACAAAAATTCCACTAGCCCATTATACAAAATTATATCAAACATCAAGCAGTGTAGTTCAAACCACAAAAAAAATAAACTGAGGCAACAAGTGAAATGGATAGATAATGTTCCAGAGTATATTATAATCCAATCAGGATTCATATGGGACACCAACAGAAGAACTAAAGTGAAACAAAATTTGAGCAATCTAGAAGCAAGATTACACAAGCACAAAACAAAATTAACTCATACAAGATGTGTAGTATGAGCAGCCTAAAATAGAAAAATATTATTTTAACAGCCAATCAACAGCTATCTAATTTAGGAACAGAGGCATTTTATCCATTTTCATGGCTCCAGATTTGTATGAAAAGGTTTTAAGAACCTTCCAAATATGGACTTGAGATTACAATAAAAATAAATCATTAAATTTTAAAATTTCTACTTTTAGTGATTTCATCCTAGGTTTTTTATAATGGTTTTTAACAGCAATATCTTTGACGGCGCCAGCAGCCAAGCCAGCAGCAGCCAGACCAGCTTCCAAGGGCAAGGTTCAGAACGTGGAGGCACCTGTTTACACCCAAGCCTTTGAGATGGGTAACAAGGAAGCTGACCTGTACCTGACCACTGACCCCTATGGCTTTGACTTGTTCAGTAGTCACATAGTGTCTAGCTCTGCCCCTGCTCCTGTACCCACCCCTGTACAAGCTGCCCACCAACCAACCAATCAGGATGGCAACCTTGATTTGGAACAACTTCCTTCCACCAGCCAACCTGCCCCCCTATAGCCAATCAGGCTTCAACTCTGCCAGCCCAGCGCCCCAAGTGACAAATCATCACCACCCAAATTCTTCAGGAAATTGTGACACTGAATCTACAGGGTCTGTCCTGGGAACAGATTGCTTCCCAGCTGCAATTTACCTGAGCTACTGTCATGTGGGAATTCAACAACCTGATGAACAGGGGGAATCTGATCAGGACAGCCAAGAAGCCCAAGAAGGCCCCTGAGTCACAAATATCTGAGGCATACCCAATCATGCTTGACCTCCTCCAGCAGGATCCCAAGCTTCTCTTGACCCAGGTCTGGAAGAAGCTTGCGCACCATAACATATGGGTCTCTGAGCGCATGGTGCAGCTATGGATGTATGGGAAGGTGGCTTCATACGGGTTCTTACCAATTTTGCCGGCAACCAATGGGATGGCACTGAGGATTCCCTGTATGACACCGCCATCAAATCATCCCTGGTCTGATGCCTGACTAGTCTAACTGATGATGTCATGTTCATCTCCTATTACAAGCTATCAATAGCTTTTGATGATTTTAGAAAGCAAGAAAAAGCCGCTGCCAAGAATAAAAGGAAGAAGGTCAAGAAGGGGACGTTCATTGGTGCATTTCTGGCTGTTTCAGCCAAGGGTTTTGTCTACTATCAGACAAACCCAGATTTCATCAATGGCTACTCATACAGCCACATCCTTGAAAGGATTACTTGACTCCTGGGATGGCTCAAATTCCAAGTACCGGGTTTTCTTGAGCCACCATATAGAGGGTAGCTCCACTGCCCTTGAGGCCATCCAAGGACGCGGGCACCAGGCCTCAGTCTACCCCGCTGGCCATGCAGACGTCTATCTGACTGATGTTGTCTTTTTTAACATGGGATCCATATTACAGGAGCGCTGCCCCCAGGCTTTCAACAACCTCTATCTTGGGGTCCTTGACCACAATTTTCTCTTTGGCCGCCAGATGGTGGCTGACTTGTTTGCGCAAATGGTTTTCCATGTGAACATGGGCAACCAATCACATAAGGATAAGCGCCTTCCACCTTGGGCCACTGCCACTTACCAGCCTATCCAGCCAATGAACAATCAGGAATACAACAAGTGTTATATGGCAGACATCACGCAAAATCCTCCTGCCTTCACCCCCGCCACCAACACCCCTAACCCGCAAGCCCAACCCACCCAATCCCAGACCCCCCAGGCCAGCACCGCCTCTACGTCTTCCTTCCTGTGTTATTCTGCCTCCTAGGCATCACTCTCCCCTGCCCCAATAAACCCCTGTCACCAAAAATTTTCTATTCATATTATCTTTTTTTCAAATTTCAATTTTTCATGTTCTCTTTGTTTATAGTTTGTTTTATTCTTTATGTTCAGCTTATTTCTATAAAATCATATATTTACTATGTTGTGTATCTAGATCCAGAACACAGTTATTTTTAGCACTTAAACATAGCCCCTTGTGAAAATATTAACAACAATTTGGTGATTGGCTAAATTTGAATTAGAAAATTATAGTGTTAATTGTTTTTAGATAAAGTTGTTACTGATCTGAATTCAAAACCTTAATGATGAACTCTAAACCAATCAGGAGCCAAGTGATAAAGTGATTATTGTGACATAAAGGGGCATTTAATAATTCTTTGGTGCATGTGTGTTAATTAATATGATTTGCTGGATGTTTTGCCATTGTACGCCATTGCTGCTGTGGCAAGTTGTTGGTGGACTAGTGCTAACCCAGCAGCTGATTGGGCACTAGTCCATCAACAACTTGCCACAGCAACAATGGCGTACAATGGCAAAACATCCAGCCAATCATATTAATTAACACACATGCACCAAAAAATTATTAAATGCCCCTTTATGTCACAATAATCACTTTATCACTTGGCTCCTGATTGGTTTAGAGTTCATCATTAAGGTTTTGAATTCAGATCAGTAACAACTTTATCTAAAAACAATTAACACTATAATTTTCTAATTCAAATTTAGCCAATCACCAAATTGTTGTTAATATTTTCACAAGGGGCTATGCCAAGTGCCAAAAAGATTAGGTAATCAATGAAACAATGCCAACACAAAGCAAACAACACATATTGAGATGAGTGTAAAACATATACAAAATGGGTAAAAAGATGGGATAATGTAGTAGATGGTAAAACAAAAAGTAATAAACAAAGAGGCAACAGTATCAAAATAATACAGAATTTATTGGGGCAAAAGCTATAAAAACATATGGAAAGGTTAGTAAAAAATCAATGAGAGAATTGAAGAAGCTTCTGAAGGATCTCAACTTGGCAATTGCCAAAATAAAGGACATTGATTGCAAGGTCAAAGCCAAAGTGAAGTCTGCCATCCTCACTGGGGACAAAATTGACAAGGTGTCTGCAAAGGCACTAATGTCAAAAATGCCAGACAACCCAGAGAAGACAATTGAGCGCTTACTAAATATTAAAAAAACTGTGGTTGAGGGCCTGCAATTTAAGACATATAATCTTTCTGCGCCGTCCATCTGGGTTGATGACCCGGAGATGTATGAACATCTCAAACCTGCCAAGCATGCCAGGGCAGAGGATACCAAATTGCCTGCACAATTGATTGCGCCAAGAATGGCTAAGCTGGCCAAGGCTGCGGGCAAGGAAGAAATACAAGAAGGTAGCCTAAAAAACAAAATTAATAAATTTTCAAAAAACTTACCTTTTTTCTTAGAAAATGTAGACAGCAAACTCCGCCAAGTCCTGGTCCCCTTTGTCCCAGCCACCTTTTATGAAAATTATGCCACTCATGTGGCAAAGCAATTGTATCTGTCCCCCCCTGCCGTATGGGAGCTGGAGGACCATATCCACGGGTCCTTTCTGATGTTGCGGGAGGCGTTGGCAGAACTTACGCATGCCAAAGGGGCATCCAAGTGGGCAGTTACTGCCTACAAGGATGCCCAACTGGTCTGCCTGGACCTGATATCCCTCAGTGGAGTTTACTGTGTAAACTCAATTGAGCTTGTTTGGGACGTCCTGGTAACACTCCCATTCAAGAATGTACCGGAGATGGGCCAGGCTCATGTGGCTACTTGCTTCTGCTTCCCGTTGGAGCACACCATATCTTACCTATTGGAGAACTTTGGGCGCGCGGTGGGCAAATTGGCTGTTGCAGACGCAACAGCCGTAAAGAAGACCAAGATCCTCCTGGCAGACATTGGGTTGGCCTGGAGTGCCAACGAGACGGGGCTCCCTGCAGCCATGGAGCTGACCTTTGCAAAGACCAGGCACAACAAGAAGATCAGTGTGGTCTATATTAACTGTGTGAGTTCACAGAAGTCTTTGCAGGTAAAAGGCTTCATCTGGTTTTTACCTGGGGTTCCTATCTACTTCAGGATGAGCGCATCTGTAGAGGACCTGGACGGGGTCCTTCTGGGAATTGACAAGGCCTGGCTTGAACTCAACAGGAAGAAGGTCCCCCTGGATACAACTCAGTTGATCATGTGATCCAGGACGCCCTGGTCCTAGCTGGGATATACAGGTTTGTAGCCCCACCTGAAAAGCTGCTGCTTCACTCCCATCTGACCCTACTGCCTTTCACCAGTAGGAGGGAGTATTTCAATAAGGGTGTACCCACTGTTCACGGTGTGGCAGTGGAGATTGTGTGCCACCCCATTGCGGGGTGGGTACATACCAAAGAACCCACTACAGGCGCACACAATAAAAATATGATTCCAATAAATTTTATTACAATTTATAGTATTCTAATTATAATAAATTTTTATAATTTTTATTTCAGCAAACCAGTTTTGCAAAATATATTGCAGAAACAGTTTTCATAAAAGCATAAAATTATACATTAATAAAATAAATTCTAACTTGTACATTTTATGTTTAATTTTTTTAAAACTATTTTTATATTTTTTTGACCAAATTGATATAAATATTTTTGCGTAATCCAGTATTGAGCATTTGGGATTACCTCAGATGGCATAATAAAATAATATATAATAAAATAAATAAATTACTTACATCTATTGATGGATCTTCTGAATGTGATTGTGGGCATGGAAACATCTAAATATAAAATGATAATTAATAAATCTTGAGTAGTAAATAAGAGAATTTAAAAAATTGGACACACTAAGCCTTTAATTAATTGGCTGTTTGGCTAGGCACACAGGGATGAAAAAATCAGTGTGGCCATATAATTTTGCCACGGTCTCAGCTGAGAGGGTGTGGATCCCGGCCTGCAGAAAATTAAAGAGGTCCTTGGTCCCAGTTGGGGTTCCTTGCTTGATGACTTTCTTGAGCCACCCAAAAACTTCCTCAATGGGATTGAGGAAGGGCAAATAGGCTGGGAGGAAGAGAAGGCGTAAATTTGCCGTGGCCAATTGCTGGGGGCCCACTGCAATGCTTGTGTCAATCATTGGGAATTCCTCAAGAATGTCAGCCACCTTGTGGAGACCAACATTGTCCAACACAATCACATTGGTGAAGCTTGGGATTGTGCGCCTCAGGTGCTGCTGGACCAATTGGAGGAATGACAAGAAGGTATGGCTGCTGTGAGAACCCAATATCATTTGATAAAGCTCAACCCCCTTTGGACCAAGGAGAGCCACCATTGAGTAGGCTGTGGCGTGAACTGCAGCACACCAAGCCATCCCGTCATTGGAGCCTTTGGGGACATACCCATTGCGCATTGACAAGGCAAATGCCAATTTGTCAATATAATAAAATTTTATTATCCCTTTGCTTTGAGGGCAGTGTACACCTCAGCGTAATTTTTCTGGGTCTCAATATTGGCTGGGCTGTTCCAATTGTAGGGGGATACCCTGAGCTTTTTCCAGGAAAAGCACATTCCCTTGACCAAATGATAATAGAAGGAAATTAAGGCCTCAATCCCAAAAGTAGATTTAACCATGGCCTGTATATTTGCCAGTTCAAGATGGCAGTCCCAGGTGATCCACTGGTGGATTGCCCTTTTGTGCTCCTTGGTGAGCATGGTAGAAACATGCAAGGATTTGTCCGCGGCAAGGACACAACCAGTATTGATGAATTTTTGGAAGGTCTTGCTGGCGTACTTGGGATCCACTCCAACAAGGGCCGCAGCCGCCTTATAATCACCCAATTCCTGCATTAGCTTAAGCAGGATGATGAGTTTGATGTCGGGGATGCGCTTCTGGGCGGGCTTTTTAGCAGTGGGGATTGACTTGTTGGCATTGGGCACAACACAGGGCATAGGTACCTTGGTATAGAAGGCTGCAACCTTTTTGAGCACTAACTGTCCCTCATCAGTTTGATAGAACTCAGGCTCCTTGTCCTCTTCCTGGTAGCCATCACTGACGTAGGGCTTGTAGCTAGTATCAAGTACAGGCTTCACCTTCTCCAGCATGGCTGACGGGACCAACTCTTGCCGGTACACAACGTCAAACACAAATGAAGTAAGTTCTACCTCCTTGTTTCTAACTTTCTTTGTAGTGGTGACTTTGGTTGGCTTCTGGGTCAGCTTTGGGACCCAAGGGTTTATGCTCTGCACCCTAGTAGCTTGTTCTCCTTGAACCAGCTGTGTCAGTGCAGCATCATTATGGAACTCTCCTCTCCTGTCTCCTTGAGTAGGCACTTGGGTTGCACTAACTCTATTATTTGACCCGCGGGGGTGACCACAACCACGGCGCACAACGGGTGTATTGGTACTCTGGTAATGTGTTCATTCCATTTTAAAAATTAATAAAATATTAAATAAATTTCAATTAAGTTGCTCCCTAATTTTAATTTTTGCTTTTATCTAAATATGGATATTTAATTAAAGTTTTTCCCACCCAATATCCCAATTATAGATTTTTTATTTCTTAATTAGTTGTTTTTGGTTTTACAACACTCATTTTAGAATACTCAAAAAAAATCCACCCATTTTCCTAGATTTTACTGCCAGATTCAAACACCCAACACAATATTTTTAAAATTTATGTTTCAGATCTTGTGTCTTATTTTAGATACCTTGGTATCATTCATGATTGCAATCCATTGCACACATTGTGTGAGTGATTTTGTTTACACAGTGAGTTGCTATTGTGTTTTGTTTTTGGTTTGCATTTTGACACACCTTGCTTGGATGTATTTTGTCACCAATTCACATAGTAAACATATGTACACCAAAAGTCAACTCACACCATTTTGTTTGTGAATCAATGTATTTTGGATTGTTTTTTGAATGGTTTTGCTTTGTGTGTGAGCCCTTTGTTGCTTTGTTGACTCATTTTCCCATTAACACCAATAAACCCTGTTAACAGAGTGTATATTTTAACCTGAGAGATGGATTTTGTTTAAACTGAAATCATTTTGTTTAAATATGAGGTATTTTTGGTTGTTGCCATAGCTTTTAAAACTACTGTATCCCGTATTTGTTTGCTGAGCTTTGTCTTTTGTTAGTTGAGTTATCTGCTCAAGGGATTTGAAAATTTCCAATTTAAATAAATCAAAAAAGTCAAAGTAAATAGTTGATTTTATTATATATTTTAATTTTCACTCAGCTGAGTTGCCCACAAAAGTGATTTTAAATTTGGACCAAGGATTTGACAATCTTGTATTTTTACATTTAGGTTCTGAATTTACAGTATCATAGGCAGCATAAAAGCTGACACATATAAGATTAAAGCTATCCAAAACATGAAAGTACCACTATAGTAAAACAGGACAGGTGCTTTTTGGGAATAATTACATACCTCAGAAAGTACATAAAAGATTGAAGAAATGGTTATAGCACAAATAAATAACCCCATCAAGGGTAATGGGAAACAAAAGATAAAATGGACTCAAGAGTGGTATAAATATTTCCAGGTTCTAAAGCAGCTTCTGATTGAAGCGTCCACTGTAAAGTTACACCTCCCCCTTAGGCCTCTACTTCAATCCTCACCAAATGCTCGGGGATCTCTGTCAGATTATGCTTGTATATTTATCTAAATGTTTACTGAAAAAAACCCAAGAAAGGTCCCCACACTATTACTTTCTGAAAAAATTTGAAGGTACCCCCACCTAACCCACCCAAGAGACACCTCTGGTTAAATATCATGTACAAGAGCGGCCAGGAGCAGTGGTAATTGCATCCAAGACAGGTTCCTCAATTTTAGTTGAGTAAGATTTTCCTTTGGTTTTATCCATTTGAATTTGTCCAGATTTGCCTACCTCAAGAAATGCATCCATATTCCTTCATATTATTGGTTGATTAGTTTTGATATTCAACTTCCCACTCAAATTGCATCCCCTCTCTTTAAATAAATGCAAGAGTTGTAAAAGACCTTGCTTCATCATTCTATACTCTAATACAGTTCAAAATTTGTTAGACTAATTTGGCCATTTGGTTTTTCTGTTTCTATTAGTGTCCAGATGATTCCTTACCCCTTTGGCCTCCCAGGAACTGTTGGCAACAACCTTTTGGTTGTTGTTGAAACTGCAATTTTTATTATGGTCAAGAGCTTGGTTTTATTTCCTCCTAACCTGCTCCCTGATTCTCACACCATCCTTCAATACCCAAATACTAAGGGTTTCTACAAGCTAGAAACAGATTCATTAATAAAACCATCAGTGTTGTACTCTATATCTAATAGTCAGGAAAGGAGGACTATCTATCAGTATGCTATGAAATTAGAAAACTTACTGACACAGAGCTTTGATATTCAATATACAATTAAGAGTTACTAGCTATATACCCTGTATGCCGCAAATGGTGTTGCTACCTTGAGGGTCACCCAATAGTCAGTTTCTTCACGGATCATAAGTCACTTATCTAATTTGAAACAAAAAATGCACTTGATTGCCAATAGGCTGTGTGGATGCATTTGATTGAATAATTAAACTTGGATATCCAATATAAAAGGGAGGCATAGATTATTACTGCAGATGCTCTCTCTAGGTTATGCCAACCTATAATAGATCATCCTGATAACCTTGACCCTTACTGGCACAACCTTTATAACACAGATTATAAGACATGGGGAAAAAACCAAAAATAATACAACTTAAACATGGTGCATTAGTAAGAAATGATAAACACTTCAATGTGTCAAACAGCACAGTATGAAGAATATCAAATAAAAAAATCCACATGTGTTCCCCTAGCACAAAAGATAGATGCCATATTATGCCACCACTGTCTACTAGGACACACCAATACAAATATCCTATACATTAAATTATAGGAGACAACATGGTAGCCAAACCTGAAACAGGACATCATTGATGAGCTCAATAATTGTACTATACGTGAAAAGCACACCAGTACTACCACACCCAAACCAACCATCAATCCAGTCCTAGACCCAGAATCATTCAAGGTTTGAGGGCGTGATATTATAGGCCTAATGCCAATAGCAAAAGCAGAAAAGGATTCCTAATTATAGCAGTTGACTTTGCCACCTGCTGGCCTATCTGCTGGGCTACCAATCACCACAAGGCAGAAACAGTCAACAGATTCCTCAAACATAAGGCCTTTTTGTAATGATGCTGTATTAGCAGAGTCATGTGGGGAAATATTTTCAGACTAGATAGTGCCTTTATTGAGATATGAGGGATTAAATAACTGTGGTGAATTATTTTAGAAGCTACAAGATTGTGTTGATCAGTTTTATGGATGGATGGATGGATGTATGGGGGTGGCTTGATCTCACTGATGCGCAAAGGGCTATATTGAGCTGCACCAGGTCAAGATTGTTATTGGATCTTGGTTTATTGTTTCAAAATCCCAGTTGACTCCCACATCTAGCTTCCTGTGCCAGGGAAGTCAAGTTGAGTGGTGCATGATCTCTTATGCAAACCTTTTTCCAAGGGTTGGCCCTGCAGTTTTGATATGCTGGTGGGCCACACTATACCACAATGTCCAAGAAGTCTTAGATTAGTGTGAGATATGCAAGAAATATGCCAAAGGTGATACATCTCCCAAATCAGTGCTCCTGATCTGCACCAACAACTGTTCAAGACATAGGCACTATATAAGGGGCCCCATGCCAGGCAAAGCTATCAAAAAAGTACATCATCACTGCCATCAACTTTGTCATTAAAGATCTAGTGGTGCAAGCTGTCAAAACACACACTGGCAATGATGTATATTAGCTTATAGGCAAATAAATCATCAGAAAGTTTAAAACCCCAGAATTTCTTATTATATATGTAAGTTAGCCCCTTTGGCCCTAGATAGAGCTTTTTTCCATTGACGGTCCAAAAAATCCCCTCTAAACCCCGCCAAACCAATAAATTCTCTAGGGGATCTGGCCCATACAGTTGATGAGATTTGTCTTAACCTACCCCTCCTGGACTACTTCTACACCGCCTTAACCCCCTGCCCTGCCATGGAAGAAACACCAATTAGTTTGGACTGCTTGCCGGCTAGGGCTCACCCTCTTTTGAAACTAGCAGGGCATAACCAATCAGAGGCCGTCAATACAAAGCTTCATCCTGCCTAAATTCACCAGCCTTGGACCCAGAAACTTGGATCAGGACCTCCAGAAATCAGATCCACTCAGGGGATGACCTTGAAAGCTTTCAGCCCCCTGACAGAGCAGAAAACTTTATCCACTGACCAATATGGGGGCTTTATCATTCAAGGGGGCCTTCAGTTTGAATTGGTACCTTGAAGCAGCAAGAAGGCCTCTATGGATCCATGCTTGTTAATTCTCTTATGGTAAAGGGTCATTCTTATTTTATTATGTTTTGGGGGCCTTGTTCTAGCCTGCTCTATTGCTTTAAATGTTTACTGTTGAAGCTGACCTACCTTATCTCAAGCTTATTTCTGGTTGCTTCTGGTAGCCTGTTTTGGCTTCTTGGTGTGAGGGTTGGTGTACTGCAGTGCTTCTTACCTACCCTCACTCCTGTGGTTGATTTTGAGTTTGTACTTGGGTTCAAGGTATTGTGCCCTAGGAATACTTGATCTAAGCTCTGGTTTCAAGTTTTGATGTTGGTTTAATCTCCAGTCTGATTCCTCATACCCAAAGCTTACCCCCAGCTTCCCATGCCTGGTATCACTCCTGGCCCAAAAGGGTGCTCAGATTCCCTGTGGCGCCCCAGAATCCCTCCTTTTTACCAGCCTTGACCCATCTACCTACCCTAAAGTCCACCCCAGCTTGGGGATTTAAATATGCTGTTTTTCCTGGGGAAGCTCCCAGTTTTTACCTACCTTGGCTCCTGTTTTGTTGCTGGTTTAGAAGATACTCTAGACCAGTGGCTAAGATTGTCCTTGTTGGCCTGATCAGTGGGAAGGATCTTACAAAACCTCTGTATGTATTGGATAGCCTCCTGGGTAGAGCTTGGGACCTGGGTTCCACTGGGAATATCCAGTGAAACACCTTACTTCCAACGGCACAGATCTCCTCCTGCAAATTGGTCTCTGAAACTCCCCCCTCCTGAGGTGGCTCTGAATTCCCTTCCTCTTTATAAGGAAGATTTTCTTGTTACTCAAGAGCTACTGTTGCAGCTAGAGTCTGGCCTCACATCTAGCCTGCTGGCAGGTATGCTGTTGATGGGATCAAACACCTACCTCCCCCAGATGTCCCCCACTCTTGTGGGCTCCCTTCTGAGCAGCCATCCTTGTAAATTCACTGCCACCTTTGGCTTTGGATCAAACCTGTTTTTCCCATTGCACCAAGAAAGGAATAAAAAATACAGCCAAGCCGCTCAACTCCTTGGGGGATTTGGCACACACTGTGGATGAAAGATTTGTCCTGGCCTACCCTGTAGATTTCCTGGCTTTTGCTGCTCCTCCCTGAGAAGAAACACTGATCATTTAATATTATTTGTTGGCATGGTTTTTCCCACTTTTAAAAACAATCAGAAACTCCCAATCAAGAGACGCCACATCAATGTCTAGTAAGTTGAATGAATCTGGAATGCCTGGATTGCTCCACAGCCAATCAGGCAGGGGCGCAGAAATTAAACTGGAATCCTCCAGCACCTCTGGCCATGGCCAGAAAAATTTCTCTCCTAGCCAATCAGATGAACCCCTTGGGGTCATGTGATCTTTTCCCTAGAAATGCCACCCCCTTTGACAATGCCAGGGGACTTTGAGTCCCCTGCTTGTTAATTTTTCACCATGATAAAACTTTATTAAAGTTGTAACCAAAGTAAAACCCTTAGGCTTTAACTTTTGGACTCTGTTTGGAGTCCTCCTTTGAAATTCAGAACCAAGTGTTAGTAATTATCCGTGTGAAACTTACTATTAAGTGGTCTTTTTCAAACCTGGCGGTTGCTTTTGAACCCTATAGAGTAGAGTTAACACTTAGTTGTTGTGTTTTCCATTATTATCTTTTGAAACCCCTGTTCAAACCTGTTTTTTTGTTTAAAATTTCATCTAAAACTTACTTTTATCTTGAGTTTTTTTAATCTTCTGGTTTCAAACCTGTCTTCACTTTTACATTTGTTCAAGCCATCCAAGATTATCCCCAAGGCTCTGAAAACTCTTCTGATCAGTTGTTTTAAGTATTTTCCTGCAACAACCCTGGTAGAAATAAATTTTACTCAAATTAAACCTTAAAAGTGCCTCTTTGGTCTCCAAATCTCCTGGAGTTTTCAAAAATGTTGCTCCCAGTCTTAAAACTTTTACGTTTTCTCTCTGGCTCCCTTTGTGCTACTCCTCTGGACAGCATCTCACAATTTATGGTCCTGTCTCTCTTCTTCTGTTTGCCTTGCAGGGGATAACCCCTATAGCATCCTGAATCTTCCTGGTGTGCTTCTCCTTTCAGGGGAGACAATTGTCAAGAGTTTAACGTGCAATGACCTGGACTTCTGTTGTGAATGCCGCCATTAACCATGTTTTGATATTGCCTTTGTTGGGTTATTTTGAGGACAAATCTCTTTCTTTTGCTTTTGCCCTTTTAAATGAGACTGGCTCCAAATTGAGAAATACAATTGTTCAGTTTCCTGATCCTGCGCAACTCACTTGCCCCACTCATGCTTATGGCAAGTGATCCTACCATCCTGATATTGTTTTGTGGTATTGTAACCCACTATATAACCCATTTCCTTTTTTTCAATAAAATTAAGTTCTACTCACATTTTTGTCTTTGTCTCCACATACTTTGGCGCCTCTCTAGCCATGTCTAGTAGATATTATTCATTCAGGGCCACAAGGTAATTACATAGCCTTCCCTGCCATTCTAACCAAGACTTAGTACAAATCCAATCCTAAGGTTAGGATTCCCCGTTGTGACTCTGTGCTGCGTCTCAGATCACAACAAAAATGGTTCTCACTACAGGGGCTGTAAGCTCCTTGGTTATCCCCTTTGTAACTACGTTTTCAGGACCTTTGCCTCTGCCCATAAAAGAGCCAACTTTGCCTTAAATTACCAGTCCTCCTATTGAAGAAGACATCACCAACCTGCCTATTGTACCTACTATGCTGAAACTTGGGAGTGATCCCTGCCTAGTGGCCTACCCTTTGGGTACCCCTAACTTGGAACAAGTCATGGCAGTAGCCCTTGGGATAGCCCATGATGGGACCATCCCTTGCCTTCAGCTTCAGTTTAATTGGGCAGAATACTACAAATTGATTGTAGCACCACAATTTCCACAGCATCTCCTCTTGGTGGCTGGCTCCACTGAACATCTATTGTCCTCCTTTGTACAACCTGCCTTATCCCATCATCAAATGGTATTAGGGCTTCATGTTCAGGAAATTTTGTTGTTGCAAGCCGCTGTCACCCATCACTGGGATCAGTTTGCAGCCTATCAGAAGTGGATTCATTACCTGTTTTCCTTAGTATCTGACAATCAGCTCAACTCTGTCACCTCCAAGTCTTGTTTGGTCACTTCCATTGAAAGAATGCGCCAATTCATCCCTGAGATGTCAGAGAGCGTCTACACAAGTTTCACCAGTTGAAACAGCCCTGGCAAACCCAAGTAGATTCCACCCTGAACACCTATCTCACTGATTTCAAACAACTTGTGCAGCAACTCAACAATTTCAGTGCTTACTCCTTCAACCAGTTATAGCAATTAGTGGTCCATTCTTTAAAGGGCCTCTGCAAAGTTGGTGAGGACTTTGATCAAGAAAGGGCTGCTACTGCCGCCACCATTGCCAAACTCCAGAATCAAATAAATGAACTGTCTGCCTCCAAAGCATATGCCCCACCTTTCCCTCCATCCAATGAGCTAGCAGATAGAGAACAGAGGCTCTGGGATGCCATTTGAAATTTAAGAGCATCTACCTGCAGTCAGGATTGCCCCCCAAAGTCCTTCTGCCTGACCCTCAAGTGCTTGAGCTGACAGCTCAGGTTGCTGAATTACAACAATAGGTTGCTACTTTGCGTGAGGCAATGGCGTCTGTAGTTAGTCCACCTGAAGTTGTGGGCAAAGATGATTGTTGCCCTGGCTTGTCAGGAGCCCCTCACATCCATTGTGCTAGAGAGTTGATAGCTCTAGCCAATGAAGTGGACCTCCTGAAGCGAGATCACTCTGAGCTTGATAAAGATGTATAAGAACTTAGTGAAGTGGTTGATTCAGCAAATGACAGGTTCACCCCTTGCCTTTTGGTGGGCCCATCTCTTACTTCCCAACTGGCTGAGCTTTCCTTGGTAGTAACTGCACAGGGTCAGTGCCTAGATGTTACTGAGCAGCAGACTGCCCTTGCTAATAATACGGGCACCCACACTGCTGACACCTTGACTACCCTTGAAGATAGTGTTTGCCAGCTGTGGGCCAGGCAGCCCCCCACCAAGTCAGAAGCATAATTCTCCCCATGCATAAATGTACTCAAAAGCAACAATGGTGGCCCAACTCCAGAAGCACATTTCAAGCCTACTTTTAAGCAAGTCTTCAACCCCAGAACCTCAACTTGTGCAGCTTTTTCTAACTATCTATGAAACTGCCATGAGAAGAGCCTCAGATGAAGTCAATAAGGAACACATTCTGACCTGTCTACACTTGGCCTGCTAAAAGGTAGTTGTTCCAGAGATGCCCACCATTGAAACCTGGGAAGATATGAAGCAGCTTCTGATTTATCAGTTTGGTGGTGACCTTAGTTTGGAAGTGAAGAAGGACGCCTTCATGCACATTGCCTTTAAACCAAAGGAGACCCTAGCTGAATTTGCAGATAGATTCTACCTGGAAGGACAACAACTTATCACAAGCCACCAGTTGACCGCACATGAAGCATACATGGCTTGCGCTCAAGCCCTCAAGATTAACCAGCTCCTGTGTCTTTACTTCAAGGCCCATAAAGCCATGCTTTCTTCCATAAAGAGCATAAAGACACTGTTTCAGGATATGCACCTTACCCATTCTGGGGCAGTTGACAGGAGAATTGTGCTGCCTCTACCTCTGGTTTGTCTTCACATTGGCTGTGTATCCTTACCATGAACTCACAGAATCCTCCTCAACAACAGGGTTGCCATAACTGTGGACAAATAGGTCACCATTCCCGGGTCTGCACTAACCCTCAAGTTGAAGGAGATGATTCCAAGAAACAGGTGGGAAAAGAACAGTTAACCTAGAGGCAGAGACGCTCTTGGTTGAAAATTCTTCCCAGTCTCCTCCAATTCCCCCTCCATTGCTGACTCTGAGCCTACTGACAATGAGGCTCCTCTCATTCTGCTGCTATTCCATAATATATCTTATGACTCTGACATGGACAATTCTGATGTAGAAGATCCTGATGCCTATGGGTACTCTGTCTTGGCCGTCCCTGAAACTATTGCAGTCCTTTATAAACTACATTCTGGGAAGACTACTACAACCGCCAAGCCTCTGACTGAAGCCAAGGAGGTTGTCTCTTGCCCTTACCTGACCCAAGCCAAGAGATCTCCCGTGCTTGTCAAGTCTTCTGAAGAAGCTGCTGAGGTTACTGATGCTGTGTTCAAAAAGGTCTCTGTCTTTCTCCCTCTCCAGACAGTCTATAAGGAGTTCCTGGGCCTCAGATGCATGATTTAAAAATGGGACAAAGAACTAACAGAAGCCCAAGACATTCTGGCTGTCCTCCCTTCCTTTGGTTGCATCACCACTTGTATTGAAATATCCATCCAAAAGATGAAAATTAAGGCTGTCTTAGACACAGGGTCCCCTGTTAATGTTGTCTCCTTGAAGCTTGTCAAGAAGCTCAAACTTGCCCCCAACCTTAACTATCATCAATAGTATGGCACAGCTGGGTTGTCCATGACTTGCACTATAGGAGCTTATTCTGCTCTGCCTATGCAATTTGGAAAGCTGCTCTTGACCGCGCCTGTCATTGTCCTGGAGAAGAAGAGCTATGACCTGCTAGTTGGTACTCAATTCCTTAGGAAATATAATAGGATCATCAACTTAAAGGACAGATTCCTCTCTATTTTGGGATACAAAGTCCCTCTGATCTTTGAAGAGCCAGTTAAAGTTCCTGGGAAGCACCTCAAGACATGTGCCTTGGAATATCCCACTGGTGTTTTCACTTTAAAATACCAAATCCATTCCTCCAACATGTGTGTCCTCCTATGGCTTGCCCTGTGTCAGTTGGGATTCCCCTTCTGGCCACTTCTGCTGTGACTATTCTGCCTGGGTCTCAAACTATCCTAGACTCCCAAATATTGTATGAGCTACCTGAGTGTACATTCCTAGAGTTGTACTCTCCTCCCTTGCTAGGGCGCAACAAAGCCTATCTCTGTCCAGGGATCTTAGATGTCTCTCATAAAGACCCTGTTCAACTGCTGATTGCCAACTTGACTGCTCTCCCCATATATGTGTTTATAGGGCAAGTTGTCGGCTAAGGCAAGTTATTGAATGCTCCTGATGTCCTATCTCTCCATCCCTTTGGTACGTTCCAGGACTTTAACTTACCTGAGGATGAGCCACAAGTCCTATCATTTTTCACCACCCAAGACTTCTTGCAACTATCTCTAGTTCAACAGAAAGAGGTGCTTGACCTACTGGTCCAGTTTTTGGATATCTTTGCTAAGGACAGCACAGATTATGGGTTAGCCAAAGGCAACTATCACCAGATTGATACTGGTGATGCTCCCCCCTTTTGTGCTAAACCCTACTGCCGCAGTCAAGTAGAAGATGCTCAGGTGTCTAAAGAGCTTAAGTAACTTTTAGATGATGGGCTGCTTGCTCCTTCACAAAGTTCATGGGCTTCCCCCTTTCTCATACTGAAGAAGAAGAATTGAGGTCATCATATTGTGATGTACTACCAACACTTGAATTCCTTAACCAAAAAGGATTCCTACCCCTTACCACGCATTGACAATGCTCTCTGCCGCCTTGGAGGCTCTAAGTTCTTCTCTGCCATGGATCTGGCTTCTGGATACTGGAAAGTTGATCTCTCTCCCAAAGATAGACAGAAACCTGTGCTCATCACTTCTGAAGGATTGTTTGAGCCCACTTGAATGCCACAAGGACTCTGCAATGAGTCAGCTACTTTCCAACAAGCCATAGATTCCATTCTCTGTGATTTGAAGCTCTTGTGTGTTTAAGTGTACTTAGATGATATAACTGTCTTAAGCGCCACCTTCACCAATCACTTGGACCATCTCAAGGAGGTGATCATAAAGATTTGTGAGGCCAGACTTAAGTTAAAACCATCTAAGTGTGCTTTCTTCAAGGAACACCTTGAATTCTTGGGATATGAGGTGACTCAGACAGGAATTTGCCCCATGACTAAGAAAGTCAAAGCCATTGAAAAATTGCTTCTGCCTGCCAACCTGCAAGAAGTCCAAGTCTTTCTGGGCATGATGGGATACTATAGACAATTTATCCCTGATTTTGCTGACACTAGTGAACCCTTGGTTCAGCTGTTGCATAATGTCCCTTTCAAATGGACCGCCAGTCAACAACAAGCCTTTGAAACTCTCAAGCAAAAACTCAAAGAGGCTCCCATCTTAGTATATCCTGACTATGATAAGAAATTCATCTTATATACTGATGCTAGTGACCTGGCTACTGGCGCTATCTTGGCTCAACTGGATGATGAGGGTGTGGATCACCCTTGTCATATTCTGAGGCGCAGCACATACACACAACAGGAAATCCTAACCTTAGGATTGGATTTGTACTAAGTCTCAGTTAGATGACAGGGAAGGCTATGCAATTACCTTGCAGCCCTGGAAGAATAATCTCTACTAGTTGTTTCTAGAGAGAGGCGCGGAAGTACTGAAGACACAAAGACAAAAAAGTGAATAGAACTTAATTTTTATTGGTGAATAAGAATTAGAATATATAGTGGTTGGTGATACCACAAAACACTACCAGGATGGTAGGATCACTTGCCACCAGCATGAGTGGGGCAAGTGAGTTGTGCAGGGTCAAGAAACCAAACAATTGTATTTCCTGATTCAGTCATTAACTCATTTTGAGAGGTAAAGGCAAAAGCAAGATATTTGTCTTTTAAATGGCCCACTGAAGGAAAAATCAACACATGGTGAATACCGCTATTCACAACATTGCCCTCCCCTAGATTGGCCTTAGGGGGTGGTACTTGCAGAGGAACTTGGCATGCACTTGGGCAAAAGAAAGTCCACTGGAGAGGAGCTTTACAGTGTATTTGGACCCTTGTTTAAAAGTCACTTCCAAAGGGCTGATCCACAGAGTGTCCAACTTATGCGCGCGTCCACCTACTCTGTGTTGGTAGTAAAGAACACGGTCACCAACATCAAATTCAGGCAAGGGGGAGCGTCCAGCATTATCAGTAGAAAGCTCAAGCATCTTAGTTTTGTATGCAGAAGTATAGGTAGTGGCCTGTATATCAATTATACAGTTGACTAGATCTTTGATGTGATTGTCAGGATTCATGGCCTTATCAGAGGAAAGCAGGGGGCCCCCAAGAGCAATGGGGCAGTAGCCTCTTGCCCATACAGCATAGCAAAAGGGTTGTACCCAGTGACATGATGTTTGCTAAGGCAATATGCAAAGAGAGCATCAGGTAAGTATAGGTCCCAGTTGACAGTATCAGAGTAGGTGAGCTTCCTCATGATGGAGACCAGTGTTGAATTTGCACGCTTGACAGCCCCATTGGTAGAAGGGTTGTAAGGGGCAGAGAAAGACAGGTGGGATCCCAAAGCTTCAACAACAGAGGTTACCAGCTTGACATTGAATTTAGTCCCATTATCTGAGAGCAACACTTGAGGACAGCCATGCAGTAGAAAACATCTTGTAACAGGAAGGCAGCAGTTGTCTTAGCTGTGATGTCTTTTGTAGGGCAAGCCTTTACCCACTTGCTGAAGTGATCAACAGCAATCAGGATAAAGCAACACCCAGAATGTGAGCAGGGGAGAGGACCTACCGCGTCAATGCTGATAGTATGAAAAGCATGTTGAGGGGAAACTAATTTGAACTCGTGGGCAACAGCTTGAGGCCTCTGCAGCTGGCAGTTGTGGCAACTTGCTATGACGTCTGGGATTAGCAGGCCAAGGTTTTCCCAGAAATAATTCTTCTGAAGCCAGTCAAAAGTCTTGGTGATGCCTCCATGCCCAGTCTTCTTATGAGCTTGTGATACCAACAAAAGGCAAAGACTGGGTTGTACATAGGGCAGATTCTGATCTTGTACCTTTTTGAAGAGTTGATTGTCGTGTATTAGGGTATCTTTGGATAGCTTGGACAAAGCCAGTTGGACATCTTCTGTCTCACTTTCTCAAGAAGAAGGGTATCCAATTAGTTTGTACAACCGGTCAGTCTCTGCAGGATGTAAAGCAAGAATGGGCATTCTGGATAGCACATCAGTGTTTTGATGTTGAAAACCAGGGCAATGGAGCACAGTGAAGTCATACCCTTGCAGACGTAGGGCCCATCTATCTAGGCGTCCTTCAGGCTCCTTAAGATGTTGTAATCATTTAAGCAGAGCGTGGTCAGTAACCACAGTGAAATGGGTGACATACACATAATGGCTGAACTGTTTGACTGCATGCAATACAGCAAGGCATTCTTTCTCCGTGACACTGTAGTTTTTCTCATGCTTATTCAGGACATAGGAAGTATAAGCTACAGGGTGATCCACATTCTCATCATCTAGTTGAGCAAAGATGGCTCCAATAGCCAGGTCACTAGCGTCAGTGTAAAGGATGAATTCCTTATTTTAGTCAGGATACACTAGGATGGGAGCCTCTTTGAGTGTTTTTTAAGGGCCTCAAAGGCCTGTTGCTGACTAGCAGTCCATTCAAAAGGGACATTGTGTAACAGTTGGACCAAAGGTTTGCTAGTGTTGGCAAAGTCAGGGATGAATTTTCTGTAGTAACCCATCATGTCCAGAAAGACTTGAACCTCTCACAGGTTGGTGGGCGGAAGCATTTTGTCAATGGCCTCAACTTTCTTGGTCATTTGGTGAATCCCTGTCTGGGTTACCTCATGCTCCAAGAATTCAAGGCATTCCTTGAAGAAAGCACACTTAGATGGTTTTATCTTGAGGCCAGCTTCCTGAATCTTTATGAACACCTCTTTTAGATGAGCCAGGTGATCAGTGAGGATAGCGCTGAAAACCGTGATATCATCCAAATATACTAGGACTCATGAAAGCTTCAAGTTGCGGAGGATGGAGTCCATGGCCCTTTGGAAGGTGGCTGGGGCATTGAAGAGTCCCTGCGGCATGCAAGTAGGCTCAAAAAGCCCTTAATATGTAATGAGTATGGCTTTTTGGCAATCCTTGGGCAACAGGTCAACTTGCCAGTATCCAGATGCCAGATCCATTGCAGAGAAAAACTTAGAGCCTCCAAGACGTCAGGGAGCATCATCAATACACGGCAAGAGGTATGAGTCCTTCTTGGTCAAAGAATTCAATTAGCAGTAGTCCATCACAATGCAATGGCCTCCATCTTTCTTCTTTAAGATGAGTAGCAGGGATGCCCAAGGACTTTGGGAAGATGCCAGCAGCCCAGCGTCCAACAGTTGTTTGAGCTCTTTAGATACCTGGGCGTCCTCCATGCGGCTGCGGCAATATGGTTTAGCACAAAAGGGGGGGTGTTGCCAGTGTCAATCTGATGAATAATGCCTTTGGCTAGCTCATAGTTGGTACTGTTCTTTGCAAAGATGTCCAAAAATGGTCTAGCAAGTCTAGCACCTCTTTCTGTTGAACTGGGGACAGCTGTGGGAAGTATTGCGCAGTGAACAAGGATAGGACTTGGGGTTCATCCTCAGGTAGGTTAAAATCTTGGAACATGCCAAAGGGATAAAGAGACAGGACATCAGGAGCGCCCAACAACTTGCCATATCCAACAATCTGCCCCCTAGACACGGTCATGGGGAGTGCAGTCAGGTTGGCTACCAACAATTGAACAGGGTTCTTATGGGAGACATCTAGGATTCCAGGAAAGAGATAAGGTTTGTTGCGCCCTAATGAGGAGGGAGAGTACAACTCCAAGAAGGTTTGTTCAGGTAGTTCATATGATATCTGGGAGTCTAGAATGGCCTGGGAGCCAGGGGGATGGTGACAGCAGACGTGGCTAGAAGAGGGATCCCCTCAGACGCAGGACAAGCCATGGGTGGAAATTTCATGTTTGAAGAATGGGTGCAATATTTGAGGTTGAAAACCCCAGTGGGATATTCCAAGGCACATGTCTTGAGACGTTTCCCGGGAACTTTAACCGGCTCTTCAAAGATCAGAGGGACTTTGTATCCCAGAATAGAGAGGTAACCATCTTTCAAGTTGATTATCTTATTAAATTACCTAAGGAATTGAGTGCCAACTAAGAGATCATAGCTCTTGTTTTCTAAGACAACTTCTGGTGCAGCTAGGAGAAGCTTGCCAAACTGCATGGATAGAACAGAGTACGCCCCTATGGTGCAGGTCATAGACAGTCCAGCCGTGCTATACAACTGGTGGTAATTAAGGACAGGGGCAAGTTTGAGTTTCTTCACAAGCTTGGAAAGGACAACGTTGACTGGCAAGCCAGTGTCTAAAACGGCCTTAATCTTCACTTTTTGAATGGATATCTCTACTCAAGTGGTAGTGCAACCAAAGGGTGGAAGGACAGCCAAGATATCTTGAGCCTCTGCTAGTTCCTTAACCCACTTCTCAATCATGCATATTAACCCTGGAACTCCCTATAAACAGTTTGGAGAGGGAGCAAAACAGATACATTCTTGAAGACAGCGTCAACAACCTTGGCAGCTTCTTCTGATGACTCCACTAGCACAGGGGACCTCTTAGCTTGAGTGAGGTACGGGCAAGAGACAACTTCTTTGGCTTCAGGAAAAGGCTTAGCAGTAGTTTTAGTCTTTCCTGATTGCAATTTATAGGGGACTGTAATGGTTTTAGGGACAGCCAGAATAGAGTACCCATAAGCATTGGCGTCGTCAGTATCAGAGTCATCCAGGTCAGAGTTGTCAGATATATCATGGAACAATAGGAGGATAGGAGGAGCCTCATTATCAGCAGGCTTGGAGTCAGATATGGAGGAAGGGATTGAAGAAGACTGGGAAGAATTGTCAACCAAGAGCGTCTCTGCCTCTAGGTTGACTGCTCTTTTCCCGCCTGTTCTTTTAGATCAGCTCCTTCAAACCGTGGGTTGGTGCAGACTTGAAAATGGTGACCTATCTGAACACAGTTGTGGCAACCTTGGCGTCAAGGAGAATTTTTCAAGTTCATGATGAGAATGCAAGGACCACAGGAAGGCAAACCAGAGTTAGAAGCAGCTCAACTTTCCCTAACAACTGCTCCAGAATGAATAAGGTGCATGCCCTGCAACAGCGTCTTTATGCTCTTCATAGAGGAAAGCATAGCTTTATGGGCTTTGAAGTGAAGACACAGAAGCTGGTTAACCTTGAGGGCTTGAGCGCAGGCCATGTACGCTTCATGTGCAGTCAACTGGCGGCTTTTGATCAGCTGCTGTCCTTCCATGTAGAATCTGTCTGAAAACTTGGCTAGTGTCTCTTTAGGCTTGAAAGCAATGTGCATAAAAGCGTCTTTTTTTACTTCCAGGCTAAGGTCACCACCAAACTTGTCAATCAGAAGCTGATTCATATCTTCCCACTTCTCAATGGTGGGTAGTTCAGGCACCACCACCTCCTGGCAAGTCGAGTTTAGACAGGTCAGAATATTTTCCTTCTTAACCTCATCTGATCTTCTCTCATGGCAGTTTCATAGATAGTTAGGAAAGCTGCAATGGTAAAAGTTCTGGGATCAAAGACTTGCTTAAAGGTAGGCTTGAAGATTGCTTTGGGAGTTGGACCACTATTGTTGCTATCAAGTACGTTTATACACAGGGAAAAATCTGCTTTGGATTCAGAGGGGGGCTGTCTAGCCCACAGCTGACAAACACTCTCTTCAAGGGTAGCCAGGGTCTCAACAGCACGGGAACCCATATTGACAGCTTGAGTGGTCTGTTGTTCAGTAACATCCAGGCGTTGACCTGGGTAGTCACTACTGTGGAGAGCTCAGCCAGTTGAGAGGTAAGGGATGGCCCCACTGAGAGGCAAGGGGCCAACCTGTCATTCACAAGTCAATCTATTCACTCATCTCTTGTACGTCTATATCCAGCTCAGTGTGGTCTCACGTCAAATGATCCATCTTGTTAGCTAAGGCAATTAGTTCCCTAGCTCATTGGATTTGAGGGGCTCCTGGCAAGCCAGGGCAGCAATCATCCTTGTCAAAAACCCCAACTAGACTAGCAGCAGTTGCTATCATCTCTTGTAGGGTGGCAAGTTCTTGCTGTAACTCTGCAACTTGAGCAGTCAACTCAAGCACCTGTGGGTCAGGTTGAGGCGCCTCAGCAGGACATCCTTGACTGCAAGTAGTTGTACGTGCTCTTGAATGGTGTTCCATAATCTCTGCTCTCAATCCACCAAGTCATCAGAAGGGGGAGAGGGCAGAACATCTGGCTTAGGCGTAGCTAATTCACTCACTTGACTCTGGAGTTTGGCTATAGCAGCAGCAGTGGCAGCTCTCTCTTGACCAAACGCTGTACTGAGTTCATTAAGGCCATTAGAAGCAAAGTCCGCTACCTGCTGTAGTTGCTCAAATGAATACGTGCTGAATGCATTGAGCTGCTGCACAAGTTGTTCAAAGTCAGTGAGATAAGCGTTTAAGGTGGAATCTACTTGAGTTTGCCAGAGTTGTTCTAGCTGATGAAACTTGTGTAGACGCTCTCTCACATATTCAGGGATGGACTGGCGCATTTGCTTGATAGAATTAACCAAACAGGTCTGGGAGGTAACAGAGTTGCGTTGATTGTCAGATACCAAGGCAAACAGGGAATAGATCCACTGTTGGTAGGCAGCAAACTGGTCCCAGTGATGAGTAACCGCTGCTTGTAGAGACAAGATTTCTTGGACGTGGAGCCCCAACACCATTTGATGGTGGGCCAAGGCAGGCTGCACAAAGGACAATAGTAAGTGCTCAGCTGAGCCAGCCGCTGAGAGGAGATGCTGTGGAATTCGAGGAGCCACAATCAATTCATAGTATTCTACTTGACTGAACTGTAGCTGAAGGCAAGGGATGGCTCCTTCATGGACTATTCCAAGGGCTACTGCCATGACTTGTTCTAAGTCAGGGGTACCCATGGGGTAAGCAACTAGGCAGGTACCATTCCCGAGGTTCAGTACAGTAGGGGTAATAGGTGGATCGGCAATATCTTCCTCAATAGGAGGGCTAGTAATTTCAGGTGAAGTTGGCTCTTGTATAGGCGGAGGCAAAGGACCTGAAAACGTAGATGCAAAAGGGATAACCAAGGGGCTTACAGCCCCTGTAGTGAGCACCATTTTTGTTGTGTTCTGAGGCGCGGCACAGACACACAACGGGAAATCCTAACCTTAGGATTGGATTTGTACTAAGTCTTGGTTAGATGACAGGGAAGGCTATGCAATTACCTTGCAGCCCTGGAAAAATAATCTCTACTAGTTGTGGATAGAGAGAGGCGTGGAAGTACTGAAGACACAAAGACAAAAATGTGAATAGAACTTAATTTTTATTGGTGAATAAGAAATATAATATATAGTGGTTGGCAATACCACAAAACACTACCAGGACGGTAGGATCACTTGCCACCAGCATGAGTGGGGCAAGTGAGTTGTGCAGGGTCAAGAAACCAAACAATTGTATTTCCTGATTCAGTCATCAACTCATTTTGAGAGGCAAAAGCAAAAGTGAGATATTTGTCTTTGAAATGGACCACCAAAGGTGAAATTGACACATGGTGAATACCACTATTCACAACAACCCTGCACCTTTTACCTCTTGTGTCCTGAATAAGCATGAGAAGAACTACAGTGTGACCAAGAAGGAGTGCCTTGCTGTGCTACATGCCACCAAGCAGTTCTGCCACTATGTGTATGGCACCCATTTCACTGTGGTTACTGACCATGCTTTTCTTAAATGGCTACAACAACTCAAGGACCTGAAGGACAACTAGCTAGATGGGCTCTCCAATTACAAGGGTATGACTTCACTGTGCTGCACTGCCCTGGGATTCAACATCATAATGCTGATGGACTGTCCAGAATGCCCATCTTCACTCTACACCCTGCTGAAGCTGACCGGTTGTATGAACTAATTGAATACCCTTTGTCATGAGAGAGTGAGACAGATGAAGTTTGAGTTGCCCTTTCTATGCTATCTGAAGACACCCTCATTTGTGACAATCAGCTCTTCAAGAAAGTACAAGATCACTACTTGCCCTATAATAAGGCCTAGTCTTTTCCTTTTGTTGGTGCTGCAAGCTGTGACAGAAATTGCGGAATAGTATGAAGCTGTTTCTAAGTGATGGGGAATTACCACCCAAATCCACATAGAATTAATGATTAACCACCAACGTGGCTTCATATATATTTTTGTGAAATTTCCAATTGTAATACCAGGATTAAGCAGAACAATTAATCCTAACCAAAGTAGCCCAAGATAAATGGCCTGAGACAACATCAACAAATCTTCAGAATGAAATTCTGGACATTGGGAGGCAACATAATTTTCAGTTTCAAGAATGGGGGGAGGAGCTGCAAAATTGGTTGGCACAAAATTAACATTGGGCGGCATCAACAGCAAAGTTCCAACTGCAGGACCCCATCTTCCAGAAATGATTCTGTTGAGAATCAGATTGTACAGAATATATTGTAACAATCCAACCACAGGATGCATTTTTAAAAAGTAAATTAAAACTTGGGATAAATGTTTTTATTGAGTAAAATTTTGGGAGGACTCAACTCTTAGAGTTGAAACAGTGAAAATTATTCAATACATATCAGAAAAATTGACTAAGTAATACCACCTGAGTCTTGACCTCCTATTTCTTCCACATTGTCAAGTAAGTATCTGGTCCAGGTTGCAAAGAACCCTTGTGTGACTAGTTTCTGATAACCATGCTGATTGATAAGCTCATATCGGGTGACCCTCAAATTATGCCAATTTATCAATGTCAATTTTCTAAGGGGAACCAGTTTCAGCTGACAGACTGGAGAAGCCATAACCCATTTTTGATTGACTGTTTTATTTAAATCTGTTAACTTGGTCAATTTTTATAAAGGTTTTCTGGATTTTTTATTCTTCTTTCTTGGGCAGATAATACCCGGCATGATGGAACCTACCGTGACATTACCCTCCGCTTTAGCTCTGGGCACAATACCACCATCTGGGAGATGGGATAAGGAGAAATTCTTATGGGCAGGTGGGAGTTTCATTGTAGCTAAGGCAAGTTCAGGATGACCAATAGCAGTGGGATTATGCTTGTAGAACTCACGGATCAGATCTGAGGAATTTGAACAATTGTAGTGGGGAACCCAGGAGTTTTCAGAATCAGGATAACCTTTCCAAGACATCAAATATTCCAAACGGCGGCGGTTCTTGCAGGAAGCCAGAATACAATTTAACTCATACTCAGGTTCTCCTTCCTTAAGAATGGATTGGGAAGAAGGAGTCTCTGTACCTTGAAAGGGTGTAAGAAGACATTCATGAAAGGTGTGGAAAATCTTGAAAGCAGGAGGTAAATCTAGCTGATAGGCGGAGGGGTCAATTTGATGTTCAACTTTGAAGGGACCAACTTGTTTAGGCCCTAATTTGCAACAGGGAACCTTAAGTTTCATATTTCAAGCATCAACCATGACTAGATCACCTGGCCTGTATGTTGGACTCTCCTGGCGCTTACAATCTGCATATTCTTTGTAAGTTGTCACGGCGGCGGCAAGAGTAACCTGGAGCTCCTGATGAACCTGCTTCAATGTAGCAGCCTGATCAGTTGCAGCTTCCACGTTGCTAACCAAACAAGGACCCATATTAGAAGAAAGGTTGTAACCCACATTGACATAGAAGGGCAATACTTGAGTTGATGTGTGAGAGGCATTATTATATGTGAACTCTGCCATGGGTAGATTATCACACCAGTCATCTTGTTGTGCATTAGTGTAACAACGTAGGTAAACCTCCAAACTTTGGTTTACCCTCTCTGTTTTTCCATTGGATTGGGGGTGGAAAGCCATGGAACAACACAATTTGATACCTAGAATCCCAGTGAAAGCTTCCCAGAACTGAGCAATGAATTGAGGCCCACGGCCACTCACAATCTCCATTGGGATGCCATGTAGGGAAAAGATTCTATTCACAAACAACCTAGCCGTTTCCACCAAAGTAATTGTGGTTGAGCAAGGTACAAAGTGCGCCATTTTTGTGAAGCAATCTACCACCACCATAATTGTGTTAAGCTCATTGAAATTGGAAAGTTCACCAATGAAATCCACCAACACAGACGTCCAGGGTCCTGCAGCAGGCTGAAGTGAAACCAATAAACCTGTAGTCCTGTTCCGGCTTGCCTTATATCAAACACATACCAGACAATTTCTAACAAAAGCTGCCACCTGCACTGTCAGACCTTTCCAGGAAAACTAGCAGCAGATTAGTTCCACTGTTTTGTTTTTCCCTGGGTGGCCTGCCGTTGGACAAGTGTGGTGAGTCTCCATGATTTCATCCCAAATAGTTCCTTCTGGGACCCACAAGCAACCTTGATGATATAGAATGGGATCTATCTTATGATAACCCTGAGGCTGACCCACTGGGTTTGCACATGCTAGCTCTAATAGCCTATCATAACCTTTGGACAAAGGTTGCAGAAACTTAACTTTGGAATATAAGTCCAGGTCTGTGCCCTCAGTTAAGGACATGGTAGCCAGCGTAGCAGGTGGAGACAATAAAAAAGGCAACACAGCCTTATCTGGAATCATAGTATGTGTATTAAACTCAACATTCATACTAGCCTCTGGGAGATGGGAAGGATTCCTGCTTAGAGCATTGGCCAAGTGATTTTCCAATCCTTTAATAAACTTGTAGCGGAACTTGTATCTTGTCAGGTCACCATGCCATCTGGATTGACGGCCTGACAAAACCCTGGGTTGTTGATAATAAAGAAGAGCTTTGTGGTCAGTTCTTACTACAAATGGATGACGTGCCAACATGAGATAGTGATGCCAATGCTTTAACAATTCCACAACAGCTAACAATTCCTTGTCATAAATCATGTAATTGTGTTCACGAGCTTCCATCTTCCGGGAGAAATACCCTACTGGTCTCTCAATCCCGTCGCCAGCAGTCTGCAACAACACACCAGCTACAGCGTATTTGGATGCATCTGTGAAAACCACAAAAGGAAGCTCAGGATCCACATGTTTCAACACAGGTGACAACAACAAAAGAGCCTTGACTGTTGTGAACGCATTTGCGCACTCAGGCGTCCAGACCAAAGTTGTCTTACCACTAGCTTAATATAACAGGGCAATCACTTCAGACAGGTGTGGAGTGAACTTCTTCAAGAACGTGCAAGTACCCAAGAAACTACGGAGTTGGGATACTGTCACAGGCGTAGCATACTCTCAAACTGCAGCTTCCTTGTCAGGGGCAATGGTATGGTCATCCTCAAAGATAATATTACCCAGAAAGGTAACCTTACGTTTGAAGAATTCACATTTGCTTCTTTTAACAATCAAGTTGGCCTGGAGGATGCGCTCTATCACTGCTGACAGATGGGCTTTATGTGACTCCTCATCTGGAGAGAATACTAAGATATCATCCATATACACAATACCACATACACCCAGGAGATTCCCTAAGACAGAATCAATTCGTTGCTGAAAACAAGCTGGATCATTCTTCAATCCAAAAGGCATTACCCAGAACTGAAAGATACCCTTCTTGGTTCTGAATGCTGTCAACCATTCCATTCCTTCCGCAATCCTGATTTGATTGAAAGCATTCAACAGATCAAGTTTTGAGAATACCTTTGCCTTCTCAACACACCTAGAGATCTGTGCTTTGAGAGGTAAAGGATAGGGATCAGGGATTGTGATGTTATTTAAGTTCCCTTAGTCAATACAAGGACAAAGAGACCCATCAGCCTTTTGAACAAACAACAACAGAGAGCAAATTGAAAAAGCCCTTTTAAAAATATAGCCCTTTGCCAGCATGTCACAAGTCCATTCTTCCAAACATGTGTCTTCCTTCAAGGTTAAAGAATTAATAGGAGATGCAATTCAAATCAGATCAACGGTAACTTTAAAGTCAAAGTCAAACTGAGTGTGCTTGGGAAGGACCTCGCCTCTGATAGGGTCAAACGCCGCAGACCAGGGTTGTAAACATGCAGGTAAATCCAAACTTGCGGGGACAGAGACAGGAACTGATTGAATAGTCTGAGAGGATTTCTCCATTTTGGACATACCTAACAGCGGAATACAAATAGATATACCCAAAGAGAATTCCACCTATAACGCATTTTCTTTCAGTAAGGTGGATACATTATGATCTCTCCACCAACCCACACCCAAAATTATAGGATACATCAGGGAGGAGCAAACAGAGAACCTCACAGTAAAAAACTGACCCAAAACTACAAAGTTTACTGGCTTCTTCAGCTGGAAAGAGGGAAACATCTGACAGTTCCCACCCCTAACAAGCATTCCCGGGTGGTACTTGAGTTGTAGCAAGTTGGCAGTCTCCACACTCATAAAGTTCTCAGAAGCACCTGTATCCAACAAAATAGCTGGCTGATAGATAGTCTGACTGTTATCAATGCTACCATAAAACAAGAAGTAACCAGAAGTATATTTATTTGCAGCAAAGATGGTAATCTTGACAGGGTCTTGTTTTTTATTAGCGGTACAGACGGCAGCTAAGGAGGCAGGATGCTCCTGGAAGTAACGCTTGATCATCTCTTGGACAGCAGCTGGAAGAACGGGGTTATCACAATCAATGAGAACAAGGGGCAACTCTTTGGACGTAACCACAGAAGACTTTGCAGGTACAACATGATGAAGCATTATCAAGGAACTATCAAGGCCGGACACTACTGGGGCCTCCTTTACATTGGTGGGTTTGTTCACCACCGCCAATTGCAACTAAAACAGGCTAGGGGGAGAACAATCTTGGCTTTGGTTGGAAGGACCTACCACGGAGCAAGGACCAGAAAACCAGGAGCACGCAGCGGGTTTATCCTCAATTACCAATGTACCTTGCTTGGAAGTGGACGGATTTGAGACCAGAGAAAGAATTTGGCTTACCAGGGCCTCAGTTGTGGTTAACAGGGAATCCCAAACTACCAAATCCTGGGCATTCTGGTCAACTGCTAACCACAACGCTGAGAGTTTATTCACCTTGGGAACATCAATTGTACAGCAGTAGGCGAGAAACTGAGGAAGGAATATTGAAAGCGGAGTAGTACCCTGATGGAAGGCGTACAGCTTACAATATACTTTGAGCTCCTCAGTAAGTACACACAAATTTTTTAACAGAGGGTATAGAGATGCACTTTCAGTTAAAACACGTAGATTGCACTCCACCGCGGACAACAACCATTCACGAGCATCCTCATAAACCTTTGTCCTCACATGGTAAACTTGGGATTTATGACTAAGGCTTGAACCGGAATGGAATGATAATGCTGACAAAACTTCACGCAAAATCTCATCAGTGAGTGGAGCAGGAAAATAATCCGGACACCAAAATGACATGACGCAATAGAAATAGAAAACAGAAGATCCAGTCTCAATGACTGCAACTGGAGATAGAAACCACAAATTAAAGAAAAGCCCAAACTGAAAGCCCAGAAAGAAACTGATACAAATAAACATGGTAAACGCAAATATCTCAACAAAGTAGGAGAAAAGAAACACAAATTCATGACAAACTGCTTCCAAAAACTCAGATGTAGAAGAGTTGAGTAATGTGACAGAAATTTCAGGATAGTATGAAGCTGTTTCTAAGTGATGGGGAATTACCACCCAAATGCACATAGAATTAATAATTAACCACTAACGTGGCTTCAAATATCTTTTTGTGAGATTTCCAATTGTAATACTAGGATTAAGAAGAACAATAAATCCTAACCAAAGTAGCCCAAGATAAATGGCCTGAGACAACATCAACAAATCTTCAGAATAAAATTATGGACACTGGGAGGCAACACAATTTTCAGTTTCAAGAATGGGGGGAGGAGCTGCAAAATTGGTTGGCGCAAAATTAACATTGGGCGGCATCAACAACAAAGTTCCAACTTCAGGACCCCATCTTCCAGAAATGATTCTGTTGAGAATCAGATTGTACAGAATATATTGTAACAACCCAACCACAGGATGCATTTTTAAAAAGTAAATTAAAACTTGGGATAAATGATTTTTATTGAGTAAAATTTTGGGAGTACTCAACTCTTAGAGTTGAAACAGTGAAAATTATTCAACATATATCAGAAAAATTGACTAAGTAATACCACCTGAGTCTTGACCTTCTATTTATTCCACATTGTCAAGTAAGTATCTGGCCCAGGTTGCAAAGAACCCTTGTGTGACTAGTTTCTGACAACCATGCTGATTGACAAGCTCATATTGGATGACCCTCAAATTACGCCAATTTATCAATGTCAATTTGTAAAGGGGAACCAGTTTCAGCTGACAGACTGGAGCAGTCATTTCCCATTTTTGATTGACTGTTTGATTAAATCTGTTAACTTGGTCAATTTTAATAAATGTTTTCTGGCTTTTCGAGACTTCTTGCTTGGGCGGATAATACCCGGCATGATGGGACCTATCGTGGCACAAGCCCATAAGGAGACGGGACACAGGGGTGTTGCCAAGACCCATGCCTGGCTCCAGAAGAACTACTTCTGGGAAAATCTTTGCTTGCTGATCCCAGATCTTATTGCCAGTTGCCTTGATTGCCAGCTCCAACTTCCTAAAGCCGCCACTCATGAGTTCAAGCTAGTCCCCCCTCAACACACCTTTCACACTGTCAGTATTGACGCTGTAGGGCCTCTGCCTTGCTCCTGCTCTGGTTGCCTTTTTATCCTAATTGCTGTTGATCATTTTAGCAAGTGAGTAGAAGCTCGTCCTACTAAAGACATCACTTCCAAGACCACTGCTGCCTTTCTGCTGCATGATGTATTATTCTGCCATGGTTGCCCTAAGGTGTTGTTGTCTGACAATGTGACTAACTTCAACGCCAAGTTAGTGACCTCAGTGGTTGAAGCCTTGGGGTCTCACCAGTCTTTCTTTTCCCCCTATTATCCTTCCACCAATGGGGCAGTTGAACGTGTCAACTCAACTCTGGTTTCTATCATGAGGAAGCTTACTTACTCTGACGCCGCCAACTGGGACCTATACTTACCTGCTGCTCTCTTTGCCTATTGCCTTAGCAAGCATTGTGTCACCGGGTATTTCCCTTTTGCTATGCTGTATGATCGTAAAGCCACTACCCTGTCGCTCCTGGAGACCCCCTACTCTCCTCTGATAAGGCCATGAACCCTGATGAGCACATCAAAGATCTAGTCAGCTGCATCATTGATATACAGGCTACTGCCTTCACATCCGCCTATATGACAAGCTTCTGGATCTCTCCCCTGGCAATACCCGGAGATCCCCCCCTGCCTGAGTTTGCCATTGGAGACCACATTTTGTATTATCAACACAGAGTAGGAGGACAAGCTCATAAGCTAGACTCGTTGTGGATTGGGCCCTTAGAAGTGACCTTTAAGCAAGGATCGGAGTATACGGTAAAGCTCCTCTCTAGTGATTGACCTTTTGCTTGTGTGTATGCTAAGTTCCTCTGTAAGTATCACCCCCCTAAGGCCAATCTAGAGGGGGGCAATGTCTGAATGCCGCCATTCACCATGTGTCAATTTTATCTTTGTTGGGTTATTTTGAGGACAAATCTCTTTCTTTTGCTTTTGCCCTTTGAAAAGAGGCTGGCTCCAAATTGGGAAATACAATTGTTCAGTTTCCTAATCCTGCGCAACTCACTTGCCCCACTCATGCTTGTGGCGAGTGATCCTACCATCCTGGTATTGTTTTGTGGTATCGCAACCCACTATATAATTTATTTCCTATTTTTCAATAAAATTAAGTTCTATTCACATTTTTGTCTTTGTGTCTCCACGTACTTTGACGCCTCTCTAGCCACGTCTAGTAGATATTATTCATTCAGGGCCACAAGGTAATTGCATAGCCTTCCCTGCCATTCTAACCGAGACTTAGTATGAATCCAATCCTAAGGTTAGGATTCCCCGCTGTGACTCTGTGCTGCGCCTCAGATCACAACAACTTCCATGCTATTGACCACACAGTGTCTACTTCCGCATAGGAGGAGATCCTGATGCCTGCCCTTTCCAGTTTGAAGGGGAGTGACTTGGTACCCCCTCAAGCACCTGTGAAGTTGTCTCATCCTCTCACATGCACGCCCTGGCTGCTTGCCGGGTTGGTGTTGATGAGGTTGAATGCATCCTTCCCCCAGCTGTCTCCCGTTCCTCTCTTTGGTCCCCTCTCCAAGCAGCCCTCCCAGTACTCCACTGGGTGGCATCCTGGTGGTATATCTTGCTGGGATGGGAGCTAAACTTAGTTAGTTTAGCCCCCCTCTCTCACAATTCTGGCCTTGCACTGGCTGGCATCTTGGTGGCTTTTCCCACCAGGATGGGAGCAAGCTTGGTTGGTTTATCTCCCCCCCTCATAGCAGATGGAGGAGAAGAGCTGGCATCTGACAACCCACATGTCTATCTGGATAAACAAGGGATGAGCCATACCCTAACTACACTTTACCATCCACAACCAAACAGCTGAGTAGAATGGCTGGACAGCTCTCTAGTAAAAGCCCTGGCTAAACTCACTCCAGGCACACCAGAAGACTGACCAAACCAGTTACCTCCAGCCATCCTTGTATGCGGCACCTGGGTGAGCAGGTCCACCGGAAAGAGCAATTTTGAGCTAGTCTACTGCACACAGATCAGTATGATCCAAGCCCTGTTAGGGGCCAAGCTTGAGATGCCCAAGGAGGTATCACTCAGAGATATCCTAGATGTGGGCTGTGCCAACCAGGACCAAAAGGCTTGAGAAGAGAAAATGATTCAAAGCAGGGCTATCCCCTTAATAGAAGGCACAGAGTTGATGGCAAGGCTGGGGGTATGGGTACTGGCAAGGGTAAACTACAGCCTGAAAAGGTGGGCCTCATCACAGTACCAAAGTTAAACAATGGTGATGATTAAAGGGTCCAAGGGTTGGGCAAACAGAAGCAGGGCAAGCCTTATATCACAACCAGCCCCAGCCATGAAAAGTGGGCCAGGAGTACCAAGAGGTTGCACTGCCTGTAATCAAATACCAGCTGGTAGAGTATGAAGCCTGTGCATCAGACAACCTTCTGGCCAACCTATCACCCCAGAAGGCTGATCCTTAGCAGGCAGGTTGAAACTGCGGGACTGATCTCCCAGCAAGGCTTTACACAAGTGCCTTTGTGGCCCTCAAACCAACTGCCCTGGCACATGTAGCCAAAAGTGGAAGGCAGCCCGATTTATCAAATGGGGAACCACAAACCAACTTTGATCTGGGACAAGGGGTGCACATGATCTAGCGCTCAAGTTATTAGCGGGATTAAGCCATCTCCTGCCCACCAGGATGATTGATCAAGGACATCTTTTCCATCCTAAAAGATCCACTTGAACTATATGATCTCTGATGGCCCAATAGAGGCGGTATCTAGCCTCTAAACGTCTTCCTATGTAGCTCTGCTAGTACAGTGTGATTATGACAGATTTAAAAGGTGATTGCTGGGATCTTTTGGCTGAAACTTTGCTGCCGACAGAAAATTGGCCTGATGTTTCATTGGGCTGAAACCCCTTAAGGAGTTGATTTGTTTCTGGGCTTGGGGAAGTTCATCCCTGTGGGTTGATAGGAAAGCTGGGCTGTAAAGGCTGGTTTACAAGTTGGGGGCTGAAGGTGTGGTGCTTTTGGACCCTATATTTTAAGCTTTAGTTGATGAAATGCATTGGTGGTTTTAATATAGTGGTGATGAAAGTAAGAGAAGAAGGATAGTTTTTTACTTTTGATGTAAAGTATTGCTTTCTTCCTGATTGAAATTTGATTTATTTTTATGAATAGAAATAAAAATAGATATGGATTCATATTTTTTAAATTGTGAATTAGATGCCAGTTGGATTTATTAGGGATGGCATAAAAGCGGGTTGTTTTCACATGATATTGAACCCCTATTTCTTGAATTCCCTTTCATTCCACTGTGTAAAAAAAAAAGAAAAAGATTAAAATCTAGCCATAGAATAGAAGTGGCCTACGGAGTTTAGAAATAAGATTTCAGGCTTAAGTAAAGCATACACAAAACCAAGCTAACCGAAATAAACATATGCCATAGAAATGATAAAGAATGAGTTCTGCCAATCAACTTTTCATCGAAATGGCAGGGAATTGGTCAGCTGAACAATAATTGACGGAACATCTTCCTCCCCTCTCAGAGGCTTCTGTACTGCTTAACATTTATCTAATCCGCCTTCCTAACAATGATTGGTGTTATTGTGGATTCAAAAGAAACTTATTGTCGTAGCTTCCTGAAAATTGCTGAAAAAGCGAAGATTGTCATGTTAGTATATAGGAAAACAAATCATTTATTTGTATATGCGATCTTTAACACCAAGTGTCCTAGCAATATGGGCGCTGATCCAGTTTAGATATTAGTTTGGTTTTTATGTTAGAAATTCAATTGAGAGACTTAGTTCTGAAGATAGGGTTGGTTTCTAGCTTGGTGAGGCTTGGCATGGGTGGATGAAGCTTTGGTTTGGGTCAAAGCCTTCCTAAGGGGCTGAGTCCGCAGTTTTGATATTGGCTTCTCTTTTTAAAGTGCGATTTCCTTAATATTGTGCTCGCGTCAGTGATGTACGTTAAAGGCGGTAGATAAAAATATAGGGAGATGGTGTTTTGGAATGATAGATGCTTTTAATGGTGGTTATAAAAATTCGTTCAGGACGGCTTGGACGGAGCTGATGGAGCGGAAGCCCTGGAAGGCGTTCAACTTGTCTGTAAGCTCACGATCCTTGATTTGGGCTAAGGCGACCTCAACAGGGTTGATGTTATTTTTTTGGATGAAGTCGTCAGTGAGGTTGCTGGGATGATTGAGGAGGGAGAATTTGCTAAAGTCCTCGTGGGAGGAGGCAGCCTGCATCTTTGTGGATTGAGTCAGGTTGGGGAGGCGACTAAGAGCAGAGTCCAGGTCAGCCTGCTGAAGTTCACCGGAAGAGAAGGGATTGGCTTCAAAGACAGAGTTTGCAAGAGTGCGCAGGCGAGAGGGGACATTGTCACTAACGATGAGGCGAGGGTATTGTGGGTACTGGTAGCAGTAGAACTCATCGTTCATGCTTAGGGCATCTTTAACAGTAACGCCGTCAAAGCCAGCAAGCTGGTCAGTAACTTCAGCCTGAACCCCAAAGCGTCTACCTTCGTAGCGGGAATTGGGATTACGCTGCTGCCATTTATCCCAAAGGAGATCGACAAAGGTGTGGTGCAAGTAAAAGATGGGGTCATTAGGGCTATACATCTGAGAGAAATCAACGCCATGGCCACCGATAGAGACATGGGGACGACCATGCTTCATTTCGAGCTGCACCGAGAAGGCAGAGAAGCTGCGCGTGTTGATGTCAAGGAGGATGGCTTCAGGCGATGAGAAGGGGGAAATACGGCGCCCTTGGTCATAATCTCTCCTGAGACAGTGGCTCTGAGGATAGCTCACCTGCCAGTTGGCAAAGGGCCCGTCGCGGACACATCTTCCAGCACCGCCATTGCCACCCATGTACTTGTCGGTAAGTATGGGGCTGCGATGGGGCTCGTTGGCATCCAAACTCCAGTCCCAGTAGGGAAGCATGACATTGGGATTGAATCTCTGCAGTTCCATCTCGAACCTTCGGATAAAGTAGCGATGCCATGGCATAAAAGCAGGCGTAAAGTGAGCACCACGAGCATTGGTGTTGTGCAAGTATGAGAAGTACTCATACGATGACAGCTCCTCCATCCCTTCTTTACGCTCCTGATGAAGCTTATTTATCGCATCTTGGAAGTCACGAAGCTCCTGCTCGCTAAGCTCCCGGATCTCCTTGCGGACTCTAGGATTACTGCACTGGGCAGCTACAATCCCAACATTTATTAAAACGTTAAAAAACTTCATGCTACTTCCTCATCCCTCCTCTTCCTTTAAATAGCTATATTTCCAATGGCATCATTCCATCCTAATCAAAAATTTAATGTTAATTTGTTAAACGTAATTAACAATTCAATAAAAATTTAAATGTATTTCAACCCCTACTTCAATCTCCAGGTTTTGAGCCAATCAAACACAATCTAGACTTCTTTTCCAACTGTGATATAATGGATCATCTCAATAGAATGCTTGAATCCTGCCACACCCTTCAGCCCTAAATCATCGCAGCAAAATTCACTCATCTCAAATCAACCCAAGCGTATATTCTCATTGGCGAGAAGCTACTACTGATCTTCCAGCAAATCATATTCAGCCGAAATACTTTACATCCCCCAAGAAACCATCCCCCTTAGACGAACAACCACTCACTAAAATATTCACCAGTAAATCTCTCCTGATTTATCCAAGCCACTAAACTTGGACCAAAACCTAAGCATCATATCAGTACCACCAGCTTATCTCAGCACGAACACAGCAACCATATCTCCTAAATCCCAGCGCAAACTCTGCACAAATAAATTTCAATCCCGAACCCTTTCCCAATGCAACATGTATACTTACCAGAACCCAAGTAGCCAATATAGCCAAAGTAAAACATCCAAAAGTATGGCCAAATACATCCAGCACTACAGTTTTTTAAGACGGACACCAATTTTATCAAGGTTGAGAGGTTATGTAACTCGTGCCAGATCAATAATCAGAAGTTCAAGTTGCATATCATTATGGAAAGCTTGTGCTGTTAAAAGATTGATGAAGTTAAGCAAAGCTTTCAGCTCAAAAAGGTTATCTGGGTGGTTGGACAGAATCAAGCGTAAAAACTCTAAATGGCAGAGGATGGATGCTTAAAGTTAAAGGAGATCGATAAAAAACTATACCTAAAGTACAGCTTAAAGGTAATGGTTACCAAATAATAGATTGCAAGTTGACAAGATGTGCCCAACTTCAACTCATTAAAGTTTTCATGGAGGTGCTTATGAGAAGTATGTCAGATTGTAGAAGGGGAATAGTTGAAATGGATCAAAATCGTTATTGGATAAAATATACTTACCTTATAAGGCTGAAATCATATCACATAGTACCCATATGTATCAGGAAACCTTGGTTATATAAATCCTTTGGAGAACAAGGGATTACTTCTAGTATGATATCTGAATCACTTATTAAACCCATCTTATTCTCAGCAAGCTGAGTCATCTTTCAAGGAAATAATTTCCAAGAAAGGATATTCAAAGGTTTTTATAGAGGACCGAAAAGCTATAAGACTCGAGTTACATGATCTACTTTCCCAAATCTATAATCATGAATGTTAAGTTGTGCTTCTTTTCTTGATATAACAAAGGACACAGGCAAAAGGTTTAAATACGCAAGACTTGTGGACCCAGCTTTAAGCCTGTTTAGTTTGATTATTTATGAAAAAGGATCTTCCTAATGAATGAAATATAAGTTCTGGAGATTCAAAGTCAAAATCAATCAGCTATGATCAACTTAATTTTATAGGTGGAATACTTAGGATTTTATATTGGGGCATTTGATCCTAGTAGCTTCAGCGAAGGTATTCCAAGTGGTGAGAGGCTGGTAAGGATCCAGAGGCCTCAGTTGATGCCAATTCATGTTTGTTTATATAGAATCCATCAGGTTAGATAAAAAGGAGTCATCTCACACTTGTTAATTTTCAGGCAATCAGACACTATTCCAATCAAAGCCCCTAGTTAATTTGAATTCACACTCATATCCCACCTCAAATTTGGACTCAGGGGTGATAGGCCTACAAGGCGCTGCCTGGAAAAATGGATCACCTGTAGGCAACAGCCTACAACATTCAAAAATTTAAATCTTAAAATCAATTGTAAGTGGGTTGTTGCTCATAGAATCTATTCTGGACCTGAAACCACTTTCCTGCACGCAATTTTATCACCAATTTTACTTGGGTATACAATCCTGACCTTCTAGCAGGAAATTTAGCTGTAGACAGTATCATCATGGGTGGTGCCTGTAAAGTAAGTAAATACTAGGTACAGGGAGCCCACCTCATCAATGTGTTCCCAAAGTCTTTAAAATGATTGGTTAATTTATTGGAGTATATTGGTGCTTAATGTGTTACACACATTGGATATCTTTCCTCATGATCCATTTGCTTCAATAACTAACAATAAGCTTTGTAATAGCCAGATTATAAGACCCAGCGCTCCTGCTGCTTCAAAGTTCAGAAAATTCACCACCTTCATCTTAATTTGCCATGAAATATGCCAAATTCAAATATGGATCTAGCTATGCTGCAGGTTCTCTGACATTTACTTAGATCAAAGCCTTTGTTCTCTACCTGTGCATTGTAATATGTTGCAACTTCCCATATTCTATTTTCATAGACTACCACATCCAGAACTGTGTGGTTGACCCCTGGCAAGGTTTCCTATAAGCAACCCCTTGGCCCTTGAATTGACTATACTGTCACATGCTGCCAAAAGGCAAGTCAATTTGAATTTCCAAACAGGGAAACTAATGCCAACAATAATCCAGAACCAGGGGTGCACTTGATCTAGCGCTTAAGCCATTGGCATGATCAAACCACCCCCTTGCCCATCCAAGTGATTGATCAGCAGTGTTGTGATCTGAGGCGCGGCACAGAGTCACAACAGGAAATCCTAACCTTAGGATTGAATTCATACTAAGTCTTGGTTAGAATGGCAGGGAAGGCTATGTGATTACCTTGTGGCCCTGAATGAATAATATCTACTAGAAGTGGCTAGAGAGGCGCCAAAGTACATGGAGACACAAAGACAAAAATGTGAATAGAACTTAATTTTATTGGAAAATAGGAAATGAATTATATAGTGGTTTGCAATACCACAAAACAATACCAGGACAGTAGGATCATTTGCCACAAGCATGAGTGGGGCAAGTAAGTTGCGCAGTATCAGGAAACTGAACAATTGTATTTCCCAATTTGGAACCAGCCTCATTTCAAAGGGCAAAAGCAAAAGAGAGAGATTTTTCCTCAAAATAACCCATCAAATGCAAAATTGAAACATGGTGAATGGCGGCATTCACAACATTGCCCCCTCTAGCTTGGCCTTAGGGGGTAGTACTTGCGGAGGAACTTGGCATGCACTCGGACAAACGGGCAACCACTAGAGAGGAGCTTCACAGTGTACTCTAATCCTTGTTTGAAGGTCACTTCTAAAGGTCCAACCCACAATTTATCTAGCTTGAAAGCGCGTCCTTCACTCTATGCTGATAGTAGAGAACATGGTACCCACTATTGGACTCAGGCAAGGAAGAGTGTCCAGCATTTTCAGAAGAGAGCTCCAGCACCTTGGTCTTATATGCAAAAGTGTATGTAGTACCCTGTATATCAATGATGTGGTTGACTTTAACTTTAATATGGTTATCAGGGTTTATAGCCTTATCAGAGGAGAGTAGGGGGCCCAGGGTCAACAGCATGGTGGCCTCACGCCCATACAGCATAGCAAAGGGGGAATATCCGGTGACACAATGTTTTCTAAGGCAATAAGCAAAGAGAGAAGCGGGTAAGTATAGATCCCAGTTTGCAGCATCAGAGTAAGTGAGCTTCCTCATGATAGAAACCAGAGTCAAACTCACACGCTCAACCACCCCATTGGTAGAAGAATTATAGGGGGAAGAAAGGACTGGTGAGACCTCAAGGTTTCAACAACAGAGGTTACTAACTTGACATTGAAGTTAGTCCCATTGTCAGACAACAACACTTGGGGGCAGCCATGACAGAAGAATACATCTTGTAACAAAAAGGAAGAAGTTGTCCTGGAAGTGATGTCCTTAGTAGGGCAAGCTTTCACTCACTTGCTAAAATAATCAACAGCAATTAGGATAAAGCAGCGCCAGAGCGGGAGCAAGGGAGAGGCCCTACAGCGTCAATGCTGACAGTATGAAAGGCATGTTGAGGGGGGGACTAGCTTGAACTTGTGAGAGGAAGCTCAAGGTTGCTGGAGCTGACAATCATGACAACTAGAAATAACACCTGGAATCAGCAGGCAAAGTTTTTCCCAGAAATAGTTTTTCTGGAGCCAGGCATAAGTCTTGGCAACACCTCTGTGTCCTATCTCCTTATGAGCTTGAAGCACCAACAAAAGGCAAAGAATAGGCAGTACATAAGGTAGGTATTGGTCTTGTACTTTCTTAAAAAGCTGATTGTCACAAATGAGGGTGCCTTCAGATAACTTAGAAAGGTCAACTCAAACTTCTTCTGTCTCATTTTCTCATGAAGAAGGATATCTAATTAGTTTGTACAATTGGTCAGCCTCAGCAGGGTGTAGAGCGAGGATGGGCATTCTGGACAGTCCATCAGCATTCTGATGTTGAATACCAGGGTGGTGCAGCACAGTGAAGTTGTACCCTTGCAGGCGGAGAGCCCATCTAGCTAGTTGCCCTTCTAGTTCCTTGAATTGCTGTAGCCATTTGAGCAGAGCGTGGTCAGTAACCACAGTGAAATGGGTGACATACACATAATGGCTGAACTGTTTGACTGCATGCAATACAGCAAGGCATTCTTTCTCTGTGACACTGTAGCTCTTCTCATGCTTGTTGAGGACATGGGAAGTATAAGCTACAGGGTGATCCACATTCTCATCATCTAGTTGAGCCAAGATGGCTCCAATAGCCAGGTCACTAGCGTCAGTGTAAAGGATGAATTCCTTATTGTAGTCAGGATACATTAGGATGGGAGATTCTTTGAGTGTTTTTAAGGGCCTCAAAGGCCTGTAGCTGACTAGCAGTCCATTCAAAAGGGACATTACATAACAGTTGGACCAAAGGTTTGCTAGTGTTGGCAAATTCAGGAATGAATTGTCTGTAGTAACCCATCATGCCCAGAAAGACTTGAACCTCTCACAGGTTGTGGGTGGAAGCATTTTTTCAATGGCCTCAACTTTTTTGGTCATTCAGTGAATCCCTGTCTGGGTTACCTCATGCCCCAAGAATTCAAGGCGTTTGTTGCAGATCCTGAATGGATTAGACAAAAAGTCGTCCATCTAGGGATTAAGCAATAGAACAATCACGCAGTTGCGCTATTGTATCCTGATTCTACTAGTGATAAAGACGTTTAAACTCCCCTAAAACAGGTGTTCAATTCGCCTTTTGAAAGCGCACAAGGCACAGGCTTCACTTCTGAGATTATAAATAGAACAACAAAGTTATTTATATCTACCTCCTTAAGGAAAGCTGCAAGAAAGCGGTCGTTCTCTCGCGCAAGACTTTTAGCTATGTCAACCCACTCTCCTCCATTTGGAAAGTTCTTCTGTCTGTGCCTCCCTGCCTCTGGTGGCAATTCCCCCGCCTCACACTATATAAGTGTGATACTATCTAAATAAATACCAGTTTTGCCTATACAACTTATAATCTTCTGTCCTTCATAGGCTGCCACTATACCATCAACAGGTATAGTATTAAGAATTAGGTCACTGACTAGCTGTTTGTAGAAACTAGCAACCCTTTTCTGCAACTTTTACGACATTGGCGCTCATGTCTTACAACACCAACAGCCCCCACCCCCACAGTCCTTTCAATGAGGAGGGAGGAATACCCCTGGCCCAGTCTCCTACCACTTTTTCTCCTTACCACCAGGCCCCGGCCTTTACTGCTGCTAATGCCCATGCTGGGGAAAGAGCAGGCGCTCCCTATGGCCTGCCCAACCTAAGCCAATTCATGCCAGAACACCAACGCCCCCAAGCTATTTTTCTTGGTCAACCACTGCTCCTACAAGCCCCTGCCCCCTTGGAGATGGACGCCAACTCTTTACCTTCCAAGGACACCATCTGTAATGCCATACACACCATGGATGCTGGTGCTGCTGGCAATGGTTCTTGCTCTGAACATCTGGCCATTCAGCAGCCTTCTGCTGAAAATGCCTTGGGTTGCTTTCAGAATCTCTCCCAGTTCAACCCTGACCAGCTCTGCCGTGATCTCTGTACTGTTGAACATATCAAGGACTACCTACACCAATTTGCCCATCCTGCCGTATGCCACAACCAAATGCACCTGGGCTGCATCCAAAGCCTAGTGCATGACCAGGGAATACTGGTATCTAACCAACAGAAGTTCCTCCAGGTTCTGTACTCTGAGCTGGGCAATACTTTCACCACTGTCAATCAGTATCTTGCCAAAGTCACCAATGCCCAGAACACCATGCTCCACTGGGTTGATGCCATCAAAGCAGGTATAGCTAAGCTAGTTCAAGTGCATGTGGCACAGACCCTCACCCATCAGGGTGTAGACGCCAATTAGATTAGTGTGGTTACTAAGCACGTGCTGGAGACTGGCCCCATGGTTTGAAGCCTGACTCATGAAGTGGAAGTCTTAGCCTGCCGCCTTGCCACCATCCCCTTGTTCACCCCCACTTCTGCCGCCACCAACAACTCCCCTTCCAGCGCCCTTCTTGGTTGAGACATCCTTGAGCTCTTTGATCACTACAAGAAGATGCAGACAGAATTGGTCCAGCAGAGTGCCAATCTTGCCTTCCTGTTTGATGGCTACCACACTGTGTCAGAACTTCAGGATAGTCTCAAACTCTGCCAATTGCATGACAGAGCCAACAGCCAGACCCAAGTCAGGAAGGAAAAGGAAGTAATAGCCTTGCTCCAAGCTGAGCTTGCCACCCACAAAAATTGCATCACCTCTCTGGAAGATGAATTGGATATCAACCGTCAGGAGAACAAGGTCTACCAAGATGAGCTGGACAAGCAACAACTTCTCCTGGACGCCTTCTGGAGCCAATTAAATAGGATGGATAGTAAGATTATGGCCTTCAACTTACAGGCTATGTCCATCAACTCCAAGAGTCACCACAGTCCACTGAGGTCCTCTAGTCCTGAGTTCTATCATAGCTACAAAAGCAATGTGGACCACACTTGGTTGGCTCCTAACGCTGTACAAGTATTAGAGCCAGTACTGGAGTCTGAGGATGACTTCCTGGCCACCCCTGAAGCTTCCGGAGCTGCTCAAAACAGAGAAGGTGAAAGCAAAGCCCAGCAAGAGGAAAATTATTGCCACGCCTCTAAGGCTAGGTTTGCTGCCTCCACCCTCAGCTGTTCCTGCCTCACCCACTCTCCAGTGAGGATCACACCTGCTCCCCTCCAACATGGCTCCAACCACTTCAAGCCCATCAATCTACCCAAGTTTGACCGCAAGAGCAATGTGGCCATGTTCTTACATCTGTACCAGAACTCCATGTATAGCGCAGACAATGCCATGAGGGACTCCACAATCATCAACTTTCTGGATGCTGAGACTCAAACCATTATCTTGCCACGTCTCCCTGAGAATGGCTGGACTTTTGCCAACGTCTCCAGAGCCTTGACAGAAGAATTTGGTAGCCAAGAAGCACTCCTCAGTTGTAAGATGGACTTTGCTGACACCAAGTTAAAGGTGGTGGAAACCCTAGAAGACTTTACTTCTAGGTTCTACCTTGAAGCTCAAACTCTGTCGTCTATGAGTGCGGTGCAGTTTATTGATGTGAAGTCAGTACTCCTTAATGCTGTATGTGTCAACCAGGAACTATCTCTGGCCCTTAAGTCAGGCATTTACAACGCTTGCACTGTACCAGATCTGATCCGCCTCCTACGCACCTACAAGGAGGAGTTCAAAGTCCCTCTTCCTGAAGGCCGCCCTTGCCAGCAATCTGAGCATAGACCCCGCCTGGCGGTCAAGATGCCCAAGCCTTCCAACAAGGTTGGTCCTGCTCCAGTCAACAATGGCCCCCGTACTTGCTTCAAATATGGTATGGCTGGCCACTTCTCTTGGGAATGTAGGAATCCACGCCAAAAGATTCATCATGTAGGCATGGAGGACACTGAGGAGGACTACGCCAAGGACGCTGATATTGAGGAGGACAATGAGGACCAGTCAAAAAACTACTAAGCAGCCAAGACAAGGAGAAATTCTTGGCTGCCTTTGTAATTTTGACACTCTTATCTCCCCCCATACCACTGCCCCCTGACAAACCAGATCAAAGGCCTGCTGCCTTGCCATTCTCTGGGACCAACTCTAAATATGAGCCCTCCCTGATTGACTTCAACTCCCAACCAATACATGAGGATGTGGAGTCTGATGGAGTTCAAGAGGACCTCCTTCATTGAGTCCTCACTGTTAACACGAAAACTCATTGGACTACACTTTGCCCTGAGGTGGTTATTCCCAAATAGCTTGGAGAACAGTATCCTTATCCTATGCTGAACAACTGGCTCAACCAGGCGTTGAAGTCACTCATGAGGAGGACAGTGCTGAACAACTGGCCAAGCTGCTCCGCATAGTAAACGTCTCAGCACCGCTAGAATCCCTCAAGAAATTAAGCCCAGCTGTGGGAGCTGCCATGGCTACCTTCCTGGAGAAGTTCAAAGGACTAAGCGTATACCAGGTCTCAAAGATTGTGGAGATCAGAGAGAACCAGGATTACACCTATATCAACCTGGTAGTGAACAAGACTCATGTCTGGGCCATACTGGATACTGGTGCCCCAGGAAACATTATATCCTCTTGGCTGGTTAAGGAGCTTAAGCTGGCACTGGACTTGGCCTACCATGAAGAGTTTGGTACTGCTGGGCCACTGACCACTAGAGCAAAAGGAGCCTAATCTTCTCTCCCTCTTTGCTTTGGGAAGCTAATGGTCACTGCTCCTGCTATAGTCCAGAAAACAACAGCTATGACATTCTTATTGGGACTAGCTTCATGGTTCAGTATGGCACTGTGACTAACCATGGAGACCATACATTTAGAATATTGGGCCGTTCCATACCCATGTTCTATCATGGTGATTACCTGTCTGACCTGCCCTTACAACGCTTGTACTACATCAATCTGGAGTATGCCAACAGAGAGCTTCCAGTTGCTTATACGCTGTGTAGTAAGAAGGTCAAGGTGCTACCTCTCTCAATTGGGGAAGCCAAGGGTATCCCAGTCTACGCCTCTTGTAATGTGACAATACCACCTGGCGCCCAGGTGATCCACAATACAGGCTTCTTGCTGGCTCTACCAGCTGGCACTCATGGAGAAATCTTTGGCATCCCTAATGCGTCCAGACTAGAACCATGGGTTGCACCAGGTATCCTCATGCCAAGTGAGAAGGAGGTACTCATACTCTTGGCCAACATGAGTTGTGAAGCTATGGTTGTCAACAAACACCAACTTCTGGCTTATATACAGCTGGAAGAGCATGACAACCTGCAGGAGACTGCCCCCTTTGCAGACTTCTCTGAGTTGGGTCTACCCTGTGAGCAACCACTGGTGCTATTGGTCATAAGTTGCGACTCTCTATCTGGCCTCTCTGAAGAGCATAAGGATCAAGTTATGGATCTCTTTGCCCAGTATAAAGATGTGTTTGCCAAGGATGATTATGACCTGGGCAAGGCTGCAGATGTTGCACATCATATTGATACTCAAGGCAGTCCACCTATCTGCTCCAGACCTATACAGCACAGTCAAGCCAATCATGCTGTGGCTAACAAAGAGCTTCACAAGCTATTGGGATCTGGCTTAATTGTCCCCAGTAAAAGCCCTTGGGCTTCCCCTCTCCTGATTGTCAAAAAGAAGGATGGCAGCAACTGTGTGGTGATTGACTACCGTTGACTGAATGGTGTTACCAAGAAGGATTCATATCCCCTCCCTCATATTGACAATACCTTGGACCAACTGGGTGGCGCCAAGTTCTTCAGCGCCATGGACCTTATCAGTGGGTACTGGCAGATTGACCTACCCCCTGCTGATCAAGAAAAATGTGCAATCATCACTGACCAAGGGCTATTTCAACCCACAAGGATGCCTCAAGGTCTGTTCAATGCCCCAGCTACCTTTCAACGGGCTATGAATGAAGTGATGGGCGACCTTAAACTCACCAGTGTCTTGGTCTACCTGGATGACATTAATGTATTCTCCTGAACCTTTAATGATCACCTACGACACTTGGAGGAAGTCTTCCAGAGGTTACTTGCAGCTAATCTCAAGCTCAAGCCACGCAAGTGCAACTTCTTCAAGGAGCACCTTGAGTTCCTTGGGTTCATCATTAGCCAAGATGGACTCTGCCCTGTACCTCTGAAGGTGGAAGCCATTGAGCAAATGGAGATCCCAGCCAATAAGTGGGATGTGCAGGTCTTCTTGGGGATGATTGGGTACTACCGCCACTTCATCCCCAACTTTGCATCCCTGCGTGACCCCCTTTTTCAGCTTCTCTGAGCTGATAAGGAATTATTCTGGAGCCCAGCATGCCAATCTGCCTTCAATGCTCTCAAAGAAACACTGAGTGCAGCTCCTGTGATGGCCTACCCTGACTTTTCCAAGCCGTTTATGGTTCATACAGATGCTAGTCTGATGGCAATTGGGGATGTTCTCTCCCAACTGGACTCCAACAGACTTGAACACCCTGTTAGATACTGCTCATGTACGCTTAATGTTTACAAGAGGAACTACACTGTCACCAAACGAGAGCGTCTGGCTGTGATATACTCCTACCAACAATTCAGATTCTATCTCCATGGGGTACATTTCATGGTTGTAACAGACCATGCTTCCTTGCAATGGCTGAAGACCCTCAAGGACCCCAAAGGACATCTGGCGTGTTGGGCCATTAAGCTTCAGGCTTATGACTACAAGATTATTCATTGAGCCAGGGCAGCCCACCAGAATGCTGACTGTCTCTCCTGCCTTCCCACTGCTGCCTTAGTATCCCCCATGGCTGATATTCTCTATGACAAGCTTATGGAGGATCCTTCTTTGTGGGGAGAAGAGCCAGTAGAGATACAGTGGGCTCTCAAGAAGTTAGCTGTTGATACCAAGGTCTCTAAGGGACAGCTCCTGAAGCTTTTTGGAGACTCTTAGCTACCCTACATATGCCCATCCCTACGCATGGACTCAGTGGTGGCTGCTCACAAGACTACTGGCCATGGTGGCATATAGAAGACCTTAGCTCTGCTACAGCAGCACTGCTTCTGGGAAGGAATGCACACTGACGTAGTGTATACGATAGCCAACTGTCATGACTGCAACATTGAGAGGCCTAAGGTTGCCAAGTTTCAACACAGACTGGTACGCCCTGGGTTTGCCTTCCACACTGCAGCCATTGACATAGTGTTCCCCCTGCCAGCTACCAACAGTCACAACAAGTTCATAATTGTGGCGGTTGACCATCTGACTAAATGGGTAGAAGCCAAGGCAATTCCCAACCAATCTGCACTGGTGACAGCCACATTCATCCTGGAGAATATCATATACAAACATGGTTTCCCCCAGATTCTGCTGACAGAAAATTGTACCAACTTCACCAGTTATATCATCCCCTGCCTCAACCAACTGATGGGAATTTTTGGTTCACTATCCAATTCTTATCACCCACAGACAAATGACATGGTAGAGCGCACTAATGGGAGCCTGGTCCAGATACTCCGGAAGCTCAGTCACCAACATGAGACTGAATGGGATACCTTCCTTCCTGTGGCCACCTTTGCATACAACATTGGGTACCACCAGGCCACTGGCAAGCCGCCCTTCCAACTGCTCTACAGCCGGCAACCAGGACTTCCCCCTTTACTATATTCCTTGGTAAAGCCTAGCATGGCTGTGTCCCCAGAGGCGTACCTCAACAAGCTGGTTCAATCCCTTATTTTCTTGCAATCAGAGGCCTACACTGTAAACTTAAACCATAAGTTGCAAGACCTAGAACAAGATGCATTCAAACGCCCCACCTTACCCACTTACCTGGTAGGAGACTCAGTCTACTTCTTCAGTAATAGAGGGTACAGCTGGGAATCCAAACTTGCCTCCCTTTGGCAAGGTCCAGTTCAAGTTATCCAGAAGACTGGCCCCAACTCCTACACCCTTAAGGAGCCCCATTCTGGGCAATTGATCACTAGAGTACACACTCAGTATATGTGTGCTGCTCCTAGTGACCAAGAGTAAGCCCCAATGAGGACAATAACATGAAAAAACAAAAGCCTAATTAAAAAATTCCATGGGTTGTTGTCCTGTTTGCGATAGTGTTGCACCAAAGTACGAGGAATAAGAATAAAAGAACAAGGTGTTTATTGGAGACTGACAAGACTCTTCCAGTACTGCACCAACTGTTCTACCACCTGAATGACATCCAAGAAACACAACTGGTTGCCTACAGATCTATGAAGCTGATGACCAAGGATTGGGCAACAAGCCCCCACCAAGCGAGACACACAATTGACCCCAATGTCCACAGGAAAGGCGACCCCCAAGAAGATACAGACCCACAGAAGACTCTCGCAAAGGGCATACTCTACTGGGACCTGACCACCCACCCACCCCGTAGAATAAGAATAAGGCCCACTCAAGGAAGACCCCCATGTTCTCCTCCTGCTTGGTATCACAGTGGTTGGTTCCTCAAAGAACAAGGTTGCCAGCCATCACCATTGGCACCATATGGGCAGTCCCCTCCACTGTGTATGACTTCACTATGTTGGATACCGTCCCCTGTTGCAAGACTGAAAGGCCTTGACCCCCAAATTGGAATTCCTTCAGCTGAGCCTCCAAGTATTCTTCTGCCGCCCACATGGAGAACCGCCAATGGATACTGTTACCCCTTTGCAACCCAGTTCCTGTCACCTCCCTGGGCTCACTCAAAGCTAGGAACAGCGCAGCAAACAATGGGTCTGTCCCCTCTAAGGCCAGCTGAGGCACCAGTAGCTGATCTAAGTGAACCCCCAAGTCCAGGTAGCTGTTGTCCACATCATGCAGGACTACTTGCTTCCCTGCTGTCTTCATCATCTCCTTTGGCCTGGTATGCTTGCGCCTCTTTGGAATTACCACTTGCACCTTCTTCAAGACTCTTCTTGTGACTCTTCTAGAGGGACTGTTCACCATAGCCGTCACCTAGAGACGCCAGCTATTTTTAACCCTGTTGTCTAATCCAGTGGAGGGAAATGTCACAGATCCTGAATGGATTAGACAAAAAGTTGTCCATCTAGGGATTAAGCAATGGAACAATCACGTGGTTGCGCTATTGCATCCTGACTCTACTAGTGATAAAGGCGTTTTAAACGCCCCTAAAACAGGTGTTTGATTTGCCATTCAAATGCGCACAAGGCACAGGCTTCACTTCCAGGATTATAAATAGAACAACAAAGTTATTTATATCTACCTCCTTAAGGAAAGCTGCAAGAAAGCGGTTGTTCTCTTGCGCAAAACTTTTAGCTGTGTCAACCCACTCTCCTCCATTTTGGAAGTTCTTCTGTCTGTGCCTTCCTTCCCCTGGTGGCAATTCCCCCGCCTCACACTTATAGGTGCAATAATATCTAAATAAATACCAGTTTTGCCTATACACCTTATTATTCTTCTGTTCTTCATAGGCTGCCACTATACCATCAACAGGTATAGTATTAAGAATTAGGTCACTGACTTACTGTTTGTAGAAACTAGCAACCCTTTGCTGCAACTTTTATGACAGTGTTCCTTGAAGAAAGCACACTTAGATAGTTTTAACTTAAGGCCAGTCGCCTGAATCTTTATGAACACTTCCTTGAGGTGAGACAGGTCATTTTTAAAGGTAGCGCTGAATATGGTTGTATTGTCTAAGTACACTAGGACACATAAGAGCTTAAAATCATGGAGGGTGAAGTCCATGGCTTGCTGGAAGGTAGTTGGGGCATTGCAGAGTCCTTGCAGCATACATGTAGGCTCAAACAGTCCTTTGGAAGTGATGAGAGCGGCCTTCTGTATATCCTTTGGAGAGAGATCAACTTTCCAGTACCCAGATGCTAGATCCATATCAGAGAAAAACTTAGAGCCTCCAAGGCGGCAAAGAGAATCATCAATACGTGGCAAGGTGTAGGAATCCTTTTGGGTTAAGGAGTTTAATCAGTAATAATCCATCACAATACAATATCCTCCCTCCTTCTTTTTAAGTATGAGCAAGGGGGAGGCAAACAGACTTTGGGAAGGAGCCAGTAGCCCAGCGTCTAAAAGCTTTTTGAGTTCTTTAGACACCTGAGCGTCCTCTGGGCAACTGCAGCAATATGGTTTAGTACAGAAGGGGGGAGCATCACCAGTATCAATATGGTGAAAGACGCCTTTGGCTAGACCATAATCAGTGCTATCTCTAGCAAATATATCTGAAAATTGATCTAGCAAATCAAGCACCTCTTTCTGTTGTATCAGGGATAGCTGCATAAAATCTTGTGCAGTGAACAGGATAGGACTTAGGGCTTGTCTTTAGGTAAATTAAAATCCTGGAACGTACCAAAGGGATGTAGAAATGAGACATTAGGAGCATTCAGCAACTTTCAATAGCCAACAACCTGTCCTCTAGACACATGTATGGTGATAGAGGTTAAGTTGGCAGCCAGAAATTGAACAGGGAATTTATGAGAGACATCCAACATTCCTGGGCAGAGGTAGGGTTTGCTGAGTCCTAGCAAGGGAGGAGAGTATAACTCTAGAAACGTGAGCTCAGGTAACTCATATGATATTTAGGAGTCTAGGATAGCTTGAGATCCAGGGGAGATGGTTACAGCAGAAGTGATCAGGAGAGGAATCCCCTTAGACACCGGGCAAGCCATAGGAGGAAATTTCATGTTGTATGAGTGGGTACGGTATTTTAGGGTGAAGAAACCAATGGGATATTCTAAGGCACACATCTTGAGGCATTTCCTGGGGACTTTAACAGGCTCTTCAAAGATCAAGGAGACTTTATACCCTAAGATAGAGAGGTAGCCATCCTTTAATTTGATGATCCCATTGTATTCTCTAAGGAACTGAGTACCAACTAGGAGATTGTAACTCTCATTCTCCAAGACAACAGCAGGCACGGCTAAGAGTAGCTTACCAAACCGCATGGGAAGAGCAAAATAAGCCCCTATAGCGTGAGCCATGGATAGCCCAGCTGTACCATATGACTAGTGGCAGTTAAGGTTGGGGGCAAGTTTGAGCTTCTTGACAAGTTTTGAGGAGACAACATTAACAGGAATCCATTGTCCAAGACAGCCTTGATTTCATCTTTTTTATGGATATCTCCACACAAGTGGTAGTGCAACCAAAGGGTAAGAGAATTGCCAGGATGTCCTGGGCTTCTGCTAGCTCTTTGTCCCATTTTTAATCATGCACCTCAATCCTGTAAACTCCTAATAGACAGTCTGGAGAGGAAGCAAAACTGAAACATTCTTGAATACAGCATCAGCAACCTCAGCAGCTTCTTTGGGCAACTCTACAAGCACAGGGAACCTCTTAGCTTGAGTGAGGTATGGACAAGAGACAATCTCTGTGGCTTCAGGCAGAGGCTTAGTAGTTGTTGTAGTTTTCCCAGAGCATAACTTATAAGGTACCACAATGGTTTCAGGACAGCCATAACTGAATACCTGTAAGAGAGGGGGCTAAAATAACTAAGTTTGGCTCCCATCCCGGTGACACAAACCACCAGGATGCCACCCAGTGGATAACTGGGACAGCCACTCAAAGGGGGGACCACAAAGAGGACACATGGGACAGCTGAGGGAAGTACACATTTAATCCCATCAGCACTAAGCTGGTGAGCAACCAGGGTTTACGAGAGGGGACAGGAGGAGGCATCACAGGAGCATGAAGAGGTACCAAGCTGCTCTTCCCCAGGACAGGAGGCGGGAACACCAAAATTTCCTCACTCACAGGAGCAAGCGAGGAGTAGTTCACAGTATCTAAATCCAAGTTGTCAAAGGTAAGACTCTTTACTATGACCTCACCTGAGAATAGGAGACTGCTGGTGAGGTCCAAGAGGCTGGAAGAATTGTCACCCACAAGCCAAGCAGAGGAGGAGATTTTTGACCATAGGTCTGGGGATGTTGACTATAATAACAGTAAAAACGGCGCCACAGAAAACACCACAAATTTCAGAACAGGGAGTATCATAATAATGATCCTCACAAAATTTGGATGAAATTTATAAATGTTTAAAACCTGCAAGCAATAAAATTGGAGCCAAGTATGGTACTCACAAGGGATGCCAAGCAAGGGACAACAGAACAGGCTCAGGAGCTTGGAGATGGACGCAGGTGGCTTTGTTGAAAAGATGAACAGAAAGCAGGTTCAAAACCAAGAAGGTTATAGAAAAATATCAAAATAAAGTAGGTTTTATATTGAATTTTAACCAGATTTTTTGGTTTTGAGTGTGGTTTTTGAGGAAAAAAGAAAAAACAACAACAACTATACGTCTGAGTCTGTTCCAAAGGGTCCAGAAGAGACGCTAGGTTCAAGGTGGGTTGACACAAGGTAAGTTTGAACAAAACAACTAACACTTTAATCTCTAGATGGCGGAAACTCCAAGCAGGGTTTCCAATCAAATAAAAGAAAGCTTAAATTTGTGTAAAAGTTCTAAACTTTATTGGTATCAAAAAATTGACAAGCAGGGGACCCAAAATCCCCTGGCATTGTTAAAAGGGAGTGGGTTGTTAGGGGGTGGTCACCTGACTGACTTGACTTGCATTTGGTTAGCTGGACAATAAAATTTGCTGACTTAAGTCAGGGGAGTTGGAGGGTTTTGAATTAATTTCCAAAACACCCTCTGATTGGCTAGAAATGCCTTCAGAGTCTTGTTGATCAATTGCTTTTAGTGACACTGATGTGGTGCACTTTGATTGGGTGATCCTAATGCTTTTCAACAATGGTTGACACCAGGCTAACATTTAATCTAAATTAATCAGGGTTTCTTCCATGGAGGGAGAAGAGGGAGGTGGAGGCTCCACGGGGTATGCAACCACAAATCTCTCATCAACCATGTGGGCTAGGTCTTCAAGAGAATTGAGAGGTTTAGCTGTTTTTTGAGGGAATTCCTTAGTACAACGGGGAAAGACAGTCCTATTCAAGGCCAAAGGGGGCAGTGAATTTACAATACCCATAGGTGTCAGGGTCATCAACATCTAAATCATCCATGTCAGAGTTGTCAGAGATGTTGTGGAACAGTAACAAAATGGGAGGAGCCTCAGTGTTAGCTATGGAGGGGGAGTTAAAGGAAACTGGGAAGAATTGTCAACCAAGAGCGTCTCTGCCTCTAGGTTGACTGTTCTTTTCCTGCTTGCTCCTTGGGATCAGCTCCTTAAATCCAAGGATTGATGCAGACTTGAGAGTGGTGACCTATCTGGACACAGTTATGGCAGCCTTGGCGTCTAGGAGGATTTCTTGAATTCATGGTGAGGATGTGAGGGCCACAGGAAGACAAACCAGAGTTAGAGGCGGCACAATTCTCTCGCACAACTGCTTCAGAATGAGTAAGGTGCATATCCTGAAACAGTGTCTTTATGCTCTTCATAGAGGAAAGCATGGCTTAATGAGCCTTAAAGGGAAGACATAAAAGCTGATTAACCTTGAGAGCTTGAGCGCAAGCCATGTAGGTTTGTGCACTGTCAATTGTCTGCTTGTTATCAGTTGCTGTTCTTCCATGTATAATCTATCTTCAAATTCATCTAGGGTCTCCTTTAGTTTGAAAGAAATGTTCATGAAGGCGTCTTTCTTCACTTCCAAACTAAGGTTACCACCAAATTTGTCAATCATAAGCTGCTTCATTTCTTCCCAAGTCTTGGAGGTGAGCAGCTTGGGAACTACCACCTCCTGACAGGCTGGGTGCAGGCAGGTTAGAATGTGTTCCTTCTTAACCTCATCAGAGGCTCTCCTCATGGCAGTTTTTAGATAGTTAGGAAAGCTGCAATGGTAGAAGTTTTGGGATAAAGACTTGTTTAAAAGTAGTTTGAAGTGTGCTTTGGGAGTTGTACCACCATTGTTGCTATTGAGTACATTTATTTGTGGGGAGAATTCTGCTTCAAATTTGGAGGGGGGCTGCCTGGCCCACAGCTGACAAACACTCTCCTCAAGAGTAGTCAGGGTCTCAGCAGTGCAGGAGCCTGTATTATTAGCTAGGGTGCTCTGTTGCTCAGTAACTTTTAGGTGTTGGCCCTGTGTTGTTACTACTGTGGAAAGCTCATCCAGTTGAGAGGTAAGAGAAGGACCCACTGAGAGACAAGGGGCAAACCTGTCATTCACTAAATTGATTAATTCACTCCTTTCTTGCACGTCTTTATAAAGTTAAGAGTGGTCTTGTTTCAAGTGATCCACTTCATTGGCTAGAGCTATCAACTCTCTAGCACATTGAATGTGTGTTGCTCCCAACAGGCCAGAGCAACAGCTATCTCTGTCAATAATCCCAGTTGGAGTAGCAGCAGCCATTGCCATTTTGCGTAAGGCAGCAAACTCTTGTTGTAACTCAGCAACTTGAGTTGTCAAAACAAGCACTTGGGGATCTGGCTGAGGTGTTTCAGTAAGGAAATCTTGACTATGGGTAGATGCTTGCAGCTCTTGAATGGTATCACATAGCCTCTGTTCTTTATCCACCAAACTTTCATCTGGGGGAAGGCAGAACATCTGGCTTGGGCGTAGACAATTTGTTCACTTGATTCTGGAGCTCAGTAATGGCAGTGGCAGTAGCAACCCTTTCTTGATCAAATTCTTTACCAAGCTTGCAAAGGCCTTTAGAAGCAAGGTCTGCTACTTGTTGTAGTTGATCAAAAAAGTAAGCACTGAACTCATTGAGCTTCTGCACTAGTTGTTTGAAATTGGTGAGATAGGCGTTCAGGGTGGAATCTACTTGGGTTTTCCAGGGCTGTTCCAACTGGTGAAACTTGTGTAGACACTCTCTGGCGTATTTGGGGATGGATTGGTGCATTTGCTCAATGGAATAGACCAAGAAAGTTTGGGAAGTGACAGAGTTGCGCTGATTGTCAGACACCAAGAAAACAGAGAGTGGATCCACTGTTGATAGGCAGCAAACTGATCCCAGTGATGAGTGACAGCTGCTTGTAGGGACAAAATCTCCTGAACATAGAGCTTAACACCATTTGATGGCGTGCTAAAGTGGGTTGTACAAAGGATGACAATAGGTGTTCAGCGGAGCCAGCTTCTGAGAGGAGATGCTGTGGAAATTGCAGAGCCACAACCAATTCATAGTATTCTGTTTGACTGAACTGTAGCTGGAGGCAAGGAATGGCTCCATCACGGGCTAACCCAAGGGCTACTGCCATGACTTGTTCCAAGTCAGGGGTACCCAAAGGGTAGGCCACTAGGTGGGGACCATTCCCAAGGTTCAGCACAGTAGAGACAATAGGTGGGTCTGTGATGTCTTCCTTGATAAGAAGAATGGTGATTTCAGGTGAAATTGGCTCCTGTATAGGAGGAGGCAAAGGACCTGAAAACAAGGTTGTGAAAGGGATAACCAAGAGGCTTACAGCCCCTTTAGTGAGCACCATTTTTGTTGTGTTCTGAGGCGCAGCACAGATACACAATGGGGAATCCTAACCTTAGGATTGGATTCATACCAAGTCTCAGTTAGAATGGCAGGGAAGGCTATGTGATTACCTTGTGGCCCTGATTAAATAATGTCTACTAGATGTGGCTAGAGAGGCGCCAAAGTACTTGAAGACACAAAGACAAAAATGTGAATAGAACTTAATTTTTATTGGTGAATAAGAAATGGAATATATAGTGGTTGACAATACCACAAAACACTACCAGGACGGTAGAATTGCTTGCCAAAAGCATGAGTGGGGAAAGTGAGTTGTGCAGAATCAGGAAACTGAACAATTTAATTTCCCAATGCGGAGCCAGACTCATTTTGAGGGGCAAAAGCAAAAGAGAGATATTTGTCCTCAAAATAACCCATTAAAGGTAAAATCAAAACATGGTAAATGGCGGCATTCATAATAGTAATCAAACAAGATGATATATCTCCAACCATGTTTAAAATTTGGTTTTCTTAATAGAACCAGAGGATGAGGATAAGCAGACAAGGATATACTTCTTAGGTATGTCTCTTCTCTCTAAGTAAAAGTGAACAAAATTGATGAGGTGAAAGATTAAGAATACACTTTCAAATTTGGTTTAGTCCTTTAAGTATGAACTCTTATGTTGAGAAGCCCCTAGTGATCCCAAGGGTTATAATATTGACCAGATCATCAACACTTCAATTGTTAAATTTGTGGCCCTGGAGGGTGAAACTTAGTTAGAGGCCATTGAGTAACATCACTGCACTTATATTGATCTATAGGCCACTTTATCAACCAACAAAAGGCCAGTTATTGGTAGAAAACTTCACAATTCAAACTGTCTTCATGGCTCAAACCTGAATTCTGTCTATTGAAGGCAAACCTGTACCCATGGCAGAGTGTTGTGAGTTTTAAATCATCTTGAGTCCCACATAATATAATATGTACCAACCCTTTTAGCTCGCATAAAGGAGGACTCTAAATATTTTTATGGTAAAACTATGCCCAACCCCCTTTTTCTTGGTGGGGCCATTTATATATTGAAAATCAGCTAGGGATAACCTTAATACGTTTTTTAAACTAATTGAAGATTGTGATACAAAAACCTTATCAAGAAATTAGCTACATTCCCCAAAATAATTGATAATACAGGGAAAATAACCCTTGGCAAAACCTTGCATATTTAATCAACATACCCTTTCAAAATATTAAACAACAATGATAATTGCATAAAATATCTTATATAATACCAACTAGAAAAGATTTCTTAACATAACAGCTATTTAAGCTATATCTTATAGCCTTTAAAACACATAAATCTAAATGCTTAAACATCCCTTTAAAAATAGATGAAATAAACCCTTAAAAATTAAGCTATATCAAAACCTTAAGAAGTATCAAAAAGATTTAGTTGAAACCAAAAATGTAGAAAATCAGGTAGTGGCAACCTATTTTCAGGTAATAAGGCACCACTTACTCATTTAGTCCCAGAATCCTGTACCTCAAACCTTTTCCTGATACAGCTATCAATATAATATTTTCTGATGATGTCCTGGTGCTTTTTTTCAACATCTTCACCAATATATATCCAGAAGTCATTTACCTATGAAATAACTCAGGTGCTGAATAAAAGAGGACCCTGTTGCAATATTCTAAGGGTTGATGGATCTGATGACATTTGATTTGGAGTCAAATATAGAACCCATTTAGGCTATTGGCATTCACTTGGACGTTTTATTTTGAGTTAGTGGACGCTGTTAAGCTCTAAACTAAACTCCAAATATCTCAGGAAAGGTCACTCATTAATGGCTCTTGGTAATTAGTAAATACCAGAGCCACTAACTCCAGAAGCTAAGTGTGGCCCCAAATTCCAAGTACAGACCTCTTAATTGGGCATGTTGCAAATGTTCAATTGATTCAGTATTCTGGGTTGTTAATGTTGTTCCTTATATTGATATTGTTGTTAAAAAGTTCAAATCCCAATTCCTTAATCCCCTCAATTGATTACCCACCTTTTACACCTCTATATATACTTGATTAATATTCAAATAAAGAATAAGTTTTTATCCATAATCTATTGTTCAATTCCTTGTTAGGACTTTATCAACCTGCTGTTCAGGTATAGCCAGGGAATATAATTAGGGGGCTAGCTCACATCCAAGAGAACTACAGCCAGTCTGCACTACAGAATACTTTAATACTCTCTTCCAGATATTGTAACAGATCAACCACTTAAGCTTTCAAAGGAGTCTGTCTATTTAAATACCCCATGACTTCCATGATCTATGCATACATTATGTGACATATCAGATAACTGTCTAATATGCTTCTTCTATATTGACCAAAGATATCAATCACTTCATAACTCCCCCTATTCTGTTTTAAATACCTCCTAGAAGAATATAATTGGCATTGTCTTTTCTTCCTTAGACCACATAATCCCATAACTTGCAGGTGTAGGGCTGTGAGGTATTAGTAAATCTACAAGAGGGAAAACATAAGGAAGCTAGATAAAGTCTTGAATGGATTATGCAATATTATATAGTTTGGGTGAATCTTTTATAAGGAAAAAGATGGTATCAATCAATCAATTGGATTGGGCAGGGAGTGGCTTGGTCTTGATAAGGAGTGAAGGCCCAAGTTGAGCAGCTACTGGGATGGGATCAACATTAGCTCATGTTTCCTGTTTTGATAGTTTGGGCTGACCTCCACATCTGCCTTTGGGTGGTGAGATAGCCAGTTTGAGTGGCACAGGGTCTCTTGTGCAGAACTTTGCTAGGGTTTGACCCTGCTGTTTTTGCACAGGAGAACAGTATAAGTTCTCTTTCAAGCCTTTTTATACTTGAGAAAGGCATCAAATGTTGGTTCTCATCAAATAAGGCCTTGTAATATTTTTACAATACCTTGTACCAGTAGTTAGGGTTGACTTCATCTTTTCAAGCGGCCTGCATCAGTTTCAGCTGATCTTTGCTGTAGGTGTAGCTTGGCAGCTGGTTATGCTGCACCCTACCCAATGTGGCCTGAATAAGTCAATAGAGGATTGAAAGAATCTGGATAGCTTAAAGCATAGTGATCAATGAAAAAAGCTCAAATATAATGTCCAACATGCTCTAACTTTATAAAGGCCACAGAAGCAAACTTTTGGGTCAAAAGCTTACATTTCACAGCTATACCTGCTATATGTGAGAGATGTCTAGGGTATTGCTTTTAAGGCACCTATCACTGGTCTTGTGGCAATAAAAACAGCCTTATACCTCATCCTTGGAAGACTTTACAAAGGCATTGTATTGGGCTGCCTCATAGTCTATAAAAATGCCTTGGGGTTATAGCCTCTATGATAGTATTTCTCTTGAGAAGCTAAGGTGGGCTCATGTTTATCAGCATAATCAAGATTGGCTCTTGTTGATGGACCAGGATTCCGCCATTGCTTTTTTGTGGCCTTGATCTCCCAAAGAATCTTGACTTCTCTTACCCAGATCTCCTCTCAGGCCCAGGACAGCAAAAGTGAGCAGATGAGAGGGATGCAGAGGTGGGGGTTCACACTTGCCTTCTTGATCCTGACCTGGCTCCCAAGTAACTGCAGGTATTTGGTTTGAGCTCTTAGACAGCTCAGATCCCAGGTGAGCAAATCTGGTATTTAATCCCAATTCTGCATTGGTACACAGCTTGTTGTTTCCAAGCTTCTTGGTGACCACCTCAATACTCTTAACTTCTCTTTATTGATATCTCTATTATTGCTTACTATGATAGCCTCAAAGTGTAAGTTAATCTCATCCATTGCCAGTAACAGATTACACAAATCTCATAAGACAAACCAGCTCACCCTATAACAGTGTACCCTGATTGCCAGAGAGGTCTCAAAACATCATACATGATGCTAACTTAATATCATTAAGGGTTCCTTCTGGATAGTTAATAGCAAATTAAAGATTCCCCAAGACTCTTCCTGAGTCACCTTGGGGATCCCTGTACAGAGAGATAACACTTAACCCTTTATTCACCTTAAGCCTAGCATTGTTTTAGTTGAAAAAATAGTTTGAAAAACTTAAAGGAGTTTGAAGGGGGCAAAGATTGATATGAAAATTAACAGACATTTGTTAACCCCATGCTTCCAATTTATCCCTCTTGGAGTACACTTGGCTGTAACCCTGGCCCCTGAGAGATCTAACATGTATCCTAATTGGGATCCAAGGTGTGATGGTGGAAGGCAATCAAGGTCTTTCCCAAGGAGATCTAATTGCCCTACCCCCAAGGGCAAGTCCAAATACCTTCCAGGATCACATATCTCCTTTTGGACATACAATCTCTCCATGTCTTAAATCATCCTTTACTCCTAGACCACCCCGGGTAGATATTTGTTTCCCCAATCCCAACGTTTTACAGGGGGCAGGAAGATATCCCGCCAACTATTTTTCTACAAACAGATTTCCAGTCAAATTTGATCCAGCTATTATTTTTTTCATAAGGATTTTTTTAGCTTTACAATGAATCAAAATTTTCAAATTAGCTTCATTTACTAATAAGATCTATGATTTGCACAGATGAGTATCTTTTTGCATTTAAGAGGCTTAATTTTAAACTTTTACCTCTTTAAAAACTAAGCAAATCAAATTAAATTCAAAGCCAGATAATAATAAAACATTAAACAAGTTAAAGAATAATTTTTATAGGATTCATTTTATTTAATTAGCATTTCAATATTTTACTGCTACAAATTAAAAGGTTTATATACAAGGAAGATTATAGTTGGATCAAATTTGGCTGAAAATCAGTCGGCAGAAAATCAGTTGGCGGGATATCTCCTGCCCCGTTTAACCGCTCCAGCTCGCCCCATCAGCAGTGACATCTCTGTCCCAGCTGGCCCCAGCCAAGCCAAGTTAAGTGGTGTTGCCGAGATATTTTTAAACCCATTTGGGCATAAAATTTAGCTTGACCCTTCACAGCTAGTTAAGCATCCTGAGGATACCAAGCCTCATAACTTGAATTGATCAGATTACCTAAATTCCCCTTGATTAGGACAGCCTTAATAATCACTTGGATCTTCAAAATCTTGATGTCTTTTGGTACCTCTGTTTATTAGAGTTAGTTGTTTACTGTACTAAAGAGGTATCTCTATGTTGAAGGATTGGTTGATAGGAAGTTCAATATATAGGACTCTCCAGCAACCAATATGGCCTTCATCCCAACCAACTAGACCTGAGGGAGTTAACCTTCATAAAATAGAGAACCCCAAGTGGCTGCAGTGGGCAGTGAGAGGAACAAGATCAAGTTGGGCAGGCACCACCCATGGCTGTAAAGATAACTTGGGCAGGTTGCATTTGTCTCACCCCAGATCCAAGCCTGGCCATCCTGCAGTGGCTCCTGGATCTTCTGGGGAAATTGACCAGTGGCGCCAATATCAGCTGTTGGCCCAATGTCATGGAGAATAGACTGCACATCAGCACAGGTCATCAGAGGCTCCAGAGTTAGATAAGCCCTTTTGGCAGGTATACTCATCTTCTAACTGGATATAGCTCCCAGGGCTCATGACAGATACACTTGGCAAGCTGGTCAGTACCAGAGAAATCTTTGGCATGTTGTTTGCCTAGGTGCTGGTTGCCTTCACTGGCAGGTGACAAGCCCCAATGCCGTTCAATTCCAGGATCAACCAAAGAAGGTGCCACCTGGGAGGTAAGCAGATATCTGTAAGAGCTGGATGGCCTTTATCACTATCCAGTGAGAAGCAATGGGGATGAAATAGGCAAACTTTCAACTGCTTGAGAAGCACTAAACTGAATTGGGTGGATGAACTCACCCTTTTGCGCATTTGGGGGTATAACAGAAGGCAGAACAGAAATCAGAACCAAGAGAAGCATCCAGAGGGGGATCAGAGAGAGAAGCTGATGAGGGCGCTAGATACAGTGCATGCCAGGGTACCACAAAAGGATCAGCAGCAAGCTGGAGCAGAGCTGATGGTGCATCATCTAAAGCAGGGGCCAGGCATCCAAGATATCCCAACATGGGGTCTAGCCTCCTTGATTTCATTTTCACTGGAGATATCAAGCTATCTAGAAACAAGCTTCTAGAGGGGAGCAGGGAAAACTTTAAAGGAGTTTAGGATGAGGAAGCAGGGTTCTATAATGTTGGACTGGCTGGCAAGAACATTTCTCCCAGTTTGGGGACCTGCCTTGGAACCTGGCTCAATGATGTCGTACTTAAAAAATTGGCAGCTGGCAGGTCAAGCACTGTCTTCACTAAGCAGTGTACAGCAAGTGACTAATTTATCAGCTGATTGGCAAAGGGGGGTCCAGATTTCTGAGGGCATTTAGGTGACTCCTACCGCAACTTGTTTTTTGTCAGTAACAGCATCTAAATTTTCTAACATAGCTAAGGGCTTAGCAGATTTTTGACTATGGTTTCTGTTTTGACAAGGGCATACATACCTACCATTTGGTGTTCCACTGTAACAATATCCAACCCCTGTTAAACAAGAGTATGGTTGATTATTTCAACTATGGATCTAAAGAAACTCTGATGACCAGCAAAAGTTAAACCTGGTCTGATAGGAATCAATGTTAAGGGCTTGAATCAAAGCACTACAGCAAAGTTTTTGGTATTGAGGGGCTACTGTGATACCTTGCATAACAATTGGGCCCTAATGGGTTGAAGCATTGATCTAAAAACTAAATAGGATGGGAAGCCTCAAAATCACCCACCATGATTTTTATGGTAAGGTGTAGCTGGGTAAATAATATTTTTCTTAGAGTTTTGCAGATTCAAAGGCAGATGTATTTGTCTTCCAGACTTTTTCAGTTCTAGAGACAGATTATAGACCAAAGCAAGAGGTTTGAAATGACCTCATAGACTGTTAAATCCAAAGGTTTTATAGAGTGCTTGCTGGTTTATTTGAAATAACCAAAGCATGTATACCCTTAAAATATATATGAGTAGGGAATATCTGAGGTCCTTAGAGGTTTGGACAGAGACTGAGGGATGCTGTAATAGAAGGGGCTCTTACAAGAGGTGTTTGGCTTAGTTCAGGTATCTGCCAGCTATTTCACAATAGTTGCCCTTTCAATATCATAGTAAGTGGTTGATTGGCATCACAATCCATCAGAGACTAGAAGTATCTTCAACTCTTAAAACAACTACCACAAGCCCTAAATTTTTTGTTTAATGAACCTAATAAACAGGGATAGAAAGAAGATACCCCAATGTTGCAACCAAGATTCCCTTCTTGCCTGCCAATGTATCTCACAATACACAGGGGGCTCTTGATGAGTTGCCCCATGATGCATCTAACAGCATGGATCAATATGAAGGTGAGGTCAAATTGTGGGCACTATCTTGTAATTAGGAGCATTGTCAATTCAACTTTGCTGATCCCCGTGCAAGTTATTCCTTGGCTTTGAACCTTACATGAAACCCACCACAGGCCACCCCCTGGTGGCCTTGTGGCTTTCCCCATATAGTATAGTAGTTATGATATCAATTAATAAACCTTATCATATTCTTCTCATTCTTGTCCTTTCTATTGGACTGTTGTCTTCCCCAATCAAATACGGAACTATCATTGGTTCAGTTGCAGCATTAGGGGAATCCAAAAAAATGAAAATCCAGTGGTTGCGTTTTGCCTCCGCTGCAGCCCTATTAACATGTCAATATTTTTATCACTAATGAATAGTTTGCAATGAGGATATTTATTGGCCGGGTTATTTATACTTGTATGGGGTGAATAGGAAATACGTGACCAAGTTTATCTTTACGCATTGGCATGCCGTGCCTTGCTATGGAACCCTCGTGTTGAGTTATTAACTGCTCTCTGGATGGAAAAGTTAAGATAAAGTTTACATCGGCTTATTATAGTAAAGTTTATTGGGGTAACTTAATAAATTCTACATCGTTTTTTTCTAATTGGTACTGCAGTTGATTTACCTCTTTGCGGGTAGAGACTACTGCATCATAAAAAATCTATTTTTAAACCATGGGTGTATTTAAAAGAACGAAAAGGTATGCTATCAGATACTAAAATGTTTTTAAAGCTTATGATGGATGGGGTCTAGAAGAAGTTGTTTAGGACAGCTTGGATGGAGCTGATGGAACGGAAGCCATCCAAGGCATTCAGTTTGTTAGTGAGGTCTCGGTCCTTGGCTTGGGCTAGGGTGACCTCCATTGGGTTGATGTTGTTCTTTTGGATGAATTCATCAGTCAGGTTGCTGGGATGGTTGAGGAGGGAGAACTGGCCAAAGTCCTCGTGCGAGGAGGCAGCCAGCATCTTTGTGGTTTGGGTGAGGTTGGGAAGGCGGCGGAGAGCCGAGTCCATGTCCACGTGCTGAAGCTCGCCAGCTGAGAAGGGGTTGGCTTCAAAGACTGAGTTGGCAAGCGAGTTCAGGCGGGAGGGAACTTTGCCGCCCTTGATTAGGCGAGGGTATTGCGGGTACTGGTAGCAGTAGAACTCATCGTCCATGTCAAAGGTGTCTTTGATAGCAACGTCATCGAAGCCAGCTAGTTGGTCGGTGACATCAACCTCAACTCCAAACCGGCTGCCCTCGTAGAGTGAGTCGGGGTGGCGCTGCTGCCATTTGTCCCAGATGAGGTCAACAAAGGCGTGATGCAGATAGAATAAGGGATCATTGGGGCTATGCATCTGGGAGAAGTCCACGCCGTTGCCACCAATGTTGGTGTGGGGGCGGCCGTGCTTGATTTCAAACTGCATTGAAAAGGCAGAGAAGCTGCGTGTGTTGATGTCAAGTAGGATGGATTCGGGGGATGAGAAGGGGGATAGGCGGCGTCCTTGGTCGTAATCTCTTTTCAAGCAATGGTTCTCGGGATATCCCACCGTCCAATAGGCAAAGGGCCCGTCGCGGACACATCTTCCAGCACCGCCATTGCCACCCATGTACTTGTCGGTAAGTATGGGGCTGCGATGGGGCTCGTTGGCATCCAAACTCCAGTCCCAGTAGGGAAGCATGACATTGGGATTGAATCTCTGCAGTTCCATCTCGAACTTCCGGATAAAGTAGCGATGCCATGGCATAAAAGCAGGCGTAAAGTGAGCTTCATGTGCATTGGTGTTGTGCAGGTATGAGAAGTACTCGTACGACGACAATTCAGGCATCCCTTCTTTGCGCTCCTTGTGAAGCTTGTTCACGGCGTCTTGGAAATCATGAAGCTCCTTCTCGCTAAGCTCCCGGATCTCCTTGCGGACTCTTGGATTGCTGCACTGGGCAGTAACAATGCCAACATTTATTAAAACGTTAAAAAACTTCATGTTAACAATTCACTATAGAACATATCTTAAATACATTTACTATGCTGTTGTACTGCATTAATATACATATTACTTCACAAGTTTGCTCAAATATCGCTTGCTCGTTGTAAATTTTAATACAATTTATGTTTCTCATTGCCTGTCTACACTGACTTTCATATCCCAAAACCATCATCCAAGCGTTGTTATTGAAGTTGCCCATTTAAGAAATCAAACCTTAAACCCCAAACTAAAATAACCTTTCATCTCCGCAGCCAACATCTCTTCAGCTTCTGATTGGATCGCCAAAGTTTCGCAGCTGTGTCCAGCCTTGACCGGAAATCAATCCCCGCCAGGTTCCAAAGAAATCTCCGTCGCTTATAAATCCTAAACCGAGCTATCATCTAAAACGATGAGGTCATATTTAGATTCCCAGCCCATAGCTGGAGTTTCTATCTGCACCATATCTGCCAAACCCAATTTGGCTGGCTCCTAGACCTTACCCTGGTTATGACATTTCCAAAACCCAGCCCCCTTTACCGATCAATATCTCGGTCATTATTTTGAAGATTAATCTGTTTTCAATTAACTGTGCCGCTTTGCACTTTAAATTTTCGTTTTAATTTTCATACCAATAAATTTAAATACTCGCATCACTTTTATCAAAAGAGATCTTATTTAATCTTAAAAATATAAAAACATACACTAAAATTAAGCATTTGATACTTACAGCTAAATTAAAATGTATTAAAACCCAGTAACAATCTTAATCAGATACCATTATTTCTTGAACTACAATTAACACAAAACGGTGTCATTCTAAAGCCAATTTAACATAATTATACGATATAAATACTGCTAGGATGAGTTTTGCTGGGGATCAAACTGTTACCTAACATCTTAGCTTTTTTAAGAGTATTTAAATAATTAAAAAAGAATAATTCTTTATCCCTAATTTTTTAAAAGGTGTCATGCCCTGCCCCAAAGGGCAGGCTCTTTAAATTTGGTTTTAGTTATTTTTTGCTTTGAGTTAATCTTTCTTATTGAAATTTAAGTTAAAGGTTAATAATTAAGTATTTTAAAGTATTTTACCTTGTTTTTACGCTGATTCACATTCAAATTGCCATTGTCGTCTTCCTTTATCCCAGCTATTCTATTAGCTATATATACTCTACTTCAAATTTAGAATCTTTTCATAACTTACTTACTTTTCAAATCTGCTACTTATGTTGATGCCCCTTTCCCAGCTTATGTGCTGATCTGCAGTCCCTACTAGGTTTCTGTTGTCTCCTTCTACTCCAGGTCTATACCCAACTTTCTCCTGTTGCTCCTGCCATTGGCTGCTTTCTCCACAACTATCATTTTTCCAACTGGCAAAGACTTTTCTATAAATAAAGAGCTTGTGAAGAGTAGGCTTTACGCCAAAATTCTCAGTGATTTCTTACCTTCAATCTTTATAAATTTTTAACTTCAGATCTTAAATTTTAGGAATTTTGATTTTTATTAATCCATTCTAAGTTTTCTTCTTTTCTTCTTTTTCTCCTTAGTTAAATAAATAGAAGTTGTAAAATAACAAGCCTTAGGCTTTTTTATCCATTATTTTCCCTTAAGGCTTCTTTTAATAGTTATGTAAGGTCTCATGGTCTGGGGAACATGATTATAAACTAAAGCTTTTAACCCAGTGATACTTATATTAGTCAAATACAAAAAGATGGACAAGGTCTGCAATAGCAACTGAACTAAGGCTCCTAAAAGCTTATATGAGGTGAAATAAGGACTAAGGCGGTTTATTAACCCTAAGAAGATAAAATGGAGACCAGTCTTAATGACAGATGATTTGGTTAAAAAGTCAATTCTAAGTCTGGGAAATGGTCTGCAATAGCAGGAGGATTAAAGCTATCAACAATTAAATTGTGTGTGCTACTATAAAAACTACCTAACTGGTGAAGAATAAAGTCAAAAGGAATCATGAGACCAAAGATTAAAACTAAAACTAAAACTAAAATTGAAGAGAAACACAAGCCACAAAACCTAACAAGTACCTTTTTGGCGTGCAAGTCAAACAATCTCAAATTACTGTTAATATTGAAAAATCAAGCCTTTTTATTTCACTTGGTTTGTGAGGTGCAGAATTGAGGTGATAGGATTAACCAAGATTGGTTAGTGGGCATGGTGTTGAGAAACAAAAACAGAAGCACATGTTTCTTGTAGTTTAAACTTAAAAAGTTAACACCAAGGTAAAGGAGATGAACAAGGGGAACAGTGGTTGCTTTGGCAGACATGTGAAAGCAAAAAGAAAGCAGAAGAGCGGTAAAAACCTGGTCCAAAAGTGCTGGCGTAAGCAGGCAAAAGCAAAAAGGTAATTTGACTTTGGACTTGATTAATTTAAACTAACATATAGATCTGCGGTTTGAGAATTGTCCAGGAATCAAGGTAAGCTTTGAACTTGAAACTAACCGTTAAATAGATAGAATTTAGCCAGTCAAGAGGGTAAAATTAAGGAAATGTCTTTGAAAGCCAATGGGTGAAAATAACCAAAAATGACTTTGAAAATAAAATTGATGTCCAAATGGAGAAAATACTAGCAGCTAAAATAATAAAGGAGAATCCTGACAGTACCCCCCTTAGCTGCTAGTCTGAAGATCCTGGTAGGCCTTAACCAACTGTTGGCAGTGGTTGAGGTTTTCTTCAGGTTCCCATGTAGAGTCTTCAAGTTCATAGCCCTTCCATAGGATGAGATATTCTGTGCCAGATTGAAGGGTGTGATGGGATAGGATTTCTTGTACCTTGTATTCTTCAGAACCCTGGAATTGGAGAGGAGGGGGTGGAGCCTTTGATTGGTGACTGGGAGGATGCTGTCTTAGCTTCAGAAGAAGTGAGCAAGGGAAAACATTGTGGATGTGGAAGTGCTCATGAAGAGCTAGTCTGAAGGCAGTAGTACCAATATTTTCATTTACTTGGAATGGTCCAATGAAGCAGGGACAAAATTTGCAGGAGGCAAAAATAACCGAGAGATTCTTGGTTGAAAGGAGTACCAAGTCTTCAGGCTGGATCTCGTTGCCTGGAATTCTTTTCTTGTTGTGGTGCTTCTTATAATATAGGATAGCATACTGAAGGTGAGCAACAAGTTGGGTCTGTGTTTCCTTGATTGTGGTGGCAAGTTTGGCTGCAGACTGTGAGCGGTAGTATCCCTAGAGGTCAGGGAGGAAGGAGGGAGTGTACCTAAGATTTGCTTGGAATGGTGTCATGCCAATAGATCCGTGGTATGCTGAGTTATAGGAGTATTGGGCAATGGAGAGAATGTCAGACCAGTTGTCTTGCTTCTCATTGATGAAACAGCAGAGATACTTTTCCAAAGTTTGATTTGTTCTTTTGGTTTGTCCATTGGTCTGTGGGTGATACACAGTGCTGTAGAGATAGTTTACCCCAAGAGAGGCCATGAGATATTTCCAGAATGCAGAGGTGAACTGGGTTCCACAGTCAGAGACTATGTCACAAGGGACTCCATGGTGAGGAAAGATGTACTTGACAAATAACTCAGCAGTTTGTTTGGCGGTGACAGTTGTGTGGCAGGGGCAGAAAGAAGCTTCCTTGGAGAAGCGGTCAACCACAACTAAAATTGTGTTGTAGCCTGCAGACAAGAGTAGTTGGGTAATGAAGCCCATAGAGAGGCTTTGTCAAGGACCTTCAGGAATTGGGAGGGGACAGAGTAGGCCAGATGGCTTGGAAGTGTGATTCTTGTTTCTGAGACATACTAGGAAGCTGGCAACATATTCCTTGGTGGTCTTTGCCATCTGTGGCCACCAGTAGTGTGACTTTATAAGGGCCAAGGTTCTCTTATAACCTAAGTATCTGGCAGAGAGGGAGTCATGGAAACCAATTGTGATTTGCAACTGCAACTGAAAGTCATTATTGGGTACCATAACCAGCTTGTGGAAGAGAATCAAGTTTTTCTCAAGTGAATACTCCAAGGGGGCATTGCTTCAGATAGCAGGTCCTGGATAATTTTGTTGGAGGCGGGGTCTTCTGATTGGGCCTCCTGGATGGAATAGGTGTCTGGGAAGTTGAATAAGGTTGACAAGATCTGATTTATGAAGACAGATGCGGGGAGGACTGCTTTGGTGTTGAGACATTTTTATTTGGGGTCAGAGTCAGCAGTTGTAGGATGGTAAGAGAGTAGGTCAGGGAGGACGTTGAGGGATCCCTTCTTGTAAGTGATGGTGAACAAGAAGTTGGTAAGTTCAATCACCCATCAGGCATGTCATTGGGATATGTGACAGGCTTGAGTGAAGAACAGTAAGTTCTTGTGGTCCGTGAAGATACTAACAGGATCCAAAGTTCCTTTAAGGTAATGGTGCCAATGCTTGAGAGACTTGATAATTGTGAGCAGTTCCTTGTTGTGGACAGGGTAGTTCTTTTCAGCAGGAAGATGCTTCTGGCTGTAGTAAGCTACAGGATGGAGCATACCATCCCCCCATGCTGAAGAAGGACGGCATCAACAGCATAGTTGCTGGCATCAGTCTCTAGGAAGAAGGCTTTATTGCTATCAGGCATGAGTAATACCGGGGGATTGGCAAACAGGTGGCGGATCCGTTCAAAAGAATCCTGTGCTTCAGCAGACCATTTGAACGCAACCTTGGTGGAGGTCAGATTAGTGAGTGGAAGGACAATGCTTCTGAATCTGGGGACAAACTTGTGGCAGTAATTAGCAAGATCAAGAAACCCTCAGAGCTCTTTGCAGTTCTTTGGTACAGGCCAGGAGAGGATGGCATCAAGTTTGCTCAGAGTGATGGTGAATCCTTCCTTGGTTACAATATATCCAAGGAATTCAACGCTTGTCTGGAAGAAGCAACACTTAGAAAGCTTGCAGTAAAGATGATGTTCTTGGAGCCTAGCCATGGCTTTTCTTAGGTGATCAATGTGGTTGGAAGTGTTCTTGGAATATATTAAGATGTTGTCAAGATACACCACCACAAACTCATTCAGGAAGGGAAGGAGGACCTCGTTCATGAGGGCTTGGAATGTTGAAGGTGCATTGCAGAGGCCAAAGGGCATAACCTTGTACTTGTAGAGGCCAAAGGAAGTGTGGAAAGCAGTCTTCCATTTGTGTCCCTTGGCAACACGGATCTGGTTGAAAGCTGCATGGAGGTTAACCTTGGAGAAGATCTGACTGCCCAAGAGGCAGTCTGTGAGGGCTTCAGCGGATGGAATGAGACAGTGATCCTTGATTGTGACAGCATTTAGGGGACAATAGTTGATGCATGGCCGCTTGGAACCATCAGATTTGGCAACAAAAAAGATCAGAGAGGAGAAGGGTGATGTAGAGCAAGTGATGAAACCCTTACTGAGCTTGTTGTTAATGTATTCCAAAAGCAACTTATTGTTGGCATCAGATAATGAGATGATTCTACCCCAGGGTGGGTTTGCTCCTTCAATCAAGTTAATCTGAATGTTGTATGGTCTGTGGGGAGGTAGGTTGCGGCATTTCTTGTTGCTAAATACCTCTTCATAGTTGCTTATGCAGAGAGGGATACCACTGTTGGCCACAGCTGCCTCTGAGGAAGGTAGGATGGTGCAGGAGTTTATCATCTTGAAGTTCCAAAAGCTAGTAGAGAGCTATTGTTTTCTTAAGAGGTCTAGGGAGCAGGGAATGTCATGTGTATAGAAATCAACCTTGCGCTTTTGACATCTGGCAATGAGGCCAACTTCCTCATACCAATTCATGCCAAGGTAAACAGGGAAGTTTAGTGACTTGGAACTGACAAACTGGGAGTGGGAGGCGGACTTCACTAGGCGGAACAGAATGGGAGGCTTTATCTCAAAGGCTGTCACAGGCAGATTGTTGGGGCCATGGGCGTCAGTCTTTGGGTCAGGCAAGAGCTTCAGAGCTTTGGCTAGTCTGGAGTCAATGTAGTTTACATTGGCACCCGTATCAACAAGGCAAAGGTCTTGATGTTGGAGACAGGGCCATGAATCACAATCTGGATGAAGGGCAGAGAGGACTTCCCAGGGGTTTGGATGTTATTGACCTGGGTATGGTTGGGAGGGCCTATAGAATCTGATGTTGTTTTATCCAGAGTAGGCTCTAGTTCCAGGTTAGGGTGGGGGATTTTTCTGGGATCTGGGCAGCTTGCCACCAAATGATTGACCTGTCCACAGTAAGAGCACAGCTTGTTCAGTTGTCTGCAAAGAACTTTGGCAGTAGTTAGACAATAACTGCCACCCTCCTTTGGTTTTTAGGCAGAGGCTGGTGAAGTGTTGGATGGGCTTATAGTAGAAAAGGAGCGTGAGGTGGTTGTCAGTTGTGTGATAGGCTGGTTGCTGGTTGGGATTGGTTGAAGCTGAAGTGGCTTTGATATAGTTCTGAACTTCTTATCCCACTTGGAGACCATCTGCATGAGTGGTTTCAACTCTTTGGGAAGGTTGTGATGGATTAGAAAGGCCTTGAGATTGGGGTTTAAACCAAGCATATAAAAGTCACAAGCTTTGGAGTGAGTAGCATTTAATTAGGATTGTATCTCACAAAAAGGCTTGTTGTAATCAGTCAAGGACCCAGTTCCTTGGGTGCAGTTAGAGAAGCGTGTATTTGGGGTGGTGGCAGACTCTTCCTCAGTTCCTTCCTTGGTGGTGTGTGCAAGAAGTTCAGATACAAAATGGTTGTAGCTCTCAAGGATAGAAGGATCTCAAACAGATGACTCACATAACCAACTGCACATAGGGCCCTCAAGTTACTTCACAAGGTAGATAACCTTTTGAGAGTCTGATTTGAACTCCAAAGGATATACTATGAAGTGGGCTTGTGTGAAAGCTAATAAATTGAAGGTGCTATCTGAAGAATTAGATAATTGCTTTAACTTAGAAATGTAATTGAGTATAACAGTCTGACTATGGGAAGTGGAAATGTTCTCTGTATTATCCTTATTGATGGGAGACTTATTCTTAAAAAATAAGAATGAAATAAGGTATAAAAGAAAGGACAAAGCTAGGGTGCAAAATAAGGTGACTGTTAAAACAAACAAAAGAATGGTTGAGAAAGAAAGGTTTAATTCTGGCATATTGCCATGTGAAGTTGAGATAATGTAAGGTCTCATGGTCTGGGGAAGATGATTATAAACTAAAGCTTTTAACCCAGTGATATTTATATCAGTCAAATACAAAAAGGTGGGCAAGGTCTGCAATAGCAACTGAACTAAGGCTCCTAAAAGCTTATACGAGGTGAAATAAGGACTAAGGCGGTTTATTAACCCTAAGAAGATAAAATGAAGACCAGTCTTAATGACGGATGATTTGGTTAAAAAGTCAATTTCTAAGTCTGTGAAGTGATCAGCACTAGCAGGAGGATTAAAGTTATCAACAATTAAATTGTGTGTGCTACTATAAAAACTACCTAGCTGGTGAAGAATAAAGTCAAAAGGAATCATGGGACCAAAGATTAAAACTAAAACTAAAATTGAAGAAAAACACAAGCCACAAAACCTAACAAGTACCTTTTTGGGGTGCAAGTCAAACAATCTACTCACTTACTGTTAATATTGGAAAACCAAGCCTTTTTATTTCACTTGATTTGTGAGGTGCAGAATTGAGGTGATAGGATTAACCAAGATTGGTTAGTGAGCATGGTGTTGAGAAACAAAAACAGAAGCACATGTTTCTTGTAGTTTAAACTTAAAAAGTTAACACTAAGGTAAAGGAGATAAACAAGGGGAACAGTGGTTGCTTTGACAGACATGTGAAAGTAAAAAGAAAGCAGAAGAGAGGTAAAAACCTGGTCCAAAAGTGCTGGCGTAAGCAGGCAAAAGCAAAAAGGTAATTTGACTTTGAACTTGATTAATTTAAACTTACATATTGATCTGCGGTTTGAGAATTGTCCAGGAATCAAGGTAAGCTTTGAACTTGAAACTAACCATTAAATAGATAGAATTTAGCCAGTCAAGAGGGTAAAATTAAGGAAATCTCTTTGAAAGCCAATGGGTGAAAATAACCAAAAATGACTTCAAAAATAAAATTGATGACCAAAGGGAGAAAATACTAGCAGCTAAAATAATAAAGGAGAATCCTGACAAGTTACATGTACCTGTTTGCTGATGAAGAGTATCCCAATATCAACATTCCCTTAATTACTAATTGCCACTATAAAATACCTTGTTTTATCTTCTTTGTTTAAGATTCTTAAACTCTATCACCCCTTTTGTAACCCAGTATAAGTTCTTAGCAGGATTATGTAATATTATACTATAGATAGTACCTACCTTTTTATACCTTCTGAATCTTAATTTCAGGATCCTCCTTCATCATTTTAATTGCTGCTAGTATTCCTCAAGGACATCAACTTTATTTCATTTCTACCTTTGGTTCCAATCACAACAATTTGTTTTTCCAAACCTTCCCCCTTCATTACCTTACCTTACTGGACAATTTAATCTATTTTAACAGTTAATTTTAAAGTTCAAAGCTTACCTTGATCCTTGGACAAATCTTGAACCACAGACCTATAAGCTTAGGTAGTTTAAATCAAGCCTTAAGTTGCTTACCTTTTGCTTTTTTGCTCGCTTACGCCAGCACTTTGGACCAGGTTTCCCCCACTCTTTTGCTGTATTTGCTCTTTCTTTGGCCTAGGCAAACAAAATACTGCTTTTCTGTCTTCCTCTCCTTTACCTTTAGCTTAACTTCTTTAAGTTAGTAAAGGTCCAAATCAAATGTGTTTGCCTTCTTCTCCAGTTAAGCATTATAACCACTCTTGTTTAACCACATCCCCCATTTTCTGCACCACAAATTCAGATTTTAAATAAAAGCATGAGTTTAACTCAATCTCAACTTAAGTTGAGATTGCTTGACTTGCATCCCAAAAAGGTACTTGTTAGGTTTTGTGGCTTGTGTTTTTTCTCTTCAATCTTTAATTTTTAGTTTACATCTTAGTTTCATGATTCCATTTAACTATATCTTTTACCAGTTAGACAATTTTCATAGTGGTACTCACAATTTAATTGTTGATAGTTTCAATTCCCCTGCTAGTGCTGATCACTTCCCAGACTTATAAATTGACTTTTTAACCAAATTGTCAGTCATTAAGGCTGGTCTTTATTTTATTTTCTTAGGTTTAATAATTTTTCTTAGTCTCTACTTTACTTCATATAAGCTTTTAGGAGTCTTTATCCAGTTATTGTTGCAAACCTTGCCTACCTTTCTATATTTGAAAAATATAAACATCCTTGGTTTAAAGGCTTTAGTTTATAATAATTCACCCCAAGCCTTCAGACCTTACACTTAACCCTAATGTTTTATACTCTTTAGTTTATAACCTTGCACCACTATGGGCAAGACCTTACAAAAAGGGGCATATTGTAAATTTATATATTTGATAAACCAATATCAAATGATTTTAGAGCTATTTTATAAAAAACTATAGTAAAAAGTAACAAAAAACTAGAACTGAAACTGTAAACTCTTTTTGAAACTTTAGCAATGTTTATTTATCAAGAGCAATTTATTCTAAGTTGAGTTTTTGAAAAGTAAAATTAGAATCTAAAAGAGACTGCATATTCTTTTTTTCAAACTTTTAAGTACACAATGTTAATAAAAAGCTTTATATAGCTATTGAAAAGACTATATATTTTTATACCCCATGCTAGAGATAATATATATAAGGTTAACAAATTTAAAATATAAGAAAGATGTGTCAAGATCTGGCTTTTTTCAAGCTGTGCTGTATTAGCAGAGTTCCCAGGGAATTTTTCCCAGAAACTAAATGATGCCCTTATTTAGATATGGGGACTTTATTGTTTTAGTGGATCATTTAAGAGGAACAAGATTGTTTCAATCAATCAATTGTATCAGGCAGGGGGTGGCTTGATCCAGATACAGATTGAAGCGCTAAACTGAGGTACCACTGGGATAAGATTGACACTAGTTCTTAAACTGTTTGTTAATTTGAGTTGGCTTATGCATTTGGCCTTGAGTAGTGAGAAAGTCAGTTTGAGTGGTGTGGGGTTTCTTATGTGGAACTTTTCCTGGGGTTGACCCTGTTGTTTTGACAAAAAATGAGATGTATTTTAAGAAATATGTTTAAAGATTCATTTTCAACCAGCCAATTCACTAAAAAAATCCCCTGGATTGATTTATAAATATTTACAAAAAGAATTGAGTGAATAATCAGCTAAAATAAAAAACCTCATTATTAAAAGCAATAAAGAAATTTATGAAGGTATGAAATAAAAAATAATATTCTCTTTTACTTTCCACTTACTATAAGCTTATTTCTAATAATATAATTAAAATTAAAAAAACTAATATGTGTAAAATTCCCACCTTAAAAACCCATTAGAAATGAAGAAGAATGATTTGGGTATAAATATGTTACCATTGTCAGAATCTATTAAGGAAGATTTGAAATCACTTGACCTACATGAAAAGGTTTATATGCGTCAAAATAAAGAGTATATTAGATATATTAATCATCTTGGTGTCAATCAATGTGCTACAGTAATGGACTATAAAAAAGACTTTAAAATAGGTAGGGGTCCTATAGAGAAAAATAATTGGTTTTATGAGAAAATACCTATTTCTTCATCAGGATTTAAAATCGCTTTTAAAGGAAATAAAAAAAAATAAATATGAGTATCATGACTTTCTGTTTTCAGGTCAATGTTTTATAAATTTGCTTAATAAAGATAAACTCAAAAACATTAACATATAAAAACGCTTTAAATGACAATGGTAATCATTTTAGATCTTATTATTCTTATATCATCTTTTTAAAGAGGTATCTAAAATGATAAACAGAATAATTGATTTAAATAGATTTGTAAAGCTACAGAAAAAGTCTTGTTGACTGTCATTTTGGTGTATTATCTAACATGTTTAAGCAAAAGAAAAATGAGATGTTTATAGAAATATAAACAATCCCATAGTTGTTTTTGAGGGAGAGGAGGAAATAAATGGTTTGCAGGAGTCAATTTTAAATGGTTCAGATGTTAATTGAAGAAATTTTTCTACATTTATGATAGAAAATCTAGGCCTAAAAAAGCTGGCTTGGTATCAGGGCTTTTTATTAAACCCTTTTATATTTGATGAAAGCTGGTGAGCTGTATGCTTCACCCCTGACATTTGAGGATGTTAAGGAGTACTAAAAAATAAACCATTGTCCAGAGTTCTGTAAAGATGGAAGAGACACAAAAAGGGCTGATACCTCTAGAGAACCTGTAGGGAATGTTCATGAATTTGGATGCATTACAAAAACTTTATTTCATACCAGGCAAATAGTCTTTAAAAGCCAAAAACTTTCCTTTAAGAGATAAAAAAGAATTTTTTTATGAGCCAAATATAGGGTAAGAACAATGATAGATTTAGGGCTGCTATTAATCCCCCATGCACCCCATATACTTGATTCTTAGCTTATCAAGATAGTTAAAAAGGGGTTAAGCAGAAAAGACAATTAATAGGGGTAAGACTTATTTTTATATTTGTTTATTTTAAACTTTTAAATTTGTTGAGTACCTGTGCAATAAACTAGTGTTAAAATATAAGCTTATGAATTAAATAATTCCAAAGGGTCAAACAATGGGGTCAACCCCTGGTAAGATTCCAATCAAACCTGTTTGTGACCTGCAATCCAATTTCCCAGTGACCCAAAGCTAAATGCAAAAGTCAACATAAAATTTCCAAGTCCAGCACTATGGCCAAATGACAATCCCTCTACAGTGGACAGCTCAATTTAGCCCTTGAATTGTTATAAGAATCAAGCCAGCTCCTTCACTATACAATCAAGTGATTTTCATAATCATGGTCCTACTATCCAAATTCACAACAACTATATAACACCAATATCTCAATCATGATAACTATCTAGTTTTCAATTATTTTCCCCTTGTAACTCTGCTAAAACAGCACAGTTATGACACTGGTATATTAGCTACCACCTTCCGAATAAAGCTACACTGTATCCCTGTCTCTTTGCTCTCTCTACTGGACTGCTATCTTCCCTGATCTCAATACATAACTATATTTGGTCCAGTTGCAGCATTGGCTTAACCCAACAATTAATGGTCTATATCTGGTGTGCTGCAATAAGCCATATCTTTGCAGTCTGGAATCTATTAGTTATTTAGATATATCTTGGTATTCTGTGGGGGGTTTATTATGTCTCTTATTTGGCCTTGCGCCAGCTCACCAAAGATATTCCAACTATCTGCAGCCTGGAACTTGCCTGTCTTAGGTTCTGTTGGTTATGAGTTGATTTCACTTGGTGCCGTAGCTGGGAAAGCTGATTTATCTCATCCTAAATTCCGCTAGAGAATGATCAAGTAGAGCAACTAAATGATTTAATAACCCAAGCTCTTACCTGAACTGCTGCTGGAGCCATTAAAGAGTGCCATGAGCAGCTTTCAGCTACCCTCCTTATGTATCAATCTCAAGTTTTTGGCCATCTTGAAGAGGTGTCTTGAGCTGATTTACAGAACATAACCTAACATCAGTAAGGCCTGATATGGGTCTCAATTGAATTTCTGAACCAAGGCGCTCCTTCAATATATGCCACAAGCCCAAGGAGTGATCCAGGAATGAGCCAGGCAAAAGATTCAAGGAAACACAATTATCTCACCCAGTGCCATAATGCTGATGGTATATCATGGGTGCTAAATCTAGAAAAAGTGAATTACAACCCAAAAAGCTTAGGAATGGCAGTTACACTCCAGGTAAGCATATCAATAAATACATAGTTCAGGGACTAGGCAAGGGATCTTAAGATAAAGATGTGTGCTTTGATATAATCTGCCCCTGCCATATATTTTAAAAAGAAGAGGGATGCTTCCCTTCTAGCCCCCAAGGAGAAACTGGTCAACTGTGGGGCTTGAGTACTTGAAAACTTTCCTTTGTGTTGAGTATATACTTCTGGGAAGTTTAATAAACAAGACAAAGGGAAGATTAAGAAGAGAATGATACTTTATTTGATATTAAAATAGTATAATATATAGTGACATGGAAAGCCACATGCCAACCATGTATGTCATGATAGTCATGGGGCTTATCTGAGTAATGTTCCTCTTAAGTCACAAGGCTTACTCAAGTTATGTTCCTCTTAGGAGCTGGATTAGGTGATCCTTGTAATAGATGATCAAATGATAGTGGTGCCACCAACTTATTTGTTGGTTAATGAGCCATAGGTGACTCATTTAGTGTATCACTCAGGGTATTAATTCCCTGAGAGGGAGTAACCAAATATGTTGCAACATCTCCCCCTGGGGTGCTGGAAGGCAGAGCCTTGGGGATTTTCTTGAGTGTGTTGAGGACACAAGCTTGGTATTGATCTAGTTTGCTGTTGGGAACAGGGATTCTGGAGTTGTGCTAGGCTGGGATGTCCTTGCCTTACATAGGCAGAGTTGGCCATGGTGCATACGTTTTAGTTCAGTTCAGGCCCCAATTCCTTTGATGAGGTAGGTATTGTTGGGCTTGACTTCCATGACAATGCCTGGTCTAAGTAGCCCTGGATCTAACTTATGCTGATCATGGTTGACAACCCAGATTTTGTCCCCAACTTGGAATCTTTCCTGCTGTAAGGGGATTGCTTCCCTCTTGACTCAATTGCATTCCATTTCCTCTTGGTCTTTTCTAGCGTGTTGTATGTTGGGGTTGCTGTTGTCTGGCACCTTTTTAGGAAGAGGTAACTGTGGTCCTTTGGCTGTACTAACAAAGGTGGGCTTTTGTCCATAGACAAGTTTTTAAGGGCTTTTACCTGTGTTACAGTCAATTTGTGTTCTACAGACCATGAGTGCTGTTGGCAGCATGTTGACCCAGGCTTTTGGATTGTTAGCAGATAACTTACTGAGGGCTTCTATAAGCAAGCCATTTAGTTGTTCTACTTGTCCATTTGCTTGAGGGTGGTACAGGCTAGCTGTGATATGTTTCATCCCATTCTTGGCAAGATAGATATTGGTGTCAATGGCCTTAAGTTCAGTGCCTCCATCTGTGATCAGGAGGTCAGGTTATCCAAACTTGGCTATGATTTCTCTCCCAATAAATTGTCTGACATAATTGCCTTTTTGTTCTTTTGTAGCTTGTGCTACAGGCCATATGGTTTCATAGTTGATAGCTCCTATGATGTACTTCTTGCCCTTGTTTTTGCCATACATTGGTCCCACAATATCTAACAACTATACCCTAAAGGGTTGTATGATGGATACAGGTACTACTGACTTGGGTGGTGCCTTGGTTTAGGTGTACTTTTCACATACTTTGCATTGCTTCAGTACCTCTCTGATATCATCTAGCATTTTGGGCCACCAGTAGCGTGTCTTGAGATATTTGTGCAAGTTTCTGCTATGGGTGTGTCCCAGGTCTCTGTGATATTGGAGGATTGTGTCAATCTTTTGCGTTGACAGGACGTAAGATACGGTGTCACCATTTGGAAGTATTTGGTGCAAGGTACCATATACGTTTTTGAACAGATGGGTCATTATTTTAGGTATTGTACCATTTTCTAATGCACATGCTGCTCAAGTTGCAGCATAACACAGTTCAATTTTTAAAAAGTAACTAGTTACACATTTTATATTTAAAACATTAATAACTCAATGAAAAATTAATATTTTTTTACACTGTAAACTATCAAAATAAAGCTAAGGAACCCATCTTTGTATTGATGTAAAACTTTTAATTGTATACTATACTCAATATTAAAGCAAAAATAATTTAAAAGATTATAATCCAGATTTTATTATATGCTTCTATCTAATGATATAAAGTAGATCACTTCAAATCTAATAAAGCTCTTTTTTAATATACAAAGTATCTTTTTTATTTAATTAAATTAAAGATAAGATTGAGAGCTTTATTTTTGCATTTTATTTTATTTAAAAAGCTCAATTATTTAGGATTTTATGGCAGTTTGAAGTTAGGATGTTTTTATCACTGTTCAGATTAATTTTAAGGTTCAAGTGAGCTTTGAACCTCAAATTAAGCATTCTTTAAATGGATTTCTTCAATATTTTATCATTTTAAAAATATGCGGAAGAGTTACAGTTAACTGAATACATCATTTTAATTGATTTGCATTGATTACAAAGAGGATATGATGTAATAATGATGCTTAGCTGCTTCACATATATCACTTGTGCATGAAAACTAGGTATTTAATTAGTTCTGCAAACATAAATTCAAGTTCAAACTATAGTAAAAGCTATCATCATTTCTTTCAGAATGGTGTCATTTAGCTTGGTATATAAGAGCTAAAGCACCACAAAGCTTCTAATTCAAAAGACCCCATTCAAAGGCCACATTCTGATCAGAACTACTCCATCATTAAGGCACATTTCAGAGATCTGACCTAATTACAGATTTGAAATACTACTGTGTCCTCAGTTAAATTTACTTTTGCTGTGCTACCCTTTTTTCCTTGGGAGCTTCAACAAAAAGAGAAAGAATTGCAATGTTAAAAAAGGCATTCCTCTTTATTTCTGGTGATGATCTTGATAATTTCATCAAGCACTTCCTTACTCAAACTGAATTTGGGAAAGCTCAATTCATGCCAACTATTCAAAATAAAAAAAGCAATGAGTTCATTGAAAACTTAAAGGATCTCATGAAATATTCTCCCCAAAAGCATCTCCCAGCCTTGCAATCTCTGGTTACTTCCAGTTACTCTTTAAAAGAGCTTAATGATATGGGGTTTAATATAACCCAAAGTGAGTTTGAATACTCAAGAAAAATAAATAAAAATAAAAATGTAAGCTTAAACAAAAAAAGTCAAAAAATAATAAATATTCATTAAAAAAGAAATAACTAAAAAAATAATTAAAAAATTGCTGGAAAATTCTTTTGAAACAAGCCAGTCTACAAAAAAAGTGCCTGAAAAAAATTATAAAGATATAGAAAAAGAGATGAGTAATTACTCAACTGAAATTAAATACTCTATACTTAAAACAAAAAAAGAAACATATGAAAATATGAAAATAAAAAATGAAATTTCAGTTTCAATTTCTACTTACTATAAATTAATTCCTAAAAATATAATAAAAAGTAAAAAAATAAACTGATATGTGCAATATTTGTAATTTAAAAACATTCACTAGAAAAAAAGAAGGGAGAATGTGAAAGTAAAAACTTACCATTACCAGAATCTATAGACAATGATTTAAAGACTATTAATCAGCACCAAGACTTTTATGCTCATCAAAATAGGGAATATAAAAAAGATATTTATGAATTAGATGATGAGTCTTGTGTTGTAGTTATAGATTATAAAGAAAACTAAAGGTTGGAAGTGGTCCAATTGAGACCAATAATTGTTTTTATTCAAAAAACCTATCTCATTATTAGGGTTTGTATTAGTTTTTAAAGAAAACAATAAAATAAAATATGAATATCATGATTTTTTGTCTCAAATATTATCACATGATTCTTTATTTTCAGGTGAATGTCTAATTAGTTTTCTTAAATTAGATAGATTTAAAAAAATAAAAAATATAAAAGTGTGGACTGATAATATAAACCATTTTAGATCATATGAATTTTTATATTACTTATTTAAAGAGGCACCTAAATATATTAAGGGTTCTATAAAATATAATTGTTTTGTTAAATGTCATGGAAAAAGAATTGTTGATGGTCACTTTGGTATAATATCAAAAAATTTAAAGGAAAAAGAAAATGAGCTTTATATTAAAAATATCAATGATCATAAAAATATTTTTGAGCAAGAAGAAAAAAGAACAGAATTATATAAATCAGTACTATCAGGCTCAAACATTTCTCAAAAGTCATTCTTTTATATTTATGGAAGAAAAGTTAGACCTATAAAAAGCAAGCTTGAAGTTAAAAATCTGTGCATTAATCTTTCATATTTGATGAAAGATAGGAAGTTATATACTTCACCTCTAACATTTGAAAGTTTATCAGAATATTCTGAGATAACTTATCATTTGAAATCACGTGATGATACCAGAGAAAAAAAAATATCAGAAGATGCTAGGGATGTATTGGGGCAAGTTCATGAAGTAGGGCAGCTTACTAGAGGGTGTATTTTAAATAGAGTTATCAGTCTTTCAAAAACAACAACCTTTTTTTCTGAAACAAACTAAGAATATTTTTGATGAGCTAAAGATAGGGTAATAGCATTTATAGCTTTGGGGCTGCTATTACTCTCCCATGCAACTCATCATAAATATTTTTGGTTTGTAGTTTGTAGTAGCACTTAAGATATTTTCAGTAATACTATAAGTTGCACTTTTCAATTCTAAAATTGATGACTTATTTTTAAAAAAATCATCTAAGCCCAAGATTAATTAAAGTTTTGGGATTGATTGTATTTTAAGCTTTCTGAATAATTAGAATATGAATAATGTGATTAAGCTATGAAATAATCAATCTGGCGCCTAGGCATAACAAGAAAAATAATGACCCAGATGTTTACTCTTAAGGACTTTCCTTTGATGTCCATTGGGGTGCCAGGTGGGAACTCTTTCTGGAGATTCCCCATGATTAACATGGGCCAGTTGAGGTTGCCATCAGCGCAAAGGAAATGTTTTCTGTATAGCCTTAACAGGGCATCTGCAGTAAGCATTTCTTTGCCTGGCTTGTATTCAATTTGCATGGGGTATCTCTGTATGAGACTCATTCATTTGGCTTGTCTTTGTGACATGTGTTGTTGTGTTTTGAAGAATATCAGCAATTTGTGGTTGGTGAGTACTTTGAACTTTTGGGCCCCTTCCAGATAGAATTGCCATTTCATGAAGCAATGTATGATGGCTACAAACTCTTTATTGTGTATGGGATATCTTTGTTTGCCGTCAGATAGTTTCCTTGACTTATATGCCACAGAGAGGAAGCTCTTTTCTGCTTTTTGGATAGAGAGTACTCCTCCTATGGCGTAGTCAGATGCATCAGTTTCTAATTCATAGATTCCCTCACAATTTGGGTACTGGAGAATAGGGGCAGTAACCATACATTCTTTTAGTTGACAGAAGTGCTGGTCTTGTAGTGACATTCAGACAATCTTGGTTGTTTTGCCTGTAATGGCGGACAGGGGGGCTATTAGGGCACCCCAGTCAGGGATAAATATTCTTACATAGGCTACCATTCCAAGGAATGTTCAGAGTTTGCTCTTATTTCTTGGGGCTGGCATTTCAGTTATGGTGTGTATCTTTTCTGGATCTGATTTGATTCTGTCTTTGCTTATAATGTGACCAAGGAATTGGAGTTAAGAAAAGAAGAAATCACACTTTGATGGCTTGGCAATAATTTGGTTTTCCTTGAGGGTACAGAGAGCCAGGCAGACGTCTTCCCAGTGTTGTTTTAGGGTTTGGCTGTAGATGACTATGTTGTCCAGGTAGATGATTGCTGTTTTCCAATGTGTTCTTTGAATATTTCATTCATGAAGGTTAAAAAGGTACTGGGAGCGTTTTTCATGCCAAAATTGAGGGCAACAGATTCAAAGGATCCATATTTAGTTTGAAACACAGTCTTTGGAATGTCTTCAGGTTTCACGCAAATTTGGTGATATCCTGCTGTCAAATTGTTTTTGTGAAGATTTGGGACCCCTCCCCCAGGGCATCAAAAAGGTCATCAATTAGGGGCAGGGGATACCTGTTTTTTTGTGACCCCATTGAGTGCTCTGTAGTCTGTGACTAAGCAGAGGCCTCCATCTTTCTTGGCTACAAAGAAGACAGCAACACCAAAAGGTGACTTTGACGGTTGTATGAGGCCTTTTTAAAGTTCTTTGTCAAGGTAAGCCTTTAGGGCATTGTCTTCCTGTGGTGTGAGGCATTATATAGGTTGTGCTTTAGGTAAAATTCCTTTTAGGTCAATCTCATGTTGTATGCCACAATCTGATGGTAAACCTGGGAGGGCTTCCTGGAAGATAGAGGGGAACTCACTAACTAGCTGGTCTTTGATATTGTTCTCTTCACCTGGTCTCTGTATTTTTGAAGTGGATAACTTTGTATGTACAGGAGTTCCAGTTGATCTTGCTAGGTTCAGTTTCCTCTTCTTTCTACACAATTTTCACAAACATGTGATCCCTCATAAGTGTGTCAAGATGAGTTGGGTAAACATGGTGATGCACCTCACTTTGCTGTATAGTGAGGATAGCGCTATCCCAGTCAATATGTGATTCAGTCTTTCTCATCCAATTCAGGCCAAGTATAACATTGTACTTGGGGCTTGGTATTATGGGGCCACTGAGCATAGTTTGTATGTCTCCAATTTGGACGCAGAAAGGTTTTGCCTCCTGTGTGACTGGTGTGCTTTGGTTGTCTGCCATGATGACTCTTTTGATGCTACTCCAAATGGTAGGTAGTTTCATGATATTGGAAATTTTTCTTGTCAACAAGAGATTAGTCTGCTCCAGTATTGAACAATGCTGTGCCTTGATACCTGCAAAACAGAAAGGATAAATGAGGAGTTTATTTCCAGTTTAGGCAGCAAACAGTTGAGGATTGCTGAAGGGGACTTGGATCATTGTGATTGAATCCATGTCTTGGTCTCTGTACAAGTCTTGTGAAGTAGGGGAGGGCAGCTTGCCTAAGCACTCCCCTGAGCTTTCCTCTCCTTGTTGATATCTTCAGTACTTGCTTGGTTAGCTTGCGCTGTACAATTTCTAGTTTGAGGATGGGAGTTGTTGGCTCGGTTGTTTTGCTTATTGGGGCGAGGCTCTCTCTTAACTGCAGGGGTTTCCTTCCGCTTGTTGGTGGCGTGTAGATTGTCAGACTTCTGAGCTGTGTGTTTTCCTTCCAAGAATACATCTTCAAGGTTCTTGCAGCAGATCATGTCAAAGTTTCAATTAATTTGTGTGGGGAGGCCATTGTTGTGAGAGAGGGGGCTAAACTAACTAAGTTTGGCTCCCATCCTGGGGGGAGGATCCACCAGGACACCATCCAGTGCAGGACTGGGATGGTTGCTCAAAGGGGCGGCCATAGGGAGGACGTGGTGGATAGACGGGGAAGTATAAATCCAAGCCCATCAATAACATCCCACCAAGCAACCAGGAAGCACACTTGGGGCCCAACTCTTGCCCACCCAAGTCCTCTTCTGGGGCCTGTGAGACTGGGATCTCCGAGGGAGGAGAAGAAAATGAGGCTGGGCTAGGGTTCATGGCTGGAAAGGAATTGAGGGAAGAGAGCTCAAGGTTGTCACATGTCAAGCTTCTTACAACATTCTCACTGGTGGCAAAGATATCCTGGATGCGTCTGGGGATGTTCTCCAGTAATTGCATGAACTGATCTGGATTGGCACCAACATGATGAATAGAATGGGAAATAAGCCCCCACAGATCTGGGGTAGTACACCATATCAACACCAGAGCTGGTGCCAAGTTGCAAACAACAAACTTGACAAGAGGCACCAACATTTATCTCAGTTTCAAGATCTGGGGTCAGCAGCAGTAGGGCTTGTCTCTATAAGGTTTTTCTTGATTTTTTAATTGGTGACACAGAAAAAAGGGCAGCCAAAGGTCTAGTAAACAAGATGATCAAGAAGAGGCCAAGAGGAGCAAGAACGGCAGCCACGGGACAACGGTAAATCTTGAAAGCGGGTTTACTAAACTCAAAGTGTATAACAAGCAAAGCGCAACTTGAAAGCAAAAGGACAAAAATTTTGAGCTTAAATTAAGTAATTATAGTGGGTTTAATACTAATTTAAAGTTTGAACTAGATTTTTGAAAGCAACTAAGGTAAGCGTAAGCAACAACACTAACGTTAACTATAGAGGCTCCAAAAAGAACGCCAGGAACCAGGGGAAGACCATGAAGATAAGAAATGATAAAGCAAATACTAACAAGGTCAGAAACAATAATGGGCCAAGAAAAAAAGACCCAAAATTTCAATAAACTTATTTTGAAAGTATAAACTTTTAATGATTAAAGAATGAGCAAGCAGGGGACCAAAAGTCCTGTGTCTTGCTTTAAGAGTGGAATTCAAAATTCAGGGTCACCTGACCCAGGGATGCGGGTTTGATTGGCTGCAAGAGAAATTTTGTCAGGCAGATCCAGCAAGCTGGAGGGTTTTACACCAATTTCCAACTTCAACTCTGATTGTCTGGGGTCAGATGAATGGGGCAGCTCACCATTCAATCCAGATGGATTGGCATTTAAAGAATTAGCAGTAGCGCGACCTGAATGATTTGACTTAATTAATTTCAAGTGTGGGGTGGGCCCAAGCCAAAAGATAGTCCAAATTAATCAGAGATTCCTCCCAAGTGGGAACCAAGTTCATCACATTGGTATTTGCCACCTGGGAAGGGTATGCCAACACAAATCTCTCATCAATTGTATGGGCTAAATCCTCAAGGAAATTAAGGGGCTTGGTTGGCTTCTGAGCAGATTTCTTTGAGCAGCGCGGGAAGATTGTCCTATCCAAGGCTAAAGGGGGGAGTGACTTTACAATTGAAGAAGTCCAACCGTGGCCCAGGTTCATCAAAGTTGATGGTGTTGGGTGCACGGTTGCGTAGATCCTTATATACAGCAATTTATTCCTCAATTTTTCCTGTTATTTTGAACGTTCTGAGTTCAGTCATGATTACAATGTTGGAGTCCTTAATGGAGAACTTTTCAAGGAAGGCAGTTTTGAATACCTCCCAGTTTTCCTTCTGGTCAGGGTGTTGGGCTAACCATTTGCTTACAAAACGTGATGTGGTTCCTGTGACGCAAAGGGCAATTTCACTGACCCAGAGTCTGCAGGGGTAGTTCACTTGCTCAAATTTGCTTTGTGTACTGTTAATCCAGAGGGAGGCGTTCTCCCAACGTAGTCCTTCAAAAGCCCTAATTTCTGCTAAACGTAGTGTGGGAATATAATGTTAGGTATTTCAGGTTGCTGTGGTTCTGTTGCAGCTGGGTTTGTGGGTAACAGTATTTGGGCTTTGAGAGTGTTGTACTGTTTGATGGGTGCAAGGGTGTTGTTGTAAATGACAAGGCCTGCAGGGATGTCTTGTCCCTCTTTGTAGTATCTCCAGCCATTCAGGAGTACCATTACTTGGGTCCTTTTCTTAGGAGGAATTTTTTTCTTTGAGTTGGGTAGGTATGGATAACCTACCTGTGCTACCACTGTTGAGTATATACTTCTGGGAAGTATAATAAACGAGATAAAGGGGAAGATTAAGAAGAGAATGATACTTTATTTGATATGAAAATAGGATAATATATAGTATCATGGGAAGCCACATGCCATCCATGTATGTCATGATGGTCATGTGGCTTATCTGAGTAATGTTCCTCTTAATTCACAAGGCTTACTCAAGTTGTGTTCCACTTAGGAGCTGGATTGGGTGTTCCTTGTAATAGATGGTCAAATGATAGTAGTGCCACCAACCTAATAATTAGTTGGTGCGCCATTTGGTGACTCATTCAGTGAACTACTAGGGGCGTTAATTCCCCAAGAGGGAGTAATCAAAGATGTTGTGACATGTGTATTTACTGATCAACAGGGAGGTGATTGTATAAAATCCAAGTGGAAAAATTTCAGGATAAATCCCCAGCAAGGAGCTGATTCAGAGAAAGAACCCCATGACCCAACTCAATCCTACTAGGACCTGAAGTGAGATACATTAGGCTGAGTCTAAATATATAGATATTGTGGCTGAAAAGTGTTGTATATGGAGCACAGGCTGTTTACCAGGAATTTTTTTGGGGTATTATAGGAAGTTATAAATAACCTCTGATGTCACATGAAACCTTACATATGTTATATTTTTCTCAGATAAGGAATATTATATGTTCTGATTTCCCCCTTTGGTAACTCTGCTAAAATGGAACAGTTTGTACAGTTTTAAAGATCTCAAAATAGAACCCTGATAAGATTTATTATCCCTTTTAATGACCCAAGGAAAATGTGGGATAAAGGATAAGCAGGTATATGATTCATTGGTTTATTTATTAATTATAGTTGATTAATAACTAACTGGGATTCTTATTGAGAGCTTGAGGCCACTGATAGAACTATAGATCTCCTCAAAGAAGAAGGGTACTGTCAGGAATATTCCTGACAACACCTTGTGTCAAGATAAACTTTTGGGCGCAATCAAGCTTGAAGAGCAAAATAAAAAATTGCAGCTGTCCCCCCTGATTGGGGAAACTGCCGCAAAACGCTGGGCCAAAGATTCACAGATTAAAAAATGGAATGTTGGGAAAAACAGGTTTTATATCCAGGCCACAGACCGCGCGGCCGGCTGCCAGCCAGCAACCCAGCCCCCGCCAGCCAGCTGGCAGGGGACAGTGCACCCCCATGGCAGGACTGTCCACCCCCGCTAAATGGGGAAATTGCCCAATTGGGAACCCCCAAAAGGCAATTTCCCCAAACCCAAAAATGGGGGAACTGCTGCCCAAATTTGAAACCTATCAGATTTGGAGGGGGTTTACAAGATGTCCAGCATGACAATTAATGCATCAACTACAGAAGTTGAAAGTGATTGCATGAAAGTACCTGAAGAAACTCCAAAGTCATGGAATGCCAAGATTAGCAATTCATTGCCTGCCAATCCATTCCCATCCCACTCCCAAAAGGGAATTCCAGACAACATCAAGTGTTTGGGGTTCCCTGTCTAATGTTTTGCACTATTCATGCCCCACAAGGATGATAGTATATAATAAAGCCAAATCACTTGATGATAGTTTGTGCTATCATTGAGTGAAATTACCCCTTAATAGTATCACATAAATCAATTCAAAAACTTTACCTACAAGAAGTTAAACAAGACACTAAGCTTTGTCTGCCCTTCCCCAGGATCAGAAGATGAATCACCTAATCTTCTCAGCTGTCCTCACAGCATGCCTAGGGATTGGGAGCCACCAATATAACCAACAGCATGGGCCATTCAACAAACCACCTGGCAAGTATTGCTACAAGGAGCCAGCACAGCTCAACTCCTCTGAGCAGTACTCCTGGCCCACGCTGGTATTGCCCCACTCCACCCAGTCTGTAGCCATATACACCTGTATATACTACGTACTCATGTATTTTGCCAGTAATTTTGGACGCTATAGCGTGCACGCCAAAGTCTTTTGATTGATGATGACGGTCTATCCAATTGTGACGGCGCTCACAGGCTTCCAAGTTGCCAACTTGGTCCCTTATTTTGCTAGACTACTCCCCCAATTGTTGGGTCTTTACAGGTACAGGCCCTGTCTTAGGATAGCTTGCTAAGTATTTAATATAAGATATATGGTATATATGTAGCTGATGTAGGGCCATTAGTTATAACAGCTATTTATTAAATAAATAAATCAAATGAATTATTATTTTCTGATTGAAAAGACGATCAGAAATAAAATTTGTACTCAGGGGGGGCTTAATTGCATTGATCAGTTTCAATCAGCTCACCCATATATTTTACACCACAGGGATACTTTTCCTTCTCAAAGGCCCCAGCAGAGTGCATATCAAGCTTTAGGGGAGCATATGTTTCGTAATCAGATGGTAGGACTTTGGTGCCAGCAGTGGATTCTGTAGCAATATCATCGCCTCCATAAATAAAAGATAGTATGTGCGTCATGGCAGGGGGATGTTTATTGCAATGGATGGCTTTTCGTGAGTTGCAATGTAGCCTGCCCCTTTGCAGCTTGAGCAACGACTCTCTGTTGTTCTCTGACAAGGCAGGTAGGTCTAATGTATGGAAGTGGATACCTGGTGTGCTATTATCTACGCTGGCCTTGCTTTTTTGGCGAACTTTCTTAGGACGAGGTTCAGTGATTGAGGGCATTTGGTTGCTTTTTGTAGAGGCACGGTTGAGTGCCAAAAAGGCTCTTGTCTTTGCTCTAAGATCCGCTAGAGTTGCATACGTTTTGTCTTCGTATATCGGATGGCTCAGCGATGGCGAAAGAAAAGTTGACAGAAGCAAGAGGATGGAATAGCTCCTAATTGGCATGATGTAAAGCTGTGTTCAAAGAGTGTTTTATAATAGCTTAAGCTTTGATTTACTATAAAAGGATCTCTGTTTAGTTATGCTGGAGTAGGTATTATCGTAAAATTGATCAAATCAGACTCAACAAGTTGATCGTTTTCTGCTACCAATCATATCTAGCTGTAGAGAAATGTTTGGAAAAGCCAGACTTGTTCGTCTCCAATCCAGCCAATCATAATATGCCATTCTTTATTCCAAGAATAATTAAACTAACCCATTCCAGAAGCCCAAGTTAAACTCATTGGAACCTAGGCCACATCCCCAATCCCTGGGCATCAACTGTACGATCCAATTACATCTCGAATATAGGTTTTTTATTTGAATATCAATCGGGCTGGGTGAACAAGAACTGCTTGATTGAAAAAGGTATTCAGTAAACATGATAGATGGAAACAAGTGGAGCTAAATATTTACCTTGCAAACAGGAGATCCAAAAAACAGTTAAAATTATTTAAAAGAGACTCTTTATTTCAACATCAATAGCTTTTTTACAAAAGTTAAGAGTAGAAAATACAGAAATGATGGATAACCCCTTTTAAATAAGCACTCATTATTAACCAACCTACGTGATTTTTATCTTATTCTCAATAGTTTTCCTTCAAAAAGTAGCCTTCTAATCCACACCCACCTTGATTGGTCGGAAGCAAAAGCTGATGAGTGTGGCATTATACCGCTACATAAAAGGATCCAATAGCAGCACCAAGTAGTTTTTGTGGGTAATAATGTGCTTCAGATGCCACTTTTTGAAATTGGTATGCCAGCTACCCCACTGTCTTATTCTAGAAGGAGGCTCCGAGACTTCTAAACCGAAAGCATGCATATATTCTTATATACCTTTCTTTGGATAATGTCCCCATCCATCAGCTCTAGGGTGTACACTTAATTAGATAGATTGAAAGAACATTGTTTAACTATATCGATTGTCTTGCCATTTAATATGTAACTTCATTTGTGCTAATTAGGTAAGAGTCAAATCCTCATTTCATATTTAAAAAAACTTATCAATCAATATAAAAAGTAAAGCCTGTCATAATTTTTAATATTTAAATTTAAACCCATCCCCTTGGGGGTTGATTTATAACTGAACAGATAATTTTATTTCTGTTGCAACCAAATTGGACAACTCACTTTCCAGCATGCTTCATGACACATAGTGGGCATTTATTAAATCACCCCATGGCTAGTCCAATGTTGCTGCCCCACTTGCCCTGCAGAAATAGCCAAATCACATACTAACATAAAAGGAGTCTGGCCAATTTACAACAAATATCACATACCCTACATGCAGAATACTGCTAATCTCTATCCAAAAAATGCCACATGTGCCACCCTTTTGGTGGCCTGATGGTCTTCCCAGATAGTAGAAGAACATACATCCTTTTCAATGAAGACCACATCATTACAAATCTCTTCTCTACCCTCCCTTTGAATTTTGTCTTCCCCCAACACTCAAATACAGCAGTTTCAAAGTTGTGGGGGTAAGCAAGATCAAGCCATCTGTAAAAAAGATGGGCTCTAACTTCATCAACTTTTGATTACCAGTGTGAACTATACTCTCTTCTAGCAGTGATTTTGAAGGTCAATAGTTGAAATAGCTCAACAGGGCAACAAACACTGCAGATGTCAGAAGAAAAACCAAGATGTATCAAGCAATCCAGAAACTGTAACCAACCCATTTATAGTCATCTTTTGGTGTGCATAGGTTTACTATATAGCTTGGTGGAATATCCCATCACCTGGAGCTGGTCAAAACTCACCCAGACACAAAGCATACTTGCAATCTAACACAAATAAAGCACCCAGCTATTGGGTAAGATGGGATGAGGGCAGGGATGACACTGAGCTATTTAAATTGAGATAAACAATCAGAAAAATAAGCTTGGAATATATTTCCAAGCTTTGTTATGAACTTGCACCCTGCTGATATTTTGACCATGGCTTTGGGGAGTTGCAACCCTCAAATTTGGGCCACAAAATATTTGATTTTGCTTGCCTGCTGGGACTCTCTGTGGCGTGAGTTTCTGAACCCCAAATTGATCCTGTTCTAAATTTGAATCCTTTCTGATTACCTGCTTATCTCCTACCAGTGTGCATTCTAACATGGTGTGTTTGATCCAATTATATTTTGTGTATGTGAGGGTTCAATACCCACTTTTGAGAACTTTATAAGCATCCTAATTTCCCCCAATAAATTTTAGCCTATTTTATAGTATCCTTTTCTCTTTCTGCTCAAGGGAAAGCTTAATATTACCTCATTTATTTTACCCCAAAAAGCCAAGGTAGCTGCCCCTATTGCTTTTTTGATTGACCATAGCTGTTGCCTGTTTGCAACATCCCCAAAATGTTTATTTACCATCCCACCTCCTCCTTCACTGAAGGCCATCCCAACACAAAAGCGCCTAAATTTGGCATATAATTTAGGGGATTGGCAGAAAATCCACCACTTAATTCCAAAAGGGTTCCCATACAACCAAAAATGGGTCTGTTCTAGATGATAAAAACCTGTAGACAGGCAGCTGGGTGATGTGTATTCTAATCTAAAAATTGTACCCATATAGAGCCCCATAAGACTAGATGTATATATTAATTTAGCTTGATTTAGAAATTTATTCCATAGTAAAATATAGGGAGTACAGCAATATAGTGACAATAAAGCTGGTACATCTCATGGTTGGGGACGGCCTGGCAGGTCAAAAACTGTATGACTACAGCACAAGTGTCACTGAGGAAGGCAACAAAGAGACAGCGTCCAAGCTGCACAGGCAAAATAACTGGACAGATCCCAAAAATTGGGACAGAACAGATGATAAACCATGGAGCATCCAAGCCATCCAGAAAGGCTTTCAAAGCTGTCACATCCAAAATGGTGAACAGCCAAAAAGTCAAGCTTGTTTCTTTGGTGCATCTACCCCTCCACTTCCAGATTTTGGTTCCATTAGCAACAGTGGAAACTCAGCTGTAGGAATTAAAAGGTTAGGATTTAAAAGTGAGAATATACAAGTGGCCAAGCTGACGCTATTTAAATTTTGAAATTAAATTGAAGTAACCTATCTTGGATTGAAAATTACTATGGCCATATAAATTATTTTATTTGCTTTAAAGGCTATAAAAGCCAAGAAAAATTAGTTGAATTTTTATAAGAAGCCAGGATTAACATTTAAAAGGTGTCGCCTTGGCCACTTTTAGATTCTCACTTTTTGAATTCTCACTTTGGAATCCCTACAGTCAATTTTGCCACTGTTGCCTCATTAAACAACCTTAAGATTTGAGCCCAAAAAATTCAGGCTGCCAGGCCCTTGGCCCCCAGGTTGGCAGGCTGCACATTCTGAGGACCAGTGGTTAACTCCTGCTTTTGACTTGTTTTCAATATCAAAATCAAAATTTCATTCATGACACTGCCTGTTGCGCTTTTTTCATTACAGTGCCACAATTATTTGAGAGTATAAAGCACAGGGAATTCGCTTGAATACAGTCATATTTAAGGATATGAGTAGTATTGTATCTGAGGAGCCAGAATCAAATGAAAACATGGCTATTGTCCAGCAATGGCTTCTGATTGTGCAGAAGCACTTAAGGATTAGGATAAAGATCAACCATATTAAAGATAATTCAAAGATGAGTCAAAAAACATTTTATTGTAATTCATTTATTCTTCTTATACCTTCTGCAAGGTTAATCCCTGGGCTTCTAGCAATGTCTTCTAGGACACTCTAACACCCCCCTTATTAGGGTAATTATCAATCTAGGTTTGGCGCTTATTGCATGTTCACCAATAGAATATCTTCATCTTCACCCAGAACAGGTGGTCCTTGCTGATATGGAATAATCTAATTACTTCAGGATCACTTCCTACCTTCCTGAAATACCCAAGCTTAATGCTTATTAATGTGATTAATATGGGAATTTGAGATTACGGGGAATTGAACCCAGCGCCTTGGCGCTCAATGTAAAGTAAGGTGGCGCCTGTATCTTTCCCAAAGTGGTGTGGCAGAAAATCATGTAACATTAAACGCTGCAGCGGCGCTTACCATTGGCTAACTTATGGTTCAGGTCAGCAGACTACTACTTATTCAATATGCTTATGATTTATACCACCAATTATATTGTTTGGCGGCTGAAATTCATATCTGTAAGCTCTGTCATAATTAGCATCATTTATTTTTATACTGCCAATTTATGGGTTTGGTTGCAGAAACCCTAATCTGTGAGCTTCATCATAGTTGGCATCATTGCTTGGTCAAAATTCCCAAAACTGCCCATGAAGATTCCAAAGCTGGCTGAAAAGCTTTGGACTGGTGAAGAAAGTACCATCTGAAAGTCATGTCTTGCACTTGAGAAGGTTATATAAACCCTGGCTTGTGTCAAAATAAATTATTTTTTCTTTGTATCAGCACTGTCATCATTTAGGAGGAAGTACTCTTAATGACAGGATAGCTTCTACTCTTCAGTTAAGATTAACTGGTCAATGGATATTGCACTAACTTCTTCAGTGCTTAGAGCATACCGCTTATCAGTGAAGTATTGCTGCAGCTTTGTGGCACCACCAAAAGAGGTAGGTTAGGAGTTGTTGATATTTGGAAGGACATTATTGACTATCTTAGTGGAGGTTTAATCCTTGTTGATGGAGATTACATAAAAAACAGTGAATCAGATGGTAAAGAGTGTCAGGAATAACAATTTGGATGCTCCTAAATCTCAAATACAGAACCAGAGTCAAACCCTGGACAAAACCCTTTGCGGACCACCAGACCCATGGGCTGGGAACCCAATAACCCACTACTGATTGATAAAGTTGTTACCAGCCTGCCAGGACCCAAATCCTTAGCTGTCCCACAGGATTCTGTAAGCAAACCGTCAGTAAAAGATGCCAAGAATTTCCCTGAGGTGCCAACGCCTGACACTGGTGGTTTTCTTGGTGAAATACACAATTTTCTCCATGAGGGCTATTTTGAATTCCCCCAAAGTCACGGGGGAGGCACTGAACCCAAAGAGGCACCCAATACCCAAATTAACAAACAGAAGGATTTGAAGTCTTCTCATCCCAAAGCAGCCAGTGGCAAACTGCCAGTGCTGAGCGCCACACTACCATCTGAGACCCCTGATGCCAACCTGCCCAAGCCCAGAAAACCTGACCAGGTAGTGAAGCCTGGCAGCATGGTATAAATACCTGCCAGGCCAAGATCAACCCCCATTGTCATTTTTAAATAAAGGTTATGAGATGTTAGTTTCCCCAATTATTGCCGTATTTTATTCTTGTCATCTGCCAGTTAACTCAAAGATCATTCAACCCCTCTGCCAGTCTGCCAGCTACGTACCACCTACTAGGTGCTCTCTTTGGTCCTGTCCATTTCAAAGAGTACCCCTTAAAGCCTGAGTACAAGGACTACACCACCAACAACATACTAGCCTGGGACCCCTTGGCCAGAACTACAGAGTTAACCAGATACAACTGAGAAGGCCCTTGGTACGTTATCAAACCCTGCCTATTCAGAGATAAATACAACTTCTTTCCTGCCTACCAAATGGACATGGAACCACCCATAACCCCCAAACCAATGCCTGCCTCTGCCACCAAGCTCCCACTGGACCATACCAAAAAGCTTTTTGGAATTGTATATATTACTCTCACGGGAGTAATAGATACTATTGTCCCTGCTACCAGTCCGTAGTCGTGGGCAAGTCAATGTCCTAACTCATTAAGTTAGCACCAATCCTTTGGTGGGCCCTGCCCACCCAGTCCACAATCTGCCAGTTCCCAAACGCTAGCAAGCCAGCCAATCAGGGTTGGTTCCCTGACAAAGAGGATCAAATGACTCAGTAAAGTTATGCTTAACAGTCAGGGCTTTAAATCTGGTGAACCCATAGGTGGTGAGCCTTTTTGAGTAGCCAAGGCTTTCAAACTTGACATGCAGTTGGCAATTTAGACTTTTTCTTGTCATTAAAGTTGAAGCTTTAAATCTTGTAGACAAAACCAGCACCCCCTTCTTTGACATTATGGGATAGCTCTCAGGGAAAGTTGTAGGCACTGAAAAGACACAATTTTGGTTGCAAATATTATGTATAGTGTGGATATCTCACAGCTCAATTTGATCATCTTTAAGAGTGCCTGTCTCAGGTTGGTCTCCTGTTTCTCCTCAGGCTCTAAGATGGGGTCAGAGCAGCAGTTGAAGACAAGCAGTTTCTCTTGGGGTTCTGAGGGGGGATAGACAAAAGGAGAGTTGGGATGGGTGGAGCTGGTTTCCCCAGGCTTGGGTGAGGGTGTGGTTGTGAGTGTCTTGAGGCTTGCTTTAGCCTTATCAGCTGCTTCTTGGGTGATAGTTTAGCCCCAAAACCTAACACAGCTTTGTTGTTGGATTTAGGAGGCATCTAGGGGAGAATTGTAATCAAAATATGGATAATTTAAACATGGGTTTAAATAGAAAAACAGGTGATATTCTACTATAAAATTGTATAAAAAGACTAAAAAATATATAATATAAATTTTTTATAGTTTTTTAATATATAAAAATAATTTTCACCTTTTTTTAAGTATGCAAAACTTTAAGTCTTGGATGAAAATTTGAAGTCAAAATGGTGTATTTGAGATGCTGTAGCTCAAAGCATAGTGATTTTGAATATTTTTATTTTAACATAAGGAATCCATAGTGGAGCTATCAAAATCAGGCCAAAGAGTAAATCTTGAATATCTCAAAAACTAGCTTATAAAACCAAGGCCAAAAATTATCCAGCTAGTTATAAGAGAGCTTTTTCCATATTTATGCCAACTTTCAGGGAATTTCTTACATTTTCATTATATATTAAAAGCAGCATAAAGAGTGAAATTGAAAATATGAAGCAGTCTATTTGCAATGGTATCAGGACTGATAATTTAAGTTTCAACTTATATTTCCTATTTTGTTGATATTTATGACAAGACTTCTTTTTGTTTGTTTTTTTCTCCTTTACCATCTTTGATTGCCTATATTTCCACAAATACTGAACCATTTCAGCCCAAACTAGTGTCAGCCAAAATTCCTAATTCCAGCTTTCAGAATCTTAATCTTGAAAATATATTTCCAATTTGAAATTATAAATTAATCCCACTTAAACATAATTCCCCTATCATCTCCTTTTCTTAGAGTTGGTATAAAAACCCTCACAGCTCTATTATTCCAAGCAATTCAATCCCCTCCTGTTTAGGCTCATCAATAAAACTATTGTCTCAATCCTAGCTGTATCTTTTGTATCCTTGGGAAATAGTAATTTATTGGTGATGGTTGAGCACAGGTTTTGATACAACTGCAGCTGTTGTTGAAAAAGTCTGAATTCTTCCAAATGGTGTGTTCTAGATGTTGTCTTATAACGCCATATGTAAAAACAGGTTGGTTTTTGGTGCTGCATTGATGGGCCACTCTTATTAGACAATAAGAAGCCTAGTGGATTTTGTAATGATTTGTTTTTAATAGTGTAGAAACTTCTTTACTATAAAAAATCAATAGTAAAAAATTATTATTGAAACCCAAATATCAAAGTTCCTTTTATCATAAGTAATAAACCCAGTCTATGAAAAGTAGTTCTTGTATGGCTGTGTTACAGGATGATATTAAAATCAAAGTGGTATTAATTTTGGCTGATGTATTATTTGGGATATTAAATTAATATCATACTTTATTCCCAGCTAATAAAGAAAATGCTTGGATTTACAACAAAAAAGTATATTTATTATTGGATTCTGGATGCCTTCTTTCTGGATGCTGTCTTTCTATATGCTGTATTTCTAGATAGAATATTTTGTGTTAGCATATTTTAGGACATTTACTATGTAACTTTATACTAAAAAAACTTATTTGGATGACATTATTTTTATTTGTGATGGCATTACAGTAGTTTTAAACCTATGGCAAAAAGCAAAGATACTTCAGATTTGAACAGATTCAACTCAGATGTAAACTAAAATAGCTAATCTGTAAGTAAAATTAGAACTAAATGAATTTATATTAATTTAAAATAGATTTGGTTTCAATTAATTTTGTTTTCAGATGATTTGATTTAGTTTACATTTGATTTGAATTCATTTAAATATGAAGTATTTTTGCTTTTTGCCATAGGCTTCAAAACTACTGTATTGAATGCAGTTTTTTTAGATATTTTATTAGAAACTTATGTTGTAGCTTGCTGTTTCAGCAAAGTTAAAAGGGGGAAATGTTTGAAGACTGGATAATTATCTTTATTGAGATATTAGAATTATATAGTGTGAGTGAATCATGGATAGTAGGAACATGATTGTGATGATCACTTGGTTAGATGGGTAGGGGGTGGTTTGATCCAGGTATTGAGTCAAGTTCTGAATTAAGATATCCATCCTTTGGGATCATCAATTTCTCATGTTGCTATTTGACATAATTTAGATTACTTCCTTGTTTGGCTATGGATCACTGGGAAGTCAGATTGCGGGTCACAGACCTGCTTAGTTGGAACCTTTTCGGTGGTTTGACCCTGCTGTTTGACACTTCTGTGTAAAAAATAACCATTTAATAAATTTTATTAAGCTTTTTTATTTTCCTGTTTTAAATCCAGACTCTATTACTCTACTTTTGAGATGGCGTCTTCAAGATGGTGTATTACACCTTAATTCCATCCAGAAGCTTCTCAGTAGTAGCCTATTAACCTTAAATGACTATAAAGTACAGACCAAAGAAAGGATTTTTATATCTTACTAAGTTGGAAAACTTCATATTAAAATTCTCAGGGGCAGAGATTGACATAAGTCTCTCTTTGAGTATAGCATTTTAGTGGTTTCATGGGATCTTTTTATTATCTTTGCCACCTCTTAAATTTAGTTTGACAATGATCAATTGATTTCCAATGAGATTCAAACCTCATGGCAGACATTATCATGCTTTGCGGTATATGAATAACTTCAAAGCAGCTTTAATCTATTTCTCAGGTCAGCAGGATTAAAAGAGGCTAAAACTACAAACCTTCCAAACTTGGGCTTTTCTGGAAGGTAGTATTATGATGGATCTTTTTAAAGGGGCTTTAATATCCTAATCTTCTTGTTGATGACCTAGAATAATTGAAAGAAGTATCCTTGTGACTAATACCCAAATGTCTCTCTTAAATTCTCATTATGAGCCTTCTTAAAGTTCAGTACCACATACAGGGGTATTTAGCTTCTTGTAGACAGGAGTGTGATGTCTTTATATGGATCCTTAATCAACCAGGGTATGTATTTTTATTTCCTTTTTCATGATATTCATGGCATTGGGATAATTTTCAGGGTTAGTGCTGGAGAGAAGATAGTGCACAAGTAAATGTTTCTGTCATTGATTTCAGCATTTATTACCCAGAGCTGGTTAAAAATACCAGGGCAGGAGGAAAACTTTAAATCTGAGATCCAGACCTCAGCATCACACAGTGCCTTGATATTGCCTTCATTAAAGTAGATTACTATGGGGCTGGATATTCTGAAGCTATCTTTATATATAAGAAACTTATCCCCTTGTTGATGACATTTAGCTCTTCAGTGAACATGAATCTGAATATTTTCTTTAGGGGTTAAACAGGTCCCTTCATACTAGCTCTCTGCTCAGTGATTAACCTGATCACCACCTTATGATTGGGTAACATTGTCTTCTGTTCATCATACAGATGCTGCACTACATCTGTAGCCAGGCTATTAGAGGTCTTTTCTTTTGTTTAAGGATTGACAATTCTCTTCCCCTTGAAGCCCTGGCCCAAGGGCGGGATTCAAACCCTGACCCTGAATCCCTGCAGGCTACCGGCCCTATGAACCAAGGGGCTGCCTGCCTGCGTTTTCCTGAGGTCAAGCCCCCGCAAACTGAAGCCAAGAATGATGGTCTGAATGGTAAAGCAAGCCAAACCAAAGAAATTAGCACGCCAAATGGAGGATTGATCAAGGCGCCTGATGAAGGCAAATAAATTCCTACCATTAGCTTCATGAGCTTGAATTCTACACTAGTGGCCATCAAGAGCCACCCCCAGAAGAAGTCACAGGCCTATGGTATGACCCCATGACCGCAAACCTAGAGCAAGAGAATCAAGTTGCCAATTAAAGATATCTGACCAATGAAAGAACTCCTGGCCCAGGTGCCATTTTGCCACCTTTGAACCAGAGCACCCAGAAACCCTGGGTCCCCTTTTTCTTATGCCCTGATGAACCCTCTATAGAAGTAGTTAGGTTTGGAAGTGGGGTGCTATATAGACCCAAGAACCCCCCACTCAGAATTTATTGCCATTTTTGAATAAAGATTATGTTATTTTGGCTTCCACAGCTATTGCCTTATTTTATTTTTGTCATCTATCAATTTATTGCAAGACCATATGGCACTCCTGCCCTTTTTCCTGCATATTCCCTTCCTCCAGGTGTTCCCTTTGTTCCTGTCCACTTCACAGAGGACGCTCTGAAACCTGAATATAAGGACTACACCCTGGAAAAGATCATCAAACTTGATCCTTTGGCCCACATAAAATCTGCAGTTAGATACAGCTGTCAAGCCCCCTGGATGTTCTCAACACCCAAGTTGTTTAGAGGCAAGTTCAAATACCTGCCTAAAAACTCCACATGGAGCCACCTGTGACCCCCAATCCAATGCCTGCCTTCTCACCCACCTCCTAACCAATCACACTGGAAAGCTTTTTGGGATTATAGTGTCAATCACCCTCACAGGGGTGATTGACACTATAATCCCAGCTGCTGGCCCATGGTCCTGGGTGAGGAAGTCCTTCTCCTACCTCTTTAAGTTAGCTCCTCTCTTATGGTGGGCTTTACCCGCAAAAAACCCGGCCCAAGTGATTCCCAAAACAGACAGACAGGCCGTCCAAAACTAGATCCCTGACGTTGTGGAGTGGTATCTGCTTAAGTATAAACCACTTGAGAAGGTGCTCAATAAAATCCTTGGATGGTGAATGGTTATTCTTGCTAGCATAGGACTTGAGTTATAAAGGCTGTTGGTGATATCAAGGCACTAAATGTGGTATTGGTATCTCAAATAAAATGATGTCTTCTTTTCTGTACAGATTATTTCTCATGTAGTAGAAGCTTTTATATACAGCTGCTGGCTTGTTCTGGGTGATGACCACAAAGGAAAGATTTTATAGCTGGTTTGGGATAATGAACTTCCTATCTTTGCTTCAGAAGCTCTTAAACATGTCTGTGGAGTGATCAGATATGATTGACTTGTTGGTTCTCTTTCCTTGACTAGGCTTTCTAAAGCTTGGCTCTCTACTTCTTCATCTTCACAGCGCTTGTGTTAGTACTATAGAAATCTGGTGGTGGAGCTTTATAATATGGAATTGTTGAAACAACAGGCTTGATTCCCTGACAAGGTTCTAACTGAACGGGTTTTAGACCCACAATCTGACTTCCCAGTGATCTGTAGCCAAATGTGGAAGTCAACTCAAGTTTCCGAATTATACAACACAACCAAATGGTGATACCCTACAGTAGACAGCTTGATTCAACGCTTGACTCACTAAAAGGATCAAACCACCCCCTCAACCATCCAATCAAGCAATCTTCACAATCATGTTCCCTCTAGCTGATTCACAATTACTATATAACAATTATCCTTCAATAAAGAATATTTTCTAGTCTAAAATTATTTTCCCCTTTGTAACTCTTCTAAAACAGCACAGTCACAGCGGGGTGAGAGTCTTGTGATTTAATGAAAGCTGAGCATGAGGGATCTGTGTTGCTGCTTACTCATTATTGGCTCATCTGCTGTACCTAAAGGTGTAGGATTATGGGTCAAAAATCTGCTTGGAGGGGGCTTTATCCATGAGTTTCTTCATAGGGCTGGCTTAAGTGTTAAATGGAACTTCTTCTGGGCTCTTAAGCTTTTTGGGTGATCAGGTTGGGCTTGATGACTAGGTATTTACTTGTTTGATTGGAATAGAAGTGTCTTTAGAAGCTATGCTTAGCTTAAGGAGTTACTATGAAAGTTTTACAACTAAAGATCAGCTTGAAGCTTGGTAAAAATTAAATGTTTAAAAAAATTTGGAAATATTTAAGCAGTTAAAGGTGTATTAGCTGATGGAAGTAGTGTAAATTTGATTTGAAGCTAAGTTTTTTTAAAAAAACATGCTCTTTAAATATTTAATTTTTGTTTTTTGCTTAGTGTAAGAAGTATCGGTATAAATTTAAAGAGTTTAGAATTATTGGTTTATGAATAAGGGTGTTTGAAAGATGGTGTTGATATTTAAATGATGTCAGAAGCATAGGTTTATGAATAAATGTGTGCCTCAGTTTTTTTGCCAAATTTACATAGTAAGAAACATAGTGATCTTAATTAAATCAAGGAGAAGGATTTTAGTTTCAGAACCTACCTACCTGATTAAAAAGTTGTTATCTTTTAGAGAATGAGGCTTTGAAGCCAACCATTATCTAGGTTACTCTTAAATATATCAGAAAGGACTGCATTTTCTTTTTATTGGATGTTAGCAATTCTAGCAGTGCTTAATTTTTTTTAAAAAAATCAAAGTGAAGGCTGGGATTTTTTGGGATTTTTTCTTTCAGAAATCACATTTAACATGCAATTAATGAGCTTAGGATTAAATTTAAGGATTTTCTAGGGTAGGTTACCACTGTGTTGTCAAGAAATTCTGATTAATTAGGGTTTATCAATCCATCTTTCCTCATTTTGACCACTGAAAAAATAGATTGAGCACTGCCATAATAGAACACTCTATTATAGGGACTATATCATAGTATTGTAAGGTTAATTAGACACAAAAGGAATGTGTGAGCCAAATCAGATCTATGAATATGATTCCCTATTTGAGAATTAACTGAAAATATTCTAGATCAGCCTCTTTTGGCTGGTTGGAGACTCCAATTGATTAGAAAGGTATACAGATTAATTAGAGAACACAAGGATAGACATACCATAGCCAGAGTTTTATTCAAGAAGATTAGCTTGAACAAACCCCTTCATCAATAGACAAGGACCCACCCAATTGATACTAAGCTCACTGGGAAGTTGGACAGAGCCCTGCCCAACTGATTTGTATTTTTTGAGTTTAGAAAAAGGTCTTTCCCTATGACTTACACTACTTCAAACTCTTATGTATCCAAGGAACATCTGCACAGAAGAGGGGGAACCAAGATGAGGAATAATGCTATTGCTCCAAACCACAATTAGGGTTTGGAACCACAACTGTAGGGGTTGAAGCTGACAGCTTGGGGTTGATAGGTTGACTAGAAAGAGTTGGTGACACCAGATGCCAGCCTGGTCATAGAGCCTTAGCTCTATAAAAATCCCTTCCAAGTGGACTTGGAGGGCAGACAGTTTTCAGCAATAGCATTAATGTTGAGTATTTTGAAGTAGTGTCAAGTAGATAACAAGAGTGTATTGGTGTTAATCCATGTACCTCTACTAACCCAACTATTGCACAAAGATCCTGGTGTCTTGTCTACCAACTTCAGAGAATCCTTCCCTTCAATTGCTTCCAGTGACCTCAGGAAAAAAGTCTATCAGTCATTGCTACCCCATACCACCAATTAAATGCACATCTGTTGCCATACAGATTCACCCCATATCAACAATCCCTTAAGATGTCTATATGTTGTGGTAAAATATAAACCCAATAAATCTTCAAGATCCCAAACCCTTGGCATGTGAGAACCAAGTTTAAAAAACTTTTGGTATCAAGGGGTTGGTTTTAGTCCATTTGAACGTTTGTTGGTAGAGTTTCAATAGAATTCCCTTGGTTCAAATTGTTACAAAATAAAGTAAGCCATATCTGCAGTATCCAAACCCTTAGAAAGCATATGTTTTTACACAATGATGAGTGTAATAGCTACATGTACCGTATACTTAATCCTTATGAGGCTTAATTTTTTTCAGAGCTTTTCATCAGCAATGATATACTGTTTATGGTAAGCCATATACATCCATAAACTTAGCTGGCTATTTTTTAATATTAAAGAGATATGGGGTTACTGATCTGTACCAGATGATTTTTACTAATGGGTCCAAAGGATTATAAATTTTAAAAGGTCTAACTTATTGTTAATCTAAAAGGTGTGTGAAGTAAAGTTTTATGAAACCAGGTTCATAAATAGTGGACATGTGTCTGATATTAAAGTTAAGTTAAATCCTTATTTTATGTATAGATGTTTTTATTACAACTCAAAAATCACTGGTATCTGACAATTTTTTGGAAATAATATTGTCATTAAACGTTGACAGAAAGGAGGTGGGTACCCGGGTTTTAAGTAGGTTTTCTTGTTAAAGCCTGTCCAAGAGAATTACTGGGTTTGTAATATCAGTAGTAGCTTAATGAATATTTAGGGTATTTATATTGTTGATGACCAGAAATACTATTTTAGGAAAAGAAGGCCAAACTTCATTATCCATAAGTATATCTATTATAGACAAGGCACTTGTAAGTTTTAACTTTGAGTATGGTTGACTTGAATTTCAAAGCTTGGTGCATCAGTAGATTATATTATGGAGGAATTTGATTTATTATCAGGAAACATGTTTCTGAACTTAAAGCCATTAAGAAGGCCCTACAAAAAATCTTACAGCAGTTTTAAAGGCTATGACAACAATCAAAAATACCTCAGATTTAAACAAAATTAAATCAGATTTAAGCAAATTCTGACTATCAAGTTAAAATATATACTCTGTTAATTGTGATTTTGGGCTTGAAAGGGAAAAATGGGTCAACACAGCAAAAAAGTACACACATGCCAAGCAAGACTATTCAAAATACTATCTGAAATACATCAATTCACAAACAATATGGTGTGAGTTGACTTTTGGTGTACATATTTTTACTATGTGAATTGGTGACAAAATACACCCAAGCACAGTAAGTCAAAACTCAAACCAAAACCAAAACACAATAGCAACTCACTATATAAACAAAATCACTCAAATTTTGTGTGGAATGGATTGTAATCAAGAATGATACCAAGTTATCTAAAATAAGACACACAGTCCAAGACATAAATTTTAAAAATATTGTGTTGGGTGTTTAATTTGGCGTAAAATCTGGGAAAATAGGTGGAAATTATTTCAGGTATTCTAAAATGAGTGTTATAAACCCAAAAACAACTAATTAAGAAATAAAAGCTCTATGGTTGGGATATTGGGTGGGGAAAACACTAATTAAATATGCATATTCATATAAAAAGCAAAAGTTGAAAACTAGTGTATAGCTTAATTAAGTTTTATTTAGTATTTTATTAAATTTTAAAATGGAAGGTACAAAACAACATAGTAACAATGTACCTGTTGTGCGCCACAGTTGTGGTTGCCCCCGCGGGTCAAAGAACAGAGTTAGTGCAACCCAAGTGCCTACTTATGAAGGAGATGAGAGAGGAGAGTTCAATAGTGACGCTGCACTGACACAGCTGGTTCAAGGAGCACAAGCTGCTAGGGTGCAGAGCATCAACCCTTGGGTCCCCAAGCTGACCTGGAAGCCCACTAAGGTTACCATAACCAAAACAATCAGGAGCAAAGAGATTGAACTTGCCTCCTATGTGTTTGATGCTGTGTACTGCCAAGAGTTGATCCTGTCAGCCATGCTGGAGAAGGTTAAGCCTGTGCCTGACACTAGCTACAATCCTATGTCAGTGATGGCAACTAGGAAGATGATAACAAGCCCAAGTTTTTCTAAACTACAGATGAGCAGCAGGTGCTCAAGAAGGTTGTCGTGTTCTATACCAAGGTGCCCATGCCTTGCAAGCCTGTCACCAATCAGTATCCTGGCTTGTCTGAACCCACAAAGCCCGCTCAGAAGTGCATTCCTGATATAAAGCACATCATCCTTCTCCAGCTCATGTGTGAATCTGGAGACTATAAGGCAGTTGCGGCCCTTGTTGTAGTGGATCCCAAGTACACCTCCAAGACATTCAACACCTTCATTGAGACTGACCAAGTTTTTGCCGCAGATAAATCCTTGTGTACTTCCACTATGCTCACCAAGCAGCACAAATGGGAAATCTGCCAGTGGATAACCCAGGACTGTCATCTTTAGCTGGAATAATACAGGCCATGATCAAATCTACTTTTGGATTCAAGGCCTCAATTTCCTTTTACTACCATCTGGTGAAGGGAATGCACTTTTCCTGGAAAAAACTTGGGGCATCTCCCTATAACAGGAAAAGCCTAACCAATATTGAGACTCAGAAAAAATACACTGAGGCATACACTGCCCTCAAAGCCAAGGGGACAGTTGAATTCTATTACATTGACAAAATCAGAATTTGCCTCATCTATGCAGAATGCATATGGGTATGTCTCAAAAGGCTCCAATAATAGGGTAGCTTGGAGTGCTGCAGTCTGCGCCACAGCCTATTCAATGATGGCTCTTCTCAGTCCAAAGGGGACTGAGATGTACCAAATGATATTGGGATTTCACAATAGCCAGACCTTCCTATCATTTCTCCAATTGGTCCAGGAGTACCTGAGGGGCACAATCTTGGGCTTCACCAATGTAATTGTATTAGATACTGTAAAACTCCACAAGGTGGCAGATATTCTTGAGGAATTCCCAATGATTGACACCAGCATCACAGTGGGCCCTCAGCAATTGGCCACGGCAAATATGCGCCTTCTCTTTCTCCCTGCTTATTTGCCCTTCCTAAATCCCATTGAGGAAGTCTTTGGGTGGCTCAAGCAAGTTGTCAAGCGAGGGACTCCAACTGGGATCAAGGACCTGTTCAATTTGCTCCAGGCTGGGATCCACACTCTCCCAGTTGAGACCGTGGCCAAATTCTATGGCCATGCTGATTTGTTCATCCCTGCATGCCTTGATCAACAGCCAATCAATTAAAGGCTTAGTGTGTCTAAATTTTTTTAAATTCTCTAATTTACTATTTAGGATTTATTAATTATCATTTTATATTTAGAAGCTTCCAAGCCAGCAATCACATTCAGCAGGACCATCAATGAAGGTTTGTAATTTATTTATTTTAATATGGGCTCTGAGGCTATCCCAAACACTTGATACTGTATTATAGATATACATTTATATCACTCTTGTAAAATAAATATAAAAATGAGATTAAAAATTTAAATGCAAAGTTGTCATGGCCCATACCAGAGTCTGTCTGGACTCCCACAGGGGAGGTGGGCCAGGCCTGGAAGACCAAGTACACAATAGGTGCAATTCTGACCAGATAGTTGACTGCAGTAGCTAGGGAACACCAACTTCCAGTATGGGGCACAACCTGGTTGGCTAGCCCCAATACTGTGATATAGATGAAACCCCAACTTACTGAAGTCCTGGGCAGGAGGCACAGTTGGCAGGGGGGATTAGGAGGAATCTCCAGCATGGAGGGAAAAATGACCACTCTTGGTGGCCAGGAGAGAGCAGATATGTGAGGCTGTAAGTGTAGTGGAGTTACAAATAAATGCAAACATAATAATTATATTGGTGCAAAAGTAGGTAGTTCTTGCAAGAAAATAATGAATCCTGAGCATAAGCTGTTTATTTTTAAGATGTCAACAGTGAGGAGGGCTTCTCCTCCTTACTACTTATACTTACTGGTAATTTTGTGGCCTTTTGTGCCACCAGAGAACTGATGGCATCAATTTCAGTTGCACTTACAATTTTCACTAGAATTTGTGTAATTGGGCCAGGAGGTGGGTGCTCATTGGTTGGTATAACATGAGCCTTTCTTGAACTGCAGTATGCTTAGGTGCCATAGTTATTTATAGATCCCGCAAGCAATTGAGCACCTTATTGCGTAATTGAACAACTGTGCACCCAATGTACCATTTCCTGATAGTTGAGAGGCCCAAATTTGATAATAGAATTGAAGCCAGGGATTTGAGGCTTATGTGTTGCTCAAATCCTGGGCCATTTGTTAGTCAAAAGAGGTGGTTTCCTTACTCTGTGAGATACTTGGCAAGGGTTCCCAAGCTGTGGGGTCTTTTGTCTCTAGGAAGGCCAGCTGATTGTCCAGGGCATTCTGGGCCCTTTCAAAAGTGTACAAGTTAGAAGTAAATTTTATTAAAACATATTATTATGCTTTTATAGAGACCTTCTCCGGGAGTTTTTTTTTGCAAAAATTGTTTGCTAAAATAAGAATTAGAGAAATTAATTATTTTAAAAAGTAAAATTTAAAAGTGTAGCTTACATCAAGGAAAAGATTTTAATAAAGGCCCTTATAGTGGGCTCTTTGGTGTGTACCCACCCGGCAATGGAGGTGGCGCACAACCTCCACCACCATACCATAGACAGTGGATACACCCTGATTGAAATATTCTCAGTGACTTGTAAAAGTGAGTATGGTGAGGTGGGAGTTTGGGAGCAGCTTTTCTGGCAGGGCTGCAGTCCCGTAGATCTCTGCCAGGACCAGGGTGTCCTGTATCACATGGTCAACCAAGTTGTAGCCTGGGGGACCTTCTTTCTGTCCAGGGAAAGTGTAGCCTTGTCAATCCTGAGAAGGACCCCATCCAGGTCCTCTACAGACGCGCTCATCCCAAAGTAAAAGAGATACCCAAGGTAAACCACCAGATGAAGCCTTTGTCCAGAAAAAGCTTCTGTAAACTCACAGAACTTATTATATACGGTACTAATCTTCTTCTTGTGCTTTGTCTTGGCAAATGTGAGCTCCATTGCCAGAGGGACCCCCGTCTTGTTGGCACTCCAGGCCATCCTGAAGTCCGCCAGGAGGATTTTGGTCTTCTTTACGGCTATTGCGTCTGCAACAGCCAATATTGTCACTACACACCCAAAGTTCTCAAGGAGGTAGGACATAGTGTGCTCCACCAGAAAGCAGAAGCAAGAATCTGCATGGGCCTGGCCCATCTCTGGTACATTCTTGAATGCAAGTATCACCAGGACATCCCAAATAAGCTCAATGTTATTTATACAGTAAACTCCACTGAGGACTACCGGGTCCAGGCAGACCAGTTGGGCATCCTTGTAAGCAGTAACAACCCACTCAGATGCCCCCTCTCCATGTGTCAGCCCAGTCAATGCCTCCCTGGACATAGGAAAGGACCTGTAGATGCGTTCCTGCAGCTCCTGCACAACAGGGGGGACAGAAACAATTGCTTGGCCACATGAGTGGCATAATTTGCATAAAAGGTGGCCAGGACAAAGGGGATCAGGACTTGGCAGAGTTTGCTGTCTATGTTTCCAAGAAAAAAGGTAAGTATTTTGAAAAATTTTATTAATTTTATTTTTTAGATATCCTTCTTGGATTTCCTCCTTGCCCACAGCCTCAGCTGGCTTGGCCATCTTTGATGCAACCAGCTGCGCAGGCATTTTAGTGTCCTCCTTGCAGGCCCTCTTGGTAGATTTAAGATGCTCATACATCTCAGGGTCATTGGTCCATACAGACAGCGCAGAAAGGGTGTATGACTTGAATTGCAAGCCCTCAACCACTGTTTTTTGAATGTTGAGCAGGCGCTCAATGGTCTTCTCTGACGTGTGAGGCATTTAAATCATTAATGCCTCAGCTGTCACCCTGTCAAATTTTATCTTTGAGGACGGCAGACTTTACTTTTTCTTTCACCTTGCAGTCAATTTCCTTGATTTCAGCAATTGCTGAGTCAGGGTCTTTTAGTAGCTTTTCAAGTTCTCACATATATTTTTTTATTAACATTTCCATATATTTTTATAGCTTTAATCCCAATAAACTCTGTGTTATTCTGATATAATTGCCTCTTTGTTTATACCTGTTTGTTTTCCCATTTACTACAATATTTTATCTTTTTATCCATTGTGTATATGTTTTATGCTTATCTCATAATGTGTTGTTTGCTCTGTGTTGGCGTTGTTTCCTTAATTGCCATATTATTTTTGGTACCCAAACAGCCCCTTGTGAAAATATTAACAACAATTTGGTGATCAACTAAATTTTAATTAGAAAATTATAGGTTAATTGTGTTTAGATAAGGTTGGTGCTGATCCAAATTTAACACCTTAATGATTAACTTTAAGGTTTTGAATTTGGATCAGCACCAACTTTACCTAAACACAATTAACCTATAATCTTCTAATTCAAATTTAGCTGATCACCAAATGGTTGTTAATATTTTCATAAGGGGCTGTGTTTGGGTGCTAAATGTAACTGTTTTCTGGATCTAGATACACAGCATAGTAAATATATCATTTTATAGAAATAAACTGAACTTAAAGAATAAAACCAACTATGAACAAAGAGAACATGAACAATTGAAATTCAAAATAAGAATATTATAAATAGAAAAATTTTGGCGACATAAATTTTATTGGGGTAGGGAAGAGTGATGCCTAGTAGGCAGAATAATGTGGGAAAGAAGGCATAGAGCCGGTGCTGGCCTGAGGAGTCTGTGATTGGGTGGGTGGGGCTGGCAGGTGGGGGTGGTGTCAGGGGTAAAGGCAGGAGGATTGCGTGTGATGGCCACCATATACTGCTGTTGGTATTCCTTGTCTGTCATTAGCTGGATTGGCTGATAGGTGGCTGTGGCGCAGGGTGGGAGGCGCTTGTCTTTCTGTGATTGGTTGCCCATTTTCACATGGAAGATAATTTGGGCAAACAAGTCAGCCACCATTTGGCAACCAAAGAGAGAATCATGTTGAGGACCCCAAGATAAAGATCATTAAAATCCTGGAGGCGGCGCTGCTGGACTGTGTCTCCAATATTGAAGAGCACTGCATTGGCCAGATGGATATCTGCATGGCTGGCTGGGTACACAAAGGCCTGGTGCCCACGTCTCTTGATGGCCTTGAGGGTGGTGGAACTTCCCTCCAACTAGTGGCTCAAGAAAATCCAGTGTTTAGAATTTGAGCTATCCCAGGAGTTGAGTAATCCACCAAGGATGTGGCCATACTCATAGCCATCAGTGAAATCTGGGTTTATCCAATAATAGACAAAACTCTTGACTGAAACAGCCAGAAATGCACCAATGAACATTCCCTTCTTGACCTTCTTCCTCCCTTTTTGGGTGACGGCTCTTTCTTGCTTGCCAAAATTGTCAAAAACTATGGATAGCTTATAGTAGGAGATGGACATGATGTTATCTGATAGACTTTTCAAGCATTGGACCAGGGTGGATTTGATGACCTGATCATATGGAAATCCTCATTGCCATCCCATTGGTTGCCGGCAACATTGGTAAGTACCCAGACTGAAGCCACCTTTCCATACATCCAGAGCTACACCATGCGCTCAGACACCCAAATGCTATTGTGAACAAGTTGCTTTTTGGACCTAGGTCAGGGGAAGCTTGGGTCCCGCTGCAGGAGGTGTCAGGAATATTCCTGATATAAACCAGATTCTTACTGGAGTACAATGTTGGGAAATAATAGAAGGATTTCCTGTTAAAAATGCTCAATTTAATGAGGATTTTCCCCCTCTAATTGGGGAAAATAAAAATCAAACAAAGGAAAAAACGGAACTTTATAAACACTGGAATAATTTATCATCCAGACAGGCACCTGCCACGCCTGCCAGCACCCTCTGCCAGCCCCCCAGCACCCAGCCAGCAGGCCTGCCGCCCACCCGCTTGTTCACTGGGTCTCAGATTCCACTCCACAGCAAATCAGAAATTCCTATTAATTGCAGCCAATCAGAAAAGTACCTGGCTGCAAGGCCAAGATTTAAAAATACAACTGCAACTCCAGAAGAAGGAGGGAATAATGAGTCACAATTTAAAAATAAGTTTACCACCAACCAATGGGGTGCTAGATCCCAGACCACATGGGCAGAGTCAAAATCAAGCCAAACCAATGCTCTTAGGAAAAAATAGATCATGAGAGCAATTTGACTCCCATCCCTCACCTAGCACCAGAATAACCTACAACTATTGGTTCAACTCAGGAACTTCCAAACCAGCCACAGATAGCAGAAGAACAAGAGTTTGGCCATCTTCCCAAGCCCCAACTGCCATTCCTACATTCCAAGCTTTTGGGATCCCCATCTTCTGCTTTTCACTTCCAATTTCAAATCTTTGCACAAGGGAGAGCACTATAAAGAAGAGATCCCTCCTCAGTAATAGCTTGTGCTATTATTGAGTTTAATACCCTCAATAAAGCTAATCTTACTTACACCTTTAAGTCTACTTTAATTAGTTTTCCCCAGCCAATCACCTCCAATCCAAGGAAGATGAATCACCTTATCTTCACAGCTGTACTCACAGCTTGCCTTGGTATTGGAGGATATCAACAGGGACCAGAATTCTTTGGGCCTTCATCAGAAGAGTTAGGACAAGACTACCACTATGATCCAAGACAGCTCAACTCTTCCCACACTGGTTCCTGGACTCCCCTGGAGTCTCCACACTCCACCCTGTCCATTGCGGTGTACACCTCCATGTACTATGTGCTGACCTACTTTGCGGGGAGCTTTGGGAGATACAACATCCAGGCCAAGGTCTTCCAGTGGTTAATGACCATCTACCCAATTGTCACCGCCTTGACTGGCTTCCAGTTTGCCAATCTCTTGCCATAACTTACCCAAGTAGTACCTACCATGTCTGGGTATTACAGAGGTCAAGTATTATAGGATATGCACCTTGATCTGGGAGTCAGCCTGCTTCTTTGGCTTCTTGGCTGTCCCAATCAGATTTCCCTTATTCATTAAGTTATTGAATCCCTGCACTATGGTGGTTTGGGTAAATTGCAATTGGGTGGCAATCTGGTCCCTGGACAGACCCTGCAGGTTCAGTGCCACAATTTCCTGAAAAATTTGGGCAGTGATTATTCTGTGTTTGGGGGGCTGGGCCGCAGGAGCTGAAGCCTGATTGGCTGGGGGACAGGTTGGCTTGTGGCAGGAAGTTGTTCCAAACAAGGTTACCATTCTGATTGGTTGGTTGGTGGACAGCTTGTGCAAGAGTGGGTACGGGAGCAGGGGCAGAGCTAGACACTAAGTGACTACTGAACAAGTCAAAGGCATAGGGGTTGGGGGTCAGGTACAGGTCAGCTTCTTCATTACTTGCATCAAAGGCTTGGGTGTAAATGGGTGCCTCCTTGTTCTGAGCCTCACCTCCATTAAAGCTGGCTTGGCTGCTTCTGGCTTAGTTGCTGGTGCTGTCAAAAATATTGCTAGTAAAAACCATTGTAAAAAACCTAGGATAAAATCACTAAAAGTAGAAGTTTAAAATTTTATGATTTATTTTTATTTTAATCTTGAGTCCATATTCAGATAGTTCTCAAACCATTTTACACAAATCAGGAGCCATGAAAATGAATAAAATGCCTCTGTTCCTAAATTGGATAGCTGTTGATTGGCTGTTAAACTGTTATACTTCTATTTTAGGCTGCTCATACTACCCATCTTGTGTGACTTCATTTTGTTTCGTGCTTGTGGAATCTCACTTATTTATTGCTAGAATTTTGTTACATTTTAGTCCTTCTGTCAGTGCCTCATAAGAATCCTGATTGGATTATAATATACTCTGGAACAGCATCCATCCATCTCACTTGCTGTGTCAGTTCATTTTGTTTGTGGTTCAAACAACGCCACTTGATATTTGCTATAATTTTGTATAATGGGCTAGTGATATTTTGTTTATTGTTTGACAGTTTATTTGTTAACTGAAATATTTAAATTATTTGAATCCTGAATCTCGTGTGACTTGGATTTTGTTCAAATCTGAAATCATTTTGTTTAAATCTGAGGTGTTTTCACTTGTTGTCATAGCTTTTAAAACTACAGTACTTGATGCCAAAGAAGGAGTTTCTATAAAGGAAACCACATAAAAATTAATAATCTCTTAAAGGGAATCCATTGAAACCAAAGGTTGTTTTGGCAAGGCTGTTTAACCTAGAGGCCTTTAAACAAGATCTTTTAAAGAAGACTCTTTGGTATTAAAATTTCTAAACCCATAGCATTTAAAGGCAATTCTTTTACAGGAGATGGCGAAAATTACAAGGGTTCTGCGAAATCATTTTTACTCTAACTGGAATTAAAATTTCATGTGAAGATATGTGAATCAAAGGTGTCAGGAAATAGGTTGGTAGAAAAAATTGATGGTAAATTTTTTTCTCCAGTTAGATTCTACAGCTAACTTATTGATATTTCCAATAAAAGTACTACACTCTCCTTTTACTTAGGGCTTTAACATATATTCATATTTTTCTGTGATAACTTCCAAGACGTATAATTGCGGCACCATTAAAGAGAAGGTCTTTTTCATAGAAACTTATATAATTTGGTTGGAGTAGAGGGATTGGGATCGGCGGCAGATTGATTAATAAAATAAAACATGCACGTTGATTAAATTGCTGGTAGGGATGATGCAGTTAAATCAACTTTGATTTTGATAAACTGTTGAGGGAATGCGAACCAAGTTTCAGCAAAGATATGATTTTATCAAGTGGATGCTCCTTTGCATCGATTAATTCAAATCCAATGTATGAGTTTAGACAAACGTGTGGCTTCATAATAAGATATTGAGGATCAACAAAAGGAATTTTGATTAAAAACATATTGTCTATAAAAGTGCAATCATGAAAAATGATTTTTGCGAATGTTTTCACCAATTCCATGGGATGAAAAATCCTGATGCCAGACAACTTCAGACATATACACAGATTGTTTTCCTGATGGACCACCGCCCATCAAAACATCAGGACATGAAGTCATATCTTCAGCTGAAGGAGAGCAGTTTTCAGGGCAAGTATATACGATATAAGTGCCCCAGTCTAAGGCAACGGGATTCGAATGGTCGATAGGAAGGAAATTTAACATTTGAGGTAGAATCTGGAGCAAGTCAGATAGAGAAATGTTCTACACTTACTTGCATCTCAAACACACGAGTAGAGCCACAGATTTGGCATGGGAGAATGTCTGTAGGAGCAGGCTTACCAATATCACTCACCCAAAGAGGCTCTACATTATCGTTTCCATAGTTTGTACGTGCATAGCTTGCATGTTAGAGTAGTCGTTAGTTAGACTTACCGAATGATCTGTGAAGGGTCGTAGTCAATGCGTCGCTGAAAAGCCAGAAATGCTTGATCGACTTCAACCTTTGTATTCTCGTAAGCTTCATCGCCAGGCACAGCTAGCTGTTTATCACCACCATCATTACTAATAGACACCTGCTCCATTAGCCCTTCTACCTTTTTCATTTCGTCTCTAGCCATTTCCTCCCCACTTTTTTCACTTTCGCATTCTATGTACCGAGGGGGATAGCCAGAAAGGGGTGTTGCATTGAAATTGGGAGGAGAAGGGCCTGATAAGCAGGTATTCCGATGGTTGCCAAGATTCCAATCCCGTAGCTGGTGGTTTCGTCCACAATATTGTGCCTTGTGACATTTCGAGCACCGAGTACTTGAAAACAACCCACACACCCAACACCTTTTCCCTTCGACTTGTAGAGTTAGAGAATATAATAAGCCTGTAATACCGTCAACTGTATCTTTTAGTGACCATTTCTCGTCATCTGTGTCCTTTGAGTTGCTGTCCTGGAGGGTACTAAGCTCCTGGGGTTCATAGTAGGCGTTGTCTCGTGGCAGCTGTGTACGAATTGCTTTGATACTGCCAACCAAAACAAATAGTAAGTAAATGCTTATTTCAGCAATATTTGAAGATTTTGAAAGGACTTCAACTTAAATATGTGACGAGCTAACTGATTATTGGAAAAAAGAAACTAGGAACGGTATTCGCTTTAGAAGTTAAAGCATAAATTAAAGTAGTATTTTTGAACTGGGTGAATTAAAATACGCTATGGATAGATTGGTTCAAACACGATAAACAACACTTCAAAGATGACACTTTAAAAAATCATAGATCTAGTCACCTTCAGAGCCCATTTAACTAATGAAGTTATTGCTACAATAAACTTAAAGCTGTTTAAAAAATTAAAACGCATGTTGAAATAAAGAAACAAAAACTTGTATACATAATATTGTTATACTATAAAATTATCTACCTCTGGGACCTTGATTTGGACACACAGGAGCCACTTGAGCAAATAAATATGTAAAGAGCTCTATGGTATGCTTGGGGTGGGTGATCTTCAGGCGTGTATATCTGCATCAAGAAGTTCATGGGCTTTTGACACAACCCACAACTTATATCTTCTGCTTTGGGTGCAGAATCCGGACATAGCCAAGCCTTTGAATTACAAGGGATTGTTATTATGTAAGTTTATAATAAAGAGTGTAAATGAGGCTTGATTTTTTTCAAACGCGTTGAGCGGAAAGTTAAAGAAGATAATCTAGACTAAATATAAAAATGTTGAAAGGTGACTAGTTTAGAGGGGTTTAAGGCTTTCGTATAAAACAAGCTTATTGACAAGCATCCTCTTTTGAAGAAACAGCTGTTTAATAGATAGCTTTGAGTTTGCAGACTTTCGCGATGGAAATTTGAGAAATAAATCTTTCAATTGAAGGCTTACTGGATATCCACCAAGCTTTGTGCTAAAAGCTGGCTCTTCCTCATCATCGTAGTCCTCATCTTCCGGGATAACAAAGCCAAGTTGGATGACTTGCTCGTCATCAGAAAGCTCATCTTCGACTTCGGGATCGAGCAGAGGTGAAGTAGGGCATCCTTGAAGCATGGCGTTGGAAATTTCCTAGTCTGCTGTCTACAGGACCCTTAAAAAGGTGTTCAGCTATACTTTGAGCTACCATCCAAAAATATTTCTTGTTCTGCTTGCCCTCACAAATATCCAGCCGAGCTCAAGGGGCATATTTTAAGTTTAAACATTTATATATCTCTTTCCTATCTCTGGGATTGGTAGCTGCTTGGAGAAACCCACCTTCCAATCATTAAACTTTGGCTATTTTCCACTCACTTTCCTTACCTATTCCGTTTTTAAAAGCGAATGCTGTATAAACAGCAATCCAAATCCGATGAAATCATTCGTTGTGATGTAACGAATAACATCAGGAATATTTCATTTAGATTACAACTGAAACTCCAGATTTCCTGCTAACCATAACAATATAACAGATGGTCTGAGCTGATAGTTTATCAATTGTTCAGCACCACATATAAACCGGCAAATCCTCAATAAATAAAGCATCCAAGTTTCCAATCCACTCGTTTCCCTATTCTAGTTGTTAGCAATCATGGGATTTATGCCTCATATATGCATTCCAACGACACATGAATTTGTAAAGCCCCATACCTGTCAAACCTCAGGTATGTAATATAGCTAAACAGGACAACTATATTACATTGTTACTTTACATTAATATAAACATGTGATTAAAAAGCTATTTTATTTATGTATATCCCCTACAGGATGTACCAACTGCTTGCAGCGATACAGGCATTGTAGTTAATCACATTATCTCAACTTTTAAATGAATATTTTCAAGATGTGAAGTTTAAATCTTCCCACCTGTATTTCTAAAGACACATGATTTAAATGTTAACTAGTTAAAAATATATTTGGTATTCCTATTCTTCCAATACAGATGTGGCAAAGCGATACTGTAGATCTAGAACCAGTGGGGCAGATGTGGGCCTATCAAATCCCTGGACCGGATTTCATATCGCAGCTTTGATCTTAATTTTTCTTGATTAGATCAATCTTTTGGCACCCGTTTAAACGTTTTGAACTGGGGATCTCATAGACACTTTGAAAATCCCAAGTAGCGTTCCATATTTCAAGCAGACGGGATGGATCTACTGGGATCCAGTTTGAAGCCTTCAAATCCACCAACCGCTTTCATCAAGTCTACCATGTCTTTTGGAACTGCGGGGTTGTCAAATCCAAGAACCAAATTTCAAATCACTTTTGAATGCCACTAATAAGCTCAAATAAGGATTGTCGGGGCTGAAACCAACTTTGGATACACGTTCAGTGCACTGGGAAACGTTAGCCGGGGTGAGAAGCTCCACTAGGGCTAAAATTAAATGGAAAGTTCATTCACAGAAACCATGTTTAGACATGAAACTCAAATGAGATGTAAAGTTGTCTAAATCAGGCTCTAGTAAAATATTATACACTTCAAATCACTTTTTAGAAACTCTATTACTATTCAAGGCTAAAACAAGAAAAAAAAACACCCTGAGACTAAACTAAAGATCTAAATAAAGCATATACTTAACCTAAAATATATTTTTATTTATTTTATTTTTATGCACAGAATATCCCATTCCTGTCGGGAATTGCACCATTAATGCTATTTTGATTTGGCCTTTGAATAATGATATGTGCAAAATTTGGTCAGGTTCACTTTTGACTTTGATGTTGACCCATTTATGGGAGGCAAGGGATTTCCAATGTCCACCCATTCTGGAATATCATACCTGTCTTCAACTGATCCTGTTATGAGTTCAACCCAATGTGACCCCCTCTGTCACTCTGTCTACTTATTGAGTGATCATTGGCCCTTGTCTACTATTTAAGTAGAATCATTTCTCCTAATAAAGACAAGTTAATCCACATTTTTGTTAGCGTTTGTATTATTCAAGCTTTTTCCTTTCCTTTTTGCCCAAAGGAAATCTTCTTGTATTCCAGGAAATTAAGGTACATGCCCTTAATTTTGTCCTGAAGGCTAACCCAAGGCTAGCTTCAAACCTCAACTCTTTTATTATAAAGATTTCCCGCTGTGTCCTCCTGGATATTGTCCCCAGGAGTCAAACACAACAATTCCCAACCAGCTCCTGCACCAGCCTGTGGGGCAGTCCATTCATGAGGGTGCCCCAGAGGGTCAAGGGACAGAACCAGAGCCAGGTGCACAGTGTTACGTCCACAGCACAGGTTTCTCAAGGAGTTACTGCATTCAACCCCCTCTCACATTGCAAGCCAGATATAACAGCTTAAAATCCCATCAAAAGCCACTCACAAGGCCTGCCGCTAAAGTCTCCTAGACAGGGCCATCAGGAACAATAAGGCTGCATACCCCTCCACCAGTTACCTGGCTATCACACAGCCCCACACCCTGGATCCCCAAGTTGCCGGCGCATGTACCAGGGTATTGGATACTTCATATCCACCCATGATCACAACTGAAAGCCAGCTGCCCCTGCCATGTATTCGACTATTGACAGTAATACTGTATGTGAAAGGGATGGTTTACCTTACACCAAGGTTCCTACCTGCCAGGATACCATCCTGAGGCAGCTTCTCCTTCAGTGACCAGAATCAGGTATGTGGGCAGGGCCCACCAGAGGTTAGGTGCTAGATTAAAGATGTAGGGTAAGGAGCGTCCTTACCCAGGCCAGATGCAGGAATTTTAGTACAAATCACCCCAGTGAGGATGGTATATGGGATGCTGAACAGCTGTTGGGATTTGCTACTGGGATCTCAAGGGGGTAGTGTAATACCCCAAAACTGTGGGTACCCCTTGCAGTATGTATGACAGCAGGTTGGCAAACTGGAATCCAGTCAAGGCGGTAATGATGGGATATATGGTCATCAACCAGAGGAAGACCTTTGTGTGTACAATGTATCTTCCAAAGCTCCTGGCAAATTAGGCTAATATATAGTATATGGAGGTGTACATTGCAATAGGGATTGTAGAATGTGGAGGCACCAGGGGAGGCCAGGGTCCAGTCTGGGAGGAGTTCAGTTGACCAGGATTGTAGTGAGGGTCATGACCTAGTCCATCTGGAGAAGGCCCAAAGAACTCTGACCCCTGTTGGTAGCCTTCAATCCCAAGGCAATCTGTGAGCACAACTGTGAAGATGAGGTGGTTCATCTTCCTTGGATTGGAGGGAGGTTGGCTGGGGCTGATTGGTAAGTTGACTTAAGTTGTAAGTTGAATTTCACTTTTATTGAGGGTATTAATCTCAATAATAGCACAAGCTATTACTGAGGTGGGATCCTTTAAATATAATCCTTTACCCTGTGCAAAGATTTGAAATTGGGAGGGAAAAACAGGGGATGGGAAATCCCAGAAGTTTGGAAGATAGGGATAGCCACTGGGACTTGGGAAGATGGTCAAATTCCTGTTCTCCTGCTATCTGTGGCTAGTTGGGAAGTTCTTGAGGTGGATCAATAATTTCATGTTGCCCTGGTGCTAGGTGAGGTATGTAAGTCAATTCCTTTTCAGAAGCTATTTTGATTTCAAGAACATTGTTTTGGTTAGAGTTTGACCTTGCCCATGTGGTCTGTAACTTAGCACCCAATTGGTTGGTGGCAAACTTATTTTTAAACTCTGAATCATTATTCCTTCCCTCTTCTGGAGGGAAATTTTGGTTTCTGAATTTCCCCTTGTTTTCAGGGATTTGTTTAATTGGCTGTACTCCAGGGGGATTTTTGATTGGTTGCAGGATGGGCCCTGGGACCCAGGTGGGTGGCAGGCAGCCGGCTGGGGCCCAGGGAACAAGCAGGTGGGTTGGCAGGGGCTTGCAAGTGGCTGGCTGCACGGTGGCAGCAGGCGCCTGCCTGGATGATAAATAAGTCCGGTGCCCACTAAGATCCAATTTTCCCTTGATTTCATTTTTATTTTCCCCTAATAGGAGAGAAATTCCAAATCAAATTTTGCCCCATAATTTGGGGCCTCAGTTATTTTTTCCCAATTCTTCCTTTCAGTCTGTATTAGGTTTATGTCAGGAGTATTCCTGACAGGTAGCTAGGCTTTTGGGTGGGAGTGTGATGAACCCCACTGGGAGCTGTTTTGCAGGTAAGGGCAAGTAACGGCTGATTAAGGATGGTTGCCTATGAGAGGTAAGTAGTTGTTTTATATTAGATTGCCCAGCCTTGACACTTGGTGTTCACTCTTTATGTCTTAGCATGCTGATAGGATGATATCATATTAATGCTTTGAAAGGGTAAGATGTTTGCCCTGGGATGATTATATCAAGTGATATAGGTATTCTTTGACATTTATGGAGATAATACAGTTGGGCTTCCTCAGAGATGACTGTGCTAGGTAGCATTGAAGCCCTTAGACCAGCTGAAGTAGAGATACATCTGGGTGACTGCAATGATCCACATGTGAAGCTGTTTTGCAGGCGTGGGCTGATGTTGGCCAAGTAAAGAATGATTGCCTGAGAGAGGTAAATGTTTTTGGTTTGGTTGGTTGGCCAGCTGTGGTAGCCGTGTTTTGCTTAACTGAGGTGGTTGGGGTTTGGTTTCTGCCTTGGGGTGTGTCAGGAATATTCCTAAAATTGGTAGTCATGTAACCAAATTGAGTCCAATATGGCAAAAACAGGTAAATATTCTACTATCTAGGCCACAGGGGGCTCAACAAATGTCTCAAACCAAAAATGTGGGAATAATACACAAAATAAAAGTCCAAACAGAACTTAAAATACACAATAAAAAATTATCATCCAAGCAGACATCTGCCACTACCAAGCTGTTGTCCGCCATCACCACACAGACATCCACCACCACCAAGATGTTGCCCACTGTCACTGTGCAGGCGCCCGCTTGCTTGCCAGCCCCACTCACAAGCCACCCACAAACCAGGCATCTGTGAGCCAGTCTGCCGCCTGCCAGACAGCCACCCCTTGCTCTCCCATGTCAGCAGTCCAGTCCCCCTCCACTCCATGGGGAAATTGCCAAATCAGGAAACCAGAAAACACAATTTCCCCAAAGCCAACTTGGGAGGAACTGCTGCCAAAGTTGGGAGCTTGCCAAAGGGGGAATGGACTGACAGGATCTTCAACAATGAAAATCATGCACCGAATTCAGTAAATGAATCTGGATGCATGAAGAAGGCCCAAATTGCATCATGCCAATGCAGACTGAGATCAAGTCAAACCTTCTTGATTGCCAGCCACCCAAGCCAATCCAAAAAAGGGAATGACAGACACAACTCAGACTCTTAGTTCCCCAATGCCATGCCTTCCAATAACCATGCCTTGCAGGTCCACTAGTATAAATAAAGACAAACCCCTCAATGATAGGTTGTGCTATCATTGAGTAAACATCCATTTCAATATTATCACATTAATCAATCATCTACCTAGACTAAGCAAGTAACCTTACTAGACCCATCACCCCTTTCCCAAGTCAGAAGATGAATTATATCATCTTTACAGCTGTCTTAACAGCTTATCTTGGGATAGGGGGAAACCAGCCAACCTATGTTCAGTTTGGATCTGAACCACAGGGACCCAAAGGGATATCATACCATGAGCCAATACAACTCAACACAATGGATGCAAACCCATGGACACCTCTGACGTCATCTCACCTGACCCCCAACTTGGCTAATTATGTGATCCCCTCAGTTATGCTACTGTACCTTGCCAGCATCCTTGGATAATGCAACACCCTTGCCAAAGCCTTCTGTCAGACAATGAAACTCTATCTGATTTTTTACACCTTGAACAGCTTTCAGCCACCTAACCTGCCCTCTTATGTTACTAAGGGTTTACCCTCAATACTTGGGTATTAAAGTGGTTTGGTAAGGTGGTACCTTGCTAGTGCTTTGGAAGAACATATAAGTTGTGTACCCTGAGATAAATGTTCTGAGGTACAACTGAAATCCTTATCCCAACTGGGATGAGAATACAGTTGGGTAATTTTACCTAGGATGGGAGTAAAGTTTCTCTGTATATAACTTATGGATAGCTTCAAGGAGGTCTTACTGCTATTTTGAAATCATAGGGGGTCTAGAACTTTCATTGGGGTGGCTGTCTAGAGAAGCAGTTTCTGAACTGAATGACTTGGGAGGTGTCTAGGAAGTAGATTTGTAACCTTGAAAAATGCTCAAGCTAGCTACTTGGGAGAACAAAAAGGAGTGTAGCATCAAAGGGTGCTTGCCTCTGAAGGCCTAGGTGGAGGACACTGATAGTGGCTAGGGTATGCACTTAATATATAGGCTAGATGCTAGTCTATTATTATACATTTTAAAGTTTTCAGGGAAACATTGAAGAAGGCGCTTCAACATTTCTCCAAAGTGAATTGCTAAGGAAGTAAAAGGCAAACCAATTTGAAAAAATTCTGCCTCAATTTTGCTACAGAGGCAAAATAAAAATCATCAAAGAAGTTATGAGGAAAAGTTTTTCTAGTGATTTACTATGGAAAATGGTCAAGTTCAAACACAGTTAAAGGTTGAAGAAAATGGTCAAAATTTTGCTCAGTGAAATGTTTGCTTCCTATTTGAGTCTTGGAAAACCCATGAAGCAAATAAAAGAAAAGTGCTTCAGATGGTTGAAAATGATGGATATTTATGGGATCAGTTGAGCTTGAGGCTTAATATAATGATGATTTTTATTTAATAGAATAACCTAAATATTACTTAATATATTCAGAAACAACAAGGAAAAGCCTTGAGATTGGATAGATTAAATTTTGGAAGCTTATTTTATTATAGAAAAGTGAGAATACAGAATAGTTCAAGTCTTTGAAAGAAACAGCCTAAATGAGATTAACCTAAGACAAGAGGGATTTATAAGAGTGATATAATGAACAGAGGTTAGAGAGAAAAGTTGTTGTTAGAAGATATTAAGTTTGAACATAGCTTGGGTTTCAAACTTGGAGGATTTCATCTGCAGAGCAGTGAAGAAGAAGCTGGCAGCTTCTCAAGGCATTCTTGAAGGAGTAGCTAGTCCAGAAATCTGAAAAAGGTTGAATTTCAGAAGGTTTCTGATGGGATCTTCCTTCTTTTAAATAAAGACTTTCACAACCCCCACCTATTTATAAGCATTTTGGCCATGTAATTTCATTCCCCCATATTTATTAACCAAGTGTTGAGCAATAGAAGCAATACAGGTAGCACTGTAGAAAATTTTCCAGAATCCAGACACCTGAGGAAAAATGGTCAAGATTAATAAGAGAGTTAAAACTGACAGAAAGAGGAAAATAGTTTCTTAGCAGAAAGTTCACCACACTCTTTCAGTAGTTGTACACCTCTAAGAAAGGACAGACACAAGCAGAAGCCATTGTTCATGGTTCTTATGACAGGATATTAGTGGGGAAGGTTTTAGAGGATTTTAAATGCTTGAAAGCACATTATAATGCCCCTTTTCTGGAACTAGTGAACCTGAAAGATGACACACCAACCCATTTGCTCCCTGACTTTGACTCAGTACACACCTTGGTGGACTCTGAATAGAGGTGTATAACATCCACTATAATGGTTTCTTATTTAAAGAAATATTTTAAGTGTCCTCTAAATATTTTCCTGAGATAATGAGTTCTCTAACAATTAGCTGCTTATGTACCTAGAATTCCAACTACTCTATAAGGCAATAATTGTTATCATTATAATGATTAATTCTGTGGACTGATACTCCTAGTATCCCCTTGCCCAATTTCTACCCAGGCAATAAACCTGGATAATTATAGCAGAGTAATCTTCTCTGCTTCTTAAGCACCCCAGGATGTTTAGTTCATGTATTTATTTCCCCCCAAATATTCACCCCAATAGTAATACTAAGAATTAAAATCATTGAGAAGTACTATTGGGGTCTCTTTCATAAGCTACTCTAAAGAAATAAAAAGAAAAAATAGTAATATTTATTATAATTATGCCACTAATCTATATTCTTTCCCAAAATGGCACATGCCTGCAACACTCACTTGGTGAATTTATCACAGCAAGTTTGGGGAAGGAAGATATTATGCCAACTTTATTATGTTAACTGATTTTGTGTTACATTAGATCTAACTATAGTTTTCTTCTTAAGTACTTTTTTAGCTTTACAATAAATCAAACTTTTAAAAAATACACTATTTACTAATAAAAGCTATGATATACAAATATAATTATTTCTAATTCCATTTTTTATTTAACAGGCTTTCTTTATTTTTTATTTTAATTTTTTATCATTTAAAAGCCAAAAATTTACATATGAAGGAAATTATAGTTAGATAAAATTTGACAGAAAATCAGTTGCCAGAAAATAATTGAAAGAATATCTTCCTTTCCCAAGTTTTCTTACCATAACACGGCTTGTAGAGAACCTGTATATTTTTGGAGACAGTGAAGATAGAGTAACCATAGGAATAAGAGTCTTCTGAGTAGAGTTATCTGGGTAAGAGTCACTAAAGATATTGTGGTACAGATGTAAAAATGATGGATATTGAGTACTTGATTTAGCAAGCATGGGAAACTGGGAAGAGAATATTGGAAGTGTTTTAAATAAAAATTGTTTCTGCCTCTAGGTTGACTTCTCTTTCCTGTCTGTCTTTTAGGTGCCCTATAGCACTCCTGCTCCTGAGAGGCCATTAAAGTGTTTTCTGGATCAAATCCAGATGAATTCTGGGTCAGGGATACATTCTTCAAGTGACTGAGCTCTAATGCCAGAGCATTATATTGTACTTGGATTCCTTAAAACTCCTCTAGTAATTTTCCAAGAAGCATTATGGAATCAGCACTGTGCATCATGATATCTACTTGTGTCTGTCCTTTCTTAGGGGTTTACAACTACTGAAAGAGTGTAGTGAACTCACTGCTAAGGAACTCTTGTCCTATTTCTGTCAGCTTTAGCCCTCTTGACAACCTTGACCATTAATCACTAGGCGTCTGGCTCCTAAAAAACTTTCTACAGCACTGTCTGTATCTAATCTCTTGCCCAAAACTTGAGTAATAAATATGGGGGGAATGAATTAATAGTTGAAATGCTTATAATTATTCAAAGGGGTGTGGAAGTCTCTATTTAACAGAAGGAAGATTACCATATAAATCTTCTGAGTGAAATTTTTTTGCAGACTTATTTACCAGCTACTCCTCTGGGAATGTCTTTCAAAGCCACCAGTTGCTCTTTAAATGTGCTTCATATTATATTATTTAAGTTTGAAACCCAAGACATATTCAAACTTAAGATCCAAATTCAGACCAAGATGATGATTAAGTGCTCAACAAAGATCCAGCTTTCATTTGAAAATATTCTTCAACTTCTCAGCCAACCACCTATTACAGTGCCTTTTCCCCAAAGTTTTACCCTTCAGAATGGCTTTCTCCAAAAGCTTAAACTATCCTGCACTCAATTTCCCTTATAATAAAACTGCTCAAATTTACTCTCTCAAAAGCTTAAAACATTGTCTCAATATTTTCTCAACCATGCTTAAAGCTTTTTGCTTATAACCAATAATATTCATCATCAAACAAGACTAAAACTTTCCAAATGGTTGCAGCAATTGAAGTTTTAATCTTTCCACAGTTTCACTGCAATTCAAATTAAAAATTATTTGTCCACAGCTCAAACTGCTTTCTTTTTTTAGCACACAACCTACCTGCATTAAGACTCAACCAATTTACATAGGAAATTAATCTGTAATTTTTTTATAGATATTATTCAAGGTTTACTTTGATTTTAACCTTGTAGTAAAAGCAAGGAAATAATGTCTTAACTAACATTTTGTATTGTTATCACATAGCAAAATATATTTCAAACATATACTCTTAGCCTAGCATATATACTAAGTATATGTTTTCATCCTATATTAGCTTAGCAAATATGCTTATCAATTGAGAGCATCTAGGCTATGGTAGACCTCATAACTATGCCTTTCATCAATTATGTACTAATATCCTAGAATTTAGCTTATCTATTGAGTACATAACCTGGCATCATGAGTGGCCTCTACCTAGGCCTTCAGAGGCAAGTACCCATTGATGCTACATTCCACTTTATTCTACCATGTGTTTATCTTAGTTATTTTGAAAATAAACTAAATTTACTTTCTATACACCTCCCAAGTCATTAAGTTCAGCAGCTGCTTCTCTAGACAGCCACCCCAATGACAGTTCTAGACCCCCTATGCTTTCACAATAGCAGTAAGACCTCCTTAAATTTACCCATAAGTCATAAACAGAGAAAATTGTGGTGGGATACATCATCTAGAAAGATGCCATCTCAAACCCCTATCTCAAATTTCTGACTAAACTGTGCTGGATAACTTGAAATATTAATAAAGGCCTAAAGATATTTAAAAACTATAAAAAACATATGGCTAGACTTAAAATTATGCAAGGATTATAAATCTTTAATAATAATGTGTTATTGGCTAATACTGACTGTAGTGTACAAAGCTCTAAAGTCAACATATCCCAAAACAGTGATTTTCCGTATTAAAATTTGATTCTATATTAAACATGTATATATACATATTTAAAGTAACAAACAAAGCATACAGCTAAAGTAAAAATCATCTAAGAATTCCAAATCTGAAATAATAGTGTGAGGTCAGCTAATACAGATTATAGCGCACAAAGCTCTTTAAGTCAATACATCCCAAACCAGTGATATTTCTGTATTAAATGTTGACCCTATATTAACATCTATATACTAAAAATAAGATAAAATCAAATATTTGGAGGAAAAGAATTTATTGTAAAGAAATTGAATTGGAAATTAGATTCAAGGGCTGTGATAATGCCTTTGAGATGGGCAAGGAAGCCTTCTCTGATGTAATAGGCCAAAACCTCCTTATTAACACTTGTAAACTTGACCTGCTGGTCAGCATGCTTGAATAAAAAAGCTTTGCTTTTGATAGCCTGGGGGTATAGCTGGTTTCCATGAGCATGCTGAATTTTCAGCTTGTTAATGATCACATTAAACATGTGCTTTTTTACCTTAACCAGGCAGGAAAATCGATTGTGCCAACCTTCAAGTGATGAGTTGGTCTTGATGATGCCTTCTTTAAACTGCTTATAGTAGTTCCAATCATAGATTCACCACCATTGCAGATGCAGCAATGTCCATGTAATACACCCATCCACTGGTGCTCAAAGTACTGGATTAAGGGAGCAAATGCTTCTTGGTGCTCAATAATGCAATTGTCCTTGAGAAGCTTGTCATAGAAAAGGTTAAACTCTTCCTTTCTGACCATGACCAGAGAAGCAAAGCAATTGAATATATTTCTGGCCTCCTTTGTGCCATCCTTGAATACCAGCTTATTGAGGGTTGGGTTTTTATCAGGTTCTTGCACAGAGACTGGCAGTAGTGGAAGAAGCATCCTTGAGGACTGCTCCTAAATACCTTGATAAAGGTGTTGGCCTGTGAAGCCTCAAAGTCAACCATTAATGTAGTATGGTAGGGAAGGGACTCTGGTGTCTTTATGGTTGTGGCCTGTTGCTCCTGGGTGGTCTCTGGGCTGACCTTCTTCTTGTGGCCCCTTTTCTCAGTTGGCTCTTCTTCAAGTGTGGGCAAGATGGCATCCAGTTTTTGCTTGAGTATATCCAAGGCGTGAATTTAAGTCTCCTCCCTTTTATTAATGAGAAAGAAGAAGACAAAGGGGATGGTGTGTTCATTGACCTGACCATGGATTGCCCAAAGCTGATAAAATAGCTTTGGACAAGAGGCAAAAGCCCCATTGGCAAACCAGGTATCACACTTTAGAAGGCATACAAGATTATCTTGTGTTGAAAAGCACAAAATACGGTTTGATAAACCTTGCCCATTGTTGTGTAGCAGATAAAGCTTCCCAAGAATAGTAGTCTTCTGGAATTCCAAAAGTACAAGCTCATCAATGCTTCTAGCGCTGACGCCAATATTGGCATCAATTGACCGTTGATCAGTCACATACTGTTGTAGTCTGGTCTTTTCTTCAACCTCCTCTCTCTGATCCTCATTCAGGTAAAGGAGAGCATGTGTTACCAGCTCAGTTGAAGTCAAGTCCTTGTTGAAAGGAATGGCTTGACAAAGGTACCAGCACATAAGATAGTAGAGGATCATATCAGAGCCCAAACAGTCATGCTCAATGGTGAGCTCCTTGACTTGGGTAAACCCAATTGTAGTTAATTTTGTGGGGCAGCCCAGACTATCACAGTGGTAGTGATGGTGCACCATGTTTTTTCTGATCATTGCAGGTAAAAAAAGCTGTTCTTGACAAAGCCAGCACCCCCTTTCTTGGTCATAATAGGGAAAGAGTCAGGAAAAACAGTTGGGACTTTGAATTGCCTATTGTCATTGCAGATATTGGCAACTGCATGTAAGTCCTACTCTAGGATGAGCAGAAACTGTGGTAAGTTTGACTCCCTGGTGATCAACTCCCTGGTACTTGACAAAGTGTCAAGTACCAGGGAGTTGAGTGCCACATAAGTGAATCTATTAGTATTTTTTGCTTAACTAATTCTAAGCTAATTTTTACTAGTAATTTAGGGGTTTGAAACCAAAAACCAAGTTTAAATTTACTTGAATTTGACTCTGTTTAATAATATAATTAGCTATAATACCAATTTAAGGGGCAATTTATAGTGGTTTTACTAATAGAAATGAAAAAACTTGTGTTTGACACTCTAAAACAAAAAGTGGTCAGCTTGACACTTTTTAAGCCAAATCCATATTTTATTAACAAAACACATATGCTCCTATACAAAATTTGGTATTTACTATTATATTTTTATTATTAGTGTCCATGGTCATCAATTAGGCTCCCAAGCACCACTATACTAGATTTAGTGGTATAGACAGTAATCAAATACCCCACTTGTTTTACATTATGTCATTTCCAGGTTTGTGGATTAAGTGATACCACATAATTTAAGCCCAATTTATTAAGAGATTTCATATATAATTTATAAAAAAAGGAAATTCAACTCCCCTCTGTTTGACTCTATCCACTTGCCACCCAATAGGTTTCAGATTTAACTAATCAAAGGCTCAGAATCAAGGCTAAATTAATAAGTGACACACTATGAGCACCACTTGACACTTTAACTTGGGGATTAGTACAGAGAGCTTATTAACGTTTTAACCAGCACTATGATAAATAGTTCACTCCCAGCTCCTCATATCATATTATTATCATTAATAAACACCTTCCTACTCATTTGCTTTTTTAACTTATGTTGTATTTTTTTATTTTTGAGCATATTAAACTGCCTTGCTTTTGGGTTAACTTTCAAACCTGTTTTAAATTTAAGCAAGTTTTATATGTAAAAAACATAGTAATTTTGATTTTCTGCTCAACTCTGGCATACTTGACAGTAAGAATTCAGCTTTTCCCAGATTATTGACAGTGCCAAACTCAACACTTTACTATGTTTTGAATTTTTAACTCCCAATAAAAATTCCACATAATAATTTTTTTGAAATTATAATCTACTACTCTTACTGCTAATCTCCATAAATTTTTTATTTATTTTAAATTATAGTTTTTCATCAAGTTAGCCCTAAGATGTTATGCTGAACCTAACATCTTTGATGCTTCATCATAAATTCACTTATTTCCTATGTTTTACCCTTTATATCTATACTTTGATCTTCTATTTTGCTTCTATTTACTTTGTTATGTTTTTTCTTGATAAATAAAACTTTATTTGCATACTTTTTACTTAACTTTTGTTTTGCTTTACCTCTTTGTATCTTATATCTTTCATACTGTTTTATTTACAAAACTAAACTTTCTCTTTAGCCAAGATCATCCAAATCCAACAAGCCTACCAAGTGCCAAGCCTCCAAGGGCTCCAAGGAACCAGCCATCACCCCCAAGCGTGTCAAGAAGCCTGCAAAGGCAAAGTCTCTAACTCCATCTTCTCCTACTCCATCTCCTCCAACTCCTCCCCCCTCCACCCCCATCTCCAACTTCCCCAAGTCTTCAAATAAAAGTGATGACTCTCTCACTGATCACTCATTTTACGGGTCAGAGGCTGACTCCAAGCCTACTAAGGAGTGCCATACCAAGAAGCCAAAGGCTGCCAAGGAGCTCACCTCTTCTTCTGGTAAGAAAAAGAAGGCATCCAAGCAGGCCTCAAAGAACCCTCCCCCCTCCCCCTTCTGATGGCTCTTCCCCCCTCCCTTATCTGACCCCCAAGATGAGCCTGATGAGTACTCCAAGAAGTTCAAAACTTCTGGTCACGTGGCTTGGGATCCACTGGCCATCCACAAAATTTGTAATGTGGACAGAGAGTTCAAAGTCCCCAAGCGCTTCCCCCAGTACTTCCTAATTATGTCAGTAAAGGGTGGCCCTGGCTACATTACTGACATTTTACATCTTTAACTGTAATAACCAAAAATGCCAAAGTAAAAGCAAGCACTTTATCTGTGAAGATAAGACTTGTGGGCCCCAGCTGAACACCAAGGGCTGGGAGAAAGTAACTACCAAGAAGGGAGAGAACTTTTGTGAGTCCCCAATCATCTTATAACTTGGATGCTAAAATGGTACCTTGTCCAGATGATCCCAACATACTCTCACCTCTGGGCATCTGATCTGGCTATATAGGCCCTGCAGCATTTAAAACCCAACAATCTTAAGTTAATATCAATCCAGGAGCAGTTGGTTAAGTTCATAAGCAATAAGAAAATTGCTGCCAATCCCCCTCCTCCCAAGGCACCAGATGTCCTCTCTGAGCTTACGCTCACCCACAAGCTCAAGCAGCTTCCGAGTGGGGAGCACTTCCTCCTCCATGACAATGGGCCCATCAACAAAGACCACATAATCTTCTACAAAACTCAGCAGAACCTGCTAGAGTTGAAAAGGGCTTCAACCTGGCTAGTTGATGGTACCTTTGCCACTTGCCCCCAGATGTTCAAACAGCTCTGGATGATTCATGCCCAGATTGATATCTGGATGATTCCACTTGTGTTCTTTCTTCTTCCTGGGGCCACCAAGGCCATCTATACCCCCAAATTCTCAATCCTCCGCAGAGCATTTTCCCTCCTTCCCCCTGACAACAACAATGATGGCAATAAGACCCCCACACCTGCGTGAACCCTCCTGCTGCTGACAAGGACCAGGCCACCCTGGAATCAAGGAAAAGGTGAGGCTCAGAGCTCTAGGGCCTCACATGTTCATTATGAACTTTGAGCCCACTCAGTTCAATGCATTTGAGCAGCTGTTTAGCAGGGAGGGGCAGGGGTGCTGCTTTTACTTCCTCCAAGCAGTTGCTTGCAATGTGCAGGCCCACACTGAGCTTAGTAGGTTGAGCTGGAGGGATACTTCAAACACCTGCAAATTTGTGCTGGCACAATTCAGTGCCTTGACTTTTTTAAAGCCAGAGAACACTGCACAGGGGTTTGAGGTTCTCTCAAAGGATCCTTACATAGTAAAGTATCCGGAGTTCAAGCCTTTACTTGAGTACTTTGAGCCCCAGTGGATTGGGAAGGTCATCACACAGAAGCAAGCCAAGGCCAGAGCCAAGGCCAGTTGGAATGTGTACCAGGCGGCAGTGAATGGTGAGCTCAAGACCACTTTGGCGCTAGAGGCTTATCACAAGCATCTCAAGGCCAACTTTGGGCTTCACTTGAAGTTTAACAAGGTCTTCTCCCTTCTGCAGCACTGGCAGGAGAACACCATCTCCAAGCTGTGTGACTTGGCCAACCACGTCCCCCCACCAAGCCTACAATCCACTCCACCCTCTTCACCAAGGCCATCCAGGGTGCAGCTAAGCACAAATACAAGGAATCTGAGTTTAAGAAGCAGCTTGAGCTTATTGCTACTTCCCTCCTGAAAGGGACTAAAATGAAAAAGGGGAAGAAGGGCAAATAGTAAACTTGCTTGCTTTTATGGTTTTAACTTTTAACTTTTACTTTTTTAACTTTAATTTTTATTTATTAGTTTCAATCATTTGGTTTTTATTTTTTTATTTAATTAGATAGCACTAATTATTTTATTTATACATGGCAAGTTTGAGATGAATATTTATAGTTAAAAGTGAGTGAAATATCTTACTTTTTGTTAATTTACTAGTAAAACATATGATATTCACAGCTGTACTTATGTGAACTATATCAAATAAAAATTTAAATTTCTTCATATTTTGCATAAATTCTTTTGTTGTGTTTCTGTTTATTTTTAGTTCATAGTAATTTTAATTTTTATGGTAATTAAAAATATTTTTATAATAAAGAGTGTAAATTACATAGTAAAATGAAAAACGGTTGCTTATTTCTCCTTATTTTATTGATTGTAGTACTGTTTTTATTGCATTTTTGAGCTCTATGGGGTCACTTTAGTATACCATAGATATATATCTTAATATTTTTATATTAAAATTTTTTAGAACATCAAGATCTGTTAATTAAAAAAGTGTCAATTTCCAGTTATCAATCAGGAAAAAAGCTGAATTCTCACTTTACTATAGTGTTGAGCACCAGGGAGTTGATTTTACCACAGTTGCTAGATGAGCTACTCCTCTGAGGCTACTGAACCATAGCCACCAGAGTTGTTTTCAGAGTCTCTTTCATTCTCATCTTCATCATTAAAGTGGAAGTGCTTCTCCTGGGGATCAGGGGGGAGTAGAAAAAGGGAGAGTGGGAAAGGGTGGGGCTATCAGTCTCATGCTCAGGCTCAGGGGAAGGTGTGGGGGTGTTAGAAGGTGTTTTTTCTTTAGGAGGCTGATTGGAGAGGATATCCTGGTGCTTTTCTTCCTGAGAAGAAGCAGCCGTGCTCTTGGGAGCCTTGGGGGTATTGTTGGTGATAGGCTTGGGAGGCATCTAAGAGTGAATTTGCATCAGAAAAGTTCAATTTTGGGGACAATTTTCAAAGTAAAAAATGAGAATGTTTTCAATATAAAAAGTTAAAAGCTATTTTTACATATTCTTGTAGAAAAACTTTCAAAATATATACCATCAAAATTATTAATATTTTTATCTTGTAAAAATAAAAAATTTATTAGTAACGCAAGTATGCAAAGTTTTGAGTTTTGACTGAAAACTTGCGGTTGAAATGGTGTTTCAAAATGACGTAATTGAGATGCTGTAGCTCAAAAACATAGTGATTTTAACCATTTTTTATATTAAATTAAGAAATCCACAGTGGAGCTACCTCAACCAGGCAAGAAGTAAAAATTTAATATCTTTAAAACTAGCTTACACAACTGGGGTTAAAAAGAAACCAGTTGTTCAAAGGAGATCAAAAAATACATATATGCAAAGTTTCAAATGTTTTCTTACATTTTTTATTTAAGTTAAATTTGGCGCTGAATTGTACTTTTTAAAAATGGAAACAGTCAATTTGTGATGGTGTGTTCTATATAGCGTCCCATAACACCATATGTTAAAACAGGTTAGTTCTTAGTGCTGCATTGGTGGGTGCCACTCCTATTGGACACTTAGAAGCTTAGTAGATCTTGTAATGGACATATTTTGAGACAACAGAAACACCCTCATCACAATATAAATTTTTTATTAAAACATTGTATTGTTGAAACCCAAATAGCAAAGTTCATACTATGATAAGGAATAAGGCTAGCATATGAAACATGGTTTTTTGAATGGCTGTATTATAGGGGATAGTACTATCAAAGTGGTGCTAATTTGGGTTAATTTATTATGTAGGGTCATAAATTAATACCATAATTTATTGCCAATTAATAAGGGAAATGCTTGGATTTATCACATAAAAGTAGGATTGTTATGACAAATCAAACAATGATAAGTGTTGCCACACCGTTTTGGTGAAAGCCCAGGCACTGCGGCACCAACTAGTAAGAGTACCAGGCGCTGCCTTGCAATGATTTTAGTTGTTTGGTGCTGCTTTTTATTGGGTGGATTTTGTCATTAAAATCATAAATCTACTGCTGATCCAAAATGTATTTTTTTCAATTATACTTTTGAGACTAGTGTTTAGAAATATTATTAATTAAGAGATTAACATTTTAGGGATTCAAACCTAGCGCTGCCGCAGAACCTGATGTAAAAGTAAGGTGGCACCTTGGCGTTTTAAATATTTTCAAGGCAGCACTGTGGCACCTGGAGTTTTTTGGGGTGGAGCTTTATGTATGATTAGGATGGCACAGCGGCGCTTGTCATTGAGTATTCTTCAGTGATGATCCAAAATATACTGTCAATTAAATATATATGAATTTTATATTATTAATTTATGATAATGAGGTTGTAGTAATTCTATTTTGTGAGATTGGTTATGATTGGCATCATTGCTTAGTAAAAAAATCCCAGCATATCCTCCCACTTGACCAAACACTACTTCCTTTTTTCATCAGATGAATCCCAACAACAGCAACAACAACAACATTATGCGTCAAGCCTACAACACAATAATGGCTTCAATTAACAAAGCAGAGCGTAAAAACTTTTGTAAAATGCCACACTCAGTATGTATTGGCTTCCTGAATTGACTTTGGGATAATGATAGTTAACTTTGCAAAAAGGACTGCGCCACCACTGTGGCTGGTTTGGAACATAGTTTTGACCACAGCTCTGCTGCTGCAGATTTCCTTGATATGAACTCCATGTTTAAGGATAGTCCTTCCCTCCATAGCGCCCAATAAGATGCTAGCCAGCATATTGTTTGCCCTTCCTTCTCTCACAACCTTCCCCCTATGGGTGCGCCTCCTGCTACCCTGTCTACTATGCTTTGTGCCTGCTGCAAATCCAATAATGTGGTGGTGGACTACCCTGATCTTCTTAGTAAGGTTGGGATCTGCCACCATGAGGAGACTATGTAAAGATTTGTACAGGTGCTGTATTCTGACAAAGATTCAATGACACCAATTTGCACAGGCAAGTTGTATCACAGCTGCTACAATGCCTCCTGTTTGGCTTCTGAGGTGTGTCTAGGGCTGCAGTCAGCTACCTTAGCCCCCAGTGAAATTTCTGCCCAACATGCTCACACCATTGCCATTTGCAATGAGTATATTGATGAGATAGCTTGGATTTGGGCTCTTGAGCTTGCAGTGGACCCAAGTTTTCACCAGACCTTGGACTTTCCCGTCCAAGCCAACACCAAACGTTGCTTCTCTGCCACATTTAAGGCATTTTTTCAGGAAGTGGGTACTGGTGACTCCAGTTTGTATCTTCCCTTGGCTGTCGCAACTTACCACTCCATGTGGTATCCCCCAAGAGTTGCCAGATTGTGTACGCTGGTTGTTGCTTAGAACATTACCACTCCTTGGCTTTCCAGCTCCAAGTCCCCCTTCCACTTTTGTACTCCTACATGAAGGAGGCCCTAATGAATTACTTCACCATAGGTGCTGTGTTTCCTGCTTGTGGTGACTGGGGCTGTTTGATGACAGTCAGCCAAATCCAACTTCCCTTGTGCAACTGGTCTTCCATGTTCTGCAACTAACAGTTGGCCTGGGCCCAAATGTTGGTAATGCTGGCCCACGTGCGCCAGATCCTGGACAACAACTGCTATCTTCTGCCCACTCACAAGCGCTCAGTTACTATCATTCAGCACCCTGCCAAGAATCCCTGCCCTGCCAACCGCCAGGCCATTCTTCCTACTATGTCTTACGCTCAGCTGTTTAGAGGCAGCCCTAATGCAAGAGGCAACTCTAACTGAACCTGTGTCTGCAATAAACTTGCTGTGCTTATCCTTCTTTTTTATTGTTTATATCTATTTTCTTTTTTCTTTTTTCCTTATATTAAGTTCTTATTTCTTTTATTATTCTTCTGAATTTAGTGCTTATAAAATATGATTGATTAGTGGAGTTCATATGTTGTGGTGTAAGGTCTTGCCCATAATGGTGCAAGGTTGTAAACCAAAGTGTGTAAAGCATAAGGGTTAATATTTAGAGGGTATAAAAAGGTAGGAACTGTCTGTAATATGATTTTACATAATCCTGCTAAGATTCTATACTGGGTTACAAAAGGAGTGATAGAGTTTAAGAGCCCTAAAAAAAGAAGATAGAACAAGGTATTCAATAGTGAACAATTATTAACAAAGGGAATGTCAATATTGGGATACTCTACATAAGCAAACTGGTACATATAACTATTAAAAGATTCCTTAAGGGAAAATAATGGATACAACAAGCTTAAGGCTTGCTGTTTTACACCTTCCATTTATTCAAGAAGAGAAAAGACAAAAAAAATTAATTAATAAAAATGTATAAATTTCTAAAAATTAAGATCTCAAGTTAAAAGTTGGTAAAGATTTGAAGGGAAGAAATCACTTAGAATTTTGGCTTAAAGCCTACCCTTCACAAGCTCTTTATTTATACTTAATTTCCATCCAGTTTAAAATAATGGAATAGGGGAAATAACAGCCAAGAGAAGGGGCAACTGGAGGAAAAGACAGGAGGGAACCTGGAGGAGAAGCAGAAACTGAAGCACAGAGCAGCTGGAGATTGACAACATAAGCTGGGGAAGAGCCAGCAACTATATAATGGGAGTTGAAAAAAGGTAATTTAAATTTAAGAATTTTCTACCATTAAAATAGAAAATATAAAGCTATTGAATAGTGAGAAAGGCTGAAGACAACAACAACTCAAACACAAATCAACATAAAAACAAGGTAATTAGATTAAAAATACTTAAATATTAACTCTTAATTCAAATTCCAAATCTTTAAATTTAAAGTAGAAAAGAATCAAGCAAAAATAATCAAATATAATAATTCAAAGAGCCTGCCCTTTGGGGCAGGACATGACATGTGGATTCAAATCTGGCGCCACCACAGCATAAAATATATTTGCAAGGCAGTGCAGCAGCACCCAAGACTTTTACAAGTTGGCAAGGCGGCACTTTTTGTTTGTTTAAGGCAGCACAGCAGCGCTTAAAGATGGGTAGTTCTGCATTAGAATTCATCAAGTTTTGATAACCTTATTTGGATAACACACTTTTATTTAAATTTGAGATAGTGTTTTTCTGATGAAGTTTTTTTAGATGGCGTCTTTCTAGATGGTATTTTTGAGATGATTTATCCCACAAAAATTTCATCCCCTTTTGGTGAAATCTTATCCAGCTTTATTCTCTCTCACCCCAACTGGTCTCAGGATACCTATACCACCTCAGTACAAGCATAAGAGATCAACCCATATCCTTCAAAAGCACTAATAAATGGCCCTCTTACTAGCACTCTAAGGCATAAAACAAACATAAACTGCCTCATTTGAGGGGAAACCCTGCCATCATGACTGGGAAACAAACAAAACTACCAAAATTTAAATCTCTTTGGCAACCATCTTTTATTTTGCCAATTTTAGCCCTTGCCTTCTAATCAACTCCAAATGGGGCTCCTCACATATACACTTCAATTTTGAAAGCATGGTTTTTGGTAAGAGGATTTACAAGAAAATGACAGCCTTTTAAATTTATTTAAAATTATATATAGATTTAAATTTTAATATTCATCATTTTGTCAGAAGTGGTATTGTCAGAAATTATGTTGTCAGAATTGGAGTGGGTACCGTTTTTAGAGTCAGTCTACTCAACATGGGTAACAATAAAGATTTGGGAATGATTTAAATCTTCCCAGAGTTATGGCATCCTTGAAACTTAGGCTTTTCATTGGTGTCCATGGTCAAGATAAAAAGGTTTTGGCATTTAGACTCAGCAGTGGAGTAAGTATAGTTTTCTTTCACCACAGAGCTATAATGATTGATGCACATATCTTGAAGCAAAGGTTTGATTTTATTCATGGATGTAGTTATGGTTGTATGAGCTTTAAAATATAGTCACATAAGTTCATTTTTTAGAGCTTTATTGAAGATGGTGTAAGATTTGTGAGTTATAAGTGGTTAGATATAGATTGATTGTTGAAATTCCATATAGACTATATTAAAAAATATGATAAAGTCTAATTGGGCTTAAATATCATACCATTAAAAAATATTTCTTCACATTTAGACTAGGCTCTCCACCAAACTCACAAAGCAGGATTTGCTTCATCCTCTCTCACATAAATATTAAAGATAGCTCTGAGACAAAAACTTCTTGAAAAGTAGAATAGATTCAAGTCAGGATTTGTTTTTAATATAATCAGAAGCTTGGAACATGACAGTGTCTTATATGGTTGAAAAAGGAGAAATGGTAAAGGTTTTAGTATCAAAAAATTTACTTATGGGGTTTAAGTGTTCCTCTGAAGTTGGTCCATTATTGTTACTTTAAATCATATTAATGAGTGGTAAGAGCTAGCTTAAGTTTCAGACAGGGGCTCAAAATCCCACATTAAACACATATTTTCTTCTAGAGTATTTTTTGAGGCCATATTACAGGTCTAATTCTCTATAACAGTAACCATGTGTTGATCAATATTTTTAAAGTGCCGTCATTTGTTATTGATTAAATTAGATAGCTCAACAATATAAGTGGTTAACACAGTTTCCAAAGAGAGGCAGGGAGAAAAGTGATTTTAGCTAACTTGATCATTTTTTAAGTTCTTGAAAATTCCTGTCTAATCCAGAATGGGCTTCCTAAAGACCATCAACTTCTTTTAAGCGAAAATTTCTGCTATTTTAATATATATTAGATATTCTGGTATAGCATTACAGCATTTATTATCATTAGAGATCCTAGCTTGACTAGCAGATGCAACCATGAGGCTTTTAGGGCAGTTATTCTATGCTGTAGAGTAGCAAATTGAGAATCAACAGTAGTTAATTGGGGTTAGGAAGAATGAGGACCTCTTGGGCAACCTGACTTCAGGTAGTGACTTGTAATTCATTGATTGTGTCTCATAATTTCTGCTCTTAAATAATTAGATCCTCTAGTGGAGGTAAGGTGGAATCATAGTGCTGGATTTAGATAATTTATCTATGTGGTAAATTAATTTATATGTTGTTTCTGAAAAATCAGCTATATCTTGATAAAAACTTTCACCAATATTAATAATCCAGATTTTTAGGACATCAGAAAAGTATTGGAGCTTACCACCTGTGGATACTAAATTCATCAAGTTTTCAACTATCCTTTCAAAGTCAGATATTTGGGCTTAATATTGGAGTCAATTTAAGTCTGTAAAGTTTTCTGAAGATACTAAATTCCTGAAGTTGTTTATAGATATATTTAAGTAAGGAAGACAGAGAGTAGTCAATGGAGCCAAGTATACTGGCTTTAATGGGATAAATTCTTGGTGGTTTTCTTACTTTAATGTGGACAGGATGAGAGCCCACTCTTAATAAACAGTGAACTGGTCCTTATGGCTAGTTACAGTGGCACAGAGGGCATAAACATCATATGAATGCAAAATCAATATTGTATTATGATAAATCAGAATAGATGGTCAAATAAGGTATTTATAAATACTATTAACCTTATAGAAGCAAGAATATAGATAGGTAGACAGGTTAAAAGAATCATTTTATAATATTTTGTTAGATAAAGCTGTAATTATGTGTGAAAAATATAGATGCTGACAGCTTCTTCTTTGGCTAGTAGTAAGGAAGCATCTAATACTTGATACATTTGCAATGTTTCTATAAAATAAAATACAAGACATTAACTATTATCTATATTGAAAACAGTGTGAACATCAGGTGGTTCTTCAATATCATCTTTGATAGACTGGCTGGTTACTTCAGGTAAAGAGGTTTCAAAATTTAGATCAAGAGAAGGTCCAGCAAAGATAGTGTTGTGGGAGGGACCATGGGGATTACAGCCCTTGTAGTGAACATCATTTTGCTGTGTTCTACTATAATACTAGCCAAATAACACATAATAGAAATCATAATATCATTATTGGGAATGTAATAAGCCTTTTTTAGTCTTCAATGATAAATAAGAATTACATTAAGGCCCTATATTGAAGTATGAAAATAGTCTTCCTTAGGCAGAACTAGAAAGAGTATGCCAAAGTACAGAAAACAAATAAGAAAAGGCAATAAAAATAGATTAAATTTTATTGAAAAATAGAATTATATTGTGTTGTGAGAAAATAAAAGCATTAGTTAGACAAAGGAGTTAGTTTTCATGGTCATAGATAGAAAGAAGATCATTATGGCTATCAGAGAGAGGTGAAATTAAATTCACCCCTTTCAAGAGAAGATCAAATTATTGAGAAAACTGAAAAGCAAGAAATCTTAAGTCCAACTTGGTTTTTGAATTGAAATCATGCAAATCAAAAAGCCTTAATGTGCTAAATAACAATGCTAATCTACCATTTTGGAGACGTTTTTATGGTTTAATGATAGGATAAGGACATTCAAGTTTCTGTGAGATGACAGGATCTGTTGGATCTTCTTGTGAAGAGCCTAGGAGTGTTCAGAGATCAACAAAAATTATTCACAGCCAGATCCGCCTTTTTATATGAACTTTTAAGGTTAAAACAGTTCTTCATTATTATGTGTTGTTTTATACAAGATTTTAACCTGTTCTAAAAGGCCAGGATAGTTGAAGGACTATCAAAGACCATCACACAAGAGGCAAATAAAAAAGTCTTCCCAGTCCAAGATATAATATTTGACGTTGACTGTTGTTTGAGATTTTATATCTATCTGGATACTAGGAATTTTGATATTTTCTTAACAACTTAGTTATGAATGTGTTTTATGTTGTAACTGTGCTGTTCTAGCAGAGTTACAAAGGGAAAAATATTTAGAAGCTGATAATAATCTTTATTAAGAGATAGTGATTATATAGTCATTGTGAACTAAGGATAACAGGAACATGATTGTGTTGATCACACAGCTGGATGGTGAAGGGGGTGGCTTGATCCTGGTAATGAGTCAAGCGCCAAAACAAGGTATCCACCATAAAGGATCATCATATGTTCATGTTGTTGGGTTTGGTAATTTGAGTTGACTTCCTAGTCTGGCTTTGAGTGGCTGGGTAATTGATTTAGGGGTCACAAACCTGCTTGCTTGGAACCTTGCTAGCAGGTCAAGCCTGCTGTTTTGACACCCCCCCCCAACTTAAGGTTGATCTCCTCTGGGGGTAGGTTGTCAGGGAGGTTGTCAGGAGCCCGGGCACCATACTGGACTTATTGTTGTTCTGTGGCAGGCAGGGTGGTTTTGCGTTGTTTTTGTCTTGCTTTGCAGGGTCTCAGGCAATCATGGTTAGAGTCTTGTCTTGTATAGGCTTCCCAAGTCCTTGCACAAGGTAAGTGTTATTGTTGTTTACCTTTAGAATGATTGCTGGCCCCACTTTCTTGGGTTGTAGTTTGCTTTTATCAACGTTCATGACCCAAACTTTGTCCCCAACTTCATGTCTATCCTGGATGGGGACAAAGGTTTTTTGCAGACATTCATTTTCTTTTTCTGTTTGTTTGCTATTGGCCTCTATAACTTGAGGGTCTGAGCGTGGGGGGACTTTACTTGGGATTTCTAGTTTATGTCCTGTCAATGCTTGAATGATATTTAGCTGTGTGCTGTATACCAACTCAAAAGGGCTTTTTCCAGTGGATCTGTTTACTTGGGTTTGGCACACAAGTAATGCAGTTGGTAGATGCTCATACCAGTCTTCATGTCTCCTGGCAGTGAGCTTGGCTAAGGCTTGCACAAGGCTGCCATTAAGCCGCTCTACATGCCCATTGGCCTGTGGGTGGTATAGTGTTGTCACAGTATGGTTGACCCCATTTTTTAGCAAGGTATACATTGGTGTTTTTGGAGGTCAATTCTTTCCCTCTATTGGTTATCGGGAGTTCTGGCTTTCCAAACTTGCTTATTATCTTTTTTACAATGAATTTTTGTACATCATTGCCAGTATGCGCCTTTACTGCCTGGGCTACTAGCCATCTTGTAGCAAAGTCTATGGAAGTGATGATGTATTTCTTATCATTGTGTTTCCCTGGCATGGGGCCAACAACGTCAAGGGCCCACACCTTGAAGGGTAGTTGTGTGTGGACGGGTAGTATTGACTTTGGAGGGGTTTTTCTTTTGGTAAATTTTTTGCATACCTCACATTGGTCTAGGACTTCCTGAACATCACAATATAGGGTTGGGCACCAGGACTTGTGCTTAAGGAACTTGTATAGGTTTCAACTCTGGGTGTGTCAGAGTTCTTTGTGATATTGTAGGATGGTGTCTACTTGCTGGTGCGTGGGGATGTAAGGAATGGTAGTACCGCCAGACATTTTTCTGTGCAGGGTCCTGTACACGTCAGCAAATAGGTGTTTTTTTTGATAACTGTTTCCTTTGTTATGTTGGTTGTACCAGGGGAAGCCCTTATCCTTTATTTCTAGTACCAAGAGAGGCCAGTCTTGGTTGAGCTCATTTTCTCCTCTTGTGGCATGGACATATAGGCGTGAGAGGGCGTCTGCCATGGCAAGCTTGGGACCAGGTTTGTACTGTATGAGAATATTGAATCTCTCCAAGATCTCCATCCAGTGGGCTTGGTGGCAAGATAGATTTGCTTGGTCTTTGAAATATATGAGCAACTTGTGGTTGGTTAATGCTGTGAATTCTTCCTGCTGCCCTAGATAACAACGCCATTTGACTAGACAGTGTACAATGGCCAGCAGTTCCTTGTTGTGGATAGGGTATCAACACTTGCCATCTATCAACTTTTGTGATTCATAAGCTACAGGCAGGAAGTCACCATCATTATTTTTGATTTTTAGTACTCCCCCAATGGATGCATATGAGGTGTCAGTTTCCATTTGGTATTTCCTGTCACGTTTGGGGTACTGTAGGATAGGTGCTGTTGTGATTTTTTCCTTGAGATGCCTAAATCAAAGGTTGCGTTGGAGGGTCCACACAAACTTGGATTTGGCGCCTGTTATGGCAGATAAGGGGGCAGTCAAAACGCCACAGTCAGGTATGAAGCAGTGTAAATAGGCCACCATCCCCAAGAAAGTGCAGAGTTCTGACTTATCCTTGGGTGGCAGCATTTTGCAGATGGCCTGTATCTTTTGACTGTCAGGTTTGATGCCGTCCTTCAATACTATGTGTCCCAGGAAGGGTAATTGCTTGCGGAAGAGCTAGCACTTGGAGGGTTTGGCCAACAGTTTGTGTTACACCAGGGTAGAGAAGACTGCCTCTAGGTCTTTGTGGTGCTGTTCCACCAAGAGTGCTGTAGACAATGATGTCAAATAGATAGACTAGGGCATACTTGCCTATGTGTGGAGCAAACACTTTGTTCATGAAGGTCACAAAGATGGAAGGGGCATTTTTCATGCCAAAGTTGAGCACCACACATTTGTATGAGCTGTATTTAGTGTGGAAGGCTGTTTTTGGAATGTCTTCCTCCTTAATATGAATCTGGTTTTAGCCTGCAGTCATATCAATCTTGGAGAAGACTGTGGCTCCTCCTAAAGCATCAAAGAGATTGTCAATCAGTGGCAGTGGATAACAATTCTTGATGGTAGCTTTGTTTAGGGCTTGGTAGTCTGTGACCAGATGTAAAGTACCATCCTTTTTGGCCACAAAGAATACAGTAGCCCCAAAAGGAGACTGTGAGGGGCAGATAAGTCCTTTCTCCAATGCTTCCTTAAGGTAGGCGCGTAGGGTGTTGTCTTTGTTTGGGGTCAGTCTGTAGATAGGGTGAGCTTTGGGTACAGCTCCTTTGAGTTGGATGGAGTGTTGAATGTGTTTCTCTGGGGGAAGCCCAGGTAGAGCTTCCTTGAAGATTTCTGGATGGCAGGCCACAATTTTGCAATCCTGAGGTATGGAGGTATAATGTGATCTTTGAAGTGTATGATCCTGTACTGGTAGGAGTCCCAGTCAATTGTCTTCAGGTTTTCTTTTTGTAAAGGGTCTCTGTGATGCGCACAAAGACGTGGCTGCATAGGAGTTGGTCCACTGAGTCAGGACAGATCTGGTGGTTGGCACCTTCACGTTTAATGGTCAACACTGAGGTTGCCCAGTCTACGTGAAGATTGTTCTTTCATAACCAGTCTAGTCCCAGTACAATGTCAAGCTTAGGAAAGTCAATGACGGTACCTTGGATGGTAGATTGTAGGTTCTCAAGAATGACAGAGAAGGGGGTGGTTTCTCTTGTCACGGCAATGTGATGTTCATCAGCCAGTACCATGTTTTTAATCTGCAAAGGATTAGTGGCTAGCTTGAACTTATCTAAAAAAGCTGCTGTTGACTAGGGTTCAATCTGCACCCAAGTCCAGGAGTGCTGAGCCTGTGTAACTGCAGAAACAGAAAGGATAGGACATCAGCTTATTGGGATGTCTGGTAATGGTGTATAGTACCAGGCCCTGCAAGGGTACTTGAATCATTGGACATTGGTCCACGTCCTTGGGTTGGTACTCATCATTGGGCAAGTTGGGAGTAGTGTGGGGAGAGCTTGGCTTGCTTAATGCTCTCCCCGGGATTTTCCCTCATCTTGATTCCCTTGCGTGGCAGTGACACGGAAATGAGTACAATTTGACTGGCCATTATCTCCATTCCCATGTCCGTATGAGCTTGTGGGTTTATGGTTGGTGTTATTCCTGTTGCCTCCAGGGGGTGGTCAAGTGGAGCGCCACCTGTGCGGAAATCCTTGGGTCTCTCTGGTTTTCCAGTTTGTGCCTTATAGAGGGCGTTGAATGTTTGTTCCACTTTCTCCGCTTTACGGTACAGGCTTTGTAGGTTGGTCACTTGGTCCAGGTTCATGTGTCTCATTACATGCAACTTAAGGGCGTCATAGTACATGAGGTGTATAGCTGGGGGGTCAAAGGCCATGTCAGATGGTGCACAAAGTCAGAGTTCCTTTTAGACACGGGTGAGCTCCTTCACAGTGCCTGTCTGGGTTAGGTTCTTTACTTGGCGTCTGATCATGAGCGCCGTGTCCTTAAGCACAAGCCTTGCCAATAAGTCTTGCTTGAAGGTATCCCAGTTCTTGTTGGTGTGTTCTTTGTGCCACTTGTCACACCAGGTGCCAGCGTCGTGGGTCAGGCAGATGAAGATTTCTGTAATCCAAAATTGCTGTGGGCATTCCATCTGGTCCAGTTTTCTCTGGGCAGACTGGATCCATGCGGCAGCGTTGTTGTTGTTGGCCCCGGGAAAAGGTTCCAAGGCAGCACTTTGCAGTCTTTGGGCTACTTAGGCGGGCATGGTGCTTTTGTTGGTTGGTTGCAGAATAGAGGAGGGAGCCTGAAAAAACCCTTGTGCAGACATGGTGTTGAAGGCAGGTAGTGAGATCATTATGTTCTGGTACAGGACAAAGCCATTGGGTATCTTGGTACCAAGGGTGTATGGGGTCCAGTCCAGCGGGAGGCCAGACATAATTCTGTCAAGGATTTGTTGGCCGCAGCGCGTGCGGGCAACAGGCAGAATTTTTCAAGATAAGGTAGGATGAAAAACTTACCTGTGCTACCAATGTTGTAACTGTGCTGTTCTAGCAGAGTTACAAGGAGAAAAATATTTAGAAGCTAGATAATAATCTTTATTGAGAGATAGTGATTATATAATCATTGTGAATCAAGGATAACAGGAACATGATTGTGTTGATCACACGGCTAGATGGTGAAGGGGGTGGAATGATCCTGGTAATGAGTCAAGCGCCAAAACAAGGTATCCATCATAAAGGATCATCATCTGTTCATGTTGTTGGGTTTAGTAATTTGAGTTGACTTCCTAGTCTGGCTTCAAGTGGCCAGGTAATTGGATTGTGGGTCACAAACTGTTTGCTCGGAACCTTGCTGGCAGGGTGAGCCTGCTGTTTTGACACTTAGAATTTGTCCCAGGGTTGATCCACAATAGATGTGACACCATGCAACTCCTCTAATCATATGACTGCATTATCTTCAAGATGTATAGCAACTTTTGAAATTCAGATGAGCTAAGGGAATTGCATACTCCCAAGTTAATTTTATTCTTCTTAAAAGTGGATATTAGGATTTTGATCATTATGGCATAGGAGGATCAAAAATCTATAGAGCATACTTTGACTGTAATTTTTGAGGCATTATGCTTAATTCTGTAGTGGAGCTACAGTGTCCCAAAAAAATACCCAACCAGCAACATTTTAAAGAAAAAAGTAAATTTCTATAAATGAAATTTTCTATAAAGATCATGAGAAGATGCACCACAGATTTTTCCACAAGTATGGTATATAAAAACGTGAAAATAAATAAATAGGAAGAAAATTTAAAAAATTTTAGAAATAAGAGCTGCACCTTTAAGTAGATTAAAGCACATAAAATGAATATGAGACAGAATCTCTTATTCAAACTTACATAGATTATAAAATTGGGATTAGATAATCTTTTGCACAAAAACATGGTTAAAACAAGAGAAATACTTGAGTTTATTAGTGGTCAAGTTGTAAAAGCTAAGGAAATGGGTTTATCCTATAGAAAGATAGCCAAGGAGCTCAATATTGGCAAAGAAACTGCCTGAGAAATTTACCTCAAGTTCCAGGAAACTAACTCAGTGAAAAATTACCTGAGATCAGGTTGTCCTAAAAAACTACTGCTCAAGATATTTGATCTTTTGTCAGAATAGTTAAGCAAAATCATTTTATAACTGCCACTCAAATTAAGGAGACTATCAAAAATACCTTGTAAATTGATATCTCTGAGGCCACTGTTTGCAACAGATTCCATGAACTGGGGTACTATGGCCGTGTTGCAAGAAAAAACGCTCTTATAAGTCCAAAGAATAAAGCCAAAAGATTGGCTTTTGCTCATAAGTATGTTAACTATCATGTATCCTTTTGGGAAAAGGTGATTTGGTCTGATGAGACTAAAGTTCAGCTCTGTGGATCTCAGAGACGCCAAACTGTCTATTGCAAAGCTGATGAAGCTTACAAAATTGAGTGCTTAAAACCCACTGTTAAAAATGGACGCCAGGGTGTCATGTTTTGGGGCTGTTTCACAGCTAACACAAGAGGGGCAATCCAGCCAATCAGTGAGAAGGTAAATGCTGATGTTTATAGAATAAGTCTTGATTGGAATCTCCATTCATTTATGAAGGATATGCAAGAAACAGCCTGTTATATCTTCATGCAAGATAATGCTCCTATCCACAAATCCAAGAAAGCCTTAAAATACTTGGATGATAAACAGATTGTTTGTTTAGATTGGCCTCCTCAAAGCCCAGATTTGAATCCCAGTGAACATCTTTGGGATGTTGTCAAATCCAATTTGCCAAAAACCTCTAAACAATCCATTATGGATCTTAAATTTGGAGTGGCAAAAGCATGGGAAGAAATTCCTATGAAAACTTTAAAAAACCTAGTCCATTCTGTGCCCAGAAGACCTGCTGCTGTGATTGAAGCTAAAGGTTGGACTACAAAGTACTAAGTCCATAGTATATTCATCTTTGAAATCTATTATTATTTTATATTAAATATTCATATTTTTGAAATCTTTTTATTTTTTTCTTCCTATTTATTTATTTTTGTGTTTTTATATACCATACTTGTGTAAAAATCTGCGATGCATCTGCTCATACTTTTTATAGAAAATCTCATTTATTGAAATTTACTTTTTTTCTTTAAAATGTTGCTGGCTGGGTATTTTTTGGGGCCACTGCAGTATAGATAGAGCTCAAGAGGCAGACATAGTATTGAATCTTGGAATATAGATCAGCAGTACATTTGAGATGATTAATCTATCTGGGAATACTGTCCCTGTGGTATATAATTGACATCCTTTGGAAAAGGGTGTCCATAACAAGTTTATAGTTTGCTTATTGTAAGCAGGTTTAGATAGTAATTTTGTCTTAAGTTGATAGTAAGGGAAAAGAATACCTGTAATACCACTGTTTGAACTGTGCTAAAGTAAACAGTTACAGATACAGTAGTTTTAAAAGCTATGGAAACAATCAAAAATACCTCAGATTTAAACAAAATGATTTCAGATTTAAACAAAATCCAAGTTGCGCAAGATTCAGGATTCAATTAATTTAAAAAATTCAGTTAACAAATGAACTGTCAAACAAAAAAATTTCACTAGCCCATTATACAAAATTATATCAAACATCAAGTGGTGTAGTTCAAACCACAAACAAAACGAACTGACACAACAAGTGAGATGGATGGATGCTGTTCTGGAGTATATTATAATCCAATCAGGATTCTTATGAGGCACTGACAGAAGGACTAAAATGAAAAAAATTTGAGTACTCTAGAAGCAAAATTCCACAAGCACAAAACAAAATGAAGTCACACAAGATGTGTAGTATGAGAAGCCTAAAATAGAAAACTATCAATTTAACAGCCAATCAAAAGCTATCCAATTTGGGAACAAGGGCATTTTAATTATTTTTATGGCTCCTGATTTGTATGAAATGGTTTTGAGAACCTTCCAAATGTGGACTCAAGATTACAATAAAAGTAAACCATTAAATCTTAAAATTTCTACTTTTAGTGATTTTATCCTAGGTTTTGTCTCAAGATGGTTTTTACTAGCAACAACATTTTCAAAGATGCCAGCAGCCAAGCCATCTTCAATGGAGGCAAGGCTCAGAATGTGAAGGCACCTGTTTATACCCAAGCCTTTGAGGCAGGTAACAAGGAAGCTGAACTGTTACTGACCCCCAACCCATATGGCTTTGACTTGTTCAATAGTCACTTTGCGTCTAGCTCTGCCCCTGCTCCTGTACCCACCCCTGCACAAGCTGCCTGTTGGCCTATCAATCAGGATGACAACCTTGATTCAGAACAACTCCCTGCCACTGGCCAACCTGCCCCCCTCATCCAATCAGGCTTCAGCTCCCGCACCCCAGCGCCCCAAGCAACAAATCATCACCACCCAAATTCTCCAAGAAATTATGGCACTGAACCTACAGGGTCTGTCCTGGGAACAGATTGCAACCCAATTGCAATTTACCAAAGCCACCATAATGCGGGAGTTCAACAACCTAATGAACAAGGGGAATCTGATTGGGATGGCCAAGAAGCCCAAGAAGGCCCCTGAGTCACAAAACACTGAGGCATACCCAATTATGCTTGACCTCCTGCAGCGGGATCCCAAGCTTCCCTTGACCCAGGTCTGGAAGCAACTTGCGCACCATGGCATTTGGGTGTCTGAGTGCATGATGAAGCTCTAGATGTATGTGAAGGTGGCTTCAATATGGGTTCTTACCAATTTTGCTGGCAACCAATGGGATAGCGCTGAGGATTCCCTGTATGATCTAGACATCAAATCACCCCTGGTCCAATGCTTGACTAGTCTATCAGATGACGTCATGTTTATCTCCTACTACAAGTTATTGATTGCATTTGACAATTTTGGTGAGCAAGGAAAAGCCGCCACCAAGAATAGAAGGAAGAAGGTCAAGAAGGGGATATTCATTGATGTATTTCTGGCTGTTTCAGCCAAGGGTTTTGTCTACTATTGGATAAACCCAGATTTTACTGATGGCTACAAGTACAGCCACATCCTTGGTGGATTACTTGACTCCTGAGATGGCTCAAATTCAAAGCATCAGGTTTTCTTAAGCCACCAGATGGGGTAGCTCCACCACCCTTGAGGCCATCAAGTAACGCGGGCACCAGGCCTCTGTGTACCCAGCTGGCCACGCAGACATCCATATGGCTGATGTTGTCTTCTTTAACATTGGAGATACACTCCAGGAGTGCTGCCCTCAGTCTTTCAACAACCTCTATCTTGGGGTCCTTGACCACAATTTTCTCTTTGGTTGCCAAATGGTGGCTGACTTGTTTGCCCAAATTGTCTTTCATGTGAACATGGGCAACCAATCATTAAAAGATAAGTGCCTTCCACCTTGGGCCACTGCCACCTACCAGCTCATCCAGCCAATGACCAATGAGGAATACAACAAGTGTTATATGGCAGCCATCACGCAAAATCCTCCTACCTCTACCCCTGCCATCAACAGCCCTCACCTGAAAGCCCAACCCACCCAATCCCAGACCCCCCAGGCCAGCACTGCCTCTATGTCTTTCTTCCTGCGCTATTCTGCCTCCTAGGCATCACTCTTCCACACCCACCCAATCCCAGACCTCCCAGGCTAGCACTACCTCTACGTCTTCCTGTGCTATTATGCCTCCTAGGCATCACTCTTCCCCGTCCCAATAAACCCCCTGTTGCCAAACATTTTCTATTTATATTATCTTTATTTTGAATTTCAATTGTTCATGTTCTATTTGTTTATAGTTGGTTTTATTCTTTATGTTCAGCTTATTTCTATAAAATCATATATTTACTATGCCATGTATCTAGATCCAGAACACAGTTATTTTTAGTGCCCAGACACAGCCCCTTGTGAAAATATTAACAACAATTTGGTGATCAGCTAAATTTGAATTAGAAAATTATGTGTTAACTGTTTTTAGATAAAGCTGTTACTGATTATTAAAAAAGTAACAGTTTCAAAGCCCCAGGCAGGAATTGAACCTGCTCCTAGCCACCAGGTGGGGCTAGTGGGCAAGGGAGATTCCCTGCACCTGGATTTTTGCTTTTCAAAGCAAATCCAGGTGCAGGAACTATTCCCACCCTGGTGATAGCTTAGGAGCCCACTTTGGGCCCCAAAAGCTACACCCAAGCCTTGATGAGTTTGGCTGGCCTGGGCAGGCTATTTTTAGCTACCCAGATCAAGCCCACCCTCCATTAATTAATTAGGGGTCCACAATTGGGGACCCCTTTTTTAATAAAGTTCTTTGGACTCAAGAGAGCCTGTCAAGCCAGTCCAAAAATGATGATCAAATTGGGAAACCCCCAAAACCCCAAAACCCCAGAAGCCAAACCTGCCAGAATCAATGGACAGCCAAGCCAAAATGGACCATCAAAAAGCCAAACAACTGTTCCTGAAACCCCCAAAAATAATCATGAAGCAGTCAACCAAACAGAAGAACCTGAGATGCCAAGCCTTGACACACAGATAGCACCAGAAGAATGCCCAGGGGCACCTGCATGTGAGTAATTATATAAATCAGAAGCACTTGAAAAAGTTCTGTATTGTTGTCCTTACTAAATAAAGTTGCTATGAACCTTTGGTTTACCAATCTGTTTCCATACCTATTTTTGATAATCTTCCACCTGCATACACCCAAGCGTCAGTACCCATCTACTGAGATAGATAGTCAGACTCCAGTTGATAAAACCAAAGCCTTTGACTACTACCGTCCACCCAATGCTCCATTTGGCCCTGTGCATTTCACTGAGTATCCCGCTAATCCTGACCACAAACCCTGGACATTGGAAGACTTGCAGTGGTACACCCGCCCAAACGCACCCAAGGAACCCTACTGAATTTTCTGTGCCGGCAAAGCAATCATCATCTACTCTTTGATCTTCAACTGGAAGTACAACAATCCTGCTGCCTACTTGGTCCCCATGGAACTGCCCCCAACACCCAAACCAACCAGTTCAACCCCCCTACTTTTGATGCCACTGGCCAGAGTAGTCAATTCCTGGGAGTGCTTTACCTGGCGCTCACAGGATTGCTTGACTCTGTCTTGCCAGCGGCTGGACCTTGGGAAGTGGCTGGGAAGGCCCTTTCCTACCTGGTAAAGTTAGGTCCCATCATCTGGTGGGCCATGCCAGTACCTGCTTTGACTCCTTCATCACCTGCTGGAGCTCCATGGTACTCTTGGTATCCTGACACTGATCCAAATTCAAAACCTTAATGATAAACTTTATGCCAATCAGGAGCTGAGTGATAAAGTGAATGTTTAACATAAAGGATCATTCAATAATTCTTTGGTGTATGTGCACTAATTAATATGATTGGCTCCTGATTGGCTTAAAGTTTATCATTAAGGTTTTGAATTTGGATCAGTAACAACTTTATCTAAAAACAGTTACCACATAGTTTTCTAATTCAAATTTAGCTGATCACCAAATTGTTGTTAATATTTTCACAAGGGGCTGTGCAAAGCGCCAAAAATAATATGGTAATCAAGGAAACAATACCAACACAAAGAAACCAACACATATTGAGATGAGCATAAAACATATACAAAATGATTAAAAAGATGGGATAATGTAGTAAATGTAAAAACAAAAACAAATAAACAAAGAGGCTACAGTATCAAAATAATACAGAATTCATTGGGGGAGAAAGTTATAAAAACATATGAAAAGGTTAGTAAAAAATCAATGAGAGAATTGGAGAAGCTTTTGAAGGATCTCAACTTGGCAATTGCCAAAATCAAAGACATTGAAAGCAAGATCAAAGCAAAAGTCAAGGCTTCTGTCCTTACAGGGGACAAAATTGACAAGGTGTCCGCAAAGGACCTAATGACAAAAATACCAGACACCCCTGAGAAGACCATAGAGCGTCTTCTCAACATCCAGAAGACAGTGGTTGAGGGCCTACAGCTTAAGGCATACAATCTTTCTGCACTGTCTGTCTGGGTTGATAACCCAGAGATGTATGAACATCTCAAACCTGCCAAGCGTGCCAGAACAGAGGATAAAGAATTGCCCACTCAACTTCTTGCACCAAGAATGGCCAAGCCTGCCAAAGCCGCAGGCAAGGAGGAAATCCGCAAAGGTACATAAAAAATTATAATTAATAAAAATTTCAAAGTACTTACCTTTTTTTGTAGAAAACATTGGCAGTGAACTCCAATGGGTCCTTGTTCCTTTTGTCCCCCCACCTTCTATTCTAATTATGCCACTCATGTGGCCAAATAGCTCTATCTGTCTCCCATGTCTTGCAGGAGCTTAAAGACAGGGTACATGGTATCTTTCTGATGACAAGGGACACACTAACCAGGCTGATGCATGCCAAGGGGGCATCTGAGTGGGCAATTACTGCCTACAAGGATGCCCAACTGGTCTTCTTGGACCTGTTGGTTCTCAGTGAAAATTACTGTGTAAACTCCATTGAGCTTGTTTGGGACGTCCTGGAGACACTCCCATTCAAGAATGTACTGGAGATGGGTTGGGCCCATGTGGCTACTTGCTTCTGCTTCCCAGTAGAGCATAAAATATCTTACCTCTTGGACAACTTTGGGTACAAAGTGTCAAAACTAGCTGTTGCAGATGCAACAGCTGTAAAGAAGACAAAATTCTCCTGGCATACTTTGGGCTGGCCTGGAGTGCCAACAAGACGGGGGACCCTCAAGCAATGGATTTTACCTTCAGCAAAACTAAACACAAGGGAAAGAAGCACAGTATACAACAAACTTTGCGAGTTTACAGAAGCCTTTGCTGGGCAAAGGCTTAACCTTGTTGTTTACCTGGGGCTCCTCTTCTACTTTGAGATAAGTGTCTGTAGAGGACCTGGACGGGGTCCTTCTTGGGATTGAAGAGGCCAAGCTCTCCCTGGATGGGAAGAAGGTCCCTCCGGATACAACTCAGTGGACCATGTTATCCAGGACACCCTGGTCCTGGCTGGCATTTTCAGGTTTGCAACCCCGCCAGAAAAGCTGCTCCTCCATTCCCACCTCATCATCCTCCCTTTTATCAGCAGGCAAGAATACTTCAATAATGGTGTATCCACTTCCACAGTGTGGCAGTGGAGGTTGTGCGCCACCTCCATTGTGGGGTGAGTACATATTGCCAAACCCATTATAGGTGCTCTTAATTTTTTCTCTATATCAATAAATATCTTTATAATCTAGATTATTTTTATTATAAATATTTTTTAATGTTTATTTTAGAAAATAAGATTTGCAAAATACATCCCAGAGAAGGTCTTAATAAAAGCATAATAATATATTTTAATAAAATATACTTCTAATTTATACACTTTACATTTAACTTTTTTAATTTTATTTTTATATTTATTTGACAAAAGTGATATAAATATATATTTTTAATCCAGTATCAAATGTTTGGGATACCCTTAGACAACACAATAAAAATGATTATAAATAAATTACTAACCTTCATTGATGGTCCTGCTGAATGTGATTGTGGGTTTGGAAACATCTAAATATAAAATGATAATTAATAAATCTTGAATAGTAAATTAGAGAATATAAAAAAGTCAGACAAGTTAATCCTTTAATTGATTGGCTGTTTGGTAAAGCACGTGGGAATGAACAAATCAGTGTGGCCATAGAATTTGGCCATGGTCTCAGCTGGGAGGGTGTGGATCCTGGCCTGCAGCAAATCAAAGAAGTCCTCGGTCCCAGTTGGGGTTCCTTGCTTGACAACTTGCTTGAGCCACCCAAAGACTTCCTTGATGGGATTTAGGAAGGGCAAATAGGCAGGGAGGAAGAGAAGGCGCAAATTTTCCATGGCCAATTGCTGGAGGCCCACTGCAATGCTAGTGTTAATCATTGGGAATTCCTCAAGAACATCAGCCACCTTATGGAGACCAATGTTGTCCAGCACAATTATGTAGGTGAAGCCCAGGCTTGTGCACCTCAGGTGCTCCTGGACCAATCAGAGAAATGATAGGAAGGCCCAGCTATTATGAGATCCTAATATCATTTGGTACAGCTCAACCCCCTTTGGACCAAGGAGAGCCACCATTGAATAGGCTGTGGCGCAGACTGCAGTACGCCAAGCCATCCCGTCATTTGAGCCTTTGGGACATACTCATACCCATTGTGCATTGACAAGGCAAATGCTGATTTGTCAATGTAGTAGAATTTGATTTTTCCCTTGGCTTTGAGGGCAGTGTACGCCTCTGTGTATTTTTTTTGGACATTAATGTTGGCTGGGCTATTTTAATTGTAGGGGGATACCCCAAGCTTTTTGCATTAAAAGCGCATTTCCTTGAGCAGATGGTAGTAAAAGGAAATTGAGGCCTCAATCCTAAAAGTAGATTTGACCATGGCCTGTATATTTACCATTTCAAGATGGCAATCTTGGATTATTCACTGACAGATTGCCCATTTGTGCTCCTTGGTGAGCATGATTGACACATGCAAGGATTTCTCTGCGGCAAGGACTCAACCAGTGTTGATGAACTTGTTGAAGGTCTTGCTGGCGTACTTGGGATCTACTCCAACAAGGGGCGTGCCCGCCTTTTAATCACTGTATTCAAGCATTAGCTTAAGCAGGATGATGCATTTGATGTTGGGGATGTGCTTCTGGTTGGGCTTTTTAGCATTGGGGATCAACTCATTGACATTGGGCACAACACAGGGCATGGGTACCTTGTTGTAGAAGGCTGCAACCTTTTTGAGCACTAACTGTCCCTCATCAGTTTGGTAGAACTCAGGCTCCTTGTCCTCTTCCTGGTAGCCATCACTGACGTAGGGCTTGTAGTTAGTATCAAGTACAGGCTTCACCTTCTCCAGCATGGCTGACAGGACCAACTCTTGCCGGTACACAACACCAAACACATACAAAGTAAGTTCTACCTCCTTGTTTCTAACTGTTTTTGTTGTAGTAACCTTGATGGGCTTCCAGGTCAGGTTGGGGACCCAAGGGTTGATGCTCTGCACCCTAGCAGCTTGTGCTCCTTAAACTGGCTGTGTCAGTGCAGTGTCACTATTGAACTCTCCTCTCCCATCTCCTTCTTGAGTAGGCACTTGGGTTACACTAACTCTATTCTTTGACCCGCAGGGGTGACTGCAACTGCGGTGCACAACAGGTGCATTGGTACTCTGTGGGTGTGTTTTTTTTATTTTAAAATTTAATAAAATATTAAATAAACTTAATTAAGTTATACACTGTTTTTTAATTTTTGCTTTTTATCTGAATATGGATATTTGATTAATATTTTTCCCACCCAATATACCAATTATAGATTTTTATTTCTTGATTAGTTTTTTTTGTTTTACAATGCCCATTTTAGAATACCCAAATAATTTCCACACATTTCCCCAGATTTTACGCCAAATTAAGCACCCAACACAATATTTTTAAAATTTATGTTTCAGATCTTGTGTCTTATTTTCGATACCTTGGTACCATTATTAATTACAATCCATTGCACACACTGATTGAGTAATTTTGTTTAAATAGTGAGTTGTTATTGTGATTTTTTTGATTGAGTTTTGACTCACCTTGCTTGGGTGTATTTTGTCACCAATTCACATAGTAAACATATGTACACCAAAAGTCAACTCACACCATTTTGTTTGTGAACCAATTTATTTTGGATTGTATTTTTAATAGCTTTGCTTTGTGTGTGAGCACTTCTTTGCTGTGTTGACTCATTTCCCCCATTAACACCAATAAACCCTGTTAAAAGATTGTTATTTTAACCTTATAGTTAGATATTGTTTAAATCTGAAATCATTTTGTTTAAATCTGAGGTATTTTTGGTTGTTGCCATAGCTTTTAAAACTACTTTAAGAAAAAAGAAAAAAGATCATGGAACTATATATTTATTGGAGAGAAGAAAAGAATAATGAACCTTTGGGATAGGTCATTAGGAGATAGCCCTGAAATTAAACTATCATTTATTTAATGTGTGTGGAAAAGGGAGTTATACTACTAGGAAAGTATTAGCAGATAATTAATAATGGCAATAGGCAGTTCCATCCTTAAGGGATTAATATTCATGAGCTCTCCAACTAGTTGATAGGCCATGTAAGGTCTATAGTAGACCTGTGAGGACTAGAGATGCTTTGGTTCAGCCCTAGATATCCTCCAGCTCTGGGCCACTACAGCTAAAACAGAACTACTTATTAATTAAATATTTTAAAGTAACTCTTTGAATATACTGTGAATTCAGAACCTAAACATAAAAATGCGGGATTGTCAAATCCTTGGTTCAAATTTTGAATCACTTTTACGGGCAACTCAGCTAAGTGAAAATTAAAATATTAAATAAAATTAACCATTTAATTCAACTTTTTTGGTTTATTTAAATTGGCAAATTTCAAATCCCTTGAGCGGATAACTCAACTAACAAAAGACAAAACTCAGCAAACAAATGCAGGATACATATATCAGAAATGCGGGATTCTAATGTCTAATTTAATATTTACTGTATGTAAAACAAATTGTAGACATCATGTAAAAATTAACAAATCTGAAATTATGGGATTGTCAAATCCAAGAACCAAGTTTCAAATCATAATTGCAAGGAATTTTAAATAAATATACTTTATGAGTGTCTCAAAAAGAATGTTAAATGATCAAGAGTGGATTTGTGCTGATTCTTTTAGGAATCATATGCATTCTCAAAAATCACCCTTTTCTATTTTAGTGTGGCTAAAATTTAGATCCTACTATTCACAAAATTAACATATTTAACAATAAAATTGACTAAAATATACACTCCTCTTTTTGAGTTTAAGTTTTTTAATAAAAATTTATTATGTCTTCTTCCAATAACAACCAAGTCAATGAGCTGTTCCCTGGCCTTGACAAAATCATGCAGGGCTACGCTGGGTCTTCTAATAGTGAAGTCTCCCTCTATGGCCACTCCCAACCTGCAGGCTCCTCTGCAAGCACCACCCAGGAGTCTGTTCTTTCTCCTGCGTCCTCAAGCATGGCCCTGTTTGCCCATCACACACAGGCAGCTGCTAACCCAAATCATACAGCAACACTAGCATCCGTAATTGACCAAGTGAGCCAGGGGCCACCAATGGAAGCCAGAATCCAGAAACAGCCAATCAGATGGCACTGTCTGGTTCTCAAGGTAGACACATCCTGCCTCCAGCCAATCAGCCTGTGAGACGCAGAAGAAAATTGATCCCCCCAGAAATTTTTCTTGAAATGGTTGAAAATCAAGGGATGCTTATGTCCCTCAGGGAAATTGCGGCCGCAATAGGTTTTGCAAAGTCCACTGTGGCTGCAACCCTGTGAGCCCACACCAACTGTGGCCCCCTACCAAGAAGACCCTGATTGGTGCCCATACTTTAACTGGAGGTGACACAGCCCATCCCCTTATGATGGCCATTATGGAACGTGACCTGTGGATGCCCCTGGTCCAGGTACGTCTCCAGCTGGGACTCCACAGCATCTTCACCAACAAAAGAACAGTGAGTTTGTGGATGCACGGAGTTGTGGTTGCGGCCCAAATCTTATCCAATCAGGTTCTTGGTGGCCCCATTTTGGTGGACACTGACCCATATGATTGTACTGTTGTCAATTTCATCAAAAGAAGGGCAATGAGGGCCTGTAATGATATAATCTTCCTGCCATATGCTAAGATATCTGCAAGTATTCAAGACTATGGAGAAAAGTGTATCCAATCTGATGTGTGCAAGCGCGGCCCAATCTTGTATTGTTTTGTTGGGGTTTTATTAGCAGTTTCCCCATTGGGTGTCACTCACTACTCCGCAATATTGAACACCGCAGATGGGTATGCCTACCAGACAGAGCTCAAGGCCATGCTGGAGGAGTGGGCCACACAGCAAAAAGTGTACACAGTTGTAATGAGTGCCAAGATAGAGCAGCAGGAATGGGCAACCCAAGAAATCAGGGCTGTGGGGAATACCTGTTGGTCCTATCCCACCAACCACGCCAACATGCATCTTGCAGATGTATGTCTCTACAATTTTGGTTCCGCCCTCAGACGCTTAAATCCTGCCACCTACAGCAAACTATGCACCCAAATTGAAAAGGGTTATGAGCTTTTCTTTTCCGTGTTTGCCCAGGATTTATCTGATCTTATCATATTCTATGAAAGTGATAGTGATAAGCCCAGAAAGGACTCTTGCCTTCCCCCTTGCCCATCCATCCGTTTTGTCAAGCCTGCATACGTGATGGAAGAAGAATTTGAGAAATTGAAGCAAACTGCTCTTGCTGCCCCTTCCCAGTCAACAAACCCTGCTTCCCCAACCCCCCATCAAGCCACCCATGTTCCAACCCTGAGTCCCAAGCCACTACCAACCCCCTCACTATCTCTGATGCCGCCCCTTTCACAGACACAGATGAAGGCAATGTTCATTCTACCCATTCCCTCCCCTTCCCATCCTTTGATTAGTAATTAAATCTTTTCTTTGTGACAACTTATTAAAATTAATATCTCTCTTTCAATTCATAATTAATAATATTTTCTTTTTACATTATCAAAATTCCCCATAATTAATACAGTTTTTTACATTTTACAAATAACTTAAAGCTATTAGCATACATATTTTTCATCATCATTAATAAATTAAAGACAATAAACGTAAATATTGCATTAGAATATTGCAGTTAGACATCAACTATTGATTCTTAGAAATTGTGTACATAACTCAATGCATTTTGTTTAATAAAAACATTGTAAACTTGGCCTTTTCCATTATAATTTAATGAAATGGACTGTGTTTATATTAGAGAGCCATTAACGCTTAGTACAAATATTGATACATAGTGCATTTTACAGCCTGTATATTTACCTATTGATAATAACTCTGTAAACTTTCCAGTTGGATTTTGCAAGGTAATAATGTAATGTGTTAATATATTACTGTTTATTGTCATTAATTGGCTGATTTTCTTTGCTGTGGCAATAGTGCATTTTCTGATATTTACGCACAGGTTTCCAATTGGTTGATTTCACATCCAATTGCACAGGCAATAGGAAATCAAGCCACCACCCCGAGACTGGATGTGGTTGGGGTGGCGGCTTGATTTCCTATTGCCTGTGTGATTGGATGTGAAACTAACCAATTGGAAACCTGTGCGTAAATATCAGAAAATGCACTATTGCCACAGCAAAGAAAATCAGCCAATTAATGACAATAAACAGTAATTTATCAATCCATTACGTTATCATTACCTTGCAAAATCCAACTGGAAAGTTTACAGAGTTATTATCAATAGGTAAATATACAGGTTGTAAAATGCACTATGTATCAATATTTGTACTAAGCGTTAATGGTTCTTTAATATAAACACAGTAAGTTTCATTAAATTATAATGGAAAAGGCCAAGTTTACAATGTTTTTATTAAACAAATTGCATTGAGTTATGTACACAATATCTAAATATCAAGAGTTGACATCTAATTGCAATATAATAATATAAATTTACATTTATGGTCTTTAATTTATTAATGATGATGAAAATATCCATGGAAATAATTATATGTTACCACATCAAATGTACAACATTCTTTACATATGGGAAATGCTAGCAATGTAAAAAATATATTATTAATTATGAACTGAAAGAACAAAATCAATTTTAATAAGTTGGCACAAAGAAAAGTTTTATTTTACTCATCAAAGGACAAGTAGGGAAGGGAATGGGTAGAAAAAACATTGCCTTCATCTGCGCCTGTGAAAGAGGCGGCATCAGAGATAGTGGGGAGGAAATGGGTGGTGGCTTGGGAGTCAGGGTTGGAAGGCAAGTGGCTTGATGGGGGGTTGGGGAGGCAGGGTTTGTTGACTTGGAAGGGGCAGCAAGAGCTGATTTCTTCAATTGCTCAAATTTGTCTTCTGTCACATATGTGGGCTTGGTGAAATGGATGGATTGGCGTGGGGGAGGCAGGAGTCCTTTCTGGACTTATCACTATCACTTGCATAGAAAATGACAAGATCTGTTAGGTCCTGGATAAACATGGAAGGGAAAAGCTCATAACCCTTATCAATTTGGGTGCACAGTCTGTTTTATGTGGCAGGCTTTAAGCGCCTGAGAGCAGAGCTAAAATTATAGAGACATACATCTGCAAAATGCATGTCAGTGTGGTTGATGGAGTAGGACCAACAGGTATGCCCTGCAGCCCTGATTTCTTGGGTTGCCCATTTCTGCTGCTCTATCTTGGCACTCATTACAACTGTGTACACTTTTTGCTGTGTGGCCCACTCCTCCAGCATGGCCTTGAGCTCTGTCTGATAGGAATACCCATCTGCTGGGTTTGACAACGTGGAGTAATGATTGACCCCCAATGGGGAAACTGCCAACAAACCCCCAAAAATTGATACAGGATTGGCCTGCGCTTGTATATGTCAGACTGGGTACACTTTTCTCCATAGTCTTGAATACTTGCATGAATCTTGGCATACAAAAGGAAGATTAAGTCATTAAAGGCTCTCATTGCCCTTCCTTTGATAAAATTGATGATTCTAGAATCATAGGGGTCAGTGTCCATCAAACTGGGGCCACTTAGAACCTGATTGGATAAGAGTCTGGCGGCAACCACAACTCCGTGCATCCCAAATTCACTGTTCTCTTATTGGTGAAAATGCTGTGGAGTCCCAGTTGGAGAAAGACCTGGACCAAGGACATCCACAGGTCACGCTCCATAATAGCCATCATGAGAGGGTGGGCTTTTTCACCTTCAGCTGAAGAACAGGCACCAGTTGGGGTCTTCTTGGCAGGAGGGCCACAGTTGGCATGGGCTCGCAGGGTTGCAGCCACAGTGGACTTTGCAAACCCCATCATGGCCGCAATTTCCCCAAGCAACATAAGCTTCTCTTGCTTTTCAACCATTTCAAGTCAATCTCTGGAGTGATCAATTTTCTTCTGTGTCTTGCAGGCTGATTGGCTGGGGGAGGGATGTGTCTATCTTGGGAACTGGTCAATGCCATCTGATTGGCTATTTTGGGATTTGGAGCTCTCTGGGCAACCCCATGGCTCAAATGACTGGTTCCAGATGCCATTGTTGATACAGGATTTGGGTTGGCAGCTTCCTGTGCATGATGGGCAAACAGGGCCATACTGGAAGTTGAAGGAGAAAGAACACACTCCTGGGTAGGGCATGCAGAGGGGCCTGTGGGTTGAGAGTGGCTATAGACAGAGGCTTCACTGTTAAGAGACCCAGCGTAGCCCTACATGATTTTGTCAAGGCCAGGGAATAGATCATTGACCTGGTTGTTATTGAAAGAAGACATAATAAATTTTTATTAAAATTTTAAAATCAAAAAGAGGAGTGTATATTTTAGTCAATTTTATTGTTAAGTATGTTAAGTTGGTGAATATTACGATCAAAATTTTAGCTGTCCTAAACTGGAATAGGGTGATTTTTGAGAATGCCTATGACTCCTAAAATAATTAGCACAAATCCACTTCAGATCCTTTAACATCCTTTTTGAGACACCCATAAATTATATTTATTTCAAATTCACCGCAATTATGATTTAAAACTTGGTTCTTAGATTTGACAATCCCGCATTTTCATATTTGTTAATTTTTATATGATGTCTATGATTCTTTTGACATACAGGAAATCTCAAATTGTTCATAAGAATCCCAAATTTCTGATTCATGTATCCTGCATTTTTTACTGAGTTTTGTCTTTTATTAGTTGAGTTATCTGCTCAAGAGATTCAAAATTTGCCAATTTAAATAAATCAAAAAAGTCAAATTAAATTGTTAATTTTATTAAAATTTTATTTTTTCACTCAGCTGAGTTGCCCATAAAAGTGATTTGGAATTTGGACCAAGGATTTGACAATCCCGCATTTTTACATTTAGGTTCTGAATTTACAGTAATCATCATAAATCTCTTCTAGATATAACTAGGGAGATGGCATCAAAGTACAATAAAATTACAAAGAGAAAATGCAAAAATAACTTAATTTTATTGGATAAACTATTTGATTCTTATATGACAGTTATTTACCACAAAACAGTAGAAGGACAGGTAAATACAGGCCACTCTCATAAGTGGATCAAGGATCACTCATGTCACCAGTCAGAAGGTAAATGAGCCATTCACCTAATTTGGGTTGAAACCTACTTTGCATTTTAAATGGGAATTGAAGAATTTTTGCACTCAAAATGCAACCCCACTAAAGAAAAAATTAAAATAGCATGCATATTGCAATTCACAACATTGCCCCTATCAGGGACCCACTTGAAAGGGAACAAATCCCTAATCTTGTGGGCCAAGGCCCCTAGATTTAGCCCTACAATAACCAAACCAATAGGAACTGTAACCATTGCAAGGTAACCAAACCAGCCTAGGTAGGCAAATTTCTCCATCAGGGAGCTAAACCTTCCTAAGAGATAATACCCTACCAGGTATATCAGCAGGTAGAAGGGCACATTGGGTCAAACCAGGAAAATCTCAGCTTTAAGAGGCTTAGAAGTAGAACAGCCATAGTTGAATTTTCTACCCCAATGTCCAGAAGGGTAGTTAAACCAACCATGAGCCAGTGACTCCTCTTGGTGAGAATCCTCTGGAGAAGAGTTGCGCCAGTCAGTGGTACGGGTTGGCCCTTCAAGGGAAAGGACAACAGGCAGGAGAGAGAATAGAAACCAGAACTGGAAATAGTTTCACTTTACGGTCCTAAAAAGTATCAAGATAGAAATGTGTGAAAGATAAGATGGAAAGAATAATCTTTATTGTTGGAAAAAGTAAAAATAGTAATTTAAGCTCACTTAAATACAGCAGTAGTTATTTATAAACACCTAAGTTGATACTGGGATAGAAAAGGAATTAAACCCAAGTTGTATCAGACTTATGGCTGATAAGAGTCTTGTTAACACTACTTGTTGTAAACAAATCTTAATAATAAGGTATATAAAATTGACAAAGGAAAGGCTCAAACAGTAAGCCCTATGTTGAGACATAAACAAGATTTGGTTACAGGTCTTAAAGGTATCACATAGAGACGGCGCTGAGTGGAAATATAAGATGAGCAGGTTGGCAGGCAACAACAACAGTCCAGGCAGCCAATCAGAGCTTGAGCGGTAAGTGACATTGCTTAATAGTTTACTGATGATTTCAAATCCAAGAGCAGGAGCAAAAGCAAAAGTCAAATGACTTAAATCAATATATTTAGGTAATATAAGTTGAATTGTTGATGTTGTACTAACACTGGTTTTTTCTTAGGGTTCTGGGTTTGATCCCTGTCTGGTTCAAAGCCAGACTTCAAGATGGTGCCCAAAACTTTGTTGTTGTTTGTTTTTTCCTGGGGAAATTTTAATTTGTGTCCAAATAATTAAAGTATTCAAGGGAAAATTCCCTGACAGCCCCCTCTAGATTGGCCTTTGGGGGGTATACTAACAGAGAAACTTGGTGTGAACTCAAGAAAAGGGGTGTCCTGTGAAAAGTAGCTTGACAGTGTATTCAGAGCCCCACTTAAAGATTACTTCAAGAGGGCTAATCCATAAGGAGTCCAATTTGAAGCTCTTCCTTCTACTCAGTGCTGATAGTAGGGGAGCATGTCTCCTACTTGAAACTCTGGGAGGGGGCACAGCCAGCATTGTCTGGGGTCAACTACAGAGCCTTTTTTTAAAGGCAAAGACATATACAGAAGCTTGGATGACAGGGAACCAACCCTGGATGGCCAGCTTGCTAGTGTCTGGGAAATGAAGGGTTGCAGGCGGAGTGGGCAAAGCCCATCAGCTGATTAGTGCTAACTTAATGAGATAGGGCATTGATTTGCCCACCCAGGACCACAGGCCAGCAGCTGGGATGATAGTGTCAATAACCCTAGTGAAGATGATTAATACTATCCTAAATAGCTTGTTGATATGATCCAAGTGAAGCTTGGCAGCAGACACGTGCATTGGTTTAGGGGTGACAGGCGGCTCCATATCTAGTTAGTAGGCAGGGAGGAAGTTGCATTTATCCTTGAACAGGTAGGCTTGGTAATGTGCCAAGGTCCCTTACTGTTATATCTGGTCAGCTTGTCAGGGTGAAGTAGAGTGAGAGCTCATCAGAATTAATCAAATGAGAAATGTATACCCAAATGGGGATGACATTACCAATGAAGAGGAGACAATGCATGTTTACTCAGAAATGGTAACCCTTGAAGAGTGAATAAAGAAAAATGCAGCAGAATATTATGCACAGGTACATCAGGAAGATCTTAATTTGGCTCAACGTCAAGGAATCAGCAGCATAGATGGGCTCACATTCAATTTTTCTGGTTTCAGGTATAATTTCAGCAGGAGGAGGAAGATTACCAGGAAATCACAGAGGTGAGAAAGTATAATCTAGTAGTCTGGTTATTAAAAATCTGATTGAAAAATATTGAAATAAGTGAATCATTGAGGCAAGATATTTAATGAGAGTAAAATATCAAACTACTAAGATAGTTTGGTGGGGACCATTGTTACTTAAAGCCTTTGAGTACATATTGATGAGGTGGCCTCCTTGTATGTAATATTTAGTCAGCTTACAGATACCACCAATGATGGTTCTGTAAGCTGTTATCTGACCTCCTTTGAGGCCAGGATTTTTTACCAACAGGTCAGAGAGTGTCAGAATACCGCGTCCTAAGGGAAGACCTGTTAACCCCAGCTGCCAACTTGCTCTGTTGGGAGGAGGGTAAAGCCCACCATAGGAGGGGTGCTAACTTGATGAGATAAGATGCTGATTGGCCTACTAAAGCCCAGGGTCCAGCGGCTGGAACCATAGTGTTGACTAACCCAGCCAAGATAATGTAGGCAATGCCCAAATATTGGTTGGCTGTGGGAGGAGTCAGACCTGGGGTGGGTTGTAGGAGGTCAGGTTTGGGTATTGGGGGTGTTTTCATATATGTCTGGTAGGCAGGCAAATAATTGTACTTCACACAGATTTTGGAGGCTGGTTGCTTTCACCAAGTATCTTTGTGAAAGACTGTTTGTGGGGTTATCTGCTGGGCCAGGTGGTCTGCGCAGGCGGTTCTCTTCTTGGTAAGCTCCCTGTACTCTGGTTTAAGTGGATAGTCAGAGAAATGCAGTGGACCAAAGGGAGCACCAGGAGGATAATAAAATGCAGGCCAGGTTTCAGGGGTCTCCTCAGGAATGCAGGCCATCAGCCCAAGATTTTCTTTTGGGACAGTAGTAAAATGGAAAACAACCAAGACAAAATAAGGAATAAATTGGTAGAACCAAGGTCCCGTAATCTTATTTTTATTTCAAATGACAATAGCAATTGTCAAGACTTCATTGAGTTTAAATACTGTTTCAAATGCTAAGTTTGGAATCTAGCCCATCACCTGATGACTAAGTTGCTCAGTTTCTTCTGGCCTGAGAGCTCTGGCCTCATCCTGGATCCTTTGGACGTCATTTCTTCTGCTGGAATGACCTCCATCTGACGGCCCAACAAGAATATCCTCATGGCCTTATCATTGCCACTGATATTCCTGTCATTCTGGACCAAATGGCCCTAAGAAACCCCAAGCCAGGTCAACCCTGGTACCATGGTCTGAACATCTTTGGGAGTCACTTCAAGGTCACCAGAGGCCTGGAGATCATGTGGCCTGGCGGCCTGGATTTCTAACCTATCATCTGAGTTTTCTTGAGACTTCAACTTATCAAACTGAACAGTAAATCCCTCCCCAGATGACCCATCAGTCAATATAGGAGTGATGGCATGTTGATTCAGTGCTTCTAGCAATCTAGACTGGCCCAGATCAATCACTTTCCTATGATGTTCCTCCATACTTTGCAAATCTGTGGCCTGGTGGACCTGCAAATTTTACTGATTATCCAGGTTCAAATTGCAACTTGTTCCAGCTCTTTCATTGGCTAGCCGCAAAAAAACACGGGCAGACAGCCTGAGGGTCCACAGGATCCTCACAACCAACAGAATCAGGTCCCAAGTTCAATTCCTCTAATTGGAGTTTTCTACTTATTTCAGGAGAAATGTCATTCATGACAGAGAAAGGAAATTTGGGTGTGGGGCATCCACGCCCCACTTGGACCTAATTTCCCATGCCACCACCCACTTGTGATCAACCATTAGATTTAAATTTATGATTGCTTCAAGCAGGCGGGGCTTTGGGCCAGGTTTCCACGGGTGGCAGGGCTTTGGCCAAGCCACACCTGGGAAAACTATGGTCCTGACACAGCTCTTTATATTGAGCCAAAGAATTCTGTACAAGTATCTTGTCAGAGGTGTAGTCTCTATATTTAGGCTTCTAGGGGTATTCTATAAAGTGGACAAGACCAAATGGAGCACCTAGCAGACAATAGGTAGCTGGCAGGGCGGCAGGAGGATAGGAAGATTTAGAGCTTAACTGGTAGATGACAAAAATAAAATATGATAATATTTGGGTAAACCAATATCTCATAACCTTTATGTAAAAATGACATTGGGGAATGGTCTTGGCCTGGTAGGTACTTATATAGCTCTGCCAGGCCTCATTGTCTGGTTGGGTTCCTTAAGCTTGGGCAGGCTGGCATCAGGATTCTAGAGGGGGCAGGGTGGCATCAGGCACAGGAAAGTTGCTATTGGCTTTCTCTGAAGAATAGGTCTTCAAACCCTTCTGTTTGACAACTTGATAATTGGCTTTTTGCAGGTATTCAGGGCCAGCACCATTTCCTGGACTTTGGGCAGGTTCAGGGCAATTCTCATTGGCAGAATTGCTAATTTTGCCACCTGACCTGCCAGTGTCATGTGTTGGTATCTTGGGGAAACTCCTGGCATCTGGAGCAGGTGTATTATCATTGGTTGCTATAGTGTTAGACGGGTTGCAGGGCAAGAGTCAAGTCTTGGGCCGGGGGCAGGTTTAGGGGATTCCTTATTGGTAGGGTTGCTGATTTCACTATCCAAACTGTCAGTGTTGCGAGTTGCCACTTTGAAGAAACAACTACTATCAGGAATGGGTGGGTTGCTTGCAAAATCTTGTGATGTTGGCAAGGATTTCAATACCAGCGGGTTGAAATTGACTTTCCTTTCAGGTTCACTATGATGGGATGCAGGCGACCAAGCTCTTAGCCTTCTGAAGTGGCAGGCCACAGGGAATTAGGCTGCGGGTTTAAACCCTTCCTCATACCTTGGGTTTTGGATAGAGAAAAATTGTCATTCCTGACAAGGGATTTACCAGCAGTAAATACCCATGATAGTCTTATAAACCTAATTTTTTTGCTCATGTAGTATGCAATCATCCCATTCTAGGGGTGTTGCTGATTCCATATCAATATGGCTGACCATCATTGATAGTCAACCATCAGTGGTTTCACAAGGACCAACCCTGATTTTGCCTAATTTGCATCAGCTGCAAGGGAATGCAAATGTGAGAATGTTAGATCCAGCAGAATCAGCAGGTTTTCCAAGTGTTTTGATAAAAAACCCAAACTGGGCAGATTGATGACAGTCATCCCTGTTCATGGTATTAAAAGCAACTGTGATCAAGTAAGGAGGTATTTATAAGTATACATAGTATGCTGCACAGCAATCTTCAACCCACTTGGTATAGCTAAGGCTGCAATTTCAACCCTAGGTCCTCGAAGAGGGAATAATCAAGTTTGTTACAAAGATTACTCAATTTATGATTGGTACTAGATAGCTTTTTATCCCTGTAATATGAAAGCTCAGCTCACAACGCCTTATAAAGCCCTGTCTAGTCTGTAAAACCAAAATAATAGCTATATATTTCCCAATGCTTTGTTAATAAAACATGTGTACATAATAGCATTGATTATTTTCCAATTGGCTTGACTTACGTTTATTTGGCTTCTAACTTTTGTTATTTACTTTGATCTCATATGACTGTATTCCCGAAGTTATGGAGCCAGCTTATATTGACATTGCTTTGTGTACGCCATTTCGTTTATAGGATTGAGTTCCATTTAAATTGATCTGTTTTTACCTCATCCGATTTCTTTTGTCGCTTGCTTGCTTTTTTAAGATATCTTGAATATGTTTTAACTATATAGTTTTACTATTTGGCCTCTCCTTCTAATCAATGCGTTAGTTATAGGACTAATCATTCATTGCCTTTGGATTTTGATGAAACTGGCTATGCTTCTCCTTTGCAGGGTAGTATTTGTAAAGTATAAGGGAAGGATTAAAGTATAAATAAGTAAGATAAGGGAATTTGAGACAAAATGCCAACAAGCAATACTGCCAACTAAAAATCATGCAGAGAGGAAAATACAAAGCCAACTGTGCCAGCGATAACACAGCCAAGATATCAAGATACTTTTAAAATGCTTCTGAAAGATGAGAGAGGAACCGGAATATTGGGTGCAAATCAATACACGAGTAATAGAAATAGACTCAGATACAGGTCTTAAGTGGGAAGCGATCAGAGCTAAGGCATCAACAATACAATATGTGCTAATATCCAAACAGGGATTAAGGGAATGGCATTACGGTTTACATTTAACATCATGAGCAAGTATGCAGCCACTACAGTATTTGTGTGGAAATATATATGAGGTTGAGTAAAATGGATCGATATTGGCTGAACTTCATTGAAATCAAAGCGCCGTTTAAACCAGAGCAGTAGCATTAAGATTTTGAAAGATTGAAATTCTAATTACTGGTAGATGAATTGGTCACTGCAGGGTACTCTACAAGTTCCTGATTGGAGTCTTTGTTAACGGTGCGACCTAAGATATGTAATTTCTTTCAGTCGAGCTTGTATTTCAGATCCATTTGGACTTAGGAGAAAGATTTATTCACTTTTTAGCATGTTTAAATTTTAGAGTGTCTCACTCGACAAAGTAAGACAAGTCTCCAGAAAGATGCTTTTTGGTTTGAGGTTCAAACCGAACCATTTGTTATAAATGAAATGATTAAATTACCTTCTTCCTACCTGATACGGAATAGTCAAGCTGAATTTCCCAGGGATCCATTTTCACTGTATGAAGTAGTGTATAAATCAGTTATTTTTATGGTTGGGAGAAAGAAGTGGTTTGCTGTTGCAAAATTAAACCAATTGAATGCGATACTTTGTCCAGTTTACAGCCCACCAAAGTATAAAATTAAATTCACTTTTTATTCATCTTTCAGTGAAAACCAACAAACATAATTATTTTATGTATAGTGGGCTAATCTAAAAGATGCCAAGAGGAAATTAATCTAAACTAAGCACCAACAGTAAGGAAACTTTCTATAAATCCAGAAGTTAATCATCGTCTTCGGTAGAATAGTAGTATTCGGACTCATCATAGCACTCTTCTTGTTCTTCTCCTGGTTTTAGACTCCCTTTTAGCATGATTGATACGGAGTATCCGGGAAGTGCTAGGCTTTTATCTTGAGACTGGATCAAAGCAAACTTTTCCATAATCTAAATTAAAAAGGGAGAGTGAATATTTAAATAATCAACCAAAAAAGTGCTTATCGGAACACAAAAATATAGCTATAATAAAACACTACATTACCTGTTCAATAGAGCGATTTCCCATGGCCTTGGAAATCAATGAAAACCTCTCTTCATCTGAATATTCATCAGAATACACTTTGAGAAATTTTCTAAGCTGCTGTTCATCCTTTTTATTCCATATTTTTTTAACTGGTGGAGATGGTGACCTTTCCAGGACATCTGATAGAGATTCATTGTCACTTGAATCAGAAGAACCTAGAAATACATTGGTTTTGGGAAATAAAATATATGTACCACTTGATTCATCAGGCAAGAGCTGTGTTAGGTTTTCTGGTATTCTAGTCACGGTCTGAGGCAAAGGGAAGTGGGGCTCTGAACCGTCTCGAAGTTTATAAATAAACGCAACCGGATCAGCAAGGATCTCCTTCTTTTTGTTTTGAAGAAACAATATGTCTTGCATAGCCTTTCGTTTCTGGGACTCCAAAATCGCAATGGCTTGTTCAACCATCTCAAGCTTCTCGCTGTCTACACCATGGGCCTCCTCATATCCAAGCCTAGGACAATCCAATGCCTCGCTATAAGATAACATATATATTCAAAATTCTTTCAACAAAGAGATCCAAAAAAATATTATCTCTAAAACTTGGACTCAAATTTATCACATCCAGTTTTGGTAAACTAAAGTGATGTCCATAAAATAAAGTGATATTTTCCAATCTGAAACATATCCAATAAGGCAAGTAGAGATGCTTCGGCTTAACCCTAGCTGGCTTTCCGGCTAGCAGCCGCTGGATAAAAGACGGAATTCCTCATATTTAAACATTTAAAATAAAATATCTGTACGAGGGACCCAGAGCCAGAAACTGATCGCAGCTGCCCAGGGCTGGGCCGAGCAGCCCTATAGGCAAGTTAGCCACTATCCTTTGCCTGGTCAATTGACCTTATGTTATGCTTAGCTTACTACCCTCTTTTTAATTCATTCTTCCGGAATTTACAGTCTGATGAGCTAGTGTAATCCAGCCTGTCTATGACTTACCAACCTACTTAACATCTAATCACTCATTGAAGAGAAACAATCCTGCCTATAGTATGTTCAACTAAGGTTGCTTCGGCCAAGCCTAGGGCTGCAGCGGATTAAAAACGCGACGATTACAGCAAATGCCTTAATCGTCACATCAAGCTGTCTCCTTTTCGTTTTTAAGATTCCCTCATGTCAAAGGAACCCAAAATTTAAGTAAAAATTGGCTGCAGACAGCTTTCTTTTTTCCTGAAATCCCAAATTAATTACATATATTTTTTAATAAATTTTTATTTTTGAATCGGAATTTAATTTGAACTCTTATACTTCATATTTTTAAAATTTGAAAGAAAAAAACATTTTTTATTTTAAAAAATCTATCCTCCTGTGGATGTGTACAGCTACAATTCCAGAAAAATTGTAGCTAAGACAATTTTCCAGAATTGTTTCCTGATCTTAAACGGTTGTCTGCTTTTTATAAAGCAGCCACCGTTTTAGGTCCGCAGCAGCCCTAGCTAAGTCCCAAGCAGCTGCAGCCAGTATCTGGCTCTAGGTCACTATGTTGAAAAATTTATTTAATAAAACTTAATATAATGTAATTTCATTTGGCTGTAGTGGCCCAGAGTATTAGAGTAGTGTAAATTAGATCCAAGCTCAAATAGAAGTTGTGGGGATAAATTGCTCAGACTGAAATAAGAACTGAGAAAAGAGATGTGCACTGAAGCTTTAGACCTACAAATCTATAAAGGAAGGGAATAAAACATGAAACAAATATGATGAGCGACAAGGAAAACAGGAGATGTAAATGGACACAAAAAAGAAATGGTTCCAAGATAAGGGGTACAAAACCTGCTGGTCCTGCATAGAGACCTTTCTCAACTATACCAAGTCAGCTGAGGCCATGACCTGATAGGGGGTATTTTCAACCCAAAGTAGCTTTCATCTATCAGGAAATGACTTTATTGATAGTAGGTAAAACTATCTGAAAATAAGTTTTTAGAGAGGAAGTAGGAGAGACTATAACTCAATTGGGTGAGACAAACTTGAATCTGATTGGCTGACTGGAAATATTTTTGCCTCTTGGTTGGAGACCACTGTTAAAGCATTTATGACATCATTATCCAATATTTTTGGGTGGCCAGCTGGTCAACCACCAAGCGCAAAGGGGTACTGGTATCTCGTGATCTTTAGCGCATAATTATTAGGATAAAATTCTGGGAGATGCAGGTTAATTCCTCCACCCATGATGGGGACATCCTTAACCCATTTTTTGACAATGACTAAATTTAAATCATCTAATTCTTTCAAGGGTTTTGCAGGTTTCCTTTTCCCATTCTTTCTTTTCAGGCAATCTATCCCAGGCAAAAATGACACTACTGTGACACAGAGACAAAGTTAGCTGGTACAACACGCCATTTTGAAAACAGCATCTCAAAAAACGCTATCTCAAATTACGCCATCTCAATTTTCTGCTATCTCAATTTATTAGTAAAAACGCCATTTTGATTTACGGCGTCGCGACTAAGAAAAACAAGTTTTAAAATTTTAGATTTTTTGAACCCTAAAAATAACCCAAAAAGTCTGAAAAAATAAAATTAAAAAAACATTTCTAGGCTTAAAAAAGCCTCAGAATTTTAAATCTACAATAAAAAATGGGGTCAATTAGTAGCAACATAGTTGCATAAAGCCCAAAAGTTAAAATAATCCCAAAAATAACCCAAAAAATTCTCAAAAAAAAAATTCAAAAAACATTTCTAGGCTTTAAAAAGCCTCAGAATTTTAAATCTACAATAAAAAAATGGGGTCAATTAGTAGCAACATAGTTGCGTAAAGACCAAAAGTTAAAATAATCCCAAAAACAACTATTTTCATCTATTTTAACTATAAACTATACTTTAAAATAAGCATATAATTGTACCAAATACTAAAAAAAGTCAAAGAATGGTGAAATCAAAGTAAATAAGAGAGAAGATAAAGAAGTGTTTATTGAGGAAGGGCTCAGACATTAGTGGAAAGAGCAACTGAGATGGCCTGAAGATGCTCAAGCTTGCTATCCTTGGGATAGTAGGCAAGGACCACCTTGCTGATTTCAGTATAATTTTTCAACACTTTGGTCTGCTTAGGGGGATCACCCTTGGTCTTCATACCAGTCTTAAAGAGGCGGGAAGAGATGGCCTGCTGGGTTTTAAGATGCACCATTATCTTATTAAATTCAGGCTTATGAACCCAGACTCTTGTTGCAAATTGACTATGCCACCCTTCAAGGGAAGAGGTGGTCTTGATCAGGCCATCTTTTATCTGCTTAAAGCAGTTCCACTGGATTGAGTCACCACCCTTTCTGATGCAGCATGCTCCTTGAAACACACCAACCCATTGAGTTTCAAAATACTCTATGAATGGAGCAAAGGCTGCCTGGTTGGCAAGGATATAAGGATGGCGGAGGAGGGCATCATAAAAGGCATTTGTCTCCTCCTTTCTCACAAGGGCAAGGGTAGCAAAGCAATTAAAAACGTCCTTGGCTTCTTTAGTGCCTTCAGAGTTGACCAGCTCATGAAGTTCAGAGCACTTTTGGAGGCAGCAGCAGAGTACCTGCCGGAAGTGGAAGTAGCATCCCTGAGGGGAGCTCTTGAAGACTCTAATGAAGGCATTTGCCTGAGCCTGTTCAAAATCCACTACCAGATATTTGTGATAGAGAAGGTTTTCTGGCTGCTTTCTGGTTGGGGTGGCTTCCTCTGACTGGGCCTTCTTCTTGCGCCCTCTGGTCTCCTTGGGCTCCTCTTTGATGGTTGGGAGGATTTCATCCAACTTGGCCTTTAGAATTGTGAGTGCACGGACATATGTTTCCTGCTTCTTGTTGGGAAGGAAAAAGAAGACCAGGGGAAGAACTAGATTACCAACCTGCTCATGGATATTCCAAAGCTGGCTGAAGAGCTTTGGGCAGGTGGAGAAAGTGCCATCTGCAAGCCAGAACTTGCATTTTAACAGGTTGTGCAGATCCTGGCTTGTGCCAAAGCAAATGATGCAAACAGGGGCATGTTGACCATTGTTGTGGAGAAGGAATCTCTCCTCATGGTGAGATAGTTTTTATTCCTTGGTAAGGATCAATTGATCAATGGAGCTTGCACTGACGCCTTCAGAGCTCAGAGAATACCTCTGATCAGTGAGATATCTCTGTAATTTGAGGCGCCACCAACAGTGGCAAGTTGGGTATCATTTAAATTAAGGAGGGCATCATCAATAACCTCAGTGGCGGTTTAATCCTTGGTGTAAATTCACTGCCACATTTGGCCTTGGATCAAACTGTTTTCCCCGCTGCACCAAAAAAGGCCCAAAAAATTTAAAGCCAAGCCACTTAACTCTCTAGGAGATATAGCTCATAATGTTGACAAGAGATTTTTTCTGGCCTACCCTGCAGACCCCCCGGCTCTGGTTGTTCCCTCCTGGGAAGAAACGTTAATTGATTTGGACTACTTACTGGCCTGGTGTTGTCCACTTTTAAAAACTATCAGATCCAACCCTATATGTGTTGCCACATTGAAACCCAAAAGCTCAAGTGAATTCCAAGTCCCTGAAAGCCCCTCCACCCAATCAGGCAGTACCGCGGAAAATAAGATGAAACCCCCCAGTCTCCCTGGCTCTGACCTGCAAAATTTCTCCCACACCTAATCAGATTCAAGCCCTGTAGTCACATGACCCCTTCCCTTGCAGCACACTCCCTTTTACACAAGCAAGGGGACTTTCAGTCCCCTGATTGTCTATTGTTCATTTTATTAAAAGTTTGGATTTATTGCACTTAATTTTAATCATTTAATTGGACTGAAACTTAGTTTTGAGTCCCTATTATCTATAAGATTAAACTGTTAGTCTTTTCCTTGAAGTTTACCTTATACCCTCCTGTTTCAAACCTGGTAACTCTTCTGGGACCCTCAGCATAAGCTTGGGCGTATAGTTCTCTTCTGTTTTTGCTTTCATTCACAAAAATAGCATTCAAACCTGAATTTCAGTTAAATTTCAATATAATATCTATTGTTACTTTGAATTTTTCTTTAAAATCCTTGTCTTTGAAACTGCTTTTTGTTCTTGCACTATCTGTCAGGAAGCCAGTCATAGGTAGAGGCATTGGGCGGCTCAGGATGAGGTGCGGCTGAGCCGGAGGGTAAGGCCCACCATAGGATGGGTGCTAACTTGATAATGCAATATAAGGAACACCCAAGTAAAGACCAGGGCCCAGAGCTGGGCACCATGGAATCCACCAATCCTGTCAAATTAATGTAGAGTACTCCAAACAGTTGGTTAGAGGTGGTCTTGGCTGCGGCAGTAGGTTCCAGTGGGTGGTCCGGTCTTGGGGTTAATGGCGGAGTCATGGGAACAAAGTATGCTGGTAGGAAGTTGTACTTGTCCTTGAACAATAAGGGCAGTATCTTAATCCTCTTTCCTTTGCAGCCTATGTATTTGGTACTTCTAGTCCTTTCCAATGGGTCAGCAATGAGGATGGTTTCCAAGTTGTACTCCAAGTAGGCCAGGTTGGGCGGTTATTCAGTAAAGTGAACAGGTCCAAAGGGGGCTCCTGGGGGACGTTATGATGCCTGGGGCGGTTTGGCAGGTTGGTCTCTGGAGGGGGCGGCAGCCTGGTAGTCTACTTGGCTGGAATTAAGATGTAAGATCACTAAGACTAGATAGAGTAGGATTTTTTCAAACCAAAGGTTCATAAACTTTATTATTGAAAATGACAATGTGGTCATCACCACACTGCCAGCGTTCTTATACCGTGTGATTTTGCTTCTTTGCTTTTTGCAGGCTTCAGGTCCATGGGTGGTTTGCCAGTAGGGCATGGATCTTGGCTTAGGGTCTGAAGGGCATCAGGTTCTGGTTGGGTACACTCTGGCAAACAGAAGTGGCAATGCTTAATTCCACCGCTTTGGTTCACCATGTCACCTGAGTGGGCTAATTGCATTCCTCTTTCTGGACTGGGGACTGGCAGCAGTTGGTGCTTATTGGCAGGGCTAGTAGTGGACCTCGCCCAAGCCACAGCTTCTGCGTAGGTCTGGGCCCTCAGTGGCACTGGTTTGGCGGTTTTGGCTGGACTGGCTCTGGGGAACAGAAGTGGCAGAGCTTTGTTTTGCCGCCGTTGTTCACCATGTCACCTGAGTTGGCCAATTGCAATACCTTTTCTGGACTAGAGACTGGCAACAGCTGGTGTTTTTTGGCAGGGCTAGTAGCAGGTCTCATCCCAACCTACTTTTGGCAGACTATATTTCCAGCGTAGGCATGGGTCTTCAATGGCACCAGCCCGGTGGCAATCTGGCAACCATTTGGGAAATCCTCAGTATTAGGCCGGCGGGTCACAGGACAACTTAACAATTTGAGTCTGTGACGTAACAGATTGGCGGGTCCTGGACCATCCTGGGGGGTCTGATCCACCTTCAGGGGACTGGGGGTTAACTCTTGGGTTTTTAATACAAGTATTGAAATGCCATTCATGACATCATCCCCTTCCTTCCCAGGGGTCCCTTCCTTCCTGGTCTTCTTCTCAAGGTACTGTTGGATTGCTAGTTGGGCTTTGGGTAGGTTGCTCAATGGTTCCCAGGTGCTTTCCTCAGGTGGATACCCCTTCCACTTGACCTAGTACTGGAGAGTTTTATAGTGGGTACGGTCTCCATGAACATATTCAACTTTTTATTTTTCAGAGCGTCCTACTTGGATGGGAGGAGGGTCAGTCTTGAGTTTCTGGTGGGGGAGTGATTTTCCTTCTTTCTTGAATAGAAGCGCAAGGTGGAAGACGTTATGTATTTTCCACGAGGGTGTAATTCTAGTTCAAATGCTACTTCACCTACTAGCTTGGTGATTTTTTAGGGGCCACTTCTTCTGTGGGCTAACTTCTGGTAGGTGAAAGTCAGAGGCACATTTTGAGAGTCCAAGTAGACTTTGTCTCCTACCTTCAACGGTTTCCCAGGGATTCTTTTTTTTCAGCAAAAGCCTTATAAGTCTGGACTGCACAGGTCAGGTTCTTAAGACAGGTTTGTTGGGTGTTGTGTATCTTTTCAATCCAGGTTTTTCCTGACATGTTTATTTCCTTACTACCAATACTGGGGCCCCAAGATGGGTCAAAAAAAATTGTTGGCTTTGAAGGAGGACATTCCGGTAGATGTGTGGTCTTTGCTATTGTAGGCATATTGCACCATGGGTAACATATCTTACCAGTTGTCTTGGTCTGTGTTGGTGTAGCATCAAAGGTATTGTTCCAAGATTTGGTTGACCCTTTTGGTTTGTCTGTCTGTCTGTGGGTGGTATGAGGTGGATACACAGCGTTTTACCCCTAGGTCCTTCATCACTTTAGTCCAATAGTTTGAGGTGAATTGAGGGCCCCTATCAGTGATAATTTCTGCTGGAGTGCCATGTTGGGTTAGGATGCAGTCATGGAAATGTCTAGCTGTCTCTGCGGTGGTGCAGTGGGTGGTGGTAGGAACAAAGTAGGACATCTTAGTAAACCTATCTACCATGACCAGAATGGTGTTAAACAAATTTGAGGGGGGCAGTTCTACAATACAGTCCATTGAAACAGACTTCCAGGGTCCTGCTGGTATGTCTAGTGGTCTTAGCAGGCCTTCTGGTTTGGATCTATGGGGTTTAGTTCTTCCACATGTCTCACAGCCTTCAATGTAGGCAGCCACATCTTTGTCCAGTTGGGGCCAAGCATAATTCTTCTTAATTTCTTGGAGTGTCTTGAGTCTGCCAGGGTGGCTGGTCATCTCTGAGTCATGATAGTCAATTAGTACCTTGGTCCTTGTTTCACCTTCTGGTACATAGATCTGGTTGTGTAATAGCAGGGTGGATCCTTTTAGCAAGAATCCTTTCTTGTGGTGGCGGCTCTCTGGGTCTGAGGTTAAGTTGGCAACAAGTTCCACTGAGTATTTGTCTTGTTTCTGCGCCTCAAGTATGTCAGGTTTGCAGGCCATGATCTTCATGTACATCAGTTGGATGCCTAGGCTGGAAAGGTCAAGGAGTATATTGGTGTTGTGGTCCTTGGTTTCTCTAGAGGAAGGGATCAGGTCAGCTCTTCTACTCAGGGCGTCAGGTATCACATTCACCTTTCTGGGTTTGTAGTCAATGGTCAAGGTGTAGTCAGCCAGTTCTAAGGCCCATCTGGCCTGCCTTTGGTTCAGCTGTCTGAGTTTAAAGAAGTAAACCAGGTTCTTGTGGTTGATTAGGACCTTTACTGGAAACTCGGCGCCACATAGGTACCAGTGCCAATATTTCAAGGTCTTCATTATAGTGAGCATCTCCTTGTTGTAGATTGGATAGTTTTCTTTGGCAGGCAGCATCTTATTGGAGTAATATGCTACATGATGTAGCATAATATCCCCTCCTTCCTGAAGAAGGACCCCTCCCACCGCAAAGTCAGACGCGTCAGTTTCCAGCACAAATGATTTGGATGGGTTGGGCATGGCCAGGACAGGGGCAGAGATGAAGGCAAGTTTCAGGGTCTTAAAGGCGGTGATGAATTCCAGAGTCCAGACAAAGGTGACCTTGTCAGAGCACAGGCGGGTCAGGGGCAGGGTGATGTGAGAAAATTTTTGGATGAAATCCCTGCAATAATTTGCCAGGCCCAGAAAACTTATCACATCTTCCCTGCATTTGGGCACCAGCCAAGATTTTATTGCTTCTACTTTGTCTTGTGCCATTGCAAAACCGCTAGTCTTCACTACATATCCCAGGAATTTAACCTCAGACTGGAAGAATTCACATTTCTTAAGCTTGGCGTGTAAGCTTGCTTGGGAGAGTTTTTTGAGTATAAGGTCCAGGTGGTCCAGGTGTTCCTTGTGAGTCTTGCTATAGATGAGGATGTTGTCTAAGTACATAATACAAAATTGGTCAAGATATTCCCCTAGGACAGTGTCAATCATCCTTTGGAAAGTGCTGGGGGCGTTGCATAGGCCAAATGGCATTACTAGGTATTTGTACAACCCATATCTGGTTTTGAAAGCTGTCTTGTATTTGTCCCCCTCCTTGATTCTGATCTGGTTGAAAGCGTCTCTCAGGTCGATTTTCAAGTACACCTGGGCTCCAGTTAGTACGTTGCAAAGGTTGTCAATGTTAGGGATAGGATAGTGGTTCTTCACAGTAATATAATTCAGCTTCTGGTAGTTCATGCAGGGATGCATTCCACCATCTTTCTTTCCTACAAACAGCATGGGTGACAAGCAGGGGGCCTTTGACACTTAGATGAAGCCCTTTTTTGTCATATCCTCCAGGTAAGCTTTCAAGGCTGCTTGCTCACAGTGGTTGCAGCTATAGATGGGGCTGTGATGTGGTTGGGTACCTGGTAACAGATCTATAGTGTGGTCATAGATTGAGTGGCTGGGTAGTTTTGTGGCCTCTTCTTTGCTAAATACATGGCCCCACTTCTGCAAGGGGGTGGGTAGTTTCCCAACGCTGGGTTCCATCTTTATGGTTAAGAGTCTGTTGTTTGGTGCTCCATCATGGCTTATACAGAATGGAACAATATCACAAGACTCAGGTTGTCCCAAAGTGGCAGTCTGCTCACAATAGTTTAGAATCAGGCCATGTCTGTCATACCATGAGTTGCCCAGTACTAGAGGATGTGGCAATCCTGGCAAGAGGATCAAGGGGGTTGGATAAACGTTCTGTCCAATTGCCAAAGGAAGTTCCTGTTCACATTTTGTAGCCAGTGTCCAGAGAGCTATTTCCCATGGTTACTTGTAGGCTAAGCTCTGAAGCAGTTAATCCTAGTTCCTTTGCCAGGTTGGCATCAATGAATCTTTAATCAGCTCCCGTGTCAATGAAGGCCTTAATCTGGCGCTTGATCCCCACACGGTCTATGGTCACTTGGATGAATTTTTAAGATTGTGCAGAGGTGTTTATTTGTGCCAAGAATACAGGAGGTGTATTCTTCTTAGGGCATGCTCTGGTTAGGTGTCTGGCCTCATGGCAGTAGAAACACAATCCATCTCAATAGTGGTGTTGTAACTTGTCAGGTGGACATTCCTGGTTGATTGGGCATCATGGCCCTGCCGGCTCAGGCAAGGTACAAGTTCTGTCCTTCTTGGTTTAGACTCAGGCCTTTGTAAAGGGGTAGTAGTTCCTCCAGGCTCAGTGTAGGCGGGTGGTGCTTCAACAGGTCTTTCATGGACTAAGTTAACTCCTTTTCTGAAGATAATGGCAGATAGTTCATCTTCAAGTTGGGTGCATGTCTTAAGTTTAAGGAACTCATCAATATAGGCTTGGATAGGGCAGTTCACTTGTCTGATCTCTAACAGAGAGTTCACCACATAGTATCTGGTGTCTTGGTCATTGCCAGTGCTCATGAGTTTGGCCTCAAATCTCAAATAGTCAAGACAAAATTCAACCTCTTTAGCGGTGGCTTTCCCAAACCAATCCAGTGCGTCTCCTGATAACATGGTGGCAACCCCCAAGACTTTCTCAGTGTCACTGGGGTAGGAGTTGGCATTGGTTTGGAAGTGGAGGCAGAGGACAGGCATGGCTTGGCGAGCTTCTTCTAAGGTGATTTTGCCCATCTGGGGCATATCCACCTTGGTTGTGGTCTGGTTTACTATCACATTTTGCACTTGTGATGTGGCTGGGTTCTTAGGCTCTGCACTAGGTTCAGGTTCTTTCAATTCTTTGGCAGGTTGGTTCATCATCCATGAGAGTATCAGGGAGGTAATTGCCTTATGGGTGTAATAAGTGATTATCACAAAAAAGAGCATACAAGTTGCCCCAAGTGTTAATAACATCTTGGGGCCCAGGTTACTGTTTTTGTAGAAGATTGTCATAATGTCAGGAAGCCAGTCATAGATAGAGGCATTGGGCGGCTTGGGATGAGATGCAGCTGAGCCAGAGGGTAAGGCCCACCATAGGATGGGTGCTAACTTGATAATGTAAGATGCAGATCCCCCAAGCAAGGACCAGGGTCCAGAGTTGGGGACCATGGAATCCACCAATCCTGTCAAATTAATGTAGAGTATCTCCAAACAGTTGGGTAGAGGTGTTCTTAGCTGAGGCAGTAGGTTCCAGTGGGCGGTCTGGTCTTGGGGTTAATGGCCGAGTCATGGGAACAAAGTATGCTGGTAGGAAGTTGTACTTGTCCTTGAACAATAAGGGCAGTATCTCAATCCTCTTTCCTTTGCAGCCTATGTATTTGGTACTTCTAGTCCTTGCCAATGGGTCAGCAATGAGGATGGTTTCAAAGTTGTACTCCAAGTAGGCCAGGTTGGGCAAGTATTCAGTAAAGTGAACAGGTCCAAAGGGGGCTCACGGGGGACAGTATGATGCCTGGGGCGGTTCAGCAGGTTGGTCTCTGGAGGGGGCAGCGGCCTGGTAGTCTACTTGGCTGGAATTAAGATGAAAGATCACTAAGACTAGATAGGGTAGGATTTTTTCAAACCAAAGGTTCATAAACTTTATTATTAAAAATGACAATGTGGTCATCACTACACTGCCAGCGTTCTTATACTATGTGATTTTGCTTCTTTGCTTTTTTCAGGCTTTAGGTCCATGGGCGGTTTGCCAGTAGGGCATGGATCTTGGCTTAGGGTCTGGAGGGCATCAGGTTCTGGTTGGGTACACTCTGGCAAACAGAAGTGGCAATGCTTAATTCCTCCGCTTTGGTTCACCATGTCACCTGAGCAGGCTAATTACATTCCTCTTTCTGGACTGGGGACTGGTAGCAGTTGGTGCTTATTGGCAGGGCTAGTAGTGGACCTTGCCCAAGCCATGGCTTCTGCGTAGGTCTGGGCCCTCAGTGGCACTAGTTCAGCAATTTTTGGCTAGACTGGCTCTGGGGAACAGAAGTGGCAGTGCTTTGTTTTGCCGCTGTTGTTCACCATGTCACCTGAGTTGGCCAATTGCAATATCTTTTCTGGACTGGAGACTGGAAACAGCTGATGTTTGTTGGCAGGGCTAGTAGCAGGTCTCTTCCCAACCTACTTTTGGCAGACTATATTTCCAGCGTAGGCATGGGTCTTCAGTGGCACCAGCCCGGCAGCAATCTGGCAACCATTTGGGGAATCCTCAGTATTAGGCCGGCGGGTTGCCTGGCAACTTAACAATTTGAGTCTGTGACGTAACAAATTGATGGGCCCTGGACTGTCCTGGGGGGTCCAATCCGCCTTCAGGGAACTGGGGTTTAACTCTTGGGTTTTCAATACAAGTATTGAAATGTCATTCATGACACTATCCAAGGCATCCAAGACCACAACCAAGCCCTCCAGACCTATTCTGCTGCTTCTTTTGCTCTCCTTCTTTTGGTTGCCCCTACTGAGCTTAATTCTATTGCTTAAAATTTTGAAAACTTCCCCATTCTTCCCCAAATTTCAAGGAGAACACAACTATGATACTCCAAGTTGTTAAATTTGTTGTATTTTCTTTGGCTGTTTTTTTGTTGCTCCTGTGGTTGACTTCTGCCAGATCTGTGGTCAAAAATCTCCTCATCTGCACAGCTCATGGGTGAAGATCCTTCCAGCCTCTTGAGTCTTCCCAACGGTCTCCTTCTTTATGGAGAGGCTGTGGTGAAAAGCTTGACATGTGATGACCTGGATTTGGATGATGTTGACTATGCCTCTCCTGCTCCTGTGGGCAGGGAGACGTCAATGCCCTCCCTCCCAACCTGGAGAAGAGTGACTTGGTGCCCTTACACGCTCCTGTGATATCTCCTCCTGCCCCCACCCGTACGCCCTGGTTGCTCACCAGTTTGGAGCTGATGGAATTGAATGCATAATTCCTTCAGCTGTCCCCTGTGTCCTCCCTGTGGTCTCCCCTTCAAGCGGCTGTTCCAGTTCTCCACTGGGTAGCATCCTGGTGGTTTGTTTTGCCAGGATGGGAGCCAAACTTAGTTAGTTTAGCCCCCCTTTCTCACACTTGGTGGTTGGGATCACCTGGCAAAGAAACCAGCAAATAAGTTGACAAAGGGGATTAAAAGCCTTGGCACAGTCATGATTGACAGTTAGGGCTTTAAATCTAGTGAACCCATAAGTGGTGAGTCTAGCAGGGCAGCCAACGTTATCATATTTGTAGTGATGTTGATGGATGGGTTTCTTCTTGTTGTTACAGCTGAAGATGTAGCCCTTTTAGAAAAAGCCAGCACCCCCTTTCTTAGTCATAATTGGGTAGCTGGCTGGGTATGTTGTGGGAAAAGCAAACATGCCATTTCAATTGTATATATTGTGGATGGTGTTAAGATCCCAGAGCTCAATTTTCTCATCTTCAGGAGCACCAGGATCAGGCGCCTGCTCCTCTTCCTCTTCAGGCTCTGAGGTGGGATCAGAGTGGCAATTGAAGTTGAATAACTACTCTTGTGGATCAGAAGGGGAGTAAACAAATGGAGGGTGAGAAGAGTTAGGACTGTTTCCCTCTGGTTCAGGTGATGGAGTTGAGGTCTTGGGGGGAGCTTTGGCCTTAGAAGGCTGCTTCTTTGGGGTATTCTTGGTCTTTTTGGCCTTTGGAGAACTGATCTTGGACTTTGAGGCCTTTGAGGCCTTGGGCGCAGCTTTGGTAATTGACTTGGGAGGCATCTAAAAGTAAATTAGTTTAAAAATATGAGAAATATGGGGGTTGTTTTTAAAGAGAAAAATGATAATTTTTTAATATAAAAAAGTAGTAATTTTTACATAGAATTTTAAGAGGAGATCTAAAAATATCTAATATCAAATTTTCAATGTTTGTTTATTTGTAAAAATAAAATTTTATTAGTAACACAAGTAGGCAAAACTTTGAGTTTTGACTGAAAACTTGCTTTCAAAATGGCATTTTTGAAGTGACGTAATCAAGGTGCCGTAGCTCAAAAACATTGTGTTTTTGACCATTTTTTATATTAAATTAAGAAATTTCTGGTGGAGCTACCTCAACCAGGCCAAAGAGCAAAACTTGAATTTCTCAAAAACTAGCTTATTCAACTGGGGTTAAAAAGTACCCAGTTGTTTAGAGGAGGCCAAAAAATATATATCTGCAAAGTTTCATATGTTTTCTTACATTTTTTATTATAATGCTTTTTGACGTGAATGTGTACTTTTGAAAAGTGGAAATAAAGAATTGAGGTGGGGGAATTGATATAGCGTAGCCTGGCGTCATAGGTAATTTCCCTTTATTTTCCCCTATCCATTGTGCGCATCAAATCAATTGTGTGATATGAAACTTGGTGGAATTTGAAGTGACGTAAATCAAAATGGCGTAATCACCCCCTTCCATATTAAAATCACTATTAAAATATTTTATTAAGAGAACCCTTATCAACATATCCATGTATAATAAAGTTATAAATTACATATAACAAACCTGGTTTTTTACCCAGCAATGACAATCACTAGAAGGACTATCATAGCAGCATCTTTTTAGGTTGTTATTGGTATAAGTGTCTTGGATTAATACTATAGGAACATATTCTGGCACTATACAACAAGCTTTATTTTTGTTTGGGTACTAGCTTATTTTAGTTAAAGATAAATAGCATGATTCAAAACAAGGTAAAATGTAGATGGCGTAAACACACCCCACAATAAGTGATTTCATATGTAAATAAAGTTAGTAAAATAAGATTTAATTAATTTGACTTGAAGTGACAGAATTGAGATGGCGTAAAATCAAGATGCCACATTATAAAGGTATATGTAAATTTTAACTATTTTATTGTTTATTTTAATTTTTTGTGATTCAAAATCACTAGCACAAAAAACTCCATCTCAAATTAAATTTGAGATGGCGTAATTAAAGTGCCGTTTTTGAAATGGCGTGTTGTACCAGTTAGATGGTGCTGAGCTGAAAGATCTCTATGTTCAACCTTAGAGTATGGGGAGCTAGATTTTTTTGGCTGAAATAGTGATAACACAAAAAACCAAACCATCTTTTTCAATTTGGGGTAGGAAGAAGTGAGGTGTTTATTGCTCTGTCAATCAATTTTTTAGTCAAAGTGATATGAAATTGGTGGATATAGTTTATTTTTCGGTTTTTCTCTTTTGGTTAGCTTGGTTTTTCATATATATAACGTAAGCTAGAGACCAACTTTTAAAAATCCTACACTTTTTTCTGTTTTCTGGCTAAAAATTGATCATTTTACCTTATTTTTATAGGAAAAGACAACACTTTTGTAAAAAAGCTTGAGGTCTGATAACAACTAAATCCTTTGGATTTTCTGTTAAACCTAGTAAATTCAAGCAACAATTGATTTTCCCTAATCACATCATCTTAATATCATTTATCATGTTATTTGAAAAATAATAAGTCAAAAAAATCAGCTTTTCATTTGAAAATACTATGCTTTATCTTATTTGCCATATAATAAATTATATTTGATAAGAACAATCATTTAATTACTATAGCATATTGCAAGTAAAGTTTTTTATTGAATCATAAATTAAAATTGTCTATTACTGATCATTACACTTACAGCAAATTCATAACCTGTAGGAAAAATGCGGGATTATCAAATCCAAGGTTCAAATTTAAAGTCATGTTTGCAATCTGGCCTTCTTTAATTAAACAAAATTTTGTCTTTTTATTTGAACATTTCAATTGCAGGATCTCATAGACACCTTGAAAATTTTAAGTAGACAGAATAAATTGACTGGAACCAGAAACAAAAATTTCAAATCCACTCACTGTTTTCATTAAGTTTGCTAAGTTTTTTTTTTGAAATTTTGGGATTGTCAAATCTAGGAACCAAACTTCAGATCACAAATGAAACCCACTAGTAAACACAAAAATTATTTGCAGGATTGAAAATCTGAATTGTGTTGCAACTGAACCAATGATAGTTCAGTATTTGATTGGGGAAGATAATAGTCCAATATAAAGAATAATAATAAGAATAATAAAATAAAGTTTATTGGTTGTTATTGTGACTAATATAATATACAGAGAAGGCCACAGGTCCACCAGCGGGTGGCACAGTGGCAGGTTTCATATAATTTTTAGGACTGTTGAAGATCTGGGAAAGTCTGCACAAAGAGTTTTTATGCAGGGATGGCACAACATGAGCGCAAGAAATCATGGTGAAGCCTTTTGGTACAGTAGTTTTAAAAGCTGTTGAGATAAATAAAAAAATCTCAGTCTAAAAACAAATACAACTCAGACTAAAAGCAAAATCAATTTGGATCCAAATCTATTGTAGTTTAATATAAATTCTTTAATTTTTTATTTTGTTTTTAGACTGAGTTGCATACGTTTTTGGACTGAGATTTTTTGTTTATCTCAACAGGTTTGAAAACTACTGTATTCCCTTGGGCGTCTTCAAGTTTGTATGGTTGTTGTAGACAGCAGCTATCTTGAAGGGCCCAAGATGGTTAGGTTCCAGCTTGGCGGAGTTGGGATTAAGGGTGTAGACAGGATCACCCACAGCATACCTTGCCTCAAGGTGTTTAGCCCCCCTTGATCTGCTCTTGCTCTATGTTGCGAGCTTTGGTGCACTATTGACTCAGGGAGGGGTAGTTACAAGGGGAGGCTTCCCAGGGACTGTGGTCCGTTATTTCCCTTTTTCTACCCCTGTCAAACCATCAAAAGTCCCAAAGGCCAAAGAACTGGGGCTGAATCCTGTACCCTGGTGCTCCTGGCTTGTAAGATAAGTAGAGCGGTGGGAAGATGTTGAGTCCAGGTGGTATTTGGGTGCTCCTACAAGAGCTTGGCAATTAGTTTCACCAGGGAGCCATTTAGGTGTTTGACGTGTCTGTTGGCTTGGGGGTGGTATGGTGTTGTGACCACTCATTGAAGGGTGTTCTTGGCACATTATGATTTTGTAACATTACCTAAAAGTTTAGGTCCACCATTGGTGATGAGAGGCTTGGGGCGTCCAAAGTGTGTCACAATCTCTTTGCCAATGAACCAGGTGATGGTGGTGACAGTGTGATTAGTGGTTGCCCACACCGTGGGCCAAGAGGTAAAGTAGACAATAGCTGTGATGATGTACTTCTTGCCCAGTCTGTCTTCAGGTAGGGGCCCTACAATGTTAAGAGCTCATTGTTTGAAGGGTTCCATGGCTTTGATTGACAGAACTGACTTGGGAAGGGCAGGTTTGGATGGGTTCTTTTCACACAGGACACACATCTCAAGGAGGTCCAGGATGTCCTGGTGCATACAGGGCCACCAAATTTTGTGCTTCATGATTTCAAAGAGGTTATATCCTCTGATATGACCTAAGGTGCAGTAGTAATGCAATATGGTGTCTCCTCATTGTGTGGTGAGAATATAAGGCGTCTTTTCACCTGTCTCTGCCTGGCAACAGACATTGCCAGCATCAGTGGTGAACTGACTTTCATTGTCCTTCAGTTTGGAAATAGTCACAGAGTTGAGGCCTTTATAACAAATGGCCTCAGGACGCAGGTAGAGTATGGGCTAGTCTGAGTCTAAGCTGTTGTCCCTGGTGATGGACTCCACGTAGAGCCTTGAGAGGGCATCTGCCGTGACGAGCTCTTTCCCAGGCTTGTATTTGATACACAACTGATAGGGAGATAGGCGCTCAACCCAACCTGCCTGGCGGTGTGTCAAGTGGGACTACGTGTTGAAATACTGGAGCAACTTGTGGTCCTTCAGGACACAGGGTGGAAAGATGGCCCCTTCAAAGTAACAGCGCCACTTCTCAATGCAGTGCACAATTGCTGCTAGCTTCTTGTCATAAATTGGGTAACATTGTTCCAAGTCAGTGAGATTCCTGGATTCATATGCCACAGGGAGAAAGACGCCCTTGTTGGTTTCTACCTGCTCACGCCCCCTATGGCCCTGTCAGAGGCATCAGCCTCAAGTTTGTATTGACAGTTTTGATTGGGAAACTCAATACAGGTGCAGTTGTAAGCCTCTGCTTCAACTTTTCAAAGGCTTGATCTCTGGTAGGGGTCTAATGGAAGCACTGTTTAGTGTTAAGGAGCTCAGTGAGATGTGCAATAAATTCTCTGCAATTGGGGATGAACTTGCGCATGTAGGTAACCATTCCTAAGAAGGTACACACAAGGCCCACATTGATGGGAGGTGGCATGCTGGCAATTTCCTTGATTCTGGCAGGGTTGGGCTTTATCCCTTGAGCAGAGATGGTGTGCCCAAGGAACAGCAGCTCTTACTTGAGGAACTTGAATTTGGAGGGTTTAGTTTTTAGCTGATTTTTCTGAAGGGTGTCAAGGACAGCACAGAAGTGTTGAAGGGTGTGTGGTTTGATCTTGACTGAAGACAATAATATTGTCAAGGTACACAACCACACATTTTCCAATCAATTCCTCAAATGCTTTGTTCATCAACATGGCAAAGGTGGAAGGAGTGTTGGTCATTCTGAAGTTCATGATCTGCCACTCAAACAACCCATAGTGTGTGTGGAAGGCAGTTTTTGCCTCATCCCCTGGTGCAATGCAGACCTGGTTGTACCCTGCAGTGAGATCAATCTTGCTAAAGACTTTTGCACCCATAAGCGTATCAAATAGGCTGTCAATTATTGGCAAGGGGTACTTGTTCTTTACTATCACCTTGTTTAAGGCACAGTAGTCAGTTACCAGTTGAAGGGACCTGTATTTCTTAGCTACAAACAAGACTGCAGCCCTATATGGTGAGAGAGAGGGGCAGATGAAGCCCTTATTGAGTGTGTCCATAAAGTGTTGACAGAGAGTTTTGTCTTCCTTGGGCATTAAGTAATAGAGGGGTTGTGCCTTTAGCAACAACCCTTCTAACTGGACAGCATGTTGTATTTCTCTTGAATGGGGCAGTTGGTCTAGCATTTTGCTAAAGATGTCCTTGTATTCTTCAAGAAGTGATACTAGTGCTAGTGGAGGCGCTGTGACTAAAGAGAGAGGTGTAGTGGGTTTGGAGCAATTGACTTCCACTGAGCACTGGTTGAAGTCCAGCTTCCCCCCTTGAAATCATAGGTGCCTGTCTTCTTCAGCTGTACAAACATGGTGTCATAAAGCATCTTGCTCATTTCAACGGGGTAGTGTAAAGAACCAACAATTGGGGGAGTATTCTAGCAAGGTACAGTCCCAAGCTTACAACTTGGAACCCAGTTAGCGCTATTACAATGGGGTAAACCATCATTACCCATCAAAACACTTTAGTGTAGACGCTAAATTAGCCAAAATTAATATCAAAATATGTAAGTACATAGTGCACCATGGTGTAGATGGCTATGGACTGAGTTGATTGGGGCAAAACCAGTGTGGGTCAAGAGTAATGATTGGAGGAGTTGAGCTGCACTGGCTCCTTGTAAAAGTACTCATTGATAAGATCTTTAAATGGCCTATGTGGTTTATAGTGTTGGTGGCTGTCGCAGATTGAATGAATTAGACATTAAGTTGTCCATCTAGGGATCAAGCAACATAACAATTGCGCAATTGCTTTATTGTATCCTGGTTTTGATAAGGTTAATGACGTTTAGAACTCCCTTAAAACAGGTTTTTGAAGCGCCTTTCAAATGCGCTTAAGACACAGGCTTTACTTCCAAGGTTAATAATAGAACAACAAAGTTATTGCCACATGCCTCCATAGAAAAAAGCCGCATGAAATCAATCATTCTCTTGCGCAGGACTTTTTACTATGCCTTCTCACTCTCCTCCATTAGGAAAGTCATTCTGTCTGTGCCTTCCTTCCCCTGGTGGAAATTCCCCCGCCTCCCACTATATAACTGCAACACTATCACAATAAATACCAGTTTTGTATTTATACTTTTATATTTCTTCTGTCCTACCACAGGCTGCCACTATACCATCTACAGGTATAGTATTAAGAAATAGGTTCCAGATTAACTGTTTTTAGAAATTAGCAACCCTTGCTGCAACTTTTACAACATTGGTGCTCATGTCTTTCAACACCAACACCAACAGCCCCCACCCCCACAGTCCTTTCAATGAGGAGGGAGGAATGCCCCTGGACCAGCCTCCTGCCCATGCTTCCCCCTAGCACCGGGCACTGGCCTTCACTTCTGCCAATGCCCATGCTGGGAAAAGAGCAGGTGCTTCCTATGGCCTGCCCAACCTTAGCCACTTCATGCCAGAACATCAACGTCCCCAGGCCATTGTTTTTGGCCAACTACTGCTCCTGCAAGCCCCTGCCCCTTTGGAGATGGATGCCAACTCTTCACCTTCCAAGGACGCCATCTGTAGTGCCATCCACACCATGGATGCTGGTGCTACTGGTAATGGTGCTTGCTCTGAACAGCAATAGTGCCCATGTTGACACTATAGTAAAGTGACAATCTGGTTTTACTTAATGTTGTTTCCTGGATGTTGCCACTTTTTTAATTAATAAAACACTTTACCCTGAACATTATTAATGTAAAAAATATTTTAAAATGCATTATTATACTAAAAGGGCCTTAGAGAGTTCAAAACTGCAATAAAAAATTACTATAAGTAATAAGAATAATGAGATATAAGCAACTATTTTTCAGTTTACTATGTAAATTACACTCTTTATTATAAAATTATTTTTATTCCCATAAAAATTAAAATTCCAATGAACCAAAATACAGATATTTTATATATCATAAAAAATACAAAATATAAGAAAATTCTAATTTTAATTTATTATACTTTATATAAGCATAACTGAAAATATCTCATACCTTAAAGATAAATTAACAAAATATAAGATATTTCTTACTAAACCACATTAAAACTGTATCTGAAACTTACCATTTATACATAAAAAGATTATTAAACTATAAATAAATTAAAAAATTAAAAGTTTAAAAGTAAAAAATATAGGTAAAGCAAGTTGTATTAAGCTAATTAAAGCCACCAGCAAGAGCAGTGGCAACGTCCTCAATGTACTTCTTAATCTCCACCACCTTGTACTTTTTCTTTACCACCTCCTGAATGTCCTCCTGGTAGTCCTGCTCCTTGGACTTTTGCTTCTTGGGGGCCACCCAGTTGGCCGGGTTGCCAAACTTGGAGACAGTTCTTGCTTGCTCCTCCTGCAGCTTAGAGAAGAACTTGTTGTATTTGGGGTTGGACCCAAACTTCACCTTCAGGTGCTTGTGCCAAACCTCAAGGCTAGAGGTGGTCTTCATCTCCCCCTTGAGGCAGGCACCCTGGCAATTCTAAGGGGCAGTAGCCCCACTCTTACCTCACTGGGCAGTCACCTTCTTGCCCACCCATTGGCGCTCAAAGTAATCCAATAAACCTTTGAAGATGGTGGAGAGCTTCTTGATGTAAGCGTCCTCCAGGAGAGCCTCAAAGCCAAGCCCAGTATGCTCTGGGTGCACAAAAGCCAAGGCAGCAAACTGAGTCAAGGCAAAGCGGCACTTCCCTTTACTATTGTTAAGATTCTTCTCAAAAAGTTCCTTCTCACTCTTAAGATTCTTGATGAGGGCCTGCCTAAAATGGAAGAAGCAGCCCTGGACTTCTCCATTGAAGGTGGCCTCAAAGGCTCTGAACTGATCTTGCTCAAAGTCCATTATAATAATCTTTGGCCCAAGTGAGCGTGCATGAGCTAGCTGCTCAGCGGCTAGGATCAACTCATCCTTCTCAGCAGAGGAGGGATTTGCCCTTGTGGCATGAGTGGGAGGGGGAGCTGGTTGGTGGGAAGAGAGCTCAAACCATCCTGGACAATCTTGAAGGCTCTGGTGTAGACTTCAGTCTTGGCACCAGGAAGTAGAAAGAAGACAAGGGGGATAACCTGGTCATTGAACTGCCCATGCAGGACCCAAAGCTGCTTGAATAGGGAGGGTCAAGTAGCAAACGTCCCATTGCACAGCCAGGTGGTAGTAGTGTTGAGCTTCTCCAGGTTTTGGGTTGTGGCGTAGGCTACAATCCTATCCTCCACTTCCTGCCCATTGTCATGGAGCAGGAACATCTCACCATCCTCCATCTTCTTGAGGGAATCTGTGAGGACCAGGTCTTCAATTTTAGTGGCGCTCTTGGCCAGGGGGTTTGAGGCTTGGCGCATATCACTCACAAACTTGACCAACTGGGTAGGGGTTAGTATCCTCTTGAGGTTGGTGGGAGAGAGGTACTTGCAAGCAAGCACAGCCAGCTGGGTGGCAGAAATATCTTTAGAGGTAGGCATCACCTGGACAAGATACCACTTGAGAAGGCAGGCAATGGTAGTATTTGGCATGATGCAGGTATGCTTGCCCTTGATGGTTTGGGCCAAGTCCCAGCGCTCAGTATTGAGCTATACTGGGCAGGAGCAGTCCTCACAGGTATAGTGCTGGCTCTTGAAGCTCCAGTTGGTGTTGTTACAGCTGAAAATGTAGCTGTTGGCCACCATGGCTGGCCCACCTTTGACGCTCATGATGGGGGAAAACTTTGTTAGTGAGGAAGGAACCTTGAACTTCCCATCAACATTGCAAATGTTGTGGACCACAAGAGGGTCCCAAGGGCCAGCAGGAGCATGGCAGAAGCCAGGGAAGTAGTCAGGCCAGGGCTTGGAGTCATCCCCTGACAAGCTAGAAGGATGAGAGTTTGGTGGGGGAAGCAGAAGGGAGCTTATATTGGTGCTCCTCATGTGCAAGAGATTTATCCTTGGATGGGATCTTTTTGGCCTGGCGCCACTTCTTGGTTGGTTCCTTGTCTGAAGCCAAGTTGTAGAAACTGTGGTCAGTGACTGAACCATCAGTTTCCTCTCCACCAGTGGAGTGAGTGGGGCTCTTCTCAGGAAAGGGCTCAGGGGAGGGCTTGGGAGTGGCCTTCTTTGATGAGACAGGCTTCTTCTTGGTGGCTTTGGTGGGTTTAGAGGGACTCTTGGTTCCTTTGGGCTGCTTAGAGGTGTTCTTATCCTAAAATAATAAGTAAAAGGATTTAAAATAAAGCAATGTATTTAAAAAACAAACAAAACAACTTAAAAAACATAATATATAAAAGTTAAACTTTATATGGCTTTTATTGGCATTTAAAAGGTAAAAAATATTTGTATAGTTTTTATTTTATTAAAGTTATAAATGACAAGTTAAAAGTTAAGAGAAATATGTAAAAGTATTATATTTATGTATAGATTTTATTTTTAAAAACAAAAATATGAAAGAGAAAAGTTAAAAATACAGCATATCAAAAAATCAGATGATTTTATTATGTAAAACATAAAGTTTTATATGTAAGAACTGAAAAGTGTTGATATTATGAGTGACAATTAGTAAAAAAAGCTGAATTCTCACTGACAATTGGAAAAATTGTAGACATTATTTTTTGACAACATTCTCACTTTCAACATTTTTTTTGAAAATTTACTATGAAAAAACATAGTACGCTTAATTAAATTTACGCAGGCTAGCAAATATTAACCGTTTTCAGTCTGTTTTTGATCACATAATAAAATTAAAAAAATTAAAATAAGTCAAAAAATATTAAAGTTAAGTATTTCTTTATTATATTTTATATTTTGGGATTGGGAATATGATATCTTACCATTTTGCATGTTAGAAGTTGTTAAAAAAGTTGTATTCAGATATAAAAAAGGTAAATTGTCAACTTTGCCACTTACAACATCCTTAATATGAGGTGGCATAGTAATTTAGGCTTAATTGCACCACTCTAATTTGCTTAACTCCACCCTGACAGATGATCACAAGCAAATAAACAACATTTGCAAGTATCAAAATTATTTTTAATAATAAATTCTATAGTAACTTACATATTAACTCACACTTAAATTATTGGATTGCCGTTAGCCACCAGTCCACTTAATATATTAAAGATAGAATAAGTGCCACATATATTTATAACATGAACTTTTCAACAATCTAATATATGTGCATTGTCTTTTTCAATATAATAATTCAAAAAAATGGGTTTTAAATGTGCACTTAATTTCTTTGTTGTAGATGCTTCAGTTTTGTTATTAAAAATAATTTATGCTTAAAAAGTGTTGACATTGACACTTTTACGTTGTGAAAAGAAATAAAAAATGATTCTTACTAGTAAATTTAAAGAAAAAATTGGGTTAAATTGAGTTTTTTATTAAGATTAATATTAAATTGTGTCAAAATGGCCACAATTTTGTCGTGTTTTCTGGGTTTGCACCCCTGAACGCTTTAAAAAATGGGAATTAAGCTAGCGCAGCTAGCAAAAAACATAGTAGATTTATATTTTTCAGTCAACAGTGACCATGTTGACAAAGTGTTGACATGGCCACTGTTGACATGGGCGCTGTTGCCATCAATGCTGCCATTGCAAACAAGAATGTTCATGTTTCCTACACAAAGTTCCCCATCCTGTGTGTTGACCCTGATAGCTTGGATGTTGTGGTACCTGCCAAGGGCAGGTGCCAGGCACCCACCCACTTGGAAGTAATATTCCAAAGAGGGTGAATAATTGCAGAGGGATTTAGACCAGTTACCAGAGAACCCACAGGCAAGGACAACATACCAAGGTGGAATAGTTCTCCAAACAGGCAATACTGGCCTAAAACCAGATTGAAACGTCCCAAGAAGAAATACACCCCTAATTAGCACAAGAGGAAGGCTGATGTCAAAGGGTGGAAAACTTGGGGTTCAGCAGGCTTGTTAACAGACTGGGTGCTCTGAGGTTCTTCTTTCCAAGGTGGGTTGTGAGACAAGGTAGTAGCAGTATACCAAACTCCTGGTATTACCTGGCACCAGGAGTTATCCAAGAAAGGAGCTAAGGGGAGGTACCAGAGTCTGCACGTGTACCTAGCAAAATGCTGGCCTGTACAGCCTGCAACAAGATCATCCATAAGATCCATTTATACCCAAGATACTCCATAATGGAAATCTTGGGTAATCTCATGGTTAGGATTAAAAGGGGTTTAGGTCAAGCTAAAATAGACAATTGATAAGGAGCGCCTTTTGGGGAAGCTTCAAATATAGAATTAGGAAAAGAAGAAGTATATTTTATTGGATAATACTTTAGACTTATATAGTTTTAGCTGTGGCAGGGATTTTAGTTGGATCAAACCCAGGGGCTGGTCATGTGCTGGATGGGTTTGAGTTGCTGGATACCTGGAAAGTCATGTGATATTGGTTTGTTTCCATTTCTGGTATGTTAAATGGTATATTGGAAAGGCACCAAATTGGGCAATGTCTGGATGTTAGGTGTGATGGCAACAGCCAGAATACTTGTACATCCAGAACCTCAACACACCCCTCCCTTAAGGGGTTACTTGGGTACATCAGGAGGGGGCTTTGTCTTGACAGTTGCCTCCTGATGTTCCTGGAGTTGTTTACTAGTGGGCACCAACTGAGTCAAGTGTTCTCCTTTGCTAGGGAGAGGCGAGATCTGTGATAATTTTTGGTGATAAGCTCTTTGACACCCTGGAACTTAACCAGGTAGGTGTTCCTTTCTGGTTGGTATCTGATGATTCTTCCTGATCCTCTGTGTACTGAGTCTAGCTTCTTTCTGTTCCCAGTTAGGACCCAGACAGGGGAGCTGATGGGGAGTGGGTCCTCTGTTGAGGTTTCCTTTTGGGTTTTGAGTCTCTTTGTTTCTGCCAGTTTGGCTTTGAGGTGTATGTGTTGTAGAGCTGGTTTCTGTTCTACTATGGGAGGTTTCCCTGGGGGGGGATCTTCACATATGGTTGATTATTGTGGGTGACTATTTCTGGCTTGTACCTGTATGTTAGTTCAAACAGTGAGTAGCCTGTCCCTTAATTGGTACAAACCCAGGATACTAGTGATGCATGTTTCACATAGAGTGGCCATGTGTCTTTGGCTTTGCCATCCATTATTTTCTCCAGGGTTCTGATAAGGCTACTGTTCAGGCGTTCAACTCTGCTCTTGACCTGTGGCCTGTAGGGCAAGGTTGTGGAGTGTTTGATGTTCTTTGTTTTTAGATTGTTGTTTACTACGTGGCCTGTTAGCTCTTTTGCTCCATCTGTTATGATGTAATCTGGAGTGCCGTAGTCTGTTATGATTGCTTTATTAATGAATTGATTTATTGCTTCTGCCTTGTGATCTTTTGTTGCTCAGCAGATGGGCCAATGTGTGGCAAAGTTGATGGCTACAATTAGGAAACATTGATTTGTTTTGGTTCCTGGGAAGGGTCCCACTACGTCCAGTCCCCAAACCTTAAATAGTTTGGGTTCAGGTACTGGGTTGGCTGTGGCGCCTTGGTGCTGGTGTATTTTTCACACACTGTGCACTTCTTTAGAACATCAATTATGTCTTGGTTCAGGTTGGGCCACCATACTATCTCTTTTAATGTGAGATATATATTGGTAGCCTTTGTGTGTCCTAGCAGATAGTGGTGTCTTAATGTAGTGTTGACTCTTTGTGCAAGTGGAATGTATGGAATGTGTTTATCCTTGATGATTTAGTATACCGTGCCATTTGATATGTGGAAATGCTTTTCATTCCTTACTAGCGTATCATGGGTTAGTTGGTGTGTGGAGGGATCCTTTCCTTTTGTCTTATACTCAGTGTTGTATAGATTGGGCCAGTCAGGGTCCAGGTGGTCAGGGTGATCCTCTCTTGGCTGGCATAGCCTAGAGAGAGCATTGGCCATGACCAGCTCTGCCCCCTTTTTGTATTGGATATCCAGGTTAAGCTGTTCCAGCAAGGACATCCATATGGCTTGCCGCCGTGCAAGTGTGTTCTGAGTTTTGAAATAGATTAAGGATTTGTGGTCAGTTAGCACTTGGACGTTTAAGTGTCCTTTGAGATAACATCTCCATTTCTTTCATGTGTGATATATTGCTAGCAATTCTTTATCGTGTATTGGGTACCTTTGCTCAGTGTTGGTTAGTTTTCTGCTTTCATAAAATACTGGCAGGAAGTCTTTCTGCCCTGGCTGGCAGATGCGCAGGACTGCGCCAATGGCGGTGTCACTAGCGTCTGACTCAAGCTTATAGCACCTGTTGTTATTAGGGTATTGCAAGATTGGTGCTTCAATCAAAGCTTGTTTAAATAGTTGGAAATTCTTGTTGCATTCTGGAGTACAGATGAATTTCTTTTTGGCATTACCTTTGGTTAGGTCATTGATTGGTGTGGTGAGCTTTCTGCAGTCTTTGATGTATTTCCTTAGGTAAGCTACCATACTGAGAAAGCATCTTACTTGTTTCACAGAGGTGGGGTGTTGCATGTTATTTATGGCTTTAATTTTGTCTGGATCTGCTTTGATGCTACCGTCAGAGACAATGTGGCTCAAGAACAGGAGTTCCTTTTCCATAAATTGGCACTTACTAGGTTTAGTGTATAGTTTGTGCTTTGCAAGCCAATTGAGTGTCTTGTGAACATGTGTGAGGTGTTCCTCTTTTGTTTTTGAAAATATGATGATGTTGTTGAGGTAACATAATGTGTTCAAGAGTCTGTTTAGCGCCTGGTTCATCATGGTGACAAATGTTGCTGGGGCGTTTGTCATCCCAAATTCATTACTTTATATTCAAACAACCCAAATTGTGTGCAGAACACAGTCTTTGGTATGTCTTTCTCTTTAACTTCAACTTAGTTATAACCAGATGTGAGGTCAATTTTTTAGAAAAATTTTGCTCCAGAGAGCCTTGCAAATAGGTCTACTATGAGGGGAAGTGGGTATTTATTTTTTACTATACTTGCGTTTAGTGCTCTGTAGTCAGTAACTAAGCAAAGAGATCCTTCTTTCTTCTTTACAAAGAAAACTGCTGCCCCCACGGGGATTCAGACGGACAAATGAATCCTTTGGTTAAATTGTCCTTGATGTGGGCTTTAAGTGTTTGTGTCTCCATGGGAGAGAGTCTGTAGAGGGGTGCAGGTTTGGGCATGGCTTTGCATAAGTTGATAACATGTTTGACCTCTTGTTTGGGGGTAACTCTGTGAGTTCTTCCTTGAATACATGAGTGTATTTATTTAGGAGTGCCACAAGTTCTGGGCATTGGATCTTTTGTGTTTTTATATTATTAAATTAGGAGTACCTCATTATGTGGAGGGCACTATCTTTGGTTAGATGTTCAGAGTCATCTTGATTTATGACTTGAACAAATACTGTGTCTCTTAGAATGAGGTTGTTGGGTTCTTTGAGAATGTTGAAATTGACTTCATTGCATTTTATTGTCATGATTTTTGTTTTCCAAAATACACTGGGGTTCACTTGGGTGAACCAGTCCATGCCTGCTACAATGACGTAGTTTATGTTGTTAATGACAAGTCCTTTGATGGACGTTTTTATACCTTGGAGGTCAATTCTGAAGGGAGTTGTTTTGCCTTTGAGTGGAACCTTTGATTTGTCTGCCATTCTGGCGTATTTGAAGTTGGATTTGACAACTGGTATTTTGTACTTGGTTACAAATGATTTGCTAACCATGGTGTGTTGTGCACCAGAGTCAAATAAAATTTTATGTGTATGAGATTTTTAAGTGCATGGATAGACAAGAAGTTGTGAGTGATCTTTAATTTTTATGTCTGTAAAAATGGGGGATAGCAGGACATGTGGGGTGCAAGCAGCAAAGTTTGTGCCTTGGTACAGTTTCTTGTCAAGTTGGGGAGAGACAGGGGCACTTAAGCCTGTTCCCCCTCCTCTTTTCCCTGTTCCTCTGTTTTGAGACCTTTGAGGTCAGAGAATGTGGGGTCAGATTATAGCAGGTTGCTACTTCAGCGTTGTTAACTTTGGTGTGTCCTCTTTCTTGGGACAGGAGCGGTTTGCGCTTTGGCTACAATTGCCATTGTTACAATTGGAGTTGCTGTTGCTATGATTGGTATTTTTGGCGTTTATTGCCATTGGAGTTTTCTCTGCCATTGCTGTTTGAGGAGTGGTTGCTGTTGCATGCAGCATATTCTATGTTGGCATGTTTTTCAGCGTGCTTGGCTTCAGCAATGAGCGCAGGCATGGAGGTGTTAGCCTCTGGGTGGATGAGGGCAGCAACAGAGGGTTTCATTTGATTGATAAATGAGGCTCTAGTGTGTATGTTGTCAGCTTGTGCTGGGTTTTTGATTTTACGGTGTATTTCCTTGAATTCATTGGCATAAGCTGTGATAGTGGTCTTCTGAGGAAGATCACTGAGCTGTATTGCAATGTCTTGGAGAGATTCTGTGACACAGAAATTGTGGGTGATGTTGGCTTTGAACTCCTCCCAGTTGTCAATCTGGTTGTCAGTTTGTGAGCCAACTCAGGTGGCAAACCAGTTAGCTGCAGCCTTGTATAGGCGCTTGCTGGCTTCTTGGACCCATTTTTTGTGGGGGGTGCAGCTGGCGCAGAGTTTTGCAGCTGAGTGGTCTATCCAGTTGATGACGTTTTCTTTGTTTTTACCAAAGAACTTGTTGATACCAATGTATTTGATGTTGGTGACTTTGCTTGCAATAGGCAGTTGTGTGTTTGTTTGTGGTTGTAGAGAGCAACTGTATTGAATTATCTTGGCACATGCTTTGGGCATGACCAGACCTTCAAAAATGGTGCATCCACTAGGAATATCTTCATTGATGTTGTGGGCGCAGAAGTATGTCTTCCAGGTATCCTGGGATATGTCCTGGTTGAGTACGTGGGCAAAGGTGGACAGGTTCTGTTCAGTCATTTTCTCTTTCATTGGCGTGGTCAAAAACCGTAGTGCTACCAGTGATAAGGAGCGCCTTTTGGGGAAGCTTTGAATATAAAATTAGGAAGAGAAGAATTATATTTTATTGAATAATACTTTAGACTTATATAGCTTTAGCTGTGGCAGGGATTTCAGTTGGATCAAACTCAGGGGCTGGTCATGTGCTGAATGGGTTCAAGTTGCTGGATACCTGGGCAGTCTTGTGATATTGGTTTGTTGCCATTTCCGGTATGTCAAATGGTATATTGGAAAGGCAACAAATCAGGCAATGACTGGATGTTAGGTGTGATGGTGATAGCTGGAATACTTGTACATCCAGACCCTTGACACAATAATTCACTTGGGGTGAATGTAGACTTTATTGATTGAACAAATACTGAAATATAGATTACCAGCTTTTTATAGCATGGTAGCAAGAAAATAATATAGTCAAAATAGGAAAAGGAGATGAGGAAATTTGGAGATGATTCTGGAGAATTGGCAGTTGGGAACCTCAAGTTGGGGAAAAATAAATTACTTCATTATGGTTGAAATCCTTACAAAGCAAGTGGTACATTTTCCTTATCTTAAACTTCTAACTGTCAGGTATTACTTGGAGGTTCTAAAATTTGCTTCACAGAAGTTGGGGACCAGGAGTTGATCTTAGCCAAAGGAACAGCAGACAATGGAACAGAATTTAAAATACAAGAGTATGTAATGTTGCTAACATCACCCAGGGTGTGTAGCAAACAAATTGAAGTTGATTTGGCCTTGTTTGATTGGTCAAAGCCTAAAAAAACAGGTAACAGTTGGTTGAGCTTGAATTTAAATTTAAATTCATTTTTTAGGAGAGCAACTAAGTCCTGGGAAGGTGCAGGTTTGTTCTCATCCCTGAATTGATTTTATCCAAACTATTAAGCAGAGGTAAATTTAAACACATTCTACTAACTAATTCTTCATTTTTAGGAGCTTCAATTGGTAAAGGGTTGCCATGGATTTCTAAATTTGGTGTCCCTGTACTAATGTTGATAGTAATACACTGAAGTGAATTCCTGACAGCAGGTGTTGGTCATCTGATAATGAGAATGAAGCTCTCCTCAATTGCAATTATAGTGGAATGTTTATTCAGGATACTGCATCCAAATTAAGTATTCTGTTAAGATATATCACCAGAGTAAAGACCAATTATGATGACAACAGTCAAATTGAAAAATCCCCAAAGGACAATCAGCAGCCTAATATCTTGCAGCCTGTGCATATTAATGTATGCAAACAGTGGGTATCCAGAGGCTGTCATCTGAATTATCTCTATGTACAATCAATTTAGACACAGAATTCAGCCTTTATGTTTCTGAAACACTTGTATCCAAAAACATGATCAATCTGGGCTTCTCTTTCAAATTATTGAATGTTTTTTTATAACCAGAACATTAAGAGATCAATGTTTTGTACATTTACACTGAAATCTATCTTGCCCTAAAAAAGAGTGAGAATGCATAGTTTTTCTATATAGATGAATGTTTTTTTTCCTCATCACTCAGATCTAGGAATGAGCGGGTCAAGATGGGGTCCAAGGATGATGTAGCATGTCATGCAACTATCTGGTCCCAAACATATTCAATGGTAGCGCTTCTTGGTCCCTGCAGTTTAGACTAGTATCAAATGATTAAGGGTTTTTGCAATAGCAAAATATTCCTCAGTTTTTTCTAAGTCATCAAGGAATATCTCTAGATCAAATACTGTGAGCCCACTAACATTGTGATACTTGATAATGTGGGTCTCCACAAAGTTGATTTATTTGTTTCAGAGCACCTACCCATCAGCAAAAGTATCTGTACCACAAGCCATCAACTATACAATTGTTCAATGAAACTCTTCTTGCTTGCCCCTTATTCTCCATTTCTTAATCCAATTTATAATATGTTGGTTGGATTAAGCATAGGGTGAAAATGACCTCCTACAGGATACAGAACATCTGACCAATATTCTATAAGTTGATTAATTCTCAATGCCACATGCTGTGGTGGTGGCTTTCTACAAGCACTCCAAACAGTTTATACCCAAAGACCTTACTTTTAAGCCAATTAAAGAAAAATAGTCAGTTAATTTTTAGTTAAATTTTAAAGAAATTATGTTTTTTTAAAAATTAGAACTTAAATCACATTTTCTATCACTATCAATATTAACATGATTTTACTTTTAGTATTGTTGTAGCTGTGCTGTATTATCAGAGTTAAAAAGGGAAAAAATAATTGGGGACTATATAATATCTTTACTAGGATTTGTGAGATTATATAGTATCTGTGAATAATTAATAGGAATAAGAATAGGACAATCACTCAATTGGATTGAGAATAGGGTGGCTGGATCCTGGTAATGAGTCAAGTGCTAAGTTGAGTTGCTAACCAGGTTGAGATTGGTACTGTAGATTCAGAACCTAAATGTAAAAATGCAGGATTGTCAAATTATTTTAAATGGACTCACCAACTTATTGGAATATTTTTCATCCTTTTATATAAAAAGCAAGTTGTTCTGGGATGAAAACTACTCTATTAAGTTGGTGAGTTCATGCAAAAGAATTTGATAATCCCGCATTTTTACCTTTGGGTTCTGAATTTAGTGTACTGGTTCTTTTTTCCTTGTTTGGGAATTTGAGTTTGCTTTTGCATTTGGCTTTGAGTAGTGGGGAAGTCAGTTCAAGTGGCACGGGGTCTCTTGTGCAGAACTTTGCCAAGGGTTGACCCTGGTGTTTTGACATTATTAAATGTCTATCAAATGTTATGCAGTAAATGTACAACAGTTTTTTAAATATGGGGAATTTTATTGATTTGAAAAGAATATAATATTATTTATTAATCAAAAAGAAATCATATCAATCTTATTAAATCAGCAAGAAGAAAGGTATTCTGTTACTCATCAAGAGACAAGCGTGAGAGTGTGAGGAATGGGGAGCAGGTTAATAAGAAATAAAACCAAGCTCTCAACTACAATAAAATTTTTGGTTTCAGCAATAACCAGAAGGTTGTTGCCAAAAATTCCTTGGAGGCCAAAGGTGGGAAGGAGTCAACTGAACACCAAAAGCAACATAAAAATCCAATTGGCCAAATTAGACTAACAAATTTCAAACTTTATTAGAATAGAGAGTGACAAAGCAAGGTCTTTTACAACTTTTGCATTCATTTAAGGTATAGGATAGTATTAGGGTGGTAGATTGAATGTCACAAACCAATTGTCCAATGATATGAGTGGATACAAAAGCATTTTTTGGGGAAGGAAGATCTTTAAAAATTTTGAATGGACATAGTCAAAGGAAAAACTGACTCAGCTAAAATTTAGGAACCTTTCTTGGATGTAATTACCACTGCTCCTGAATGCTCTTGCACATGATATTTAACCAGAGATGTCTCTTGGGTGGGTTAGGTGAGGGCATCTTCAGAATAATTCCAAAATATCATATTGATGGCTTTTCTTTGGCTTTTTTGGTAACTTTTTGGATAAATATTCAAAAATAATTTGGTAGAAATTCCCAAGCATTTGGCAGGAATTGAAGTGGAGGCCTAAGAGGGAGGCGTAACTTTACAGAGAGGGTATGGGCAGAATTTACATTGCCATTATCTGCGCCTATATAAGGGATGGTGTCAGATGTAGTGGGGAGGGATTGGATGGGGCAAAAGGGTTCAGGGTTGGAAGGTTGTTGGTGGTGTCTTGATGGGGGGAGGCCAGGTTGTTTGATGGGAAGAAGCAGTAGTAGCTGGTTGCTTCAATTGCTTAAATATTCTGTCATATAAACAGACTGGGCATATCAATCTGATGAGCAAGGGGGGAGGCAGGAGTCCTTTCTTGGCTTATCATTGTTGCTTACATGGAAGATGATAATATTGAACAATTATTGGACAAAATTGAATGGGAAAAGAACAAAAACTTTATCAATTTGGGTGCACAGTTCATTGTCAGTTGCAGGCTTTGAGCGCCTGAGAGAAGAACCAGTATTGTATAACCCCATATCTACAAGATAAATTTCAGCATAATTGGGTGGGTAGATCCAGCAGGCATGCCCTACAGCCGCAATTTCCTTGACAGCCTATTCACACTGCTCCATCTTTGCACTCAGTACAACTGTGTGCACATCTTGTTGGGTAGCCCACTCCTCCATCATGCCCTTGAGCCCTGTCTGGTATGCATATCTGTATGTGGTGTTTAATAAAGTGAAGTAATAGCTGACACTAACTGGGAAAACTTCCAGCAAATTTCCACTAATTCAATAAAAAATTGGGCCGCGCTTGTAAACGTCAGATTGGATACACTTTTCTCCATAATCTTGGATACTTGCAGAAATCTTGGCATACAACAATAAGATGACGTCATTAAAAGTCCTCATTGCCCTTCCTTTTATAAACTTGTTAATGGTTGAATCATAGGGGTTGATATCCACCAAACTGGGACCATTGAGACCTTGATTAGACAAGATTCTATCAGCAACCACAACTCCATGCATCCACAAATTGACTGTTCTCTTATTTGTGAAAATACTGTGGAGTCCCATTTGGAAATGTACCTGGACCAGGGGCATCCACAGGTCATGTTCAATAATGGCCATCATAAGGGGATGGGCTTTTTCACCATCAGTTGACGTACAGGCACCAGTTGGGGTCTTCTTGGGAGGGGGCCACAGTTGGGATGGGCTCGCAGGGTTGCAGCCACAGTGGACTTTGCAAAACCCATCACAGCCGCAATTTACCCAAGGGACATAAGCATCCCTTACTTTTCAATCATTCTGAGAACAATTTATGGTGTAATTAGCTTTTTTCTGCGTCTTGCAGGCTGATTAGCTGGAGGTGGAATGTGTCTGTCATGGGAACCAGATGGTGTTATCTGACTGGCTGTTTCTGGATTCTGGCTTCTCTGGGTGACCCCTTGGCTCAATTGGCTAATTCCAGATGCTAGTATTGATAAATAATCTGGGTTAGCAGCTGCCTGTGCTTGATGGGCAAACAGGGCCATGCTTGAGGACACAGGAGAAAGAACACACTCCTGTGTAGTGCTTGGGGAGGGGCCTGCAGGTTGGGAATGTCCATATACAAAGGCTTAACTATTAGAAGACCCAGCATAGCCCTGCATGATTTTGTCAAGGCCTGGAACATCTTGTTGACTTGGCTGTTATTAAAAGAAGACATAATAAATTTTTATAAAAAGAATTAAACTTAAAAAGAGGAGTGTATATTCCAGTCAATTTTATTGTTAAGTACGTTAAGTTGGTGAATAGTAGGATCTAAATTTTAGCTTTCCTAAAATGGAATAGGGTGATTTTTGAGAATGCCTATGATTCCTAAAAGAATTAGCACAAATCCACTATAGATCCTTTGAATTCCTGTTTGAGACACCCATAAATTATATTTATTTCAAATTCACCTCATTTTTGATTTGAAATTTGGTTCTTGGATTTGGAAATCCTTCAATTTCATATTTGTTAATTTTTAAATGTTTTTTATGATTCATTAGACATACAGAAAATCTCAAATTGTACATAATAATCTTGCATTTATGATTCATGTATCCCACATTTGTTTGCTGAGTTTTGTCTTTTGTTAGTTGAGTTATCTGCTCAAGGGATTCAAAATTTGTCAATTTAAATAAATCAAAAAAGTCAAATTAAATGTTTGATTTTAGTAAATATTTTAATTTCCACTCAGCTTAGTTTCCCACAAAAGTGATTCAAATTTTGGACCAAGGAGTTGACAGTCCTGCATTTCTACCATTAGGTTCTGAATCTACAGTATTACATGATTACCATAGTTACCAAGTTTCCTTACTTGCTGAATGCCTTTCAGAAACCCTCCCATACATCTGGAAATACATTGATCCATTTTATATTTTAAATTTCTTTATAATGCTACAGTAGTTTTAAAAGCTATAGCAACAACCAAAAATACCTCAGATTCAAACATAAGATTTCAGATTTAAACAAAATCCAAGTTGCGCGAGATTCAGGATTCAATCAATTTATAAAATTTCAGTTAATAAATGGACTGTCAAAAAAAGAACAAAATTTCACTAGCCCATTATACAAAATTATATCAAACATCAAGCGGTGTAGTTCAAATCATAAACAAAATGAACTGACACAACAAGTGAAATGGATGGATGCTGTTCTGGAGTATATTATAATCCAATCAGGATTCATATGAGGCACCAACAGAAGGACTAAAATGAAACAAAATTTGAGCAATCTAGAAGCAAGATTCCACAAGCACGAAATGAAATGAACTCACATAAGATGTGTAGTATGAGCAGCCTAAAATAGAAAAATAACAGTTTAACAGGCAATCAACAGCTATCCAATTTAGGAACAGAGGCATTTTATCCCTTTTCATGGCTCCAGATTTGTATGAAAAGGTTTTTAAAACCTTCCAAATATGGACTTTAGATTACAATAAAAATAAATTATTAAATTTTAAAATTTCTACTTTTAGTGATTTTATCCTAGGTTTTTTACAATGGTTTTTAACAGCAATATCTTTGACGGCGCCAGCAACCAAGCCAGCAGCAGCCAAGCCAGCTTCAATGGAGGCAAGGCTCAGAACGTGGAGGCACCTGTTTACACTCAAGCCTTTGAGGCGGGTAACAAGGAAGCTGACCTGTACCTGACCCCTGACCCATATGGCTTTGACTTGTTCAGTAGTCACATAGTGTCTAGCTCTGCCCCTTTCCGTACCCACCCCCACACAAGCTGCCCACCAACCAACCAATCAGGATGGCAACCTTGATTTGGAACAACTTCCTGCCACCAGCCAACCTACCCCCTATAGCCAATCAGGCTTCAGCCCCCCCCCCCGGCCCAGCGCCCCAAACAACAAATCATCACCGCCCAAATTCTCCAGGAAATTGTGGCACTAAACCTACATGGTCTGTCATGGGACCAGATTGCTGCCCAGTTACAATTCACCTGAGCCACAAAAATGCGGGAATTCAATAACTTAATGAATAAGGGGAATCTGATTGGGATGGCCAAGAAGCCCAAGAAGGCCCCCAAGTCCCAAATCAATGAGGCATACCCAATAATGCTTGACCTCCTCCAACAGGACCCCAAGCTTCCCCTAACCCAGGTCCGCAAACAGCTTGCACACCATAACATATGGGTCTCTGAGCACATGGTGCAGCTTGGATGCACATAAAGGTGGCTTCCATATGGGTTCTTACCAATTTTGCCGGCAACCAATGGGATGGCGCTGAGGATTCCCTGTATTATCTAGACATTGAATAAGCACTGGTCCAATGCTTGACTAGTCTATCAGATGACGTCATGTTTATCTCCTACTACAAGTTATTGATTGCATTTTACAATTTTGGTGAGCAAGGAAAAGCTGCTGCCAAGAATAGAAGGAAGAAGATCAAGAAGGGGACATTCATTGATGCATTTCTGGCTGTTTCAGCCAAGGGTTTTGTCTACTATTGGATAAACCCAGATTTTACTGATGGCTATAAGTACAGCCACATCCTCAGTGGATTACTTGACTCCTGAGATGGCTCAAATTCAAAGCATCAGGTTTTCTTGAGCCACCAGATAGAGGGTAGCTCCACCATCCTTGAGGCCATCAAGCAACGCAGGCACCAGGCCTCTGTGTACCAAGCTGGCCACGCAAACATCCATCTGGCTGATGTTATCTTCTTTAACATTGGAGATACATTCCAGGAGTGCCGCCCTCAGGCTTTCAACAACCTCTATCTTGGGATCCTTGACCACAATTTTATCTTTGGCTGCCAAATGGTGGCTGACTTGTTTGCACAAATTGTCTTTCATGTGAACATGGGCAACCAATAACAGAAAGACAAGCGCCTTTCACCTCAGGCCACTGCCACTTACCAGCCTATCCAGCCAATGACCAATGAGGAATACGACAAGTGATATATGGCAGCCATCACGCAAAATCCTCCTGCCTCCACCCCTGCCATCAACACCCCTCACCCACAAGCCCAACCCACCCAATCCCAGACCCCCCAGGCCAGCACCACCTCTATGTCTTCCTTCCTGCGCTATTCTGCCTCCTTGTATTGCTCTTCCCCACCCCAATAAACCCCCTGTCACCAAACATTTTCTATTCATATTATCTTTATTTGAATTTCAATTGTTCATGCTCTCTTTGTTTATAGTTAGTTTTATTCTTTATGTCCATCTTATTTCTATAAAATCATATATTTACTATGCTGTGTATCCAGATCCAGAACACAGTTATTTTAGCACTTAAATATAGCCCCTTGTGAAAATATTAACAACAATTTGGTGATCAGCTAAATTTGAATTATAAAATTATAGTGTTAACTGTTTTTAGATAAAGTTATTAATGATCTGAATCCAAAACCTTAATGATAAACTTTAAGCCAATCAGGAGCCAAGTGATAAAGTGATTGTTGTGACATAAAAGGTCATTCAATAATTCTTTGATCTATGTGTGCTAATTAATATGATTGGCTGGATGTTTTTCCATTGTACACCATTGCCGCTGTGGCAAGTTGTTGATGGACTAGTTCCTAATCAGCTGCTGGTTTAGCACTAGTCCACCAACAACTCACCACAGCGGCAATGGCGTACAATGGCAAAAAAAATCCAGCCAATCATATTAATTAGTGCACATGCATCAAAGAACTATTGAATGACCCTTTATGTCACAACAATCACTTTATCACTCGGCTCCTGATTGGCTTAAAGTTTATCATTAAGGTTTTGAATTTGGATCAGTAACAACTTTATCTAAAAACAGTTAACACTATAATTTTAAAATTCAAATTTAGCTGATCACCAAATTGTTGTTAATATTTTCACAAGGGGCTATGTCAAGCGCCAAAAATAATATGGTAATCAAGGAAACAATGCCAACAAAAAGCAAACAACACATATTGAGATGAGCATAAAACATATACAAAATGGGTAAAAAGATGGGATAATGTAGTAGATGGGAAAACAAAAAGGAATAAACAAAGAGGCAACAGTATCAAAATAATACAGAATTTAATGGGGCAAAAGCTATAAAAACATATGGGAAGGTTAGTAAAAAATCAATGAGAGAATTGGAGAAGCTTCTGAAGGATCTCAACATGGCAATTGCCAAAATAAAGTACATTGACTGCAAGGTCAAAGCCAAAGTGAAGTCCACTGTCCTCACTGGGGACAAAATTGACAAGGTGTCCACAAAGGCACTAATGTCAAAAATGCCAGACACCCCAGAGAAGACAATTGAGCGCTTACTAAATATTCAAAAAACTGTGGTTGAGGGCCTGCAATTTAAGGCATACAATCTTTCTGCACTGTCTGTCTGGGTTGATGACCCAGAGATGTATGAACATCTCAACCCTACCAAGTGTGCCAGGGCAGAAGATACCGTGTTGCCTGCGCAATTGATTGCGCCAAGAATGGCCAAGCCAGCCAAGGCTGCGGGCAAGGAAGAAACACAAGAAGATAGCCTAAAAAAATTAATAAATTTTCAAAAAAACTTACCTTTTTTCTTAGAAAATGTAGACAGCAAACTCTTCCAAGTCCTGGTCCCCTTTTTCCCAGCCACCTTTTATGCAAATTATGTCACTCATGAGGCAAAGCAATTGTATCTGTCCTCCCCCTGTTGTGCAAAAGCTGGAGGACCGTATCCACAGGTCCTTTCTGATGTTGCAGGAGGCGTTGGCAGAACTTACACATGCCAAGGGGGCATCTGTGTGGGCAGTTACTGCCTACAAGGATGCCCAACTGGTCTGCCTGGACCTGGTATCCCTCAGTGGAGTTTACTGTGTAAACTCCATTGAGCTTGTTTAGGACGTCCTGGCAACGCTCCCATTCAAGAATGTGCCAGAGATGGGCCAGGCTCATGCGGCTGCTTGCTTCTACTCCCGTTGGAGCACACTCTGTCTTACCTATTGGATTACTTTGGGTGCGCAGTGGGCAAATTGGCTGTTGCAGACGCAACATCCGTAAAAGAAGACAAAAATCCTCCTTGCCAACTTTGGGTTGGCCTGGAGTGCCAACAAGACAGGGCTCCCTGCAGCCATGGAGCTGACCTTTGCAAAGACCAGGCACAACAAGAAGATCAGCGTGGTCTATAATAAACTGTGTGAGTTCACAGAAGCCTTTGCTGGGTAAAGGCTTCATCTGGTTTTTACCTGGGGTTCCTATTCTACTTTGGGATGGGCGCGTCTGTAGAGGACCTGGACAGGGTCCTTCTGGGAATTGACAAGTCCTGGCTTGCACTTGACAGAAAGAAGGTCCCCCCTGGATACAACTCGGTTGATCATGTGATCCAGGACGCCCTGGTCCTGGCTGGGATATACAGGTTTGTAGCCCCTCCTGAAAAGCTGCTTCTTCACTCTCATCTGACCCTACTGCCTTTCACCAGCAGGAGGGAGTATTTCAATAAGGGTGTACCCACTGTTCACGGTGTGGAAGTGGAGGTTGTGCGCCACCTCCATTGCAGGGTGGGTACATACCAAAGGACTCATTATAGGCGCACACAATAAAAAATATGATTACAATAAATGTTATTACAATTTATATTATTTTTATTATAATAAAAATTTTTTGATTTTTATTTCAGCAAACAAGTTTTGTAAAATATATTGCGGAACCAGTTTCATAAAAGCATAAAATTATACGTTAATAAACTAAATTCTAACTTGTGAATTTTACATTTAATTTTTTAAAACTATTTTTATATTTATTTGACCAAAGTGATTTAATTATTTTTTGCGTAATCCAGTATTGAGCGTTTGGGATTACCTCAGATGGCATAATAAAATAATATATAATAAAATAAATAAATTACTTACATCTATGATGGATCTTTTGAATGTGATTGCGGGTGTGGAAACATCTAAATAAAAAAATGATAATCAATAAATCTTGAATAGTAAATAAGAGAATATAAAAAAATTGGACACACTAAGCCTTTAATTGATTGGCTGTTTGGCTAGGCACGCAGTGATGAACAAATCAGCGTGACCATAGAATTTGGCCACAGTCTCAGCCGGGAGAGTGTGGATCCCGGCCTTCAGAAAATTAAAGAGGTCCTTGGTCCCAATTGGGGTTCCTCGCTTGACAACTTGCTTGAGCCACCCAAAGAGTTCCTTGATTGGATTTAGGAAGGGCAAATAGGCTGGGAGGAAGAGAAGGCGTAAATTTGCCTTGGCTAATTGTTGGGGGCCCACTGCAATGCTTGTGTCAATCATTGGGAATTCCTCAAGAATGTCAGCCACCGTGTGGAGACCAACATTGTCCAACACAATCACATTGGTGAAGCCCAGGCTTGTGCGCCTCAGGTGCTCCTGGACCAATCAGGGGAATGACAAGAAGATATGGCTGTTGTGAGAACCCAATATCATTTGATAAAGCTCAACCCCCTTTGGATCAAGGAGAGCCACTATTGAGTAGGCTGTGGCGCGGACTGCAGCACGCCAAGCCATCCCATCATTGGAGTCTTTGGGGACATAGCCATATGCATTGCACATAGACAAGGCAAATGCCAATTTTGTCAATATAGTAAAATTTGTCCATCCCCTTGGCTTTGAGGACATTGTACGCCTCTGTGTAGTTTTTCCAGGTCTCAATGTTGGTTGGGCTGTTTCTATTATAGGGAGATACCCTGAGCTTTTTCCAAGAAAATTACATTCCCTTCACCAGATGGTAGTAAAAGGGAATTGAGGCCTCAATACCAAAAGTAGATTTAATCATGGCCTGTATATTTGCCAGTTCAAGATGGCAGTCCCAGGTGATCCACTGGCGGATTGCCCATTTGTGCTCTTTGGTGAGCATGGTGGAAAAGCGCATGGATTTCTCCGCAGCAAGGACTTGTCCCGTGTTAATGAACTTGTTGAAGGTCTTGAAGGCATACTTGGGATCCACTCCAACAAGGGCCGCAGTCGCCTTGTAATCATCCAATTCCTGCATTAGCTTAAGCAGAATGATGTGTTTGATGTCAGGTATGCGCTTCTGGGTGGGCTTTTTAGCGGTGGGGATTGATTTGTTGGCATTGGGCACAACACAGTGCATAGGTACCTTGGTATAGAAAGCTGCAACCTTTTTTAACACTAGCTGTCCCTCATTGGTTTGATAGAACTCGGGCTCCTTGTCATCCTCTTGATTGCCATCACTGATGTAGGGCTTGTAGCTAGTATCAAGTACAGGCGTCACCTTCTCCAGCATGGCTGACGGGACCAACTCTTGCCGGTACACAACGTCAAACACATACAAAGTAAGTTCTACCTCTTTGTCTCTAACATTCTTGGTGAAGGTAACCTTAGTGGGCTTCCAGCTCAGCTTTAGGACCCAAGGGTTTATGCTCCGCACCATAGCAGCTTGTGCTCCTTGAACTGGCTATGTCAGTGCAGCGTCACTATGGAACTCTCCTCTCCTTTCTCCCCCTTGAGTAGGAACTTGGGTTACACTAACTCTATTCTTTGACCCGCGGGGGCAACCGCAACCGCAGCGCACAACAGGTGTATTGGTACTCTGGTATTGTGTTCCTTCCATTTTAAAATTTAATAAAATATTAAATAAATTTCAATTAAGTTACTCCCTAATTTTAATTTTTGCTTCTATCTGAATATGGATATTTAATTAAAGTTTTTCCCACCCAATATCCCAATTATAGATTTTTTATTTCTTGATTAGTTGTTTTTGGTTTTACAACACCCATTTTAGAATACTCAAAAAATCCACCCATTTTCCTAGATTTTACTACCAAATTCAAACACCCAACACAATATTTTTAAAATTTATGTTTCAGATCTTGTGTCTTATTTTAGATGCCTTGGTATCATTTATGATTACAATCCATTGCACACATTGCGTGAGTGATATTGTTTATGTAGTGAGTTGCTATTGTGTTTTGTTTTTGGTTTGAGTTTTGACACACCTTGCTTGGGTGTATTTTGTCACTGATTCACATAGTAAATATATGGGTCATTATTTTTCTTGTTGTGCCTAGGCACCAGATTGATTATTTTATAGCTTAATCACAATATTCATATTCTAATACTTCAGAAAGCTTAAAATACAATCAATCCCAAAACTTTAATTGATCTTGGGCTTAGATGATTTTTTTAAAAATAAGTCATCAATTTTAGAATTGAAAATTGCAACTTATAGTATTACTAAAAATATCTTAAGTGCTACTACAAACCAAAAATATTTATGATGAGTTGCATGGGAGAGTAATAGCAGCCCCAAAGCTATAAATGCTATTACCCTATCTTTGGCTCATCATAAATATTCTTAGTTTGTTTCAGAAAAAAATGTTGTTGTTTTTGAAAGACTGATAACTCTATTTAAAATACACCCTCTAGCAAGCTGCCCTACTTCATGAACTTGCCCTAGTGCACCACTAGCATCTTCTGATATTTTTGTTTCTCTAGTATCATCACGTGATTTCAAATGATAAGTTATCTCAGAATATTCTGAGAAACTTTCAAATGTTAAAGGTGAAGTATACAACCTCCCATTTTTCATCAAATATGAAAGATTAATGCATAGATTTTTAACTTCAATCTCTTTTCTTATAGGCCTAACTTTTCTCTCATAAATATAAAAGAATGACTTTTGAGAAATATTTGAGCCTGATAGCGCTGATTTATATAACTCTTTTCTTTTTTCTTCTTGCTCAAAAATATTTTTAATATCATTTATATTCTTAATATAAAAATGATTTTCTTTCTCTTTTAATGTTTTTGATATTACACCAAAGTGACCATCAACAATGCTTTTTCCATGACATTCCACAAAACAATTATATTTTATAGAACCCTTAATATATTTAGGTGCCTCTTTAAATAAGTAATATAAAAATTCATATGATCTAAAATGATTTCCATTATCAGTCCATACTTTTGTATTTTTTATTTTTTAAATCTATCTAATTTAAGAATTTTTATAAAACACTCACCTGAAAATAAAGAATCATGTGATAATATTTGAGACAAAAAATCATGATATTCATATTTAATTTTATTGTTTTTCTTAAAAACTAATGCAAACCCTAATAATGAGATTGGTTTTTTTGAATAAAAACAATTATTGGTCTCAATTGAACCACCTCCAAACTTTAAGTTTTATTTATAATCTATAACTACAACACAAGACTCATCATCTAATTCATTAATATCTTTTTTATATTCACAATTTTGATGAACATAAAAGTCTTGGTGCTGATTAATAGTCTTTAAGTCATTATCTATAGATTCTGGTAATGGCAAGTTTTTACTTTCACATTATTCCTTCTTTTTTTCTAGTGAATTTTTTAAATTACAAATATTGCACATATCAGTTTGTTTTTTACTTTTTATTATATTTTTAGGGATTAATTTATAGTAAGTAGAAATTGAAACCAAAATCTCATTTTTTATTTTCATATTTTCATATATTTCTTTTTTTTAAGTAGAGAGTATTTAATTTCAGTTGAGTAATTACTCATCTCTTTTTCCATATCTTTATAAAAATTTTCAGGCACTTTTTTTGTAAACTGGCTTGTTTCAAAAGAATTTTCCAGCAATTTTTTAATTATTTTTTAGTTATTTCTTTTTTTAATGAATAGTTATTATTTTTTTGGCTTTTTTTGTTTAAACTTACATTTTTATTTTTATTTATTTTTCTTGAGTATTCAAACTCACTTTTGATTATATTAAAACCCATATCATTAAGCTCTTTTAAAGAGTAACTGAAAGTAACCAGAGATTGCAAGGCTGGGAGATGTTTTTGGGGAGAAGATTTCATGAGATCCTTTAAGTTTTCAATGAACTCATTGTCTTTTTGAATTCAAATAGTTGGCAGGAACTGAGCTTTCCCAAATTCAGTTTGAGTAAGGAAGTGCTTGATGAAATTATCAAGATCATCACCAGCAATAAAGAGAAATGCCTTTTTTAACATTGCAATTCTCTCTCTTTTTGTTGAAGCTCCCAAGGAAAAAAGGGTAGCATGGAAGAAGTAAATTTAACTGAGGACATGGTAGTATTTTGAATCTGTAATTAGGTTGGATCTCTGAAATGTGCCTTAATGATGGAGTAGTTCTGATCAGAATGTGGCCTTTGAATGGGGTCTTTTGGATTAGAAGCTTTGTGGTGCTTTAGCTCTTATATACCAAGCTAAATGACACCATTCTGAAAGAAATGGTTTGATAGCTTTTATTATAGTTTGAACTTGAATTTATGTTTGCAGAATTGATTAAATACCCAGTTTTCATGCACAAGTGATACATGTGAAGCAGCTAAACATTATTATTACATCATATCCTCTTTGTAATCAATGCAAATCAATTAAAATGATGTATTCAGTTAATTGTAACTCTTCTGCATATTTTTAAAATGATAAAATATTAAAGAATTTCATTTAAAGAATGCTTAATTTGAGGTTCGAAGCTCACTTGAACCTTAAAATCAATCTAAACAGTGATAAAAATACCCTAACTTTAAACTATCATAAAATCCTAAATAATTGAGCTTTTTAAATAAAATAAAATGCAAAAATAAAGCTCTCAATCTTATCTTTAATTTCGTTAAATAAAAAAAAGCTGTTGTATATTAAAAAAGAGTATTTATTAGATTTGAAGTGATCTACTTTATATCATTAGATATAATCATATAATAAAATCTGGATTATACTCTTTTAAATTACTTTTGCTTTAATATTGAGCATATTATACACATTAAAATCTTTCCATCAATAGAAAGATAAGATTCTTAGCTTCATTTTGATAGTTTACAGTGTGAAAAATATTAATTTTTCATTGAGTTATTAATGTTTTAAATATAAAATATGTAATTAGTTACTTTTTCAAAATCGAACTGTGTTATGCTGCGACTTGAGCAGCATGTGCATTAGAAAATGGCCTAATCTCTAAAATAATGACCCATATGTACACCAAAAGTCAACTCACAGCATTTTGTTTGTGAATCAATGTATTTTGGATTGTATTTTGAATGGTTTTGCTTTGTGTGTGAGCCCTTTGTTTCTGTGTTGACTCATTTTGCCCATTAATACCAATAAACCCTGTTAACAGAGTGTGTATTTTAACCCAAGAGATGGATTTTGTTTAAATCTGAAATCATTTTTTTTAAATCTGAGGTATTTTTGGTTGTTGCCATAGATTTTAAAACTACTTTACCAATTGTCAGGATTGACATTTCTTTCCCCCTGGAAACCCAGGCCCAAGAATGGGATTTGAACCCTGACCCTGAATTCCTGCAAGCTGCCGGCTCTATGGACCAAGGGACCGCCCGCCTGCGTTTTCCTAGGACTGAGCCTCTGCAAGTTAAAGCTCCTGCTAAGTCCTGAAGTCAGAATACCAGTGCAGGTTTGACCATGGTGGTGCCCAAGAAGCTTCTTTAATTGCCTAATTGAGGCAGAGAAAGTTCCTCTGTGAACTTCATGAACTTGAAGTCCTCTTGGGTAACCAATTAAATTCAGTTGCCAAAGTAAAACACAGGCTTTAGGTCTGACCCCGTGACCACAGCCCAAAATCAAGAAAATCAAGTGACCAATTTGGACATTCCAACCAATGAGAGAACACCCAGCCAAGGTGCCATTTTGCCGCTCCTGCATCCGGGCCTCCTGGCCACCTGCCCACATTTTTCCCAATATTTTGATGAAGCCCTTATGAAAAATACTAATTTTGGAGGCAGGATGCTATATATGCCTATAGATTCTGTCTCAAACCTTATCCTCTTTTTTGAATAAAGGTTATGTTATTTTGGCTTACACAGCTACTGCCTTATTTTGTATTTGCCATCTATCAATTCAGTACAAGATCTCCCAGCCCTCCTGTCCCTCTGCCTGCAGAATTCCATCCTCCAGGTGTTCCCTTTGGCCCTTTTCACTTCACTGAATATCCTTTGAAACCTGCATATAAGGACTACACCCCAGAAAAGATACTCAAACTTGATCCTTTGGCCCACATACAATCTGCAGTTAGATCCAACCGTAAAGGCCTGTGGATATTCTCAACACCCAAATTGTTTAGAGGAAAATTTAACTATATTCCTGCTTACAAGCTCCACATGAAACTGCCTGTGACCCCCAAACCTATGCCCGCCTCCTCACCCAACCTCTCAACTGACCACACTGGCAAGCTGTTCAGAATTGTGTACATCACTCTCACAGGGGTGATTGGCACTATAATTTTGGCTGCTGGCCCATGGTCCTGGGTGGGGGAAGTCCTTCTCCTACCTTTTTAAGTTAGCTCCTCTCTTGTAGTGGGCTTTACCTGCAAAAAAACCCGGCCCAAGTTACCCCTGAAAATGACAGGCTGGCCGCCCAAGACTGGATCCCTGAAACCAAGCAGTATTCAATAAAAATGGTCATTTCTTCCCTATTCCTTGCTTCCTCACAGTGTCATAATATCTCTTGATTATATCAGGGTTGATGGATGAAGTACTGGTGGTGCCTTGTCTAACCACTGGGCTAACAGGATGATGGACCAGTTGACCCATAAAACTCAGAATTCTTGACAGTCACTTGATACAATTATTATACTTTCAAATTAAAAGTCAACTCAGAGAAGTATAATAATTGAATAATATAACACAAAAATAAAAAATGGTTGTATTTTAAATTTAAGAAAGATAAAGAAATCTTTATTATTTTTTGTTTTTTATTTGAGTTTTTTAGAAATCACTATAATTTATCCCAAATATTTTTTAAAAGAAAATGGCTTAAATTCTATTATTTTTTTATAAATTTCTGGTTAATAATAATTATTTTTTATACTGAGCTGATTTTATTTATCTCAACAGGTTATAAAACTACTGTATATTTAAATTTTAACTTGGAATAAATAACATTGCACAGGATTTTTACTGTTATCACAACCAATCTTTTTATGAAATTTATTATATTTAAAAAAGTTATTGAGTCCCAAAATAATATTTTACCTTGCTTTAGATTAAATATTTTTAATATTATAACAGACTTTAAATTAATATTAAAACAAAATTTAAAAGTAAGAAATTGCAAAAAAACATGTGGCTAATCATAATTTTATGTTTGTATAATTTCATTAATTATAATATAAAACAAGTTTAATCAATGTTAAAAAATAAAATAAATTTTTATCAAATTTAGCTAAGATTTATTTAAGTGAATTAACTATTGCTGCAAAATGATACTGGTTTTAGATTATATCTATACTATCTTTGATATCATTATACTAATAATTAGCTTTTTGATTTAAAATATTCTTACCTCATAAAAGGTTCTTAGTTTTTTTGTATAATTGATGATCTTATTCCAAACTGAGTCTGATTTTAAATAATTAGCATTTCCTATTATTATTAAAGATTTCTGGGCTCTAGTGATGGCCACATTTATTCTTTTAGCATCTCTGACAAACCCTAAGTTATTTGCTAACTATTAGCTACAATTTAAAGATTTTTTTACATGATCTAACACATGAAAAGAGTATTATTTCTTTCTCTTTTCCTTGATAACCATCCTATATTTTAGATAAAAATAAATTATAGGCTTACTATTGTATTGAACTCAATATTATTATAAATATCACAAGAAAGTTTATTTCTGAATGAATGTTTAAGAATTTTTAGTTGTGCTTGATAAGGAGTAATAATTCCTATTTTATTTGTATTTCTTGAATCAGGAAAGTTATTGAGAAGTATCTTTATAATGTTGACTGCTGCAATACTTTCATCCTTGTTTATTATAGAAAAGTCAATTTCGTTTTCTTTTCCATTAATATGATAAAATGACATAGGAGGAAACATATTTGATTCATGCCATTGTGCTGCACATTTATACTCCATGTTTGGTGAATCAAAAAGAAGGGAGCTGTAGAATATTTCTCTGGGAAGGAGACTTATATCCGGATGCATTCTATATTGAATACTAATATATTTAGAATTATTATATTTCTTACTTTAAAAGAGAAATATTGTTTAAATCTTTGCTGCTCAATTTTTCAAAAAGGCTTTTTCCAAAGCCTAATTCAAGTGCTTTATTTGATATAACGGTTGGTGGAAGTTGAAAAGGGTCTAAAATATTAAACAATCATTTATATTAAAAATTACCTCCAACTAGAATACATTTTTTGCATCCATAAGCCAATGGAATGAGTGTTTCAGGAAGAGTAGCTTGTGTTGATTCATCAATAACAACAATCTCACATAGTCCTTTCAGTTCTTTTATAACCTTACTTCCTGCACCAGAAAGAGTACATGCAATTATGTCAGCTCCTTTAATTAATTTATTTGTAATAAGATATTTTTCTTTATTGAGATCATCTTTTAATTGTTTTTCTTTATTTTTTGATGAATTAATATAATTTTGAGAAATAGCATATTGATATTTTAATTTATCAATATTGAAATTTATTCTGGGGTTTTTAGAAACCTTAATAAAAGAGTCTATTGGAAGATTCCCAGTCTTTCTTTTTTTGACAAGCTCTTCTAAAGCTTTTATTTCTGATTTTTGACAATCTAGTGTTTCATTTAATTTTTTATCGGAACTAAATTTATAGCTAATATTTTTCTTCTTAATTTCTAAGCTCACTAAAGAATCCAATGAAAGATGCTTAGTGGATTTGCTCAGCTTTTCTTCAGGGCCTATTCTTATAATATTATTTTTTTGACCTGTTGCTTTTAAACGCTTATCTAATCTTAGAGTAACTTCATCAATTGCTGCATTGCTTGGAGCACATAAAAGTATTTTTGGCTTAATTTCATTACTTAAACTAGTCTCAAAAGTGTTTCTGATTAGATAAGAAATAAGGGTTGCAATGAAAGATGTCTTTCCAGTGCCTGGAGGACCCTGGACTAATAGAAATCCGCTTTTTAAGTTTTTAGCTTTAGAAATGGCTTCTGATTGAGAAAAATTTAATCCATAATGGTCCATTATTGAGAAAACTTCTTTTTCTTTTGCTTCCAGAAATCTAGCCTTTCCATTTATGATGTCATCTTTCAGATCCATTTCTGCCAGTGAACTCAAAGCCATATACTCTCTAATGTATGGGACTAAACTAAAAAATTTAGGGAACGAAAATAAAAATTACTTCAATATTCTGATTATTCTGACTTTTAGACCTTTGATTTTAGAGCCATTTGATTCAAGCTTGTCGAACTCTGATTTTAAACAAAGAGAAGATTCTCTGGAACCTTTACAAATGGCTAAATTTCCTGATTTGGTTTTAAAGTTTGATACATTATCTTTTAAATGAATTAAAACAAGATCTTCTTCTTCAATTTCTTTAGACAATGCGGAGTCTAAGCTAATTTTCCAATATATATAATTTTCTTTGCAATCTAAGCCTGAAACTACTCCGGAGATAATTGAGTTATTAATTTGCAATTGTTTATCTAATGAAGCCCATATTTCCAAATATATTAAATTTGTATATTTTTTTATAAATTCTTCTAAATTACAAGGATCTTCTATTGTTCTTTTTTTATCAGGAGTGTATTTTTCTTTGCAGGGGCTTCCATATATTAGTGCTTTTATATTCCAACTCAATATAGTGTTACTAAATAAATAGCTTGACTTATCATTTGATTTGACACACTCTAATAACTCAGTACTTTCATAGGATTGAAGTAGATTGTTATTTGGATTAGAATTATTTTTATAATCACTTTGGTGCTGATAAACCGTCTCCTTGTTTGGGGCGTAGCTCATTTTTTTTAAATTTTTTGAAGGATTTGTAACATTTTTTCCATTTATCCAAAGTCGAGGGGCTTTTTTCCCTTTCAGGGGCTGAGACTTCATTTTCTTCTGGGCTTTCCTTGGCAATATATTTCCGTATTTTTCTCTCGATGCAATATTTGATATTTTTTCAGATATGATTAATTTAAGAAGGTTTTTGTCTTCTTGGGCTTTAAGATACAAGTCTAGTATATCATATACTTTTTCCAGATTTTTCTGCACTTGAAATCTCAGTATCAAGATTTGAGTAAATTTCTTTTACTTTATCAATTGTAATATCTAACTTGCTTCCGGATTTAATTATTAACTTGATTATTAGCTCTAGGAGTAGTTGACTTCCTTTTGAACGATCCTCATCAGAATATAATGATATCTTAATTATAGGTACCAAAAACTTGATTAGATAGGAGTTCAGTAATTCACTGCAATAATCCTGCTTTAAAATAAACTTAGCGATTCTCCAAGCACCCCCAATTGCTTTTGAAACAATTTTGCAGGGTATATATGAGTTATTGCTTGAGTCAGAAAATTCCCTGAGAATAATATAGTAAAGCTTACATATGCTAGTGAGAAAATCAATATCGATTTTCCCATTCATTCTTTCTGTTGGCTTATCCTGTATAAAATATAATTTATTCATCTTATTTTCATATAATTCTTCAATACTTTCCATTATTCTTTCATAAACAGGATCATCCAATGGAATATGTGAAGAATTTGACTGGATTAATGTTACAATGATTGCTTCCTTAATCCACTTCATATCATCAGGTGATATAAGCTCAATCATTTTAATTCGAGATAGTTTGTGATTGTTTTGAAATATGTATTTTATCTTTTCAATAGTGCTTGATTCTACTAAAATAGTCAGTATGAAAAGTTCATAATTTAATATCGAGACATTGTCAGTAAAGCATTTTTTTAAACAAAAAGTCTCTATCTCATTGAAATAGAAACTAAACATCTCATCGATTAACTTGATTTTTGCAGCAAAATTATCAAAAAACACTATTCCCTTTAATTTTATACCCATAAGGCGATATTTTAAAATAGAAATAGCCAGATAATATGAAATAATTAGATAATTATAGTTTTCATTTTCCTTCAAAACTTTAAAAAATTGTATGAAGTAATCTAAAGTTTTCAAAATAAAAGGCACACTTGAATGTAATAATACTAAATTTGTAGAAAAGTAGCTTGTAATTATTTTGACAGAAAGCATGACCACCAAATCATTTTCACAATTTAAATAGTTGAGTATTACAGGGAAGCAATGTTCAATAAAAAGATTTGGATAGAATCTTGAATTATCTAATAATAGTAATATTAACTTCAATCCATATTCAACTAGCTTTTCTTCTTTATCAACATCCATCTTTATCAGCTTTTTAGTAACTGCTGTACAGATATTGTAAAATAAAGGGTGGTTTTTTAATCTTTCTAATCTTGTAAACATTCTATCTTTGATTTCACAAAATAAATTATATTCATCACAAAACTTCATACGATGAATAAGTAATAAATGTTTTTCCAACTTAATATCCTTTGAAGCATTGGTAATATCTTCTTTAAATACCTTATAATCATCAAAAAACTCTAAAAATATCTTAATTCTAGGAAAACAATTTTTAAATGTAATTCTAAACATATTGGCCTTAATAAAAAACTTGTACAAATCAGAATTATTCAACAGAACAAGCTCTAAATCATTTGGGAATAGTGAAGAAAGTAATGATGCAGACTGCCAAAGCCAAAAACTATTTCCAGGATTGAAATTATCAAATAAAAACTTAATCTTGATATTACACAGCCTTAAAGCGTAAACCAACTGATCTTTAGAAATTTTAAATAAGGTATCATCAAATTTAGGCCATAAGCTTAAAACATTATATGCCCATAAAGAGATATCTTGGTCTGGATGTAATAATATCAAAAAAATATTTTCAGATAGTTGAATATCAATGAAAAAAAACTTCATACCATCAAATCTTAAACTATAATATTTGAAAGATAACTCTAAGACATTATAATTTAAGTAATTAAATGATAAAAAAGAGAGAAATAAAAAGTTTGATAGCTTCTTAAAAAAGTTACAGTTATCATAAAATCTACTTTTCATCCCCCGAGATTGGCTTCCAAAACTTATTATCTGATTTAAAGATACATCCAAAATAAACTCTTTAAATTTTTCTAAAGTCAATATACTCAAAACTCCTATATTTGGCCTTAAAAAATAATCAATTTTCTTAAAACAATTTTGGGCACAGTAAAAGCAATTGGTTATATGCATTTCAAACTTAAGCAGTAAAATATGATTCGATGGATAGCAAATTTGATTTAAAATATAAAAAAGATCATCACCAGGAGATTTAGAAACTTTCCACCAACATTTATCTAAGCTATCAGGTATATTTTCTTGTATTACTTTAGTATCATTTATAACAAAAACTTCAGCGCAATAAGTTTGCATACTTATCTACCCTGTTTTTTAGGAAGCCAAAATTTCAATAATTTTACCTTTTTTAAAATCTATAAAACTATTTTTTGATTATAGCCCACTTTTTTAAGAAAATTATTAATGCAAAAATAAATTAAAATTATAAATTTAAATCTATAGTTTATAATAATAGTTCACTCCTATACATACATTGCCAAAATTTTTATTTGAAGTTAATTGAGAAAATTTAGCATATTATTACTGTATATCTAATAAAGAAGTCGGGAACCCTTAAAGTATTTATTGGATAAAGTTTTTGTTTTATTTAAATCAACAATGCATTTAAATATTTATGATTTTATTTTAGTTTTTTATACAAATAAATTATATGAATAATATAAAATTTAATTCAAACCAATCAAACATAGTTAGATCCAGATTATATTATTATTCTGTAACTTAACTTATTATTAATTAATTGCTCATTTTTAAATCCCTGATTTGAACCATTAAAAAAATTATACCAATTGATATTTTACATGCAATACAGCTTTAAATTTGCACTTAGTAATTTCTAAGAGAATTAAATCAAGCTAATAAACTTTAATTATTAATTAAAATCTACACTTAAAAATAATTAAAGCAAAATAACTTAAGTATAAGTTCAAGCTTAAAAATACTCAAAAAAAGATTTTTTATAGCTTTTTATATTGAAATTCATACTACTAAAGACTTCATCATTATATAATTTACTTCAAGATATTTTTTACTAATATTAATAATTAAATTTAAATTTCTACCAGTGACAAACCACTGATGTAATCATTATACAGTAGTCCCAAAGCTTTGAGGATAAACAAAAATATTTTAGCATTAAACAAAACTAACTCAATCAAAATAAAATTACAAAGTTGGATTTAGTTTGATTGACAATAGATTTGGTACCATTATATTTTTAATTTTAACTAAGTTAATTTTGTTTTAGGCTGCAATTTTTGGGCTTACCCTCACAAATTAGAAAATTACTATAATTATTTTTATTATAGTATTTTGACATTTTGTTTGTGTTGATAGAAATGGATCTGTATGAAGACAGATGTGGTTTCAGTTGGTGTTGTTGTTAATGCAGCAATTGGCAGGTTTCTGTTGTTACTGGAGCCAAGTAATTGGAGGAGTCATGTGGTCAATAGACGCAACACCTGTAGCTTTAAGAAGAGGTAGGTTGGCAGGATTGATAAAGTATCAATAATACACTTTTATTGAATACTTGCCACTAAGACTATTTGAGGAGTATTAGTGTGGATTGCTATTAATTGTCTGAGTTAAATATTCCTTGATCTTGCAGTCTGCTGTTAGTTGATCAAGGGGAACAATTGGCAAGAATTTTTGAGTCAAAGGACAAGGCACTGGCAAGCTGACATAAACCAGAAGGCTACCACAAAGAGATACTGGAGTAGCTGACAAGAGAGGTCTGCTTACTCTGATACTACTGTAAAAATCTTTCTACAGTAATATGAGATGGGTTTTTATTAATTGTCTGCCTTCCAAGTAATCTTAGAAGGGCTTTTTATAGCGTAGGCAGGCTGTGGCCAGACTGGCGTCTAGCTGCAGAGAACTATTACTAGCTAGTCTATTATCTCCAAGCTACTAGTTTCAACCCCCAGTGTTAGATTCTAAACCCAAATAGTGGTTTTAGAATGAGGCAATATCTTAAGCTGATAATTTCTCCTCACCAGCATGGATATTCCTTGACTCAGTTGATACCAACTAAGTTGACATCTATTGGACAGGGTCCTGTCTTGTGTTTAATCTAATGCACACTCCACACAGGCGGTCCTCTGTCTCATTTCTTGGTGAAACAGATGTTGTATTCCTCCATTGTATTTCATTTAGCAGTGGTATGTTTTGCTTTAGTAATCCCAAATAGTTTGCACTTAATTATTTGAACTTCTTGATCAGCCAATGATTTAAATCCTGAATGTCTCAGGTATCCTCCAAATTGTAAGCCTATAATTAGATCAGATAGTGGCCTGTCTATTATTAGCCCATAGCCTCAGTGATGAGAATATGAATCAGTCAACCCTGATAGATTAGGATTTCCTGGCAGTGGGCCATTAATCTGGGGAGTAATTGATTTTTATTAGATGATAAAACAAAGGCTTGCTTTTAAATAATTCAATTGCCATTCACAAAAAATTATTATATTTAATATTCACACAAAAATGAGTTTATTACATTATTTCAAAGGTTAATATAGCTCTTTTAATCTCTAACTATTTAAAACAATAAAAAATTGAGGCTTATGTTGCTAAATAAAACATAGATAGTCACTTAATTTTTAATTTGTAAGCTTTTTAAAGGGTATAAAATATTAAAAGATATATCAAAAACATAATTTTATGCTGCATATATCCATGTTATATTACAAAAAAAATTAAAAGTGAAAGTTAAACATCATATTAAATGTTAAAATAATTTTGAATTAAGCTAATATAACATAAACTAAGTGTCTGATCTCTTTTTAGCCTTATCTTGACAGGTAAAAATAGGGCTAACTTTTATTTAGATGAAATAAAATATTAAAATCTGAAATGTTAAAGTTCTTTTAAACTATTTTTTAAAGAAATTATTTTTAATAAAAATACTAAATATCTATAGCCCATTTGGTTTTAGAATATCTATTTAATTATCATTATAGCTTCTTTTAGTAGGTAGATAAATCAGAACTGAATATAACATAAAGTCTTGGGTATCTATTAACATATTTGTGCAATAAGTTAATCTTTATTTAAATGTTTGAAAAAATATAATAAGGTTCAAGGAGCCCAAGTCCTCACTAGGGCTGCTTTGGCTAAGCCCCAGAAAGCTGTGATCAGTTTTTGGCTCTGGGCTACTACTGTAAATTCAGAACCTAAACATAAAAATGCTGGATGGCCTTTTTTAATTAAATTGATTTTTTGAGTATTTATTTGAATATTTGAAAATACAGGAACTCATAGACACTTTGAAAAGTTCAAGTCAAACTGCATATTTCCTATGAACAAAATGAATTAACCGGAATCAGATTTAAAGTGTTCAAATACATCAGCCATTTTCATTAAGTTTACTATGTTTTTTGAAATTGTGGGATTGTCAAATCCAAGAACCAAATTTCAAATAACTTTTGAATGCCACTAGTAAACTCAGATATTAATTGCAGGAACTGGAATCCAAATTTAATGTACAGTAAGCACACTAGGAAACACCAACCCAAATCAAGAAGCTCCACCACAACTAAAATCAAATGGAAAATTCAATCTCAATAACCATGTTTAGATATAAAAATGGATTAAACTTTAAAATTATCCAAACCCAGAAAGTATACAGTATTATACACTTCAAATCACAGATATAGAAATTCTGTTACTATTCAAGTCTAAATCAGGGGGAAATAACTACTCACTACTAAACTAAAAATCCAGATAAATACATATTTAATCTAAAATATATTTTTTATTTTATTTTTATGGACCATCAATTGCATTCCCAACCAGCCCCTCACCAGCCTGTGGGGCAGCCCTTCCACAAGGGCATCCCAGAGGGTCCAAGAACAGACCCAGAACCCAACTTGAGGGGAGTCATGCTGACACACAGGCCTCCCAAGGTGTCAGCGCCAGCCAACCACCTCCAGTATCTCAAGCCAGGAACAGTAGCCTTAATCCAAGACAGAAGCCGCTCTCAAGGCCTGCAACCAAAGTCTCATACACAAAGGTCATCAGGAATAATGAGGTTACATACACCTCCACCATGTACCCAGTTGTCACCTGGCCCCGCTGTGGGGTTCCTGTCCACCAGTCCCCAAGTGTGTCCTGGATTGTAGCAAGGGACCAGATGGAAGGGGTTGTCATTCTCTAGTAAGGGGAAATGTATCTCAGAAATATGTATAGGGGTCAAAATGGGCTTTTATTCACTCTCAGAAGGAAGATCCTCTTAGAAACCTTCTGGCATATGGCCCAGGGGGTCAAGGAAACAATATGGATTTGCCAATACTTGAAGTCCTCCAACAATATCTTGGACTCCTTGTACTTGTTCTTGGACTTCTGCACCTTAGTCTTGGACTTCTGCTCCTTAGACTTGGACTCCTGCTCCTTAAACTTGGACTCTGGCACTTTAAACTTGGACTCTAGCGCCACACTTAGGATCCAGCTTCTTATTCTTGGGCTCCTGATACGTTATCTTGGGTTGTATCAGTCCAACCAAGCTCCTGCTGGTGATCAAAAGGCTTCCAAAACCTCTTGGCATAAACTCAGAAGACCCAGAAAGATTCTGTCAAAGACCCAGAAAGACCTTCCAAAAGACCTCCAAAGGACCTGGAAAAGACATTGAAAAGACCCAGTAACTTTTCAGCCAGCCCCCTTCTTATAGTGTCCTTTTCCCAACGGTTCTGCCTTCAAAATGGCTTTCTTCATAAGCTTAAACCATTGCCGCTCACTTTTTTCTATAATAACTTAAGCTTACATACTTACTTTCTCAAAAGCTTAAAGTATTAATTCACTATTTCCTTGCTTATACTTTAAGCTTTTGGCTTCCAACCAATCATTTCATCAGGAAACCTGCTAGAACTCAACCAATGAATGCAGAGCGCATAAATAGACCATTCCTGAAGTTCCACCAGGATCCAACTATGAAAATAATTTCCACAGCTCAAACTGCTCAAATTGACAACTCTTCACACACCAAAGCGTTAACTGGTCCATTATTCTGGCACCAGTCTTCCCTGCATTCAACCTGAACCAATTTAAATAGTAGAATACTATTTAAATTGTTATTTATGGACCTCTTCAACGTTTTTGCCATATATTTACAAATCTTGTAAAATCCAAGGAAAACGTCCCATTGAAACAAATTTGTATCCAGCTCTAATAGCAACATACCTTTGTATATCCTAGGAACTTAATAAATAAATATCTTACCCACACTTCTATCCAAATTCCTTCTTGATTTTACTACTAAACCAAGGCAAAACATTCTACATTTTCTCACTTTGGCAAATCAATTTGGCAAAATCTTGGCTCATTTCTCCGGACCACCAGTTCTTCACCATCATCTTTGGATCTTTCAGCCAGCTTATATTACAGCTCTTCAGCTTAACCAGCAATCAGTCCATTAACTTCATCAGTCCTCTGGCTACTCCTGCAACACAATCTTCTGGTCCTTTGGCCAACCTGCATCATGATCAGCTAGTCCTGCATCATAATCTTCTGGTCCTTAAGCTTATTCTCAACCAGTTCCTCAAAAAATCCTCACTAGGAACCTCCTTAGTTCCCTCTGCATACTGAACCATATTGGTTCCCACAATTAAATATTAATCAACAGTCTGCCAACTAGCCTTCACTTTGATCAAACAGTCCCTCTTGCTAGTCTTCTCTGTTAATTCTGTGAACCACCTTGGTTCTTTATCTCAGTCCCTATTACCAGAACTTGTAGACCCAGGAATGAGTCTAAATCAAACTGACATTTGACTGGGCCCTTGCAAGTGGCAATTCACTTAGGCCATTCAACCATAGATCAATGTCTATGCATTATCTTTACTCACCCAGGTGATTAAGTCTGGGCTTTCAGTTGCAGAGTAATCAGATCTACTTCCCAGAGGCCTGATCACACCAAGTTCTGCAGCTTGCTTCCCCAAGCAAACCGCCTTGGTGACACCTCTGAGCAAATCTATGCCCTCCAATGCTCACTTTGGGTTTCTCTCAGAGCTCCCATAGGGGCATAAACAAGGATACCCTACCAGTCTGTTAGGTAGGATGCTTGCTCACAGACCTCCTGTAAGTGTATTAGGGTACATAGAGCCCTCAGAGCTCTTCCTCTTCCTGGCAGCCTGTGTTACCCGCCAGTGTCCAAAATCTACTCCCCCAGACAGAAAAAAGTTCCCTGCTTGCTATTTCAGTCTTCACCCTTCTGCAGCCACAGTTCCCTGCTAGGTGAAGAACTATAGCCCAAAGCAGCCAATATCTTCTTCTGGGTTGAGGCAACATCTGCCTCTGGTAGTCCTTTTTTACCTACCAGCCAGGCCTTACTTACCCTAATAGTCCTATGTTACCTACAGGGCTCACCTTACTTACCCCTAGTGGTCCTATGTTACCTATTAGGCCTCTACCTGCAACAAACAATCAAACTTTTACTTGGCCAACATTAGCCTGGCCTGCAAACCATCAAACATGTGGATCATCACACCCGCACTCTTGATCCAAGAGTTGCTACTTCCTGCCCCCGCGTTTTTGACACCTCCTATGAGCCATTGGCCACCACCAAAGAGCCATCTGCGCCTGTATTGTATGCCACCATTGATGGCGTCAGCACAACTAAGCATGATCCCACCTTCTACACAAAGGTCCCCATCCCCTGTGTTGAGCCTGCTAGCCAGGATGCTGCGGTACCTTCCAAGGGCCGGCGTTGATTGAAAGATAGTGAGCGTGAAGCTCTCCTCAACTGCTTGAATGGGGGAATGGCAGTTTGGGATATTGCGTCCCAATTTGGTGTCACAGCCAGATACATTATCAATATTAACACCAAGTATAGCAACACTGGGAGAATTGCAAAATCTACCAAGGCTAAGCAGCAGCCCAGCCTACTTCAGCCCACCCATCTTGACGCAATAAAACAGTGGGTTACCAAGGATTGTCACCTGGACTCACTTGCTGTTCAATCAATGCTTGCCACAGAGTTTGGGCTTTCTGTTTCTAAAACCCTTGTATATGAAGCAATGGTCAAATTGGGCTTCTTGTGGAAGGTGCCTGGAGTTTCTCCATACAGCAGAAACAATGAGAAGACCATCAAGGATTGTTGCATTTATGCTGAGACATATCTGGCCCTAAAGGAGACTGGGAATTTCCAGTTCTTCTACATCAAAAAATTGTTGTTTTCCTCCTCACTCAGGTCTAGGCATGAGTGGGTTGAGAAGGGGTCCAAGGACAATGTAGCCCATTGTGCAACTGTCTGTTTCCAGACCTATTCAATGGTTGCGTTTCTTGGTCCTTGTAGTTTAGATCAATACCAGATGATTAAAAGCTCCTATAACAGCAGGACATTTTTTTTGATTTTCTCTGAACTGTCAAGGAGTATCTCCAAATAAAATACCACAGTACAATCAACATTGTTGTGTTGGATAATGTCAGGCTCCACAAAGTGGATCTGGTTGTTTCAGAGTTCCCACTAATCTACAAAAACAGTCACACCTCCAGCCACCAGCTTACCAACTGTCCAATGAGACTTCTCTTCCTCCTGCCATATTCCCCATTCCTGAATCCAATTGAGGAGGTTTTTGGGTGGATTAAGAATAAGGTGAAGAAAGGCCTCCCCCAAGACACCAAGGATCTCTTCAACATCCTTGAGGTCAGTCAATTTGAGATGCCACCTGATGTGGTGGCAGCTTTTTACAAGCACTAAAAACTTCTTCCCCAAAGACCTGGCCTCTGAGCCAATCAGATAAATGGGTGCTCTGGGTTTTATTTGTTTTTATTTTTATTTGTTTTGTTTTTATTAGGACTCAAAAATTATAATTTATATATAATGACATGATGCTTGATTGTATTATAGACATATAATAATCAGTAAAAAATGTAATTAAAATTAATTATTCTAGATATAGAGTTATGTATTTTTTGTTATAATCCACCAAATAATGTACTGACTGTAGAGTTAACAGATAAAAAATTAAAAAATGATAGAAATAGATCAATTTTATTTAAATAATTGTGAATTATTGTCTATACTTTGGCTTTTTTTAAGCCACAAATTGGACCTCACAGGTCATCATCTGATCCTTATTATTTCAGTGCCACTATAGCCACACGACACAGAAATAAATGATTTTCATGTATTGCTTACTAATTAGTACTTAGGACGTGGGTCAAGAATATTAAATATATTTATCAAATCATATTACAGTAGTTTTAAAAGCTATGGCAACAACTGAAAATACCTCAGATTTAAACAAAATGATTTCATATTTAAACATGATCCAAGTTGCGCAAGATTCAGGATTCAATTAATTTATAAAATTTAAGTTAATAAATGAACTGTCAAACAAAAAAA